>JAQISU010000009.1:1207500-2407500 GCA_029339505.1 Unio delphinus | reverse complement strand
CTGGAAATAACTCATCGGAAATAACTAATGAAGCAGCTGATATCTGCAGGTGGTTATTGCAAGGCGGCATCGTCGATATTGATGTATATCGAGAGTTTGATGACGAGTTAGTCGAAAATCCTAAGGATGTTTACAGTTATCACAGTGACTAATGTCACCGGTGACTAATCACCACATTAGATAAATATCATTTAAATAAGATGATCATACACTACAACTACGATAAACCAACTATGGTCTATGTAGTAAACTCACGATTGCCAGTATACAAAGCGTACTATGGTGATGGTCTCGGCAATACCATTGCAGGGTTATTTGCAAGAATGGCTCCAAAAGTAGTGCCATTTGCAAAACAATTATCAATGAAAGCTATAGATGTTATTCTTGATAAGGGTATTAGCGCTGTTGGAGATGTTGCGGGGAAGGCGTTTTCCGCCGCGAAGGAAAAACTAATGTCGTTAGTTCCACGAAAAAAGAAACCACCGGTGATGTCGTCACTTGCGTTACCATCTACAGAAGTGATGCCTGCAAGTATTAGTAAAATAATAAACAACGCATCGGATCAGAAATTAGCATCGTTGGCGACTTCGTCATTGGCGGCCAGCGACTAAAACGATATCGCAAACATGATAGCGGAAAGTGGCTTGAAACCACGACGAAAACCACGACGAAAATCATGATTTAGATCGAGGAATAAATCATAAAATGTTCAAACGGACATCTGATCCAGCGTTTGATATGGACGTCACATTGCGCAAGGATGATTCTGTACATGATTATCAATTCTTTGCCTATCACGCAGAACAACAGAATATTCCATCAAGAATTGAACTTCAAGTCCATGATACCAGCAAATATTTTCTACCGTGTGAAGCGTTTATCGAAGTAGAAGGAGAATTGTACAATCAACTGATACTCCTACTGTACCAACACCATATCCAGTTGGTACTCAAGTCGGTTTTGTCAATAATGGTATTATGGCGCTATTTGAGAGCGCAAGAAGCAGCAGAGAGGGTGAACCGGACAACATTTTTAGACAAGTTTTCACTGAAATCATGCTTAAAAACAATGAAATCAATGACATCAGGCCCAAATGTGTGTGTGAATCTGATATCGTTTCATGGATTAGGTCCAAAAAAAATCAATGAAATTAATGAAATCCTCCATCGATTTTTTGGGAAAAGGGACTACAACGTCGTTGTCACTCACCCTCTCTGCTGCTATGGGTTAACCGAATATTTGATCCAGTCCGATACGATATCGTGTTCGAGGGTCGAAAATCCTTTTAGGATGAAAATCCTAAGATTTCACAAACAGACTAATCGCTAACACCTCATCTTGTAAATCAATCAGATTATTAGACTGGTCAGTGAGTTTGAAATTAATTCTGGTTAATGAATTATTATAACATCGCATATAGACTGGATTCACCGGGGACTCAATTATTAAAAATCCTGGAGGGGTTATTGGTGCAAATGAATACAAAATATATCCTTGCTGAGCTTGGTTTGATCGTTCTAAATTTATTTGATAGCTTCCTTCGATAACATCACATACTAAATTGAGCGCAATCACCAATGAAATATTCACATTGAACGGAGCAATATGCCTGCCACCACCGTCTGGGTCATTATTGTGTTTGAGGATTTTTATTTCCGATGATGTTGTTTTTTTCCACGCATCATGAATTATTTTAAAACCAACATCGATGGTGTCACTGAGAGATTTTTGTAGTTCTAAGATATTATACCCTGGTAGTTTGAACGCATGAATATCTTCTACGCGTATATTATACTTCGTTGCAAATATTGTTTTCGATAGGGGGATATTGTCATCTAATATACCCTGAATAATTTGTGAATGAAATGTTTCCATATCATTGATGATTTTGTTACATGTTTCTACAACGCTGATAAATTCGTCTCGGGTGAGAGTACCGGATTTAAGGGATATTAACAACAACGAAATATCGTTATTGAACGCTCTGAAATTTTCAGTGGTTTTACTCTGTAGAAGTGTGTAGTATCTTTTATTAGTGTCGGTATCTATCGTTTTAAGAAAAAAATTCAATTTGTCATAATCTCTATAACTCTTTACTGGATTATCAGATTTTATCCTGTCTGTGACATAATCAGATTTTTTTGGTTCTGGTAAATCAACGGGTTTTTCCCGGGGTGGGATTTCAGGCCATCCTAGTACGGTTCTAATAGAACTTTGATAGATATCTACGACATAACCCTCTGTGCTTATTTCAATGGCAGATGATAGCGTCGGCTCATGAACTGTTATAGCGATTTTTGACTCTACTCCAGTAATCGATTTTATTCTACGCGCGAATTCATTATTGATTTGTTCGATTTGGTATGATCCGGTTGGTATGGAAACAACATTCCAGTCTGGGGTTCCGTCGGGTTTATTCTTATTTGCAAACACTAAAGAATTATTGGGTTGTTGACCACCAAATGATTTTGATCTGATATTAGGCCAACTGTGATAAACTCGTAGTTTTGCTAGCGCTATCTCCTTCACTGGGACCGGAGAGGGGAAATTCACACTGAATTCTGGATTCGTTGAGGTTATTGAGATCATGCTTGTTTGTACTGGGTTTGTGTTCTCCACTATTTGTTGAAGTAATTCCATCTGTGTTGTCATTGTTATTATACTCATGTTGTATTTCTAATTTTGACATCGCAGAATCGTAAATACCTACCATCGCTGAAAACTCACTCTCTGATATAATTGTATCATCGAGCGATGACGATATCAATGAGGATAATTGCGAGTATGCAGTAGACACAACATGAAATTGAATTATGTAGTCTTGTAGTTTTCGTTGGCTGCATGATGATATTTTTTTTGTGATTATTGAAATAATTCCAGCGATTGTTGTTGCCGCAGAAATGCAAATTGGAACAGCTATCGGGGCCATCATTGTTACTGAAGACAGTATAATACCGGCTCCGGTGATTACACCACTCACAGCGTACACAGTAATATCAATTGCGGTAATTCTCCTGCGATATTTTTTAATTTTCATTGCATACTCCTCAGACAAGGTTTTGAGTCTAGTTTGATACTCTCTGACCTGATCATAGCGATATTGAGATGATGAAATCATTTTTATTTTAAATACGCTAGCGTTTTCAATTACGATTTACTTAAATTCGCTACGAATTCCACATACCACGTTGTTGAGACCCTAACCAAATTTTTATCAGTAGATGTGATTGTAAACTTTTCAGTTGTATTCTTGTCGATGATCGTTGAAATCGTATTATTGACCCCGGATGAACTGGACGATGAAATATTAAATTGAGACAATGGTGTTACTAGTGTTAATCGATAAATACCCTTAACGGTTGCAGTGATATCTAATTTGTTGTTTGTAGGTGTCCACTCAAATGATCCGTGTTGGATCGTGTATACTAAGTTGTTGGTTTTCTCATGAGGAATTTTTGTTTTTTCAATGACTGTTATCATCCTCGAAAGATCACCTTTGATGGCTTTGATGGAGGTTTTCGTCTCATCGATGAATTTTTTAATATCAGGGAGTTTTATTTCAATTTTATCTAACGGGGTTCCAATAAATTTATCAATGATATTTCTACGAAATGATGTAAACTGTTTTCCGTTTTCTTCAATTTTAGATTCAAGTGTTGTTAGTACAACCACAGAATTGTTTAACTCATCGTTGAGAATTTTTAATCGATCTGTAATCGTCGAAACGAGTACACCCGGTTTGAGTTTAACCTGATCGGAAAATAGCGCGATAGTATTTTCGATTGCGTTTTGTTGTTTAACTAAAATATCATCCAGAGAAATATTACTAGATTTCAATTTACCCTGATCGGAAAATAGCGCGATAGTATTCTCGATTGCGTTTCGTTGTTTAACTAAAATATCATCCAGAGAAATATTACTAGATTTCAATTTACCCTGTTTGTCTTGAAATACAACTATTTCATTCGGGTCGACACTTGTTAAATTCAACGTCTCAGCGATTTCATCTTTATTTTTTTTTTGTTATATCCTTGATAGAATCAGGGGTTGCAGTGCCATCGGGTTTGGGTTTCAAAGATCTCCCCCAAATATCAATCATGTTATTGTAAAACTCTTTCTCTCTCTAAAAAGCGATTGCTGGTGTAGTCATTTACGACAATGTGTGGTGATTTTCTAGATGCTGAAATAGCGTCAAGGACATTTAATACTTCGCTGCCGCATATTGGTGGGTCATTGATTTGTTGTGTTGGTAGCGTAGAATACCAAGTCTTCATTGGAAATTGTTTTATGTAACGCATAAACTCTTTTGGTGGGGCTAATCCATATGAATCAAAATAGACAATCCCACGTGGATCAATAGCGTATGCAACCCAGTGAGTTCCAGGTCCGGTGCTGTTATCGAGATTAATAATACCTGTTTCAGTTTTGTTTGGTTGATGTGGTAATTGATCTTTCATAAAAACACCTCTGAAATTTTTAATCGCTAGTTTTTTAACAGCATCCATTAAATCAAAATTGGACATGGGAACCATAGATTCCTCAATTAATAAACCGTTCCTGGTAGTCTCAGGCCTGATCCGTGAACGGATCTCCCGCTGTACCATGAATACGGGGTTCCTGGTAGTCTTAGACCTTTTCCGCTGTACCATGAATACGGGGTTCCTGGTAGTCTTAGACCCAATCCGTGAACGGATCGTCCCTTTTTTTATATCCCTTCCCAGTTGCCTTCTTAAGTGCCATTCCTGCTGCAGTACCAACGGCTCCTAACGCCGCTGCTTTAGCCACTGCTGGGGCTGCTGCTGCAATCAATGCTGGTATTGCAGCTAACAACGGGAATATACCACCTGATTTTATCATATTTTTGATAGCAGCCGCAGAAAGAGTAATCTGAACACCTTTTTTTGCTGCAAGTGCATCATTGAAATGTTTTATTTGACGAGTTGTCAGCGATAATTTATTTGCACCACCAGTCATTTGGTTGGGTTTCAACGTGATTGTGGTTCCACATTTTTTAGCTGATTCCGATTGCAATTTTTTGATTTGACCAGGAGTTAACGCAACACTAATAATACTATATGACATTATACATAATAGATTGATTCTAATTCAATGAAAAATCGAGAAAATCGTTCAAAGATTTTCCACTGGTGCATCTACCACTCTCATTCTTCCACCAACACCTTCGAGTAGCATTGATTTATCGCTGAGAATGACAGCAACCGCTCTATAATTAGCAATACCACCAGGGTTTACACGGGCTCTAAAATGTATATCAACAACAGATTGTCTCACCAAGTCGAGATGTTCCAATGAAAAGTAATAGATCGGATACAGATTCTTAAAATCATATTGTGATATTTGCAAACCAGTATCCACATTTTGATCACGTGCCATAAATGACAACAACCTATGATAAACTCGTGCAATATGATTTTCTGTGTAATCAAGTTGTATATCCTCAGATGGTTCCTGCTGGCCGTTTATTCTCAGTGAGACCTCTCTAACACCTAACTGATCAAATATCATATGGCTGAAGAGTTGATTGCCAACTCGTGTGTTATCCTGTAACGCTACGAATATATGACGTGGCGCAGCAACACCTTGTTTTGATGCTAGATTCCACGTGAATAACCCGTTCAGCTCTGATTGCTTCACATCTGTACTCACGGTTAGCCAACTCAACAACGACTTTCCCCCTTGGTCCATAAATGATAGTAATCGTTCTTCTGCGGTGATTGCTGGAGTCAACACTGGCATCCACAATGATATTTTTGTTAAATTGACTTTACCGGCATCAGCATTTGGATTTGCAGCATCTGCTGGAATCCTCCAAATTGCATCATTATCATCACCCTTTCGTACAAGTGATACTGTATGCTTAGCTCCATAAATAACTTTTCTGACGTTTCTACAGAATCCAAATATGTGATGCAGTGGAATCGCGCATGAAAATGATTTACGCTCTCCTTGCAACATTGCGTTTCGTGTTAAAGCTCCTAGATTGAAATTATCATCTTTGTTTATAATCATATTCTCGACATCAGCATCACTATTATCACGTTTTTTTGGTCGTCTTATCATAAATTGATTTCCTCCAGCGGTATTTGTAACATCTTTTGCAAACATCATAGAAGGTCCTGCTGATCTTGTATAATCATCAGAATATCTCGCTAACCCTATGATTGTTGTAGCCACATCAACATCACGATCTATGGACTCAATTTCTTTTCCATCAATGAGATATTTTGCACTCTCAAATAACGCCATAATACCATTATTGACAAACCCGACTTGAGTACCAGCTGGATACGGTGCTCGTACAGTAGGAGTCTCAGCAGCTGTTACAATTTCTCCTTCTACTTCAATAAATGCTTCAGCGGGTAGAAAGTATTTACTGGTATCATGGACTTGAAGATCAATTCTTGCTCGACTATTTGGGTCTATTGCATGATAGGCGTAATATTGATAATCGCGTACAGAATCATCCTTGCCAACTGGGGCGTCTATATCAAACGCTGGATCACGTGACTGTTTGAACATTTTATTCTATTTATCAGAGTCTAAATCGTAAACGATTTTCAACGCTAGCGTTTTCTAAAGCCACTTCCTGCTATCATATTTGGGTCGGGGTTTAAAGCCATCGACGCTAGTTTTTCATCTACTGCGTTATTTATTATTTTACTAACACTTGCAGGCATTTCTGCTGTAGACGGTAACGGTTTCTTTTTTCGTGATTTTACTAATGATGTTATTTTATTCTTCGCAGTTGAAAACGCTTTTCCAGCAAGAAGATCTCCAACAGCACCAATACCCTTATCACGAATAACATCAATGGCTTTCATTGATAACTGTTTAGCTAACGGCATCACTTTTGGGGCCATTCTTGAAAAGAATCCTAAAATGGTATTGCCGAGGCCATCTCCATTGTATGCTTTATAAACTGGAAACCGTGAATTAACTACATAGACGAGGGTTGGTTTATCATGATTGTAATGGATGATCATTATTATAAAAACAATAGTGTTTTCAATTGTTATTTAATCACTATGATACCCATTTGCTAACTCGTCAATGAAATCTCGATATGTTTTGATATCCATGATACCGCCGGCAAATAACCGTCTACAGATATCAGCTGCTTCATTAATTATTTCTGGAGAGTTATTTCCAGCTCGGAATCCTCCTACAAGAACTTCTAATCGTGATATATCATTGATAACACTATCAGGACAAGTGTTTCCAATCCTTGGATTTTGCAATCCACTTCCGCTATAACCAGCTGCTTCATCTAGTTTTTCTAAATCCGTTTCTTGTAAATAATCATCATTAGGTTCTTCTTGTTTTTTTTTGTCTCCGTGTTGGTGTTTCACGTCGTTCTTCTAAATCATCATCATCATCAGGTGGTAGTTGTTGTTTTTTTTGTCTTCTTGTTTGTCTACGTGTTGGTGTTTGACGTCGTTCTTCTAATTCTCGTTGTCGCTCTTCTATTTGTTCTCTTTTATAATTACTAATTCCCCTTTGAAATTCCTTGTATCCTATCTCATCCTTGTTCAAACGACCAATCCCTTTATTTAGTTTATACAAATTATCGAACCAATCATTACTTGATATTCTATCATTTTTATACTCGTCCTTTAAAAAATCTTTTTTTGAATTATAGCTTTGAGCAGCAAAATTACCAAAGGCTTGATAATCCTTTGATTTCAATAAACTAGGTTTTTTTATTTCTATTTTAGCATGATCAGTAAATTTATTCAACAGAGAAACAGTCGTTTTTTTCGGATCAGTTTTTTCAGTTTGTTCAGTTTTCGCTGCTAGTTTTTCAAGTACAGAAATAAGACCCTCTTCCTTTCTTTTACCGTCAGGATCATCTCCCAGTATAGCACGCTCTACCCCTTTCGTTGCTGTGGTTACTAGTTTAAACAACTCTTCAGATCCCGCAGCAAAATCAGTTTGTAAACTCTGTCGTTGTTGCAGTTTATTCCGTACAGAGTCACGAATTGGTACAAATCTCCTGATTGCATCTAATCGTTCACGAGCCAATCGGGTTGTTAATGCTTCATTGACCATTATTTGAAATCAGAAACAATTTTTTAATTGTAAAACACTTTTTCCCACTTTTGTTACATGTCGGATGATTTTTGATACGGTCATGGAAGTGTTATTTCATCGTGAGACACCTTCTATCAATGATGAGGAAAGTGTCCAAATTGTATATAAAATAAATAATACTGTCACTTTCCTCACTTTTTTGACATGTCGGATGATTTTTGATACGGTCATGGAAGTGTTATTTCATCCTATAACAGCTTCTATCAGTGATGGCGAAAGTGTCATAATTGTATATAAAATAATTAATACTGACAGTTTCGCCATTCTTTATTTGATCAATCTGACACATCGTCCATCGATTTTTGACATCTCCCTTGAGGGTCGGCTAAAAAAAATGAAGGTCGGTCACAATCAAAAAATAATAATGGTCGGGCAATCAATGGTCGGGTAATCAAAATTGTTCATTTTCTTGAATTAATGCCCGTAGGTTTCTAATTTTAGAGTTGACTTCTTTTTTCAATTCGTATTCGTTACCTAATTCTTTTCGTATTCCTTCTACGATAGTATACAACGGGACGAACACACTGATGTCACTGGAAAATGAAAGAGAGTCTTTAATAGAATTCTGAATTCTTTTGATGAGTGCATACTTCTTGGGTAGCATATATTTGTTAGTGCTAACCCCGTATTCTATATCCTGAAAATCAGACACAATTTGATCAGGATTTAACCCATCTGATAGTTTGATATCCTGATTTTTCAATTTTGCTATTTCAACTATGATGCTATTCATGTTTTCAGAATTCATTATTCTATAAGAATGACATATCTCTAATTGAAAAATATGAAGCATTAGACATAACTAAATTGAACTTTTTGCCCCGTCTTTTTTGAAATAGCCGATCGATAAATCCCCTCTGCAACGAATCGTACTGAGGGTCCACAAATATCGAAATACTTACCGGCTTCATATAATGATTGAAATATTTTTTCTTCATTAGTTATTGTATTCAAAGATTTCACTGGTCTCGCCCTTTTTGAGCATTTCCCAGTCCTTCCAGATGAATTATTTTCACTATGTGTAACAACTCGTAAATTTGATACAGAATTATTCTTTGGATTAGAATCCTTGTGATCAATAACAAAACCATCCTCGATCAATCCATAAAAACATTCAAATATGAAACGATGATTGAGATAAAATTTCCTTCCAGCGCCAAACTTCAAATATCCATGATTATTCACAACACCAACTGATTTCTTTAGTCTACGGTTTCTGACAGTACCATCACTGGATGCTTCATAATTTGTAATCACTGGATGTGGTCTGAATTCTTGGTTCATATATACTATTCTATTGTTTGTCTAATTCAGTGTTTGGTTCAATAATTACATCACTGGAGAATCTTTCGATGTAGTCTTGCGGAGTTCTTATGATTTTGTCAGTGACGTTATCAGGGTCAAAGACTTTTTCAGGGTCATAATTTCTGATGGATTGTCCATTTTTTATTCTTTTATCATAATAACGCTTCAATTCCCTATATCGCTTACCACCACAATCAATACACAATTGTGATCTTCCCTTGACCCCAACCCCACATCGAATACAGGGTAACGGACCAAGACTTCCACGTCGAAAACTTTGCATATGATACCTACAGTATTCATTTTTTCTGCATGATTTGTTACACGGGGTTACATTTCCCATCATGAGCCATTTGCAGTGATTCATTATACATAAATCTTTCATTTAAATGCTTGTTTTATATATAGCATGAAGGAGTTCAAGAGATTGACTTCGAAAAATGCTAAATTCAATACCGATAGAGAGTTCAAGAGATTATTGAAAATCAATCCTAGATTTAATCTCGATAGACCATAAAAACGTCCAATAGACGGAAACAAACGTAACAAACGTCCAAGAGACGGAAACATGAAAGAGTTTAAGAGATTGTTGAAAATCAATCCTAGATTTAATCTCGATAGACCAAAAAAACGTCCAATAGACGGAAACAAACGTAACAAACGTCCAAGAGACGGAAACATGAGACAGTTTAAGAGATTATTGAAAATCAATCCTAGATTTAATCGCGATAGACCCAAAAAACGTAACAAACGTCCAAGAGACGGAAACATGAGATCACCATGGAAGGATACTCAATTCAATCTTGATATAGTTTCTAATACACCCAAGAATAAAATTCTTGATAAACCCATCAGAGACTGTTTTAATGAATTCAAGCGTGATGGAGCATCTTATTGCTGGTCAACATTTCGAATTGATGGTTTTGTTGACGCTACCATGAATGATGAAAAAGCAGCAGTGATCATTTCACGTATTGGGGAAAAAAATCATTTTTTCCGAATCAAATTCATTATCCGTGAGGATGGCAAATGGATTATTAGGGATAAATTTGAACCCATTCTCAGGGGCAAAAAAAACTGTCACCGTGAATCAGGATTCAAAACCCGGAATTTTGACTGGAATTGATAAACCCTACTACGAAAGATCTTATCCTGTCACAGCAGTTGTTTACGGGATCTATCCGCTCAATGAAAAACCTGATATTTCAAAACTAGCACCCATGAAATATTCGACAGGGCTCAATTGTGTAGCAGAACGAATAATAGAACACTTCACAAATGCGTCCCGGGGAAATAAACTAACTGATCTAAGACGAAAAAAAATAACCGAGTGGGAGTTCACGGTAAAAGAGCATGGGGCAACAATTCAGGATATAACTAAATTAGAAACATCATTGAGATTTCCAATATCGGTAAGGACAATCACCGGTGAAGTATTAAAAGAACCGAAATATCAATCAAAAAAAGGAAACCCCATTGAAATTATTGATCATAACGCACACGCGTGGTCATCTGCAGTAACAATATTCCCACGGGATAGAACCGTAAAATATCTATCCCAAACCGAAGAGTTTTTTTCAGAGCAGAAATTATTTGATGCTATTTACCATTTGAGTAAAAACGATCCTGTGTCAGTGTGGCTATTTCATAGTACTTCAGACGAAGAATGCAAATTTGATCAGTTTGTAAGGCCTAACGGAGAATTATACCGAACTGAAGAGCTACATAATCAAATGAAACAACTAGCTAGTGAGTTTTCTGGGGGGGAAATCGAAGATCAATTATTAGCAAACTGTTTCACAGTACCATCCATTGCAGCACATTTTGCAAGAAAGAAAAACGCGTGGAAACCAACACGAAGTGAGTTTTTATCAGATGTCAAATTGTCCTGTCTTGAATACAGCCACGGCGGATTATGGAACACAAAATACACCGCTGATACCGTTATTTCAGTTGATATGATTGCGTGTTATCCAGGAAGTTTTCTTGGGTATGGAGAGTGTGAGAAATATTTCAAACGATTTGGACACCCTACACACGAAATGACCCGTGTTGCTATTAATGGACCACTTCCTGATTTTGATTAAACCGGATTCGCTTGTGTAGTATCATTTGAAATGGCTACAGGACTTCATCCGTGTAGTTATCTTTGGATTGGTAAACACATGTCTGAAAAACACTGGATGCCAATAGTGTTATTACGGTATATGCTTGATTGTAAGATGTTAAAATCATTAATTGTCAGTGAAGCAATTATATCCTATCGAGCACAGAAATCAGTCTGGTTACCCCAACCTGATCTAGAAAAAATAATTAGCGAAGAGCGAAAACTGTTTCCTGATTTTAATGAACAACAAATCATGGATTGGTCCAAACAGTTATTTGAAATCAGAAACAATGAAGCAAAAAATCTTGGACGAAGAATAATCGGTAAATTTACCCAAGGTGGCAAAGATGATAATACGAAATATTCTTCACGATTGATTATAGACAATGCTGAATACGATTTTGTAATGGCGGATTTAACGAATAAGGGCTTATATGTCAATCGTAAGGACGCATTTATGTCCGATGGAACCAAATTGGGTACAATTGTTACTTACACTGATGGATACCATCCGCAGTACACACATTTGAGAGCTTCTATGCTTGGTTATGCTTCTATTAATCTGTTTTCAATGATCAATAGATTTCCTACCACCGCAGTTAGAGTTGCTACTGACTCATTTTACATAAATAGCAAAATGGCTGAGTTTAAGGCTACTGGCAACGAGAAATGGGGGACATGGAGAATTAAGAAAGAAATGCTTCATGATTATATTCCATCAGCAGATGTTACCATTGAAAAAAATTACTTAGAAAGCAATCAGTGTTCAGAATTTTCTAGTGCACCAACGATTTCTGATCCAATCTGTAGATATAAAACAGTTTATTTAAACGGTTGTGGCGGGTCAGGAAAAACAACCCGGGCAATTGAGTTATATCGTGTTTCCAAGTCAAACATGATTGTGCTAACACCAACACACAGACTTGCAAGAGAAATGATACAGAGAGGGGTAAATGCCTGCACTTATCATAGTTTCTTTAGATGGAAGGGAGATAAATGGACTCCTGAGCGCATGGGAGAGAAATTTATTCCTGAATTCATGATTTGGGATGAAATAGACACAGTGTCCGAAGATGTCTTAAAAATATTTCTTGAGTGGTTGTTATTGAAGAATACAAAAGTCGTCATGTGCGGTGATCACGGCCAACCACCACCATTTGTCGGTGCTTCCCCACATGAATGGCTAAAGGGTTTTGTAGACTATTATGAAGAAATTGATACTGATCATAGATCACTTGATGAAAAATTAAAAGAGTTTAAGAAATTAATTAGATTACAACCGGATAGAATCCAGTGTGAAATAGCCCGTGAAATAATTTCGGAAACTCCCATGAATGAGTTTTGGGAAGCGTGGAGACCAAATGATTTGATCATTGCAATTAGAAAAATAGTCAGGGATACACTTCAGATGAAATTATTTGAATTGCATAAACAAAAATTTGCAACGCTTCCAGTGCCCCTCTGTTATAGGCCATCGGATACACGAAAACAGAACATTGAAGTTGATATTCCAGGACAGAGTGAAAAGCAGATTCTCGTATTAAATGATATTGTGCTGGTTGATATCAATGTCGTTGAAGATGCATTGCGTGCTAATAAATCCCCATGGACGCTAGGATACGCAGCGACGATACATTCTTCACAGGGATTGACTATATCGGATACAATTGTTTGGATGGTAGATAATCGCATAGAATGATCGAATTTAGTCTATCTTTCAGTATCCAGAGTACGAAAAATAAATCAGCTTCGAAGAATTGTCGTTGGCGAAGCCAGTGGCGATGATGAAATCATTGGCGATGATAATGATATTATTGATAAAAAACTCTCCGGTTACAAACAACAAGACAAAAAAAAAACAACGAGAATTTGATATTGATGCTGAATTAATAATTGCGTTAAAGCAGCAACAAAATAATCACTGCGCAAGTTGCAATTGTATAATGCGTTGGCAGTATTCGGATAAGGATCCTCGCCAATTCACCGTAGACAGAAAAAATAACAATCTCGGTCATGTCAGAAATAATGTGATGTTGACTTGTCTTGAGTGCAATAGACGCCGGGGTGCCAGCACCCTTGGTGCTAGTTAAGACCATGCGGTGGTAATTGAGTATCGTCAGGTATCACTTGCAGTTGTTGTCTAGTAAACCCACGCTGAGGGGCAGTTGAATTCAGTTTATAGATTGGAGGTCTACCCGTAGATCGTGTTATACTAGATATCTTGTGTGCAGTAACACTCCAAATAGGATCAGTAGCCCTTTTTGTGCCACCCTCAAGCTCTCCTGGTTCGTATAAGTACCTCACAATGACATTACTACCAAGAATTGGTTGGGAAACGCTAAAATCCTTTTGTGGTTTTTCAGGTATCGACTTCTTTTTAATCGCGTTGATAGGTTTCATGTTGATGGTTCTAGTAATCTCGTTATTCAGTGCGGTAACTACACCTGGTAATCTCTTAACCCATTCACGGGATCTTTTTTCTTGGATGAATTAGTTTGCGTATTGATATCCAAATAACCGTTCAGCAAGAGTCCGATTAAATCGTTCTACAATGGCCTGATCACGATGCAGTGCAGTATGCCCTCGTCTGATAGCGACATTGTGATATTTCATTGTAGATAACACTGCACCCTGAAATTCCTTGCCCGGATCAACTTGTAACAGATTTGGCCAGTGCAGAGGACTCCTTCGATAAATCCTTTCAAATGCAGAAGCGACTTTAGTGGCCGATTTTGTTTGTAACGGTTCTGCTTCTTTGTATCGACTTGCAATATCAACTACAGTTAACGCATATTTGTAACCACGATCATGTGGCAGAAATAATAGATCAGCCTGATGAACTTCATTGGGTCCGGTTACATCAAAATGCGAGAATTGAATTTGTTTAGGCGGTGGTAGATAAATTTGCCATAGTGCCTGTTTGGATAACCAATGAGCCGCAGTGTTTTTTTTCACTTTTTCGGCGCTAGCGAGTTTACTGATTGCAGCGTTACCTTTCCAGTATCCTCTTGGGGAATAGTAAATAGATTCCATGTTGCTATTAATTACCAGCACCTAACATCAATTTACTTTTCATTGCCGATTTTATCAAAAATGAAGCCAATTTTTCTTTGAAGGATTTATCAGGAATTGCATTCAACGCATGAATTAATTTCACATCTGCTAGATGCCTGTGTTGCAAATTGCTGCTTTTATAAGCAACATCATGAAGGTGACAGGCCTTATCAATAGCGTTTATTGGTTCCTCACCGGGTCGGTGCTGATTTTGATCATTGAGTCTGATATCAAGTCTTGTTCCCGGTCCACAATAACTATACCCTGGAAGGTGTTTTTCTCCGGGGTATTTTGCCCATGGGGTTCCAGGGAGTTTTGCTAATTTGGCAGCGATATCACCTCCTCGTCTTTTTTTAAAGGTTCCTTGGGTTCCTCGGGTTCCTTGGGTTTAGAAACAAATCTAAATTTCTTTGTACTACACTGTATGCATTTACCAGAAAGCGCTGATCGGTTATTTTTAGTTGTAATCGTCGTCAAGTCATCTGTGCCAGTACGCGCCTTACACTTCACGCAATATAGATCCATAATTTATGTATAGAGATATGAATATAATTGATTTTTCAGCGACTAAAACAAGAGAGCCAGTGAAGCATCATGCAGCGCTACCAAACTCTATCCGCGCAATTATAATCGGGCCATCTGGATCCGGTAAAACGCAATTGTTGCTCAATTTAATAATGAGATGGATGAAGTGGGATAAGTTGTATTTAATTGCCCCTAGCGTAGACGACCAACGATGCTATGAAGTGCTAAAAGATTTTAATGAAAACGCTTCAGAGATTGCCGGCGAGGATGTTATTGAATTTATAACCGATATTGACGAGGCGCCATCCGTGAATGACCTCGATGGAAGTATCAACAATTTAGTTGTATACGACGATGTCATGTTAGATAATCAAAAAAATCCTGCTAGAATATTTTCCCGAGGCAGGCATAAAAACACGGACGTGATCTATGTCACTCAACGCTACACTCAGATTCCAAAAGTGATTAGAGATAACTGTAATATGCTTGCTGTATTCAACGGCGTTGATACACATACGCTACGAAATATTTGGCAGACATGGTGTTCTGATATGGACTTCAATCAATTTAGAAATTTCTTTAGTCATGCTCAGTCTACCCCACACGGATTTGTAACAATAAATTTACATGACCCTCGAACACGATATCGTATCGGACTGGATCAAATATTCGGTTAACCCCAACTGAAAGTTCTAGCAGCAGAGAGGGTGAGTGACAACGACGTTGTAGTCCCTTTTCCCAAAAATCGATGGAGGATTTCATTAATTTCATTGATTTTTTCATATTTTTTTTTGGGACCTAATCCATGAAACGATATCAGATTCACACACACATTGGGGCCTGATGTCATTGGTTTCATTGTTTTTAAGCGTGATTTCAGTGAAAACTTGTCTAAAAATGTTGTCTGATTCGCCCCTTCTGCTGCTGACTGGATCAAATATTCGGTTAACCCATAGCAGCAGAGAGGGTGAGTGACAACGACGTTGTAGTCCCTTTTCCCAAAAAATCGATGGAGGATTTCATTAATTTCATTGATTTTTTTTGGACCTAATCCATGAAACGATATCAGATTCACACACACATTTGGGCCTGATGTCATTGATTTCATTGTTTTTAAGCATGATTTCAGTGAAAACTTGTCTAAAAATGTTGTCCGGTTCACCCTCTCTGCTGCTGCTACCGTGTGAAGCGTTTATCGAAGTAGAAGGAGAATTGTACAATCAACTGATACTCCTACTGTACCAACACCATATCCAGTTGGTACTCAAGTCGGTTTTGTCAATAATGGTATTATGGCGCTATTTGAGAGCGCAAGATATATAATTGATGGAAGAAAGAATGAGTCTATAACACGCGATGTTGATGTGGCCACAACAATAATTGGTTTAGCAAGATATTCCGATGATTATACAAGATCGGCAGGCTCTTCTATGATGTTTGCAAAGTATACTAAAAATACTACTGGAAAAAATCAGTTTGTTGTAAGACGACCAAGAAATCATGCTGGTTCTGCTGATCTTGATACCGAGAATATGATTATAAATACTGATGATAATTTCAACCTAGGAGCTGCAACACGCATATCAATGTTGCAAGGACAGCGTAAATCATTTTTATGCACGATTCCACTACATCATATATTTGGATTCTGCAGAAATGTCCGAAAAGTTATCTATGGAGCAAAGCATACAGTAGTACTCGTGCGAAAAACTAATAATAATGACGCAATTTGGAGGATTCCTGCGGATAACGCAAATCCAAATGCTGACGCCAGTAAAGTCATTTTAACAAAACTATCAATATGGATGCCAATAATGACTCCATCACTCACCGCAGAAGAACGATTACTATCGTTTATGAATACAGAAGGAAAATCATTACTAAGTTGGCTAATAATAACAACATATACTAAGCAATCAGCTGTTAACGGCATATATTTACATGGAATCTGGCATCACAACAAGGTGTTTCAGCTCCACGTCATATATGTATCGCGTTCCAGGATACAGCGAGAGTTGGTTCACAATTACACAGCCATATGATCTTTTATCAATTAGGTGTTACCGATGTCTCACTGAGAATAAATGGTCAACAGGAATCATCCGAGGATATAAAACTTCGTCTGTTGTCGTATATGGGACGCGATCAAAACGTTGACACTTGTCTGCAAATATCTCAGTTTGACTTTAGGAATATATATATATCCGATCTATGACTTTTAGCTGGAATATCTTGATTTAGCAAGACAATCTGTCGTTGACATACATTTTAGAGCTAATATACTTCGTGGTGTTATCCCCGAATACAGAGCAATTGCTGTCATCCTCGACAAATCAATGTTACTTGAAGGTGTTGGTGGACGAATGAGAGTAATCTATGCACCAGTGGAAAATATGTAATTGAAAATCATAGATTTTTCCAATGTAGCAATTAAATCAATCTATTATTAATGTCATATAGTCATGTTAGTGTTACGTTAACCCCTAGTCAAATTAAAAAATTGCAATTGGAATCAGCTAAAATATGTGTAATCACGATATTGATGAAAAACAATCAGATGTCTGGTGGTCAGAATAAATTGTCGCTGACAACTCGTCAGATAAAACACTTCAATAATGCTTTCAAAGATAAAAAGGGTGTTCAGATCACACTCTGCAGTTGCGATCAAAAACATGATAACATCAGGTGGTATATTTCCACTTTTCGCTGCGTTACCAGCACTAATTGCGGCAGCGGCCCCAACGGTAGCTAAAGCGGCAGCGTTAGGATCCGTTGGTACCGCGGCATGGATGGCACTAAAGAAAGCTACCGGGCAGGGATATAAAAAAAACGAGGAAAGGGTCTAAGAATAGGAGGAACCCCGTATTCATGGTACACCGGAAAAGGCCTGAGAATATGAACAGTTTATTAACAACAATAGTTCCTGTGTCAAATTTTGATTTACTCGATGCTGCTAAAAATAATTAGCGATACAAACCTAGAGGTGTCTTTATGAGAGATCAGCTGCCGGGACTACCAAAAAACGTTGAAACCGGTATTATTAATTTCGATAACAACACCGGATCTAGAACCCACTGGGTTGCATACACAATTGATCCGAGTGCAATCGTCTATTTTGATTCATATGGGTTAGCAACGCCTAAAGAATTTACGCGTTATATACAACAATTAAAAAATTTTCATAAAATGAAGATTTGGTATTCCACGCTACAAACACAACAACTAAATGATACACCAATATGCGGCATAGAAGTATTAAATGTACTTAACGCGTTATCATCATCGAGAAAACCACCTCATCAGGTCGTAAATGAATATCCGAGTAATCATACTTTAGAGAGAAGTAATATAAAATAACATGGTCGATATTTGGGGACGATCTATGTCAATGTTGAAAAAACCCGGTGTTGTTGGATCCGCAGCCGGTGATGTAAAACAAATAGTCGAATATGAAATAGCTGAGATGTTGAATTTAGCAAGTGTTGATCCCAATGAAATAGTTGTATTTCAAGATCGTCAGGGTAAATTGAAAACGAGTAATATTTCTCTTGATGATATGTTAGTTAAACGACGCAACGCAGTAAAAGATAATATCGCGTAGTTCTCAGCGATGGTACTTGTTTATGATTCCGTGATATCAAAATTAGAAAAACAACATGAGTATAATAACAATGACAACACAGCAAGAACTACTTCAACGAATAGCGGAGAACACAACCCCGGTGAAAACCAGCATGATCTCAATAACATCAACCAATCCTGAATTCATTGTGAATTTCCTTACTCCGATTCCCGTGAAGGAGAGAGCGTTAGCAAAATTACGAGTCTATCACAGTTGGCCTAATATTAGATCAGCACATTTCGGTGGTCAGCAACCAAATAATTCCTTGGTGTTTGCGAGTAAGAAAAAACCCGATGATACTCCAGACTGGAACGTTGTTTCGCTACCATCTGGTTCCTACCAAATCGAATAAATCAATAACGAATTTCAGCGTAGAATAAAATCAATTACTGGAAAAGAATCGAAAATTGCTATAACGGTATATGAACCTACACTATTGATAAATAAACTCAACCGTGTATGCCGTAGACATCTATCTGACCTCAATCAGAACTATATTAGGATGGCCTGAAAAAAATTCCTCCACGTGAGCCACAAAAATCTGATTATACCACGGATAAATAATCATTCCATGCAATTACCACATCATATCGAGAACACCTCCTCGATATAAAAAAGTCATCACTACCCGGTAGTTGTTTTAATTTTGTTGATCAGAATTCCGCGTTTTGGAGATTTAAAGTTAGACAGAATCCAGAATCAATTATATATATATATATATATATATATATATATATATATATATATATATATATATATATATAGATATATATATATATATATATATATATAGATATATATATATATATATATATAGATATATATATATATATATATATATATATATATATATATATATATATATATATATATATCATCACAGAATTATTGAATACTTTAAAGAGATCAATCAAGAACACAGTCAACAACTACAACGACTACAATAGGCTTTCAATGAGTCTAATCGGAATGAAATCATTAAACGAATTGAAATATTAAATGAACTTGTATCCGACATGGAATATATCAACCATCGAGGAATTCAAGTAATAATTGATCATAACGATGACAACATTAATTTCTATAAACGAAATTTTCTAATTGTATATAATATAACAGAAGCCGATCTACCGAATTTCAAGTTTTCTGGGTATAAAGCAAACGACCTAAAAAAATCCATTAATAATTTTATCAATGAAAAGTTTACTATGATATTCACAGCATGGAGACAATAACACAAGTGTTCAACTATCCACAAACATAATAATGACCCAGATGGTGGAGGTAGGCATATCGAATAATTTAGTATGTGATCTTATCGAAGGAAGCCATCAAATAAATCTAGAGCAATCAAACAAAGCTCAGCAGGGATATATTTTATATTCATTTGCACCGACAGATCCACCAGGATTTCTTATCATTGAAGATCCAACTAATCCAGTCTATAT
The DNA here is from genome assembly GCA_029339505.1 of Unio delphinus. Taxonomy (NCBI): domain Eukaryota; kingdom Metazoa; phylum Mollusca; class Bivalvia; order Unionida; family Unionidae; genus Unio; species Unio delphinus. The sequence continues at coordinate 2,387,327 of JAQISU010000009.1, read as the reverse complement.
GCGATGTCATAATGATTCGTTCACGAAAATTAATTTCAGATTCACTGACCAATCCAATAATCTCATTGATCTTCGAGGTCAGGTCAAAAAAAGTTAGTCTATTTCTGAAATCATAATTGCTAGTGTTAACCCCATAGTAGCATTGGGGAAGCGACAAAGACTTTGACGTTCTTTTTTTATTCTAGTTTGCCAAATGTTCGATTCTATAAAGCATTTTGGAGGAAGCCTTGGTTTGCCAAATTGACGCTTATAAAAGATACTCTGTTCGCCACCTCTGCTGCTCATTTTGCCTTCGTTCAACCTGACAGAGGAAGATCAAAAGAAGTTTAAGCCTCTGACACATAGATTCATGCGATATTTCATTCCAATGAGGAATGTAATATTTTAAAAAGTAAAATTTAATCAAAGCAAACAGGAAGAGGGAGAAATAGTGGACAGATTTCGTACATCTATATATGTATTAGCAGATAATTGTCATATCGGGTGACTACATAATGAAATGTGCAGAGATCGACTTGTAGTTGGACCGAGAGATTCAAACTTATCAGAATAATTGCAATTAGATGCGAATCTAACTTTAGAATCTTCCGTTAGGCAAGCTCTACAAAATGAGACTCTGCAAAAGCAACAATCAACGAAGTGTACATCAAATGACTGAAATGGATGCTGTAAAATCGTCCTCACTGAAATATTGGAAATACTAACATACATTTCCAAATGCTCAACAAAATAACGTCAGCAGAAAAGAATGCATGAGATGTGGAAAGAAACGAAATCATTCTCGAGACCAATGTTCAGCAAAAGAAGCAGAATGCCATAAGTGTAAGAAGAGAGGACACTATGCAAAAAGATGGGTCAACCATTGATAACGCGGGTGAGATTGAACAACGCTACACTTTGCTGGAATCAAACAATGCATTCAGTGTTCAAGACATATTTGTTGTGAAGGGACTGAATCAGGAACTCTTTTGTAGGCCCGCGATTCAGGCTCTTAAGAGTTTCGAAGAGATAAATATATCCTCCGTAAATGCCTCAGATACAACTCACAAAATACAAGCAAAATTTAAGATAAGTTCATACATTTAGATAGGGACTATCGCGAGAAATATCCAAATTTGTTTTAAGGTCTAGGGAAAACAAAATGTTTCTAAAACACAACTCTGTACACTAATGCAAAACCTTATGCCTTATCTACAACAAGAAAGATTCCTATCCCTTTATTAAATAAAGTTGAAGAGGCGTTTGACAGAATGTAAAAAAGGGGGATTATTTCAAACGTAGATGAGCCCACTGAGTGGTGAGCTGCAATGGATGTTGTTCCAAAACCAAACGGTAAGGTAAGAATTTGCGAGATATAGATACACTGAATGAATCGGTTAAAATAGAAAACCATCCACTACATCAGCTGAAGAATCCCTTGCAAAACTAGCAGGTGCAACGTTTTTCACCAAACTTGATGCAAACTCGGGCTTTTGGCAGACAAACCTGTCAGAAGATTTACGTTGCCTTACAACTTTTACTGCTTTTGGTAGATTTTATATTAATCGCCTTCATTTAGGATCAGTTCTGCGCCTGAAATTTTTCATAAAAGGATTTCAGAAACCTGACGGAGGACTGTGACACATGAACGATGTTCTTGTTTCGAAAAAATGAAATGACGAAAGATTAGAAATGGTCCTGAAATCAATTCGAAAGGTCGGCGTCACTTTGAACGCTGAAAAGTGTGAATTTCCGATACCATCCATAAGGTTTCTTGGGTATATTGTTGACGTAAATGGTTTCCGACCTGATCAAACAAAAATGGAAGCTAATCTAAAATAAAAACACCGAAGTGCGTAACAGTGATTTCTCGATATGGCAAATCAGCTTTCCAAATTTAGTCAAAATGTGGCAGAAAAATCGAAACCATTACGTGAGCGTTTGAAAGGTAAACACTCGTGGACTTGGGGTCCAGATCAAGAACAATCTTTTAGAGATATCAAGCAAGAAATGATATCTTCACCTACTTTAGCACATTATGATTCATATAGCAAAATATTTGTATCTGCAGATGCATCTTCATTTGGACTAGGTGCTGTGCTACGGCTGAAGTACGGTTACCAGATATGTCAGAAATCGAACAACGCTATGCTCAAAAAGAAAAGTAGGCCCTTGCAATCACTTGGGCTTGTGAACGCTTTAATAGTTATTCAAACTTGCAACTGACCATAAACCATTAGCACCACTAATCAGCACAAAAATCTTTGGGAGATTTACCCCCTAGAATTCAACGCTATAGAATGCGTTTGATGAGATTCAACTTTTGCAAAGTTCATGTTGCTGGCAAGAATCTACTGCTTATGCTCTATCCAGAGCACCTTTAACTTATTACTCTCAGAGCGACAGAGGCATTCAGGCTGAAACTAACGCCTACGTTGATTCGTACATATTTATTTGCCTGCATCAAATACTCGACTTGAACAAATAAAGTCTGAATATCTAAAAGATTCGATTTGCAAACAACTTGTACAATTCTGTAAAACCTGGTAGCCAGAGAAATCCGCTATGGACGCAAAAAATTCTTTGTTAACTTAAATAAATATTTATTTCTAGAATACAAGGTGAACATGAAAAATACGAAGGTACGGTAATGTGAACTAAATACAAAATCATCCTAGAATTACAAAGTTCATAATTATTTAAAGTCCCGAATAAACCAAAACTGTACGCGATGACGTCTATATTATAGTACGGAGGGTGCTGATGTGCCAAAAGCAATGTGGTGCATCAAAGAATATTAATTCAGGCTTCAACACATTATAAATTTCAGTGAAGATCTCTATCCAAGAATTGTCTTAGAGCACTTCTGAATTTAAAGAGAAACTGAACATTTGATATTCAGAAGCAATAAAATTCAGCCCAACTTGTCACAACATCATAAAGAATTTCAAGGTGCTAGATATTAAAGCTACTGATAAAATAATCAAATCCTCTCAGTAACAATATATATATATATATATATATATATATATATATATATATATATCTCTACTTAAACTATGGTCATAATTAGCATTTAAAATATATTATTACCTAATGGAAAAGAACTTTCTACAAACAATAACCTGAATTATGTATAATCCACTTTGTAAATTCTAAAATCTGTACCCCAAAAACATTTATTGCTTCTATTAATAATAATACTGGTTTTAATCAGGTACATATAGAAAAGAATAGTTTTGTATTAATTGTTTACAATGATTCTAATAAAAGAAATCAATTTCATTCAAGCAGAAATAAACTCAAAATAGGGCAAGGTAATTTCCAACGATTATAATGTTACATTGCAAGAGCATGTAATTTAAGAGAACTAAATGTTTAAAAATATATTTAACAACAAGATTAAATTCAATATACATAAGACGTATGGTTCGCCAGTTTGCTTGTCCGGTCACGAGTAACGGAATGGTTAAATTGACCCCTTTCCCGATCACGGCGACATTAATTATGTCTCGTGGGTTCGTGTCTCCTGCTAGGACAGTGTGGCACTATGATAAAGTTTGCCAGGACTTTCCCGTTTCTCGGTGGTTCATACCTGAGGTTTCCTTGGATCATCCTCCACCACTTATTCTGACCGCTATATTTAGCATGTCATGTGCAAAATAATGGAATTTAACCCATTGAATCTGCATTATTGTTTATCTCCATGTCTCAGTAATCGGGCAAGGCACAAATTCTGATTGTGCTCGAGTCCTATTTACATTACTTGTCACTGCTATCTTTCTGCTCCTTCTATTCATGGGTCTTTGAAACTGATAGTTCTTAAAGCAAATCACTCAAAATGCTTGTCAAGTAAACGCCACCTGCAATTATCGCACCTATAGATTGTTGTGTCGCACGCATCACCAGTATATCTTCCATTTCATTTGCATTTTAATCAAATTAATTTTTCTGGAATCGAGTAATCTAGGCTAGTACTTCTATTTCATTTTACCGTAACAAAACTAGTACTATCTGGAAAGATACAATAAAACGTGGGCGAGCAAATTCCGCACGTGAGCAAACATTCAGCTGTTGTAATCTTAACACCAAAACCTTTCTACCTTGTATATATTGGTGTTTCGTCTTTTCAGTCTCTATGATGGGCTTTTATTAATTAAAACGTTCCACCGTTCTCTCCCTCGTATCACAAGTTCATCTACAAAGTATATCGCCCATTATTCATAGGCTCATTATTAAGAAGCAGTAGATAGGGATAGGAGGGCATTCTAAGCGATCAGTTGGAGCTAGCGTCTGATGTAATAACGATTTAGGAGCTGACGATACATGATTATTTTATATCTTGATATCCAAATGATTTCATTGATAAATACATATGTAGGTTAGTTGTAAATTTCGGGACATATTTATCTGAATGTAATAGTTGGATAAACGAAGAATTCAAACTTCATCAATGGTACATCCATAGGTAATTTAAAAATAATTTAAACGACTTGTAGGCAGTAGAAGCATATACCAGATCAACACAGTTTATCTTTTCACACACCATATTGTATATCTTTTCTTCCTTACAGCTCCTGATAAGCCATCTGTGTCCGTGGGAATTCACACAACGCAAAACATTACACTAAATGTATCAATATCAGGAAACACAAAAGGTCAACGTATCCGCATCACTGGGCATTCTTCTGAGGCAAGCAACACATCATTTAATCAGACTATAAACACGATAAACAGTAATAACACAGAGTTTATCTTTAATGCCACAGCCCTCCCTGGAACGTGTTTCAATTTATCGATTGTAGCGCTGAGTGTTGACGACACACCTAGTGAGAGCGTTGTACTGCAACCTGTATGTTACGGTGAGTATTCCACTTAATATATTCTTCTTACACATGTGTTCTTCCACACGTCGTCATTGTAGTAACAATCGCGCTCACTATCCTCTAATAGCAGTACGTTTGACTGTTATACCGACATCAAAAGCGCAATTTACACCTAGCTGAAGGCATCAAGGCTTAAGCCACTTCGAGTATTCGTGATGCTCTGAGTATTTGAGTGTTTCTGATTTCATTCCAAGTTCCATCCCAATCTATACCGGTACATACCAATTTAAGGTTTGAGCTGATACACATTTCATGATTGGTTTGACTTTGTTGTCCATGTTATAGAAATATATTGTTTCCTGTCTGTATCTTGTTTCTCCCGAATAGGGTTTCGAAAGCTACAGTAGTTCTAATTGGAAAAGATGCATATGTTTAAAACTGTTGAGATTCCCATAGGTTCTGTCTTGACGTTTACACCCATGCTCCAAATATTTAGTGTTTGTCGCGCTGATGAAAGACTCAGAACTAATAATATTATCATATGAAGCGTTAGCCAGATGTGCATTATTGCAGTATAAATTAAGATCCCTTCTTTTAAACTGATTCACAGAGATGCCGACATTGCCTATCCTAGACTGTGGTGGAGGTCAATGAATTATAAACCGGTTGTTCTCAAGTCTTCTATTGGACGCTAGCCTATTTGAGGCCTTCCTCTTGTCTTAATTTTGTGTGATCTTCAAATAAAAAACAAAACGAGTTAAAGACAACAATATTTGTCAACTAAAACAAAACATTAGTTTTCTAGAACATAAGGTCAACATAAAAAACAAGACGTTAAGGTAATGTGAATTAAATACCAAAATAATTCAACAATTACAGACAAAGTTCCTAATAATTTAAAGTCCCGATTAAAACTCAGCAAAGGTCCAGAAAAAATTCTAAACTGATAGCGATGGCGTCTATATTATAGTTATGAGGGTGCTGATGTGCCAGCAGCAATTTGGTGCATCACAGAAATATTAATTCTGGTTTAAATACATTATAAATTTTAGTAAAAGGTTTCAGTCCAAGAATTGTCTTAGAGAACCTCTGTATTTCAAGAGAAACCAATCACTTGAATTGAATAATAAGAATAAATAATAATCAGCTCAACTGTTCACAACATCATATACAATTTCAAGGTGCTAGAGCTTAAAGCTACTGATAAAATCCTCAATTCCTCTCAGTAACACTATATATATATATGTATAAAGTTCTCTACTTAACCTCTGGTCACATTTAGCATTTTAAAATGTATCATTATCTAAAGGAAAACATCTTTCTAGAATGATCCTGTAGCTTACAAAAAATAACTTGATTTATGTATAATCGACTTTGTAAATTTCAAAACCTACACCTATAAAACTTGTATTTCTTCTATTAATAATAATACTGATTTTAAACAACTACACAGAGACAACAATATAGTTATGTATGAGTTGTGTAGAATGATTCAATTGAAAGAAATCAATTTGGATCTGTAGTGTAAGCCTTAATCCAATTAGCTTGCAATATCACTTGATAGTAAATGTAATCAGATAACACACAATGGAATAAAATTCTTACACACCAACAGCTGCTTTATTTTATACATTCACTAGGATTTAAGTTCCATTGCAAATATACTCTCAGGGCAGACTTCGCTCCCCTTCCAAGCTTTAATGATGTCTTGTATTGAATAAATTCCACATTACGAATTCTACAGTTATTCTTCATTAACAAATAACATTACATGGTGGCAGCGGTGAAACACAGGATTGAAATTATCAGAGTTGAAGAAGGCTTCATTTCAGTTAACAAATCCATACAAATTTGACTTTTCGATACCTGAAACTTGGGAAACGTGGTTTCAGCGCTTTGAACGCTTTCGTCAAGCATCTGGACTTTGCGAAAAAGAGGAAGAAATTCAAGTGAAAACCTTGATTTATTCCATGGGAAGTCAGGCTGATGACATTTTGTCTTCGTTCAACCTGGCAGAGGAAGATCAAAAGAAGTTTAAGCCTGTGACAGATAGATTCGTGCGATATTTCATTTAAAAGAGGAATGTAATATTTGAAAGAGAAAAATTTAATCAAAGGAAACAGGAAGAGGGAAAAATAGTGGACAGTTTTGTTACAGCTATATATGTGTTAGCTGATAATTGTCATATCGGGTGGCTACATAATGAAATGTGCAGAGATCGACTTGTAGTTGGACTGCGAGATTCGAAACAATCAAAACAATTGCAGTTAGATGCGAATCTAACTTTAGAATCTGCCATTAGTCAAGCTCTACAAAATGAGGCTCTGCAAAAGCAAAAAACAACGATACGAGCAAGTGTAGAACGAATGACTGAAATGGATGCTGTAAAATCGTCTTCACTGAAATATTGGAAACAGAAACATACATTTCCAAATGCTCAACAAACTGATGTCAGCAGAAAAGGATGCATGAGATGCGGAAAGAAAGGAAATCATTCTCGAGACCAATGTTCAGCAAAAAAAGCAGAATGCCATAAGTGTAAGAGGAGAGGACACTATGCAAAAAAGATGGGTCAACCATTGATAACGCGGGTGAGATTGAACAACGCTACACTTTACTGGAATCAAACAATGCATTCAGTGTTCAAGACATATTTGTTGTGAAGGGACTTAATCAGGAACTCTTGGGTAGGCCCACGAGTCAGGCTCTTAAGAGTTTCGAACAGATAAATATATCCTCCGTAAATGCCTCAGATACAACTCACAAAATACAAGCAAAATTGAATATAAGTCCATACATTTAGATAGGGACTATCGCGAGAAATATCCAAAATTGTTTAAAGGTCTAAGGAAAACAAAATGTTTCTATAACACAACTCTGGACACAAATGCCAAGTCTTATGCCTTATCCATCCCAAGAAAGGTTCCTATCGCTTTATTAAATAAAGTTGAAGACGAGATGGATAGAATGGAAAAAATGGGGGTTATTTCAAACGTAGATGAGCCCAATTGAGTGGTGCGTTGCAATGGATGTTGTTCCAAAACCAAATGGTAAGGTAAGAATTTGCGTCTATCTAACTACACTGAATGAGTCGGTTAAAAAAGAAAACCATCCACTACATCATTTGAAGAATTCCTTGCAGAACAAGCAGGTGCAAAGTTTTTCACCAAGTTTGATACAAACACGGGCTTTTGGCAGATAAACCTGTCAGAAGATTCACGCCGCCTTACAACTTTCATTACTTCTTTTGGTAGGTTTTATTTTAATCACCTTCCTTTTGGGATCAGTTCTGCGCCTGAAAGTTTTCCAAAAAGGATGTCAGAAACATAACGGAATACTCTGTCATATGGACGATGTTTTTGTTTTTGGGGAAACGCAGAAACTGCTTGACGAAAGACTAGAAATGGTCCTGAAATTAATTCAAACGACTGGCGTCACTTTGAACGCTGAAAAGTGTGAATTTTCGATACCATCCATAAGGTTTCTTGGGTATATTGTTGACGTAAATAGTTGCCGACCTGATCCAGAAAAAGTCAAAGCTATAACTGAAATAGATACAACGAAATGCGTAACAGATATTTCTCGGTATGGCAAATCAGCTTGGCAAATTTTGTCAAAATGTGGCAGAAAAATAAAAACTATTACGTGAGCTCTTGAAAGGTAAACACTCGTGGACTTGGGGTCCAGATCAAGAACAAGCTTTTAGAGATATCAAGCAAGAAATGATATCTTCACCTACTTTAGCACATTATGATTCATATAGAAAAATAGTTGTATCTGCAGATGCATCTTCATTTGGAATATATGCTGTGCTACGGCAGAAGTGCGGTAGAACCCTGAGACCAGTGGCATTCGCGTCATGAGGTATGTCAGAATCCGAGCAGCGCTATGCTCAAATAGAAAAGTAGGCCCTTGGAATCACTTGGGCTTGTGAACGCTTTAGTAGCTATTTAATTGGGTCACAATTCAAACTTGCAACTGACCATAAACCATTAGCACCATTAATCAGCACAAAAATCTTTGGGAGAGTTACCCCCTAGAATTCAACGCTATACATGTTGCTGGCAAGAATCTACTGCTTATGCTCTATCCAGAGCACCTTTAACTTATTACTCTCAGAGCGACAGAGACATTCAGGATGTAACTAACGCCTACGTTAATTTCGTACATATTTATTTGCCTGCATCAAATACTCGACTTGAACAAATAAAGTCTGAATATCTAAAGGATTCGATTTACAAACAACTTGTACAATTCTGTAAAACGTGGTAGCCAGAGAAATCCGCTATGGACGCAAAAAAATCTTTGTTAACTTAAATAAATATTTATTTCTAGAATACAAGGTGAACATGAAAAATACGAAGGTACGGTAATGTGAACTAAGTACAAAATCATCCTAGAATTACAAAGTTCATAATAATTTAAAGTCCCGAATAAACCAAAACTGTACGCGATGACGTCTATATTATAGTACGGAGGGTGCTGATGTGCCAAAAGCAATGTGGTGCATCAAAGAATATTAATTCAGGCTTCAACACATTTTAAATTTCAGTGAAGATCTCTATCCAAGAATTGTCTTAGAGCACTTCTGAATTTTAAGAGAAACTGAACATTTGATATTCAGAAGCAATAAAATTCAGCCCAACTTGTCACAACATCATAAAGAATTTCAAGGTGCTAGATATTAAAGCTACTGATAAAATAATCAAATCCTCTCAGTAACAATATATATATATATATATATATATATATATATATATATATATATATATATATATATATATATATATATATATATATATATATATATATATTTCTCTACTTAAACTATGGTCATAATTAGCATTTAAAATATATTATTACCTAATGGAAAAGAACTTTCTACAAACAATAACCTGAATTATGTATAATCCACTTTGTAAATTCTAAAATCTGTACCCCAAAAACATTTATTGCTTCTATTAATAATAATACTGGTTTTAATCAGGTACATATAGAAAACAATAGTTTTGTTTTAATTGTTTACAATGATTCTAATAAAAGAAATCAATTTCATTCAAGTAGAAATAAACTCAAAATAGGGCAAGGTAATTTCCAACGATTATAATGTTACATTGCAAGAGCATGTAATTTAAGAGAACTAAATGTTTAAAAATATATTTAACAACAAGATTAAATTCAATATACATAAGACGTATGGTTCGCCAGTTTGCTTGTCCGGTCACGAGTAACGGAATGGTTAAATTGACCCCTTTCCCGATCACGGCGACATTAATTATGTCTCGTGGGTTCGTGTCTCCTGCTAGGACAGTGTGGCACTATGATAAAGTTTGCCAGGACTTTCCCGTTTCTCGGTGGTTCATACCTGAGGTTTCCTTGGATCATCCTCCACCACTTATTCTGACCGCTATATTTAGCATGTCATGTGCAAAATAATGGAATTTAACCCATTGAATCTGCATTATTGTTTATCTCCATGTCTCAGTAATCGGGCAAGGCACAAATTCTGATTGTGCTCGAGTCCTATTTACATTACTTGTCACTGCTATCTTTCTGCTCCTTCTATTCATGCGTCTTTGAAACTGATAGTTCTTAAAGCAAATCACTCAAAATGCTTGTCAAGTAAACGCCACCTGCAATTATCGCACCTATAGATTGTTGTGTCGCACGCATCACCAGTATATCTTCCATTTCATTTGCATTTTAATCAAATTAATTTTTCTGGAATCGAGTAATCTAGGCTAGTACTTCTATTTCATTTTACCGTAACAAAACTAGTACTATCTGGAAAGATACAATAAAACGTGGGCGAGCAAATTCCGCACGTGAGCAAACATTCAGCTGTTGTAATCTTAACACCAAAATCTTTCTACCTTGTATATATTGGTGTTTCGTCTTTTCAGTCTCTATGATGGGCTTTTATTAATTAAAACGTTCCACCGTTCTCTCCCTCGTATCACAAGTTCATCTACAAAGTATATCGCCCATTATTCATAGGCTCATTATTAAGAAGCAGTAGATAGGGATAGGAGGGCATTCTAAGCGATCAGTTGGAGCTAGCGTCTGATGTAATAACGATTTAGGAGCTGACGATACATGATTATTTTATATCTTGATATCCAAATGATTTCATTGATAAATACATATGTAGGTTAGTTGTAAATTTCGGGACATATTTATCTGAATGTAATAGCTGGATAAACGAAGAATTCAAACTTCATCAATCGTACATCCCTAGGTAATTTAAAAATAATTTAAACGACTTGTTAGGCAGTAGAAGCATATACCAGATCAACACAGTTTATCTTTTCACACACCATATTGTATATCTTTTCTTCCTTACAGCTCCTGATAAGCCATCTGTGTCCGTGGGAATTCACACAACGCAAAACATTACACTAAATGTATCAATATCAGGAAACACAAAAGGTCAACGTATCCGCATCACTGGGCATTCTTCTGAGGCAAGCAACACATCATTTAATCAGACTATAAACACGATAAACAGTAATAACACAGAGTTTATCTTTAATGCCACAGCCCTCCCTGGAACGTGTTTCAATTTATCGATTGTAGCGCTGAGTGTTGACGACACACCTAGTGAGAGCGTTGTACTGCAACCTGTATGTCACGGTGAGTATTCCACTTAATATATTCTTCTTACACATGTGTTCTTCCACACGTCGTCATTGTAGTAACAATCGCGCTCACTATCCTCTAATAGCAGTACGTTTGACTGTTATACCGACATCGAAAGCGCAATTTACACCTAGCTGAAGGCATCAAGGCTTAAGCCACTTCGAGTATTCGTGATGCTCTGAGTATTTGAGTGTTTCTGATTTCATTCCAAGTTCCATCCCAATCTATACCGGTACATACCAATTTAAGGTTTGAGCTGATACACATTTCATGATTGGTTTGATTTTGTTGTCCATGTTATAGAAATATATTGTTTCCTGTCTGTATCTTGTTTCTCCCGAATAGGGTTTCGAAAGCTACAGTAGTTCTAATTGGAAAAGATGCATATGTTTAAAACTGTTGAGATTCCCATAGGTTCTGTCTTGACGTTTACACCCATGCTCCAAATAGTTAGTGTTTGTCGCGCTGATGAAAGACTCAGAACTAATAATATTATCATATGAAGCGTTAGCCAGATGTGCATTATTGCAGTATAAATTAAGATCCCTTCTTTTAAACTGATTCACAGAGATGCCGACATTGCCTATCCTAGACTGTGGTGGAGGTCAATGAATTATAAACCGGTTGTTCTCAAGTCTTCTATTGGACGCTAGCCTATTTGAGGCCTTCCTCTTATCTTAATTTTGTGTGATCTTCAAATAAAAAACAAAACGAGTTAAAGACAACAATATTTGTCAACTAAAAAAAAACATTAGTTTTCTAGAACATAAGGTCAACATAAAAAACAAGACGTTAAGGTAATGTGAATTAAATACCAAAATAATTCAACAATTACAGACAAAGTTCCTAATAATTTAAAGTCCCGATTAAAACTCAGCAAATGTCCAGAAAAAATTCTAAACTGATAGCGATGGCGTCTATATTATAGTTATGAGGGTGCTGATGTGCCAGCAGCAATTTGGTGCATCACAGAAATATTAATTCTGGTTTAAATACATTATAAATTTTAGTAAAAGGTTTCAGTCCAAGAATTGTCTTAGAGAACCTCTGTATTTCAAGAGAAACCAATCACTTGAATTGAATAATCAGAATAAATAATAATCAGCTCAACTGTTCACAACATCATATACAATTTCAAGGTGCTAGAGCTTAAAGCTACTGATAAAATCCTCAATTCCTCTCAGTAACACTATATATATATATGTATAAAGTTCTCTACTTAACCTCTGGTCACATTTAGCATTTTAAAATGTATCATTATCTAAAGGAAAACATCTTTCTAGAATGATCCTGTAGCTTACAAAAAATAACTTGATTTATGTATAATCGACTTTGTAAATTTCAAAACCTACACCTATAAAACTTGTATTTCTTCTATTAATAATAATACTGATTTTAAACAACTACACAGAGACAACAATATAGTTATGTATGAGTTGTTTAGAATGATTCAATTGAAAGAAATCAATTTGGATCTGTAGTGTAAGCCTTAATCCAATTAGCTTGAAATATCACTTGATAGTAAATGTAATCAGATAACACACAATGGACTAAAATTCTTAAACACCAACAGCTGCTTTATTTTATACATTCACTAGGATTTAAGTTCCATTGCAAATATACTCTCAGGGCAGACTTCGCTCCCCTTCCAAGCTTTAATGATGTCTTGTATTGAATAAATTCCACATTACGAATTCTACAGTTATTCTTCATTAACAAATAACATTACATGGTGGCAGCGGTGAAACACAGGATTGAAATTATCAGAGTTGAAGAAGGCTTCATTTCAGTTAACAAATCCATACAAATTTGACTTTTCGATACCTGAAACTTGAGAAACGTGGTTTCAGCGCTTTGAACGCTTTCGTCAAGCATCTGGACTTTGCGAAAAAGAGGAAGAAATTCAAGTGAAAACCTTGATTTATTCCATGGGAAGTCAGGCTGATGACATTTTGTCTTCGTTCAACCTGGCAGAGGAAGATCAAAAGAAGTTTAAGCCTGTGACAGATAGATTCGTGCGATATTTCATTTAAAAGAGGAATGTAATATTTGAAAGAGAAAAATTTAATCAAAGGAAACAGGAAGAGGGAAAAATAGTGGACAGTTTTGTTACAGCTATATATGTGTTAGCTGATAATTGTCATATCGGGTGGCTACATAATGAAATGTGCAGAGATCGACTTGTAGTTGGACTGCGAGATTCGAAACAATCAAAACAATTGCAGTTAGATGCGAATCTAACTTTAGAATCTGCCATTAGTCAAGCTCTACAAAATGAGGCTCTGCAAAAGCAAAAAACAACGATACGAGCAAGTGTAGAACGAATGACTGAAATGGATGCTGTAAAATCGTCTTCACTGAAATATTGGAAACAGAAACATACATTTCCAAATGCTCAACAAACTGATGTCAGCAGAAAAGGATGCATGAGATGCGGAAAGAAAGGAAATCATTCTCGAGACCAATGTTCAGCAAAAGAAGCAGAATGCCATAAGTGTAAGAGGAGAGGACACTATGCAAAAAGATGGGTCAACCATTGATAACGCGGGTGAGATTGAACAACGCTACACTTTGCTGGAATCAAACAATGCATTCAGTGTTCAAGACATATTTGTTGTGAAGGGACTTAATCAGGAACTCTTGGGTAGGCCCGCGAGTCAGGCTCTTAAGAGTTTCTAACAGATAAATATATCCTCCGTAAATGCCTCAGATACAACTCACAAAATACAAGCAAAATTCAAGATAAGTCCATACATTTAGATAGGGACTATCGCGAGAAATATCCAAATTTGTTTAAAGGTCTAAGGAAAACAAAATGTTTCTATAACACAACTCTGGACACAAATGCCAAGCCTTATGCCTTATCCATCCCAAGAAAGGTTCCTATCCCTTTATTAAATAAAGTTGAAGACGAGATGGATAGAATGGAAAAAATGGGGGTTATTTCAAACGTAGATGAGCCCAATTGAGTGGTGCGCTGCAATGGATGTTGTTCCAAAACCAAATGGTAAGGTAAGAATTTGCGTCCATCTAACTACACTGAATGAGTCGGTTAAAATAGAAAACCATCCACTACATCATTTGAAGAATTCCTTGCAGAACAAGCAGGTGCAAAGTTTTTCACCAAACTTGATGCAAACACGGGCTTTTGGCAGATAAACCTGTCAGAAGATTCACGCCGCCTTACAACTTTCATTACTTCTTTTGGTAGGTTTTATTTTAATCACCTTCCTTTTGGGATCAGTTCTGCGCCTGAAAGTTTTCCAAAAGGATGTCAGAAACATAACGGAATACTCTGTCATATGGACGATGTTTTTGTTTTTGGGGAAACGCAGAAACTGCCTGACGAAAGACTAGAAATGGTCCTGAAATTAATTCAAACGACTGGCGTCACTTTGAACGCTGAAAAGTGTGAATTTTCGATACCATCCATAAGGTTTCTTGGGTATATTGTTGACGTAAATAGTTGCCGACCTGATCCAGAAAAAGTCAAAGCTATAACTGAAATAGATACAACGAAATGCGTAACAGATATTTCTCGGTATGGCAAATCAGCTTGGCAAATTTTGTCAAAATGTGGCAGAAAAATAAAAACTATTACGTGAGCTCTTGAAAGGTAAACACTCGTGGACTTGGGGTCCAGATCAAGAACAAGCTTTTAGAGATACCAAGCAAGAAATGATATCTTCACCTACTTTAGCACATTATGATTCATATAGAAAAATAGTTGTATCTGCAGATGCATCTTCATTTGGAATATATGCTGTGCTACGGCAGAAGTGCGGTAGAACCCTGAGACCAGTGGCATTCGCGTCATGAGGTATGTCTGAATCCGAGCAGCGCTATGCTCAAACAGAAAAGTAGGCCCTTGGAATCACTTGGGCTTGTGAACGCTTTAGTAGCTATTTAATTGGGTCACAATTCAAACTTGCAAATGACCATAAACCATTAGCACCATTAATCAGCACAAAAATCTTTGGGAGATTTACCCCCTAGAATTCAACGCTATACATGTTGCTGGCAAGAATCTACTGCTTATGCTCTATCCAGAGCACCTTTAACTTATTACTCTCAGAGCGACAGAGACATTCAGGCTGTAACTGACGCCTACGTTAATTTCGTACATATTTATTTGCCTGCATCAAATACTCGACTTGAACAAATAAAGTCTGAATATCTAAAGGATTCGATTTACAAACAACTTGTACAATTCTGTAAAACGTGGTAGCCAGAGAAATCCGCTATGGACGCAAAAAAATCTTTGTTAACTTAAATAAATATTTATTTCTAGAATACAAGGTGAACATGAAAAATACGAAGGTACGGTAATGTGAACTAAGTACAAAATCATCCTAGAATTACAAAGTTCATAATAATTTAAAGTCCCGAATAAACCAAAACTGTACGCGATGACGTCTATATTATAGTACGGAGGGTGCTGATGTGCCAAAAGCAATGTGGTGCATCAAAGAATATTAATTCAGGCTTCAACACATTATAAATTTCAGTGAAGATCTCTATCCAAGAATTGTCTTAGAGCACTTCTGAATTTTAAGAGAAACTGAACATTTGATATTCAGAAGCAATAAAATTCAGCCCAACTTGTCACAACATCATAAAGAAATTCAAGGTGCTAGATATTAAAGCTACTGATAAAATAATCAAATCCTCTCAGTAACAATATATATATATATATATATATATATATATATATATTTCTCTACTTAAACTATGGTCACAATTAGCATTTAAAATATATTATTACCTAATGGAAAAGAACTTTCTACAAACAATAACCTGAATTATGTATAATCCACTTTGTAAATTCTAAAATCTGTACCCCAAAAACATTTATTGCTTCTATTAATAATAATACTGGTTTTAATCAGGTACATATAGAAAACAATAGTTTTGTATTAATTGTTTACAATGATTCTAATAAAAGAAATCAATTTCATTCAAGCAGAAATAAACTCAAAATAGGGCAAGGTAATTTCCAACGATTATAATGTTACATTGCAAGAGCATGTAATTTAAGAGAACTAAATGTTTAAAAATATATTTAACAACAAGATTAAATTCAATATACATAAGACGTATGGTTCGCCAGTTTGCTTGTCCGGTCACGAGTAACGGAATGGTTAAATTGACCCCTTTCCCGATCACGGCGACATTAATTATGTCTCGTGGGTTCGTGTCTCCTGCTAGGACAGTGTGGCACTATGATAAAGTTTGCCAGGACTTTCCCGTTTCTCGGTGGTTCATACCTGAGGTTTCCTTGGATCATCCTCCACCACTTATTCTGACCGCTATATTTAGCATGTCATGTGCAAAATAATGGAATTTAACCCATTGAATCTGCATTATTGTTTATCTCCATGTCTCAGTAATCGGGCAAGGCACAAATTCTGATTGTGCTCGAGTCCTATTTACATTACTTGTCACTGCTATCTTTCTGCTCCTTCTATTCATGCGTCTTTGAAACTGATAGTTCTTAAAGCAAATCACTCAAAATGCTTGTCAAGTAAACGCCACCTGCAATTATCGCACCTATAGATTGTTGTGTCGCACGCATCACCAGTATATCTTCCATTTCATTTGCATTTTAATCAAATTAATTTTTCTGGAATCGAGTAATCTAGGCTAGTACTTCTATTTCATTTTACCGTAACAAAACTAGTACTATCTGGAAAGATACAATAAAACGTGGGCGAGCAAATTCCGCACGTGAGCAAACATTCAGCTGTTGTAATCTTAGCACCAAAACCTTTCTACCTTGTATATATTGGTGTTTCGTCTTTTCAGTCTCTATGATGGGCTTTTATTAATTAAAACGTTCCACCGTTCTCTCCCTCGTATCACAAGTTCATCTACAAAGTATATCGCCCATTATTCATAGGCTCATTATTAAGAAGCAGTAGATAGGGATAGGAGGGCATTCTAAGCGATCAGTTGGAGCTAGCGTCTGATGTAATAACGATTTAGGAGCTGACGATACATGATTATTTTATATCTTGATATCCAAATGATTTCATTGATAAATACATATGTAGCTAAGTTGTAAATTTCGGGACATATTTATCTGAATGTAATAGTTGGATAAACCAACAATTCAAACTTCATCAATCGTACATCCCTAGGTAATTTAAAAATAATTTAAACGACTTGTAGGCAGTAGAAGCATATACCAGATCAATACAGTTTATCTTTTCATACACCATATTGTATATCTTTTCTTCCTTACAGCTTCTGATAAGCCATCTGTGTCCGTGGGAATTCACACAACGCAAAACATTACACTAAATGTATCAATATCAGGAAACACAAAAGGTCAACGTATCCGCATCACTGGTCATTCTTCTGAGGCAAGCAACACATCATTTAATCAGACTATAAACACGATAAACAGTAATAACACAGAGTTTATCTTTAATGCCACAGCCCTCCCTGGAACGTGTTTCAATTTATCGATTGTAGCGCTGAGTGTTGACGACACACCTAGTGAGAGCGTTGTACTGCAACCTGTATGTTACGGTGAGTATTCCACTTAATATATTCCACTTAATATATTCTTCTTACACATGTGTTCTTCCACACGTCGTCATTGTAGTAGCAATCGCGCTCACTATCCTCTCATAGCAGTACGTTTGACTGTTATACCGACATCGAAAGCGCAATTTACACCTAGCTGAAGGCATCAAGGCTTAAGCCACTTCGAGTATTCGTGAAGCTCTGAGTATTTGAGTGTTTCTGATTTCATTCCAAGTTCCATCTCAATCTATACCGGTACATACCAATTTATGGTTTGACTTTGTTGTCCATGTTATAGAAATATATTGTTTCCTGTCTGTATCTTGTTTCTCCCGAATAGGGTTTCGAAAGCTACAGTAGTTCTAATTGGAAAAGATGCATATGTTTAAAAATGTTGAGATTCCCATAGGTTCTGTCTTGACGTTTACACCCATGCTCCAAATAGTTAGTGTTTGTCGCGCTGATGAAAGACTCAGAACTAATAATATTATCATATGAAGCGTTAGCCAGATATGCATTATTGCAGTATAAATTAAGATCCCTTCTTTTAAACTGATTCACAGAGATGCCGACATTGCCTATCCTAGACTGTGGTGGAGGTCAATGAATTATAAACCGGTTGTTCTCAAGTCTTCTATTGGACGCTAGCCTATTTGAGGCCTTCCTCTTATCTTAATTTTGTGTGATCTTCAAATAAAAAACAAAACGAGTTAAAGACAACAATATTTGTCAACTAAAACAAAACATTAGTTTTCTAGAACATAAGGTCAACATAAAAAACAAGACGTTAAGGTAATGTGAATTAAATACCAAAATAATTCAACAATTACAGACAAAGTTCCTAATAATTTAAAGTCCCGATTAAAACTCAGCAAAGGTCCAGAAAAAATTTTAAACTGATAGCGATGGCGTCTATATTATAGTTATGAGGGTGCTGATGTGCCAGCAGCAATTTGGTGCATCACAGAAATATTAATTCTGGTTTAAATACATTATAAATTTTAGTAAAAGGTTTCAGTCCAAGAATTGTCTTAGAGAACCTCTGTATTTCAAGAGAAACCAATCACTTGAATTGAATAATCAGAATAAATAATAATCAGCTCAGCTGTTCACAACATCATATACAATTTCAAGGTGCTAGAGCTTAAAGCTACTGATAAAATCCTCAATTCCTCTCAGTAACACTATATATATATGTATAAAGTTCTCTACTTAACCTCTGGTCACATTTAGCATTTTAAAATGTATCATTATCTAAAGGAAAACATCTTTCTAGAATGATCCTGTAGCTTACAAAAAATAACTTGATTTATGTATAATCGACTTTGTAAATTTCAAAACCTACACCTATAAAACTTGTATTTCTTCTATTAATAATAATACTGATTTTAAACAACTACACAGAGACAACAATATAGTTATGCATGAGTTGTTTAGAATGATTCAATTGAAAGAAATCAATTTGGATCTGTAGTGTAAGCCTTAATCCAATTAGCTTGAAATATCACTTGATAGTAAATGTAATCAGATAACACACAATGGACTAAAATTCTTAAACACCAACAGCTGCTTTTTTTTATACATTCACTAGGATTTAAGTTCCATTGCAAATATACTCTCAGGGCAGACTTCGCTCCCCTTCCAAGCTTTAATGATGTCTTGTATTGAATAAATTCCACATTACGAATTCTACAGTTATTCTTCATTAACAAATAACATTACATGGTGGCAGCGGTGAAACACAGGATTGAAATTATCAGAGTTGAAGAAGGCTTCATTTCAGTTAACAAATCCATACAAATTTGACTTTTCGATACCTGAAACTTGGGAAACGTGGTTTCAGCGCTTTGAACGCTTTCGTCAAGCATCTGGACTTTGCGAAAAAGAGGAAGAAATTCAAGTGAAAACCTTGATTTATTCCATGGGAAGTCAGGCTGATGACATTTTGTCTTCGTTCAACCTGGCAGAGGAAGATCAAAAGAAGTTTAAGCCTGTGACAGATAGATTCGTGCGATATTTCATTTAAAAGAGGAATGTAATATTTGAAAGAGAAAAATTTAATCAAAGGAAACAGGAAGAGGGAAAAATAGTGGACAGTTTTGTTACAGCTATATATGTGTTAGCTGATAATTGTCATATCGGGTGGCTACATAATGAAATGTGCAGAGATCGACTTGTAGTTGGACTGCGAGATTCGAAACAATCAAAACAATTGCAGTTAGATGCGAATCTAACTTTAGAATCTGCCATTAGTCAAGCTCTACAAAATGAGGCTCTGCAAAAGCAAAAAACAACGATACGAGCAAGTGTAGAACGAATGACTGAAATGGATGCTGTAAAATCGTCTTTACTGAAATATTGGAAACAGAAACATACATTTCCAAACGCTCAACAAACTGATGTCAGCAGAAAAGGATGCATGAGATGCGGAAAGAAAGGAAATCATTCTCGAGACCAATGTTCAGCAAAAGAAGCAGAGTGCCATAAGTGTAAGAGGAGAGGACACTATGCAAAAAGATGGGTCAACCATTGATAACGCGGGTGAGATTGAACAACGCTACACTTTGCTGGAATCAAACAATGCATTCAGTGTTCAAGACATATTTGTTGTGAAGGGACTTAATCAGGAACTCTTGGGTAGGCCCGCGAGTCAGGCTCTTAAGAGTTTCTAACAGATAAATATATCCTCCGTAAATGCCTCAGATACAACTCACAAAATACAAGCAAAATTCAAGATAAGTCCATACATTTAGATAGGGACTATCGCGAGAAATATCCAAATTTGTTTAAAGGTCTAAGGAAAACAAAATGTTTCTATAACACAACTCTGGACACAAATGCCAAGCCTTATGTCTTATCCATCCCAAGAAAGGTTCCTATCCCTTTATTAAATAAAGTTGAAGACGAGATGGATAGAATGGAAAAAATCGGGGTTATTTCAAACGTACCGGTAGATGAGCCCAATTGAGTGGTGCGCTGCAATGGATGTTGTTCCAAAACCAAACGGTAAGGTAAGAATTTGCGTCCATCTAACTACACTGAATGAGTCGGTTAAAATAGAAAACCATCCACTACATCATTTGAAGAATTCCTTGCAGAACAAGCAGGTGCAAAGTTTTTCACCAAACTTGATGCAAACACGGGCTTTTGGCAGATAAACCTGTCAGAAGATTCACGCCGCCTTACAACTTTCATTACTTCTTTTGGTAGGTTTTATTTTAATCACCTTCCTTTTGGGATCAGTTCTGCGCCTGAAAGTTTTCCAAAAAGGATGTCAGAAACATAACGGAATACTCTGTCATATGGACGATGTTTTTGTTTTTGGGGAAACGCATAAACTGCCTGACGAAAGACTAGAAATGGTCCTGAAATTAATTCAAACGACTGGCGTCACTTTGAACGCTGAAAAGTGTGAATTTTCGATACCATCCATAAGGTTTCTTGGGTATATTGTTGACGTAAATAGTTGCCGACCTGATCCAGAAAATGTCAAAGCTATAACTGAAATAGAAACAACGAAATGGGTAACAGAGATTTCTCGGTATGGCAAATCAGCTTGGCAAATTTTGTCAAAATGTGGCAGAAAAATAAAAACTATTACGTGAGCTCTTGAAAGGTAAACACTCGTGGACTTGGGGTCCAGATCAAGAACAAGCTTTTAGAGATATCAAGCAAGAAATGATATCTTCACCTACTTTAGCACATTATGATTCATATAGAAAAATAGCTGTATCTGCAGATGCATCTTCATTTGGAATATATGCTGTGCTACGGCAGAAGTGCGGTAGAACCCTGAGACCAGTGGCATTCGCGTCATGAGGCATGTCAGAATCCGAGCAGCGCTATGCTCAAATAGAAAAGTAGGCCCTTGGAATCACTTGGGCTTGTGAACGCTTTAGTAGCTATTTAATTGGGTCACAATTCAAACTTGCAACTGACCATAAACCATTAGCACCATTAATCAGCACAAAAATCTTTGGGAGATTTACCCCCTAGAATTCAACGCTATACATGTTGCTGGCAAGAATCTACTGCTTACGCTCTATCCAGAGCACTTTTAACTTATTACTCTCAGAGCGACAGAGACATTCAGGCTGTAACTAACGCCTACGTTAATTTCGTACATATTTATTTGCCTGCATCAAATACTCGACTTGAAAAAATAAAGTCTGAATACCTAAAGGATTCAATTTGCAAACAACTTGTACAATTCTGTAAAACGTGGTAGCCGGAGAAATCCGCTATGGACGCAAAAAAATTATTTGTTAACTTAAATAAATATTTATTTCTAGAATACAAGGTGAACATGAAAAATACGAAGGTACGGTAATGTGAACTAAATACAAAATCATCCTAGAATTACAAAGTTCATAATAATTTAAAGTCCCGAATAAACCAAAACTGTACGCGATGACGTCTATATTATAGTACGGAGGGTGCTGATGTGCCAAAAGCAATGTGGTGCATCAAAGAATATTAATTCAGGCTTCAACACATTATAAATTTCAGTGAAGATCTCTATCCAAGAATTGTCTTAGAGCACTTCTGAATTTTAAGAGAAACTGAACATTTGATATTCAGAAGCAATAAAATTCAGCCCAACTTGTCACAACATCATAAAGAATTTCAAGGTGCTAGATATTAAAGCTACTGATAAAATAATCAAATCCTCTCAGTAACAATATATATATATATATATATATATATATTTCTCTACTTAAACTATGGTCATAATTAGCATTTAAAATATATTATTACCTAATGGAAAAGAACTTTCTACAAACAATAACCTGAATTATGTATAATCCACTTTGTAAATTCTAAAATCTGTACCCCAAAAACATTTATTGCTTCTATTAATAATAATACTGGTTTTAATCAGGTACATATAGAAAACAATAGTTTTGTATTAATTGTTTACAATGATTCTAATAAAAGAAATCAATTTCATTCAAGCAGAAATAAACTCAAAATAGGGCAAGGTAATTTCCAACGATTATAATGTTACATTGCAAGAGCATGTAATTTAAGAGAACTAAATGTTTAAAAATATATTTAACAACAAGATTAAATTCAATATACATAACACGTATGGTTCGCCAGTTTGCTTGTCCGGTCACGAGTAACGGAATGGTTAAATTGACCCCTTTCCCGATCACGGTGACATTAATTATGTCTCGTGGGTTCGTGTCTCCTGCTAGGACAGTGTGGCACTATGATAAAGTTTGCCAGGACTTTCCCGTTTCTCGGTGGTTCATACCTGAGGTTTCCTTGGATCATCCTCCACCACTTATTCTGACCGCTATATTTAGCATGTCATGTGCAAAATAATGGAATTTAACCCATTGAATCTGCATTATTGTTTATCTCCATGTCTCAGTAATCGGGCAAGGCACAAATTCTGATTGTGCTCGAGTCCTATTTACATTACTTGTCACTGCTATCTTTCTGCTCCTTCTATTCATGCGTCTTTGAAACTGATAGTTCTTAAAGCAAATCACTCAAAATGCTTGTCAAGTAAACGCCACCTGCAATTATCGCACCTATAGATTGTTGTGTCGCACGCATCACCAGTATATCTTCCATTTCATTTGCATTTTAATCAAATTAATTTTTCTGGAATCGAGTAATCTAGGCTAGTACTTCTATTTCATTTTACCGTAACAAAACTAGTACTATCTGGAAAGATACAATAAAACGAGGGCGAACAAATTCCGCACGTGAGCAAACATTCAGCTGTTGTAATCTTAACACCAAAATCTTTCTACCTTGTATATATTGGTGTTTCGTCTTTTCAGTCTCTATGATGGGCTTTTATTAATAAAAACGTTCCACCGTTCTCTCCCTCGTATCACAAGTTCATCTACAAAGTATATCGCCCATTATTCATAGGCTCATTATTAAGAAGCAGTAGATAGGGATAGGAGGGCATTCTAAGCGATCAGTTGGAGCTAGCGTCTAATGTAATAACGATTTAGGAGCTGACGATACATGATTATTTTATATCTTGATATCCAAATGATTTCATTGATAAATACATATGTAGGTTAGTTGTAAATTTCGGGACATATTTATCTGAATGTAATAGCTGGATAAACGAAGAATTCAAACTTCATCAATCGTACATCCCTAGGTAATTTAAAAATAATTTAAACGACTTGTAGGCAGTAGAAGCATATACCAGATCAACACAGTTTATCTTTTCACACACCATATTGTATATCTTTTCTTCCTTACAGCTCCTGATAAGCCATCTGTGTCCGTGGGAATTCACACAACGCAAAACATTACACTAAATGTATCAATATCAGGAAACACAAAAGGTCAACGTATCCGCATCACTGGGCATTCTTCTGAGGCAAGCAACACATCATTTAATCAGACTATAAACACGATAAACAGTAATAACACAGAGTTTATCTTTAATGCCACAGCCCTCCCTGGAACGTGTTTCAATTTATCGATTGTAGCGCTGAGTGTTGACGACACACCTAGTGAGAGCGTTTTACTGCAACCTGTATGTTACGGTGAGTATTCCACTTAATATATTCCACTTAATATATTCTTCTTACACATGTGTTCTTCCACACGTCGTCATTGTAGTAGCAATCGCGCTCACTATCCTCTCATAGCAGTACGTTTGACTGTTATACCGACATCGAAAGCGCAATTTACACCTAGCTGAAGGCATCAAGGCTTAAGCCACTTCGAGTATTCGTGATGCTCTGAGTATTTGAGTGTTTCTGATTTCATTCCAAGTTCCATCTCAATCTATACCGGTACATACCAATTTATGGTTTGACTTTGTTGTCCATGTTATAGAAATATATTGTTTCCTGTCTGTATCTTGTTTCTCCCGAATAGGGTTTCGAAAGCTACAGTAGTTCTAATTGGAAAAGATGCATATGTTTAAAACTGTTGAGATTCCCATAGGTTCTGTCTTAACGTTTACACCCATGCTCCAAATAGTTAGTGTTTGTCGCGCTGATGAAAGACTCAGAACTAATAATATTATCATATGAAGCGTTAGCCAGATATGCATTATTGCAGTATAAATTAAGATCCCTTCTTTTAAACTGATTCACAGAGATGCCGACATTGCCTATCCTAGACTGTGGTGGAGGTCAATGAATTATAAACCGGTTGTTCTCAAGTCTTCTATTGGACGCTAGCCTATTTGAGGCCTTCCTCTTATCTTAATTTTGTGTGATCTTCAAATAAAAAACAAAACGAGTTAAAGACAACAATATTTGTCAATTAAAACAAAACATTAGTTTTCTAGAACATAAGGTCAACATAAAAAACAAGACGTTAAGGTAATGTGAATTAAATACCAAAATAATTCAACAATTACAGACAAAGTTCCTAATAATTTAAAGTCCCGATTAAAACTCCGCAAAGGTCCAGAAAAAATTTTAAACTGATAGCGATGGCGTCTATATTATAGTTATGAGGGTGCTGATGTGCCAGCAGCAATTTGGTGCATCACAGAAATATTAATTCTGGTTTAAATACATTATAAATTTTAGTAAAAGGTTTCAGTCCAAGAATTGTCTTAGAGAACCTCTGTATTTCAAGAGAAACCAATCACTTGAATTGAATAATAAGAATAAATAATAATCAGCTCAACTGTTCACAACATCATATACAATTTCAAGGTGCTAGAGCTTAAAGCTACTGATAAAATCCTCAATTCCTCTCAGTAACACTATATATATATATGTATAAAGTTCTCTACTTAACCTCTGGTCACATTTAGCATTTTAAAATGTATCATTATCTAAAGGAAAACATCTTTCTAGAATGATCCTGTAGCTTACAAAAAATAACTTGATTTATGTATAATCGACTTTGTAAATTTCAAAACCTACACCTATAAAACTTGTATTTCTTCTATTAATAATAATACTGATTTTAAACAACTACACAGAGACAACAATATAGTTATGCATGAGTTGTTTAGAATGATTCAATTGAAAGAAATCAATTTGGATCTGTAGTGTAAGCCTTAATCCAATTAGCTTGAAATATCACTTGATAGTAAATGTAATCAGATAACACACAATGGACTAAAATTCTTACACACCAACAGCTGCTTTTTTTTATACATTCACTAGGATTTAAGTTAAATTGCAAATATACTCTCAGGGCAGACTTCGCTCCCCTTCCAAGCTTTAATGATGTCTTGTATTGAATAAATTCCACATTACGAATTCTACAGTTATTCTTCATTAACAAATAACATTACATGGTGGCAGCGGTGAAACACAGGATTGAAATTATCAGAGTTAAAGAAGTCTTCATTTCAGTTAACAAATCCATACAAATTTGACTTTTCGATACCTGAAACTTGGGAAACGTGGTTTCAGCGCTTTGAACGCTTTCGTCAAGCATCTGGACTTTGCGAAAAGGAGGAAGAAATTCAAGTGAAAACCTTGATTTATTCCATGGGAAGTCAGGCTGATGACATTTTGTCTTCGTTCAACCTGGCAGAGGAAGATCAAAAGAAGTTTAAGCCTGTGACAGATAGATTCGTGCGATATTTCATTTAAAAGAGGAATGTAATATTTGAAAGAGAAAAATTTAATCAAAGGAAACAGGAAGAGGGAAAAATAGTGGACAGTTTTGTTACAGCTATATATGTGTTAGCTGATAATTGTCATATCGGGTGGCTACATAATGAAATGTGCAGAGATCGACTTGTAGTTGGACTGCGAGATTCGAAACAATCAAAACAATTGCAGTTAGATGCGAATCTAACTTTAGAATCTGCCATTAGTCAAGCTCTACAAAATGAGGCTCTGCAAAAGCAAAAAACAACGATACGAGCAAGTGTAGAACGAATGACTGAAACGGATGCTGTAAAATCGTCTTCACTGAAATATTGGAAACAGAAACATACATTTCCAAATGCTCAACAAACCGATGTCAGCAGAAAAGGATGCATGAGATGCGGAAAGAAAGGAAATCATTCTCGAGACCAATGTTCAGCAAAAGAAGCAGAATGCCATAAGTGTAAGAGGAGAGGACACTATGCAAAAAGATGGGTCAACCATTGATAACGCGGGTGAGATTGAACAACGCTACACTTTGCTGGAATCAAACAATGCATTCAGTGTTCAAGACATATTTGTTGTGAAGGGACTTAATCAGGAACTCTTGGGTAGGCCCGCGAGTCAGGCTCTTAAGAGTTTCTAACAGATAAATATATCCTCCGTAAATGCCTCAGATACAACTCACAAAATACAAGCAAAATTCAAGATAAGTCCATACATTTAGATAGGGACTATCGCGAGAAATATCCAAATTTGTTTAAAGGTCTAAGGAAAACAAAATGTTTCTATAACACAACTCTAGACACAAATGCCAAGCCTTATGCCTTATCCATCCCAAGAAAGGTTCCTATCCCTTTATTAAATAAAGTTGAAGACGAGATGGATAGAATGGAAAAAATGGGGGTTATTTCAAACGTAGATGAGCCCAATTGAGTGGTGCGCTGCAATGGATGTTGTTCCAAAACCAAACGGTAAGGTGAGAATTTGCGTCCATCTAACTACACTGAATGAGTCGGTTAAAATAGAAAACCATCCACTACATCATTTGAAGAATTCCTTGCAGAACAAGCAGGTGCAAAGTTTTTCACCAAACTTGATGCAAACACGGGCTTTTGGCAGATAAACCTGTCAGAAGATTCACGCCGCCTTACAACTTTCATTACTTCTTTTGGTAGGTTTTATTTTAATCACCTTCCTTTTGGGATCAGTTCTGCGCCTGAAAGTTTTCCAAAAAGGATGTCAGAAACATAACGGAATACTCTGTCATATGGACGATGTTTTTCTTTTTGGGGAAACGCATAAACTGCCTGACGAAAGACTAGAAATGGTCCTGAAATTAATTCAAACGACTGGCGTCACTTTGAACGCTGAAAAGTGTGAATTTTCGATACCATCCATAAGGTTTCTTGGGTATATTGTTGACGTAAATAGTTGCCGACCTGATCCAGAAAATGTCAAAGCTATAACTGAAATAGAAACAACGAAATGCGTAACAGAGATTTCTCGGTATGGCAAATCAGCTTGGCAAATTTTGTCAAAATGTGGCAGAAAAATAAAAACTATTACGTGAGCTCTTGAAAGGTAAACACTCGTGGACTTGGGGTCCAGATCAAGAACAAGCTTTTAGAGATATCAAGCAAGAAATGATATCTTCACCTACTTTAGCACATTATGATTCATATAGAAAAATAGCTGCATCTTCATTTGGAATATATGCTGTGCTACGGCAGAAGTGCGGTAGAACCCTGAGACCAGTGGCATTACAGACAAAGTTCCTAATAATTTAAAGTCCCGATTAAAACTCAGCAAAGGTCCAGAAAAAATTCTAAACTGATAGCGATGGCGTCTATATTATAGTTATGAGGGTGCTGATGTGCCAGCAGCAATTTGGTGCATCACAGAAATATTAATTCTGGTTTAAATACATTATAAATTTTAGTAAAAGGTTTCAGTCCAAGAATTGTCTTAGAGAACCTCTGTATTTCAAGAGAAACCAAACACTTGAATTGAATAATCAGAATAAATACTAATCAGCTCAACTGTTCACAACATCATATACAATTTCAAGGTGCTAGAGCTTAAAGCTACTGATAAAATCCTCAATTCCTCTCAGTAACACTATATATATATGTATAAAGTTCTCTACTTAACCTCTGGTCACATTTAGCATTTTAAAATGTATCATTATCTAAAGGAAAACATCTTTCTAGAATGATCCTGTAGCTTACAAAAAATATCTTGATTTATGTATAATCGACTTTGTAAATTTCAAAACCTACACCTATAAAACTTGTATTTCTTCTATTAATAATAATACTGATTTTAAACAACTACACAGAGACAACAATATAGTTATGTATAAGTTGTTTAGAATGATTCAATTGAAAGAAATCAATTTGGATCTGTAGTGTAAGCCTTAATCCAATTAGCTTGAAATATCACTTGATAGTAAATGTAATCAGATAACACACAATGGACTAAAATTCTTAAACACCAACAGCTGCTTTATTTTATACATTCACTAGGATTTAAGTTCCATTGCAAATATACTCTCAGGGCAGACTTCGCTCCCCTTCCAAGCTTTAATGATGTCTTGTATTGAATAAATTCCACATTACGAATTCTACAGTTATTCTTCATTAACAAATAACATTACATTGTTACAGCTATATATGTGTTAGCTGATAATTGTCATATCGGGTGGCTACATAATGAAATGTGCAGAGATCGACTTGTAGTTGGACTGCGAGATTCGAAACAATCAAAACAATTGCAGTTAGATGCGAATCTAACTTTAGAATCTGCCATTAGTCAAGCTCTACAAAATGAGGCTCTGCAAAAGCAAAAAACAACGATACGAGCAAGTGTAGAACGAATGACTGAAATGGATGCTGTAAAATCGTCTTCACTGAAATATTGGAAACAGAAACATACATTTCCAAATGCTCAACAAACTGATGTCAGCAGAAAAGGATGCATGAGATGCGGAAAGAAAGGAAATCATTCTCGAGACCAATGTTCAGCAAAAGAAGCAGAATGCCATGAGTGTAAGAGGAGAGGACACTATGCAAAAAAGATGGGTCAACCATTGATAACGCGGGTGAGATTGAACTACGCTACACTTTGCTGGAATCAAACAATGCATTCAGTGTTCAAGACATATTTGTTGTGAACGGACTTAATCAGGAACTCTTGGGTAGGCCCACGAGTCAGGCTCTTAAGAGTTTCTAACAGATAAGTATATCCTCCGTAAATGCCTCAGATACAACTCACAAAATACAAGCAAAATTCAAGATAAGTCCATACATTTAGATAGGGACTATCGCGAGAAATATCCAAATTTGTTTAAAGGTCTAAGGAAAACAAAATGTTTCTATAACACAACTCTGGACACAAATGCCAAGTCTTATGCCTTATCCATCCCAAGAAAGGTTCCTATCCCTTTATTAAATAAAGTTGAAGACGAGATGGATAGAATGGAAAAAATGGGGGTTATTTCAAACGTAGATGAGCCCAATTGAGTGGTGCGCTGCAATGGATGTTGTTCCAAAACCAAATGGTAAGGTAAGAATTTGCGTCCATCTAACTACACTGAATGAGTCGGTTAAAATAGAAAACCATCCACTACATCATTTGAAGAATTCCTTGCAGAACAAGCAGGTGCAAAGTTTTTCACCAAACTTGATGCAAACACGGGCTTTTGGCAGATAAACCTGTCAGAAGATTCACGCCGCCTTACAACTTTCATTACTTCTTTTGGTAGGTTTTATTTTAATCACCTTCCTTTTGGGATCAGTTCTGCGCCTGAAAGTTTTCCAAAAGGATGTCAGAAACATAACGGAATACTCTGTCATATGGACGATGTTTTTGTTTTTGGGGAAACGCAGAAACTGCCTGACGAAAGACTAGAAATGGTCCTGAAATTAATTCAAACGACTGGCGTCACTTTGAACGCTGAAAAGTGTGAATTTTCGATACCATCCATAAGGTTTCTTGGGTATATTGTTGACGTAAATAGTTGCCGACCTGATCCAGAAAAAGTCAAAGCTATAACTGAAATAGATACAACGAAATGCGTAACAGATATTTCTCGGTATGGCAAATCAGCTTGGCAAATTTTGTCAAAATGTGGCAGAAAAATAAAAACTATTACGTGAGCTCTTGAAAGGTAAACACTCGTGGACTTGGGGTCCAGATCAAGAACAAGCTTTTAGAGATACCAAGCAAGAAATGATATCTTCACCTACTTTAGCACATTATGATTCATATAGAAAAATAGTTGTATCTGCAGATGCATCTTCATTTGGAATATATGCTGTGCTACGGCAGAAGTGCGGTAGAACCCTGAGACCAGTGGCATTCGCGTCATGAGGTATGTCAGAATCCGAGCAGCGCTATGCTCAAATAGAAAAGTAGGCCCTTGGAATCACTTGGGCTTGTGAACGCTTTAGTAGCTATTTAATTGGGTCACAATTCAAACTTGCAACTGACCATAAACCATTAGCACCATTAATCAGCACAAAAATCTTTGGGAGATTTACCCCCTAGAATTCAACGCTATACATGTTGCTGGCAAGAATCTACTGCTTATGCTCTATCCAGAGCACCTTTAACTTATTACTCTCAGAGCGACAGAGACATTCAGGCTGTAACTAACGCCTACGTTAATTTCGTACATATTTATTTGCCTGCATCAAATACTCGACTTGAACAAATAAAGTCTGAATATCTAAAGGATTCGATTTACAAATAACTTGTACAATTCTGTAAAACGTGGTAGCCAGAGAAATCCGCTATGGACGCAAAAAAATCTTTGTTAACTTAAATAAATATTTATTTCTAGAATACAAGGTGAACATGAAAAATACGAAGGTACGGTAATGTGAACTAAGTACAAAATCATCCTAGAATTACAAAGTTCATAATAATTTAAAGTCCCGAATAAACCAAAACTGTACGCGATGACGTCTATATTATAGTACGGAGGGTGCTGATGTGCCAAAAGCAATGTGGTGCATCAAAGAATATTAATTCAGGCTTCAACACATTATAAATTTCAGTGAAGATGTCTATCCAAGAATTGTCTTAGAGCACTTCTGAATTTTAAGAGAAACTGAACATTTGATATTCAGAAGCAATAAAATTCAGCCCAACTTGTCACAACATCATAAAGAAATTCAAGGTGCTAGATATTAAAGCTACTGATAAAATAATCAAATCCTCTCAGTAACAATATATATATATATATATATATATATATATATATATATATATATATATATATATATATATATATATATATATTTCTCTACTTAAACTATGGTCACAATTAGCATTTAAAATATATTATTACCTAATGGAAAAGAACTTTCTACAAACAATAACCTGAATTATGTATAATCCACTTTGTAAATTCTAAAATCTGTACCCCAAAAACATTTATTGCTTCTATTAATAATAATACTGGTTTTAATCAGGTACATATAGAAAACAATAGTTTTGTATTAATTGTTTACAATGATTCTAATAAAAGAAATCAATTTCATTCAAGCAGAAATAAACTCAAAATAGGGCAAGGTAATTTCCAACGATTATAATGTTACATTGCAAGAGCATGTAATTTAAGAGAACTAAATGTTTAAAAATATATTTAACAACAAGATTAAATTCAATATACATAACACGTATGGTTCGCCAGTTTGCTTGTCCGGTCACGAGTAACGGAATGGTTAAATTGACCCCTTTCCCGATCACGGCGACATTAATTATGTCTCGTGGGTTCGTGTCTCCTGCTAGGACAGTGTGGCACTATGATAAAGTTTGCCAAGACTTTCCCGTTTCTCGGTGGTTCATACCTGAGGTTTCCTTGGATCATCCTCCACCACTTATTCTGACCGCTATATTTAGCATGTCATGTGCAAAATAATGGAATTTAACCCATTGAATCTGCATTATTGTTTATCTCCATGTCTCAGTAATCGGGCAAGGCACAAATTCTGATTGTGCTCGAGTCCTATTTACATTACTTGTCACTGCTATCTTTCTGCTCCTTCTATTCATGCGTCTTTGAAACTGATAGTTCTTAAAGCAAATCACTCAAAATGCTTGTCAAGTAAACGCCACCTGCAATTATCGCACCTATAGATTGTTGTGTCGCACGCATCACCAGTATATCTTCCATTTCATTTGCATTTTAATCAAATTAATTTTTCTGGAATCGAGTAATCTAGGCTAGTACTTCTATTTCATTTTACCGTAACAAAACTAGTACTATCTGGAAAGATACAATAAAACGTGGGCGAGCAAATTCCGCACGTGAGCAAACATTCAGCTGTTGTAATTTTAGCACCAAAACCTTTCTACCTTGTATATATTGGTGTTTCGTCTTTTCAGTCTCTATGATGGGCTTTTATTAATTAAAACGTTCCACCGTTCTCTCCCTCGTATCACAAGTTCATCTACAAAGTATATCGCCCATTATTCATAGGCTCATTATTAAGAAGCAGTAGATAGGGATAGGAGGGCATTCTAAGCGATCAGTTGGAGCTAGCGTCTGATGTAATAACGATTTAGGAGCTGACGATACATGATTATTTTATATCTTGATATCCAAATGATTTCATTGATAAATACATATGTAGGTTAGTTGTAAATTTCGGGACATATTTATCTGAATGTAATAGTTGGATAAACCAAGAATTCAAACTTCATCAATCGTACATCCCTAGGTAATTTAAAAATAATTTAAACGACTTGTAGGCAGTAGAAGCATATACCAGATCAACACAGTTTATCTTTTCATACACCATATTGTATATCTTTTCTTCCTTACAGCTTCTGATAAGCCATCTGTGTCCGTGGGAATTCACACAACGCAAAACATTACACTAAATGTATCAATATCAGGAAACACAAAAGGTCAACGTATCCGCATCACTGGGCATTCTTCTGAGGCAAGCAACACATCATTTAATCAGACTATAAACACGATAAACAGTAATAACACAGAGTTTATCTTTAATGCCACAGCCCTCCCTGGAACGTGTTTCAATTTATCGATTGTAGCGCTGAGTGTTGACGACACACCTAGTGAGAGCGTTTTACTGCAACCTGTATGTTACGGTGAGTATTCCACTTAATATATTCTTCTTACACATGTGTTGTTCCACACGTCCTCATTGTAGTAACAATCGCGCTCACTATCCTCTAATAGCAGTACGTTTGACTGCTATACCGACATCGAAAGCGCAATTTACACCTAGCTGAAGGCATCAAGGCTTAAGCCACTTCGAGTATTCGTGATGCTCTCAGTATTTGAGTGTTTCTGATTTCATTCCAAGTTCCATCCCAATCTATACCGGTACATACCAATTTAAGGTTTGAGCTGATACACATTTCATGATTGGTTTGACTTTGTTGTCCATGTTATAGAAATATATTGTTTCCTGTCTGTATCTTGTTTCTCCCGAATAGGGTTTCGAAAGCTACAGTAGTTCTAATTGGAAAAGATGCATATGTTTAAAACTGTTGAGATTCCCATAGGTTCTGTCTTGACGTTTACACCCATGCTCCAAATAGTTAGTGTTTGTCGCGCTGATGAAAGACTCAGAACTAATAATATTATCATATGAAGCGTTAGCCAGATGTGCATTATTGCAGTATAAATTAAGATCCCTTCTTTTAAACTGATTCACAGAGATGCCGGCATTGCCTATCCTAGACTGTGGTGGAGGTCAATGAATTATAAACCGGTTGTTCTCAAGTCTTCTATTGGACGCTAGCCTATTTGAGGCCTTCCTCTTATCTTAATTTTGTGTGATCTTCAAATAAAAAACAAAACGAGTTAAAGACAACAATATTTGTCAACTAAAACAAAACATTAGTTTTCTAGAACATAAGGTCAACATAAAAAACAAGACGTTAAGGTAATGTGAATTAAATACCAAAATAATTCAACAATTACAGACAAAGTTCCTAATAATTTAAAGTCCCGATTAAAACTCAGCAAAGGTCCAGAAAAAATTCTAA
This sequence comes from Unio delphinus, assembly GCA_029339505.1. NCBI lineage: Eukaryota > Metazoa > Mollusca > Bivalvia > Unionida > Unionidae > Unio > Unio delphinus. The sequence goes on along the minus strand of JAQISU010000009.1, from coordinate 2,352,769 downwards.
ACTGATAGCGATGGCGTCTATATTATAGTTATGAGGGTGCTGATGTGCCAGCAGCAATTTGGTGCATCACAGAAATATTAATTCTGGTTTAAATACATTATAAATTTTAGTAAAAGGTTTCAGTCCAAGAATTGTCTTAGAGAACCTCTGTATTTCAAGAGAAACCAATCACTTGAATTGAATAATCAGAATAAATACTAATCAGCTCAACTGTTCACAACATCGTATACAATTTCAAGGTGCTAGAGCTTAAAGCTACTGATAAAATCCTCAATTCCTCTCAGTAACACTATATATATATGTATAAAGTTCTCTACTTAACCTCTGGTCACATTTAGCATTTTAAAATGTATCATTATCTAAAGGAAAACATCTTTCTAGAATGATCCTGTAGCTTACAAAAAATATCTTGATTTATGTATAATCGACTTTGTAAATTTCAAAACCTACACCTATAAAACTTGTATTTCTTCTATTAATAATAATACTGATTTTAAACAACTACACAGAGACAACAATATAGTTATGTATGAGTTATTTAGAATGATTCAATTGAAAGAAATCAATTTGGATCTGTAGTGTAAGCCTTAATCCAATTAGCTTGCAATATCACTTGATAGTAAATGTAATCAGATAACACACAATGGACTAAAATTCTTACACACCAACAGCTGCTTTATTTTATACATTCACTAGGATTTAAGTTCCATTGCAAATATACTCTCAGGGCAGACTTCGCTCCCCTTCCAAGCTTTAATGATGTCTTGTATTGAATAAATTCCACATTACGAATTCTACAGTTATTCTTCATTAACAAATAACATTACATGGTGGCAGCGGTGAAACACAGGATTGAAATTATCAGAGTTGAAGAAGGCTTCATTTCAGTTAACAAATCCATACAAATTTGACTTTTCGATACCTGAAACTTGGGAAACGTGGTTTCAGCGCTTTGAACGCTTTCGTCAAGCATCTGGACTTTGCGAAAAAGAGGAAGAAATTCAAGTGAAAACCTTGATTTATTCCATGGGAAGTCAGGCTGATGACATTTTGTCTTCGTTCAACCTGGCAGAGGAAGATCAAAAGAAGTTTAAGCCTGTGACAGATAGATTCGTGCGATATTTCATTTAAAAGAGGAATGTAATATTTGAAAGAGAAAAATTTAATCAAAGGAAACAGGAAGAGGGAAAAATAGTGGACAGTTTTGTTACAGCTATATATGTGTTAGCTGATAATTGTCATATCGGGTGGCTACATAATGAAATGTGCAGAGATCGACTTGTAGTTGGACTGCGAGATTCGAAACAATCAAAACAATTGCAGTTAGATGCGAATCTAACTTTAGAATCTGCCATTAGTCAAGCTCTACAAAATGAGGCTCTGCAAAAGCAAAAAACAACGATACGAGCAAGTGTAGAACGAATGACTGAAATGGATGCTGTAAAATCGTCTTCACTGAAATATTGGAAACAGAAACATACATTTCCAAATGCTCAACAAACTGATGTCAGCAGAAAAGGATGCATGAGATGCGGAAAGAAAGGAAATCATTCTCGAGACCAATGTTCAGCAAAAGAAGCAGAATGCCATGAGTGTAAGAGGAGAGGACACTTTGCAAAAAAGATGGGTCAACCATTGATAACGCGGGTGAGATTGAACAACGCTACACTTTGCTGGAATCAAACAATGCATTCAGTGTTCAAGACATATTTGTTGTGAACGGACTTAATCAGGAACTCTTGGGTAGGCCCACGAGTCAGGCTCTTAAGAGTTTCGAACAGATAAATATATCCTCCGTAAATGCCTCAGATACAACTCACAAAATACAAGCAAAATTCAAGATAAGTCCATACATTTAGATAGGGACTATCGCGAGAAATATCCAAATTTGTTTAAAGGTCTAAGGAAAACAAAATGTTTCTATAACACAACTCTGGACACAAATGCCAAGTCTTATGCCTTATCCATCCCAAGAAAGGTTCCTATCCCTTTATTAAATAAAGTTGAAGACGAGATGGATAGAATGGAAAAAATGGGGGTTATTTCAAACGTAGATGAGCCCAATTGAGTGGTGCGCTGCAATGGATGTTGTTCCAAAACCAAATGGTAAGGTAAGAATTTGCGTCCATCTAACTACACTGAATGAGTCGGTTAAAATAGAAAACCATCCACTACATCATTTGAAGAATTCCTTGCAGAACAAGCAGGTGCAAAGTTTTTCACCAAACTTGATGCAAACACGGGCTTTTGGCAGATAAACCTGTCAGAAGATTCACGCCGCCTTACAACTTTCATTACTTCTTTTGGTAGGTTTTATTTTAATCACCTTCCTTTTGGGATCCGTTCTGCGCCTGAAAGTTTCCCAAAAGGATGTCAGAAACATAACGGAATACTCTGTCATATGGACGATGTTTTTGTTTTGGGGGAAACGCAGAAACTGCCTGACGAAAGACTAGAAATGGTCCTGAAATTAATTCAAACGACTGGCGTCACTTTGAACGCTGAAAAGTGTGAATTTTCGATACCATCCATAAGGTTTCTTGGGTATATTGTTGACGTAAATAGTTGCCGACCTGATCCAGAAAAAGTCAAAGCTATAACTGAAATAGATACAACGAAATGCGTAACAGATATTTCTCGGTATGGCAAATCAGCTTGGCAAATTTTGTCAAAATGTGGCAGAAAAATAAAAACTATTACGTGAGCTCTTGAAAGGTAAACACTCGTGGACTTGGGGTCCAGATCAAGAACAAGCTTTTAGAGATACCAAGCAAGAAATGATATCTTCACCTACTTTAGCACATTATGATTCATATAGAAAAATAGTTGTATCTGCAGATGCATCTTCATTTGGAATATATGCTGTGCTACGGCAGAAGTGCGGTAGAACCCTGAGACCAGTGGCATTCGCGTCATGAGGTATGTCAGAATCCGAGCAGCGCTATGCTCAAATAGAAAAGTAGGCCCTTGGAATGAATTGGGCTTGTGAACGCTTTAGTAGCTATTTAATTGGGTCACAATTCAAACTTGCAACTGACCATAAACCATTAGCACCATTAATCAGCAAAAAAATCTTTGGGAGAGTTACCCCCTAGAATTCAACGCTATACATGTTGCTGGCAAGAATCTACTGCTTATGCTCTATCCAGAGCACCTTTAACTTATTACTCTCAGAGCGACAGAGACATTCAGGCTGTAACTAACGCCTACGTTAATTTCGTACATATTTATTTGCCTGCATCAAATACTCGACTTGAACAAATAAAGTCTGAATATCTAAAGGATTCGATTTACAAACAACTTGTACAATTCTGTAAAACGTGATAGCCAGAGAAATCCGCTATGGACGCAAAAAAATCTTTGTTAACTTAAATAAATATTTATTTCTAGAATACAAGGTGAACATGAAAAATACGAAGGTACGGTAATGTGAACTAAGTACAAAATCATCCTAGAATTACAAAGTTCATAATAATTTAAAGTCCCGAAAAAACCAAAACTGTACGCGATGACGTCTATATTATAGTACGGAGGGTGCTGATGTGCCAAAAGCAATGTGGTGCATCAAAGAATATTAATTCAGGCTTCAACACATTATAAATTTCAGTGAAGATCTCTATCCAAGAATTGTCTTAGAGCACTTCTGAATTTTAAGAGAAACTGAACATTTGATATTCAGAAGCAATAAAATTCAGCCCAACTTGTCACAACATCATAAAGAATTTCAAGGTGCTAGATATTAAAGCTACTGATAAAATAATCAAATCCTCTCAGTAACAATATATATATATATATATATATATATATATATATATATATATATATATATATATATATTCTCTACTTAAACTATGGTCACAATTAGCATTTAAAATATATTATTACCTAATGGAAAAGAACTTTCTACAAACAATAACCTGAATTATGTATAATCCACTTTGTAAATTCTAAAATCTGTACCCCAAAAACATTTATTGCTTCTATTAATAATAATACTGGTTTTAATCAGGTACATATAGAAAACAATAGTTTTGTATTAATTGTTTACAATGATTCTAATAAAAGAAATCAATTTCATTCAAGCAGAAATAAACTCAAAATAGGGCAAGGTAATTTCCAACGATTATAATGTTACATTGCAAGAGCATGTAATTTAAGAGAACTAAATGTTTAAAAATATATTTAACAACAAGATTAAATTCAATATACATAACACGTATGGTTCGCCAGTTTGCTTGTCCGGTCACGAGTAACGGAATGGTTAAATTGACCCCTTTCCCGATCACGGCGACATTAATTATGTCTCGTGGGTTCGTGTCTCCTGCTAGGACAGTGTGGCACTATGATAAAGTTTGCCAGGACTTTCCCGTTTCTCGGTGGTTCATACCTGAGGTTTCCTTGGATCATCCTCCACCACTTATTCTGACCGCTATATTTAGCATGTCATGTGCAAAATAATGGAATTTAACCCATTGAATCTGCATTATTGTTTATCTCCATGTCTCAGTAATCGGGCAAGGCACAAATTCTGATTGTGCTCGAGTCCTATTTACATTACTTGTCACTGCTATCTTTCTGCTCCTTCTATTCATGCGTCTTTGAAACTGATAGTTCTTAAAGCAAATCACTCAAAATGCTTGTCAAGTAAACGCCACCTGCAATTATCGCACCTATAGATTGTTGTGTCGCACGCATCACCAGTATATCTTCCATTTCATTTGCATTTTAATCAAATTAATTTTTCTGGAATCGAGTAATCTAGGCTAGTACTTCTATTTCATTTTACCGTAACAAAACTAGTACTATCTGGAAAGATACAATAAAACGTGGGCGAGCAAATTCCGCACGTGAGCAAACATTCAGCTGTTGTAATCTTAGCACCAAAACCTTTCTACCTTGTATATATTGGTGTTTCGTCTTTTCAGTATCTATGATGGGCTTTTATTAATTAAAACGTTCCACCGTTCTCTCCCTCGTATCACAAGTTCATCTACAAAGTATATCGCCCATTATTCATAGGCTCATTATTAAGAAGCAGTAGATAGGGATAGGAGGGCATTCTAAGCGATCAGTTGGAGCTAGCGTCTGATGTAATAACGATTTAGGAGCTGACGATACATGATTATTTTATATCTTGATATCCAAATGATTTCATTGATAAATACATATGTAGGTTAGTTGTAAATTTCGGGACATATTTATCTGAATGTAATAGTTGGATAAACCAAGAATTCAAACTTCATCAATCGTACATCCCTAGGTAATTTAAAAATAATTTAAACGACTTGTAGGCAGTAGAAGCATATACCAGATCAACACAGTTTATCTTTTCATACACCATATTGTATATCTTTTCTTCCTTACAGCTTCTGATAAGCCATCTGTGTCCGTGGGAATTCACACAACGCAAAACATTACACTAAATGTATCAATATCAGGAAACACAAAAGGTCAACGTATCCGCATCACTGGGCATTCTTCTGAGGCAAGCAACACATCATTTAATCAGACTATAAACACGATAAACAGTAATAACACAGAGTTTATCTTTAATGCCACAGCCCTCCCTGGAACGTGTTTCAATTTATCGATTGTAGCGCTGAGTGTTGACGACACACCTAGTGAGAGCGTTGTACTGCAACCTGTATGTTACGGTGAGTATTCCACTTAATATATTCCACTTAATATATTCTTCTTACACATGTGTTCTTCCACACGTCGTCATTGTAGTAGCAATCGCGCTCACTATCCTCTCATAGCAGTACGTTTGACTGTTATACCGACATCGAAAGCGCAATTTACACCTAGCTGAAGGCATCAAGGCTTAAGCCACTTCGAGTATTCGTGATGCTCTGAGTATTTGAGTGTTTCTGATTTCATTCCAAGTTCCATCTCAATCTATACCGGTACATACCAATTTATGGTTTGACTTTGTTGTCCATGTTATAGAAATATATTGTTTCCTGTCTGTATCTTGTTTCTCCCGAATAGGGTTTCGAAAGCTACAGTAGTTCTAATTGGAAAAGATGCATATGTTTAAAACTGTTGAGATTCCCATAGGTTCTGTCTTAACGTTTACACCCATGCTCCAAATAGTTAGTGTTTGTCGCGCTGATGAAAGACTCAGAACTAATAATATTATCATATGAAGCGTTAGCCAGATATGCATTATTGCAGTATAAATTAAGATCCCTTCTTTTAAACTGATTCACAGAGATGCCGACATTGCCTATCCTAGACTGTGGTGGAGGTCAATGAATTATAAACCGGTTGTTCTCAAGTCTTCTATTGGACGCTAGCCTATTTGAGGCCTTCCTCTTATCTTAATTTTGTGTGATCTTCAAATAAAAAACAAAACGAGTTAAAGACAACAATATTTGTCAATTAAAACAAAACATTAGTTTTCTAGAACATAAGGTCAACATAAAAAACAAGACGTTAAGGTAATGTGAATTAAATACCAAAATAATTCAACAATTACAGACAAAGTTCCTAATAATTTAAAGTCCCGATTAAAACTCCGCAAAGGTCCAGAAAAAATTTTAAACTGATAGCGATGGCGTCTATATTATAGTTATGAGGGTGCTGATGTGCCAGCAGCAATTTGGTGCATCACAGAAATATTAATTCTGGTTTAAATACATTATAAATTTTAGTAAAAGGTTTCAGTCCAAGAATTGTCTTAGAGAACCTCTGTATTTCAAGAGAAACCAATCACTTGAATTGAATAATAAGAATAAATAATAATCAGCTCAACTGTTCACAACATCATATACAATTTCAAGGTGCTAGAGCTTAAAGCTACTGATAAAATCCTCAATTCCTCTCAGTAACACTATATATATATATGTATAAAGTTCTCTACTTAACCTCTGGTCACATTTAGCATTTTAAAATGTATCATTATCTAAAGGAAAACATCTTTCTAGAATGATCCTGTAGCTTACAAAAAATAACTTGATTTATGTATAATCGACTTTGTAAATTTCAAAACCTACACCTATAAAACTTGTATTTCTTCTATTAATAATAATACTGATTTTAAACAACTACACAGAGACAACAATATAGTTATGCATGAGTTGTTTAGAATGATTCAATTGAAAGAAATCAATTTGGATCTGTAGTGTAAGCCTTAATCCAATTAGCTTGAAATATCACTTGATAGTAAATGTAATCAGATAACACACAATGGACTAAAATTCTTACACACCAACAGCTGCTTTTTTTTATACATTCACTAGGATTTAAGTTCCATTGCAAATATACTCTCAGGGCAGACTTCGCTCCCCTTCCAAGCTTTAATGATGTCTTGTATTGAATAAATTCCACATTACGAATTCTACAGTTATTCTTCATTAACAAATAACATTACATGGTGGCAGCGGTGAAACACAGGATTGAAATTATCAGAGTTAAAGAAGTCTTCATTTCAGTTAACAAATCCATACAAATTTGACTTTTCGATACCTGAAACTTGGGAAACGTGGTTTCAGCGCTTTGAACGCTTTCGTCAAGCATCTGGACTTTGCGAAAAGGAGGAAGAAATTCAAGTGAAAACCTTGATTTATTCCATGGGAAGTCAGGCTGATGACATTTTGTCTTCGTTCAACCTGGCAGAGGAAGATCAAAAGAAGTTTAAGCCTGTGACAGATAGATTCGTGCGATATTTCATTTAAAAGAGGAATGTAATATTTGAAAGAGAAAAATTTAATCAAAGGAAACAGGAAGAGGGAAAAATAGTGGACAGTTTTGTTACAGCTATATATGTGTTAGCTGATAATTGTCATATCGGGTGGCTACATAATGAAATGTGCAGAGATCGACTTGTAGTTGGACTGCGAGATTCGAAACAATCAAAACAATTGCAGTTAGATGCGAATCTAACTTTAGAATCTGCCATTAGTCAAGCTCTACAAAATGAGGCTCTGCAAAAGCAAAAAACAACGATACGAGCAAGTGTAGAACGAATGACTGAAATGGATGCTGTAAAATCGTCTTCACTGAAATATTGGAAACAGAAACATACATTTCCAAATGCTCAACAAACCGATGTCAGCAGAAAAGGATGCATGAGATGCGGAAAGAAAGGAAATCATTCTCGAGACCAATGTTCAGCAAAAGAAGCAGAATGCCATAAGTGTAAGAGGAGAGGACACTATGCAAAAAGATGGGTCAACCATTGATAACGCGGGTGAGATTGAACAACGCTACACTTTGCTGGAATCAAACAATGCATTCAGTGTTCAAGACATATTTGTTGTGAAGGGACTTAATCAGGAACTCTTGGGTAGGCCCGCGAGTCAGGCTCTTAAGAGTTTCGAACAGATAAATATATCCTCCGTAAATGCCTCAGATACAACTCACAAAATACAAGCAAAATTCAAGATAAGTCCATACATTTAGATAGGGACTATCGCGAGAAATATCCAAATTTGTTTAAAGGTTTAAGGAAAACAAAATGTTTCTATAACACAACTCTGGACACAAATGCCAAGCCTTATGCCTTATCCATCCCAAGAAAGGTTCCTATCCCTTTATTAAATAAAGTTGAAGACGAGATGGATAGAATGGAAAAAATGGGGGTTATTTCAAACGTAGATGAGCCCAATTGAGTGGTGCGCTGCAATGGATGTTGTTCCAAAACCAAACGGTAAGGTGAGAATTTGCGTCCATCTAACTACACTGAATGAGTCGGTTAAAATAGAAAACCATCCACTACATCATTTGAAGATTTCCTTGCAGAACAAGCAGGTGCAAAGTTTTTCACCAAACTTGATGCAAACACGGGCTTTTGGCAGATAAACCTGTCAGAAGATTCACGCCGCCTTACAACTTTCATTACTTCTTTTGGTAGGTTTTATTTTAATCACCTTCCTTTTGGGATCAGTTCTGCGCCTGAAAGTTTTCCAAAAAGGATGTCAGAAACATAACGGAATACTCTGTCATATGGACGATGTTTTTGTTTTTGGGGAAACGCATAAACTGCCTGACGAAAGACTAGAAATGGTCCTGAAATTAATTCAAACGACTGGCGTCACTTTGAACGCTGAAAAGTGTGAATTTTCGATACCATCCATAAGGTTTCTTGGGTATATTGTTGACGTAAATAGTTGCCGACCTGATCCAGAAAATGTCAAAGCTATAACTGAAATAGAAACAACGAAATGCGTAACAGAGATTTCTCGGTATGGCAAATCAGCTTGGCAAATTTTGTCAAAATGTGGCAGAAAAATAAAAACTATTACGTGAGCTCTTGAAAGGTAAACACTCGTGGACTTGGGGTCCAGATCAAGAACAAGCTTTTAGAGATATCAAGCAAGAAATGATATCTTCACCTACTTTAGCACATTATGATTCATATAGAAAAATAGCTGTATCTGCAGATGCATCTTCATTTGGAATATATGCTGTGCTACGGCAGAAGTGCGGTAGAACCCTGAGACCAGTGGCATTCGCGTCATGAGGTATGTCAGAATCCGAGCAGCGCTATGCTCAAATAGAAAAGTAGGCCCTTGGAATCATTTGGGCTTGTGAACGCTTTAGTAGCTATTTAATTGGGTCACAATTCAAACTTGCAACTGACCATAAACCATTAGCACCATTAATCAGCACAAAAATCTTTGGGAGATTTACCCCCTAGAATTCAACGCTATACATGTTGCTGGCAAGAATCTACTGCTTATGCTCTATCCAGAGCACCTTTAACTTATTACTCTCAGAGCGACAGAGACATTCAGGCTGTAACTAACGCCTACGTTAATTTCGTACATATTTATTTGCCTGCATCAAATACTCGACTTGAAAAAATAAAGTCTGAATACCTAAAGGATTCAATTTGCAAACAACTTGTACAATTCTGTAAAACGTGGTAGCCGGAGAAATCAGCTATGGACGCAAAAAAATTATTTGTTAACTTAAATAAATATTTATTTCTAGAATACAAGGTGAACATGAAAAATACGAAGGTACGGTAATGTGAACTAAATACAAAATCATCCTAGAATTACAAAGTTCATAATAATTTAAAGTCCCGAATAAACCAAAACTGTACGCGATGACGTCTATATTATAGTACGGAGGGTGCTGATGTGCCAAAAGCAATGTGGTGCATCAAAGAATATTAATTCAGGCTTCAACACATTATAAATTTCAGTGAAGATCTCTATCCAAGAATTGTCTTAGAGCACTTCTGAATTTTAAGAGAAACTGAACATTTGATATTCAGAAGCAATAAAATTCAGCCCAACTTGTCACAACATCATAAAGAATTTCAAGGTGCTAGATATTAAAGCTACTGATAAAATAATCAAATCCTCTCAGTAACAATATATATATATATATATATATATATATATATATATATATATATATATATATATATATATATATATATATATATATTCTCTACTTAAACTATGGTCATAATTAGCATTTAAAATATATTATTACCTAATGGAAAAGAACTTTCTACAAACAATAACCTGAATTATGTATAATCCACTTTGTAAATTCTAAAATCTGTACCCCAAAAACATTTATTGCTTCTATTAATAATAATACTGGTTTTAATCAGGTACATATAGAAAACAATAGTTTTGTATTAATTGTTTACAATGATTCTAATAAAAGAAATCAATTTCATTCAAGCAGAAATAAACTCAAAATAGGGCAAGGTAATTTCCAACGATTATAATGTTACATTGCAAGAGCATGTAATTTAAGAGAACTAAATGTTTAAAAATATATTTAACAACAAGATTAAATTCAATATACATAACACGTATGGTTCGCCAGTTTGCTTGTCCGGTCACGAGTAACGGAATGGTTAAATTGACCCCTTTCCCGATCACGGTGACATTAATTATGTCTCGTGGGTTCGTGTCTCCTGCTAGGACAGTGTGGCACTATGATAAAGTTTGCCAGGACTTTCCCGTTTCTCGGTGGTTCATACCTGAGGTTTCCTTGGATCATCCTCCACCACTTATTCTGACCGCTATATTTAGCATGTCATGTGCAAAATAATGGAATTTAACCCATTGAATCTGCATTATTGTTTATCTCCATGTCTCAGTAATCGGGCAAGGCACAAATTCTGATTGTGCTCGAGTCCTATTTACATTACTTGTCACTGCTATCTTTCTGCTCCTTCTATTCATGCGTCTTTGAAACTGATAGTTCTTAAAGCAAATCACTCAAAATGCTTGTCAAGTAAACGCCACCTGCAATTATCGCACCTATAGATTGTTGTGTTGCACGCATCACCAGTATATCTTCCATTTCATTTGCATTTTAATCAAATTAATTTTTCTGGAATCGAGTAATCTAGGCTAGTACTTCTATTTCATTTTACCGTAACAAAACTAGTACTATCTGGAAAGATACAATAAAACGTGGGCGAGCAAATTCCGCACGTGAGCAAACATTCAGCTGTTGTAATCTTAACACCAAAATCTTTCTACCTTGTATATATTGGTGTTTCGTCTTTTCAGTCTCTGTGATGGGCTTTTATTAATTAAAACGTTCCACCGTTCTCTCCCTCGTATCACAAGTTCATCTACAAAGTATATCGCCCATTATTCATAGGCTCATTATTAAGAAGCAGTAGATAGGGATAGGAGGGCATTCTAAGCGATCAGTTGGAGCTAGCGTCTGATGTAATAACGATTTAGGAGCTGACGATACATGATTATTTTATATCTTGATATCCAAATGATTTCATTGATAAATACATATGTAGGTTAGTTGTAAATTTCGGGACATATTTATCTGAATGTAATAGCTGGATAAACGAAGAATTCAAACTTCATCAATCGTACATCCCTAGGTAATTTAAAAATAATTTAAACGACTTGTAGGCAGTAGAAGCATATACCAGATCAACACAGTTTATCTTTTCACACAAAATATTGTATATCTTTTCTTCCTTACAGCTCCTGATAAGCCATCTGTGTCCGTGGGAATTCACACAACGCAAAACATTACACTAAATGTATCAATATCAGGAAACACAAAAGGTCAACGTATCCGCATCACTGGGCATTCTTCTGAGGCAAGCAACACATCATTTAATCAGACTATAAACACGATAAACAGTAATAACACAGAGTTTATCTTTAATGCCACAGCCCTCCCTGGAACGTGTTTCAATTTATCGATTGTAGCGCTGAGTGTTGACGACACACCTAGTGAGAGCGTTGTACTGCAACCTGTATGTTACGGTGAGTATTCCACTTAATATATTCTTCTTACACATGTGTTCTTCCACACGTCGTCATTGTAGTAACAATCGCGCTCACTATCCTCTAATAGCAGTACGTTTGACTGTTATACCGACATCGAAAGCGCAATTTACACCTAGCTGAAGGCATCAAGGCTTAAGCCACTTCGAGTATTCGTGATGCTCTGAGTATTTGAGTGTTTCTGATTTCATTCCAAGTTCCATCCCAATCTATACCGGTACATACCAATTTAAGGTTTGAGCTGATACACATTTCATGATTGGTTTGATTTTGTTGTCCATGTTATAGAAATATATTGTTTCCTGTCTGTATCTTGTTTCTCCCGAATAGGGTTTCGAAAGCTACAGTAGTTCTAACTGGAAAAGATGCATATGTTTAAAACTGTTGAGATTCCCATAGGTTCTGTCTTGACGTTTACACCCATGCTCCAAATAGTTAGTGTTTGTCGCGCTGATGAAAGACTCAGAACTAATAATATTATCATATGAAGCGTTAGCCAGATGTGCATTATTGCAGTATAAATTAAGATCCCTTCTTTTAAACTGATTCACAGAGATGCCGACATTGCCTATCCTAGACTGTGGTGGAGGTCAATGAATTATAAACCGGTTGTTCTCAAGTCTTCTATTGGACGCTAGCCTATTTGAGGCCTTCCTCTTATCTTAATTTTGTGTGATCTTCAAATAAAAAACAAAACGAGTTAAAGACAACAATATTTGTCAACTAAAACAAAACATTAGTTTTCTAGAACATAAGGTCAACATAAAAAACAAGACGTTAAGGTAATGTGAATTAAATACCAAAATAATTCAACAATTACAGACAAAGTTCCTAATAATTTAAAGTCCCGATTAAAACTCAGCAAAGGTCCAGAAAAAATTCTAAACTGATAGCGATGGCGTCTATATTATAGTTATGAGGGTGCTGATGTGCCAGCAGCAATTTGGAGCATCACAGAAATATTAATTCTGGTTTAAATACATTATAAATTTTAGTAAAAGGTTTCAGTCCAAGAATTGTCTTAGAGAACCTCTGTATTTCAAGAGAAACCAATCACTTGAATTGAATAATCAGAATAAATAATAATCAGCTCAACTGTTCACAACATCATATACAATTTCAAGGTGCTAGAGCTTAAAGCTACTGATAAAATCCTCAATTCCTCTCAGTAACACTATATATATATGTATAAAGTTCTCTACTTAACCTCTGGTCACATTTAGCATTTTAAAATGTATCATTATCTAAAGGAAAACATCTTTCTAGAATGATCCTGTAGCTTACAAAAAATAACTTGATTTATGTATAATCGACTTTGTAAATTTCAAAACCTACACCTATAAAACTTGTATTTCTTCTATTAATAATAATACTGATTTTAAACAACTACACAGAGACAACAATATAGTTATGTATGAGTTGTTTAGAATGATTCAATTGAAAGAAATCAATTTGGATCTGTAGTGTAAGCCTTAATCCAATTAGCTTGAAATATCACTTGATAGTAAATGTAATCAGATAACACACAATGGACTAAAATTCTTACACACCAACAGCTGCTTTTTTTTATACATTCACTAGGATTTAAGTTCCATTGCAAATATACTCTCAGGGCAGACTTCGCTCCCCTTCCAAGCTTTAATGATGTCTTGTATTGAATAAATTCCACATTACGAATTCTACAGTTATTCTTCATTAACAAATAACATTACATGGTGGCAGCGGTGAAACACAGGATTGAAATTATCAGAGTTGAAGAAGGCTTCATTTCAGTTAACAAATCCATACAAATTTGACTTTTCGATACCTGAAACTTGGGAAACGTGGTTTCAGCGCTTTGAACGCTTTCGTCAAGCATCTGGACTTTGCGAAAAGGAGGAAGAAATTCAAGTGAAAACCTTGATTTATTCCATGGGAAGTCAGGCTGATGACATTTTGTCTTCGTTCAACCTGGCAGAGGAAGATCAAAAGAAGTTTAAGCCTGTGACAGATAGATTCGTGCGATATTTCATTTAAAAGAGGAATGTAATATTTGAAAGAGAAAACTTTAATCAAAGGAAACAGGAAGAGGGAAAAATAGTGGACAGTTTTGTTACAGCTATATATGTGTTAGCTGATAATTGTCATATCGGGTGGCTACATAATGAAATGTGCAGAGATCGACTTGTAGTTGGACTGCGAGATTCGAAACAATCAAAACAATTGCAGTTAGATGCGAATCTAACTTTAGAATCTGCCATTAGTCAAGCTCTACAAAATGAGGCTCTGCAAAAGCAAAAAACAACGATACGAGCAAGTGTAGAACGAATGACTGAAATGGATGCTGTAAAATCGTCTTCACTGAAATATTGAAAACAGAAACATACATTTCCAAATGCTCAACAAACCGATGTCAGCAGAAAAGGATGCATGAGATGCGGAAAGAAAGGAAATCATTCTCGAGACCAATGTTCAGCAAAAGAAGCAGAATGCCATAAGTGTAAGAGGAGAGGACACTATGCAAAAAGATGGATCAACCATTGATAACGCGGGTGAGATTGAACAACGCTACACTTTGCTGGAATCAAACAATGCATTCAGTGTTTAAGACATATTTGTTGTGAAGGGACTTAATCAGGAACTCTTGGGTAGGCCCGCGAGTCAGGCTCTTAAGAGTTTCTAACAGATAAATATATCCTCCGTAAATGCCTCAGATACAACTCACAAAATACAAGCAAAATTCAAGATAAGTCCATACATTTAGATAGGGACTATCGCGAGAAATATCCAAATTTGTTTAAAGGTCTAAGGAAAACAAAATGTTTCTATAACACAACTCTGGACACAAATGCCAAGCCTTATGCCTTATCCATCCCAAGAAAGGTTCCTATCCCTTTATTAAATAAAGTTGAAGACGAGATGGATAGAATGGAAAAAATGGGGGTTATTTCAAACGTAGATGAGCCCAATTGAGTGGTGCGCTGCAATGGATGTTGTTCCAAAACCAAACGGTAAGGTGAGAATTTGCGTCCATCTAACTACACTGAATGAGTCGGTTAAAATAGAAAACCATCCACTACATCATTTGAAGAATTCCTTGCAGAACAAGCAGGTGCAAAGTTTTTCACCAAACTTGATGCAAACACGGGCTTTTGGCAGATAAACCTGTCAGAAGATTCACGCCGCCTTACAACTTTCATTACTTCTTTTGGTAGGTTTTATTTTAATCACCTTCCTTTTGGGATCAGTTCTGCGCCTGAAAGTTTTCCAAAAAGGATGTCAGAAACATAACGGAATACTCTGTCATATGGACGATGTTTTTGTTTTTGGGGAAACGCATAAACTGCCTGACGAAAGACTAGAAATGGTCCTGAAATTAATTCAAACGACTGGCGTCACTTTGAACGCTGAAAAGTGTGAATTTTCGATACCATCCATAAGGTTTCTTGGGTATATTGTTGACGTAAATAGTTGCCGACCTGATCCAGAAAATGTCAAAGCTATAACTGAAATAGAAACAACGAAATGCGTAACAGAGATTTCTCGGTATGGCAAATCAGCTTGGCAAATTTTGTCAAAATGTGGCAGAAAAATAAAAACTATTACGTGAGCTCTTGAAAGGTAAACACTCGTGGACTTGGGGTCCAGATCAAGAACAAGCTTTTAGAGATATCAAGCAAGAAATGATATCTTCACCTACTTTAGCACATTATGATTCATATAGAAAAATAGTTGTATCTGCAGATGCATCTTCATTTGGAATATATGCTGTGCTACGGCAGAAGTGCGGTAGAACCCTGAGACCAGTGGCATTCGCGTCATGAGGTATGTCAGAATCCGAGCAGCGCTATGCTCAAATAGAAAAGTAGGCCCTTGGAATCATTTGGGCTTGTGAACGCTTTAGTAGCTATTTAATTGGGTCACAATTCAAACTTGCAACTGACCATAAACCATTAGCACCATTAATCAGCACAAAAATCTTTGGGAGATTTACCCCCTAGAATTCAACGCTATACATGTTGCTGGCAAGAATCTACTGCTTATGCTCTATCCAGAGCACCTTTAACTTATTACTCTCAGAGCAACAGAGACATTCAGGCTGTAACTAACGCCTACGTTAATTTCGTACATATTTATTTGCCTGCATCAAATACTCGACTTGAAAAAATAAAGTCTGAATACCTAAAGGATTCAATTTGCAAACAACTTGTACAATTCTGTAAAACGTGGTAGCCGGAGAAATCCGCTATGGACGCAAAAAAATTATTTGTTAACTTAAATAAATATTTATTTCTAGAATACAAGGTGAACATGAAAAATACGAAGGTACGGTAATGTGAACTAAATACAAAATCATCCTAGAATTACAAAGTTCATAATAATTTAAAGTCCCGAATAAACCAAAACTGTACGCGATGACGTCTATATTATAGTACGGAGGGTGCTGATGTGCCAAAAGCAATGTGGTGCATCAAAGAATATTAATTCAGGCTTCAACACATTATAAATTTCAGTGAAGATCTCTATCCAAGAATTGTCTTAGAGCACTTCTGAATTTTAAGAGAAACTGAACATTTGATATTCAGAAGCAATAAAATTCAGCCCAACTTGTCACAACATCATAAAGAATTTCAAGGTGCTAGATATTAAAGCTACTGATAAAATAATCAAATCCTCTCAGTAACAATATATATATATATATATATATATATATATATATATATATATATATATATATATATATATATATATATATATATATATATATATATATATATATTTCTCTACTTAAACTATGGTCATAATTAGCATTTAAAATATATTATTACCTAATGTAAAAGAACTTTCTACAAACAATAACCTGAATTATGTATAATCCACTTTGTAAATTCTAAAATCTGTACCCCAAAAACATTTATTGCTTCTATTAATAATAATACTGGTTTTAATCAGGTACATATAGAAAACAATAGTTTTGTATTAATTGTTTACAATGATTCTAATAAAAGAAATCAATTTCATTCAAGCAGAAATAAACTCAAAATAGGGCAAGGTAATTTCCAACGATTATAATGTTACATTGCAAGAGCATGTAATTTAAGAGAACTAAATGTTTAAAAATATATTTAACAACAAGATTAAATTCAATATACATAACACGTATGGTTCGCCAGTTTGCTTGTCCGGTCACGAGTAACGGAATGGTTAAATTGACCCCTTTCCCGATCACGGTGACATTAATTATGTCTCGTGGGTTCGTGTCTCCTGCTAGGACAGTGTGGCACTATGATAAAGTTTGCCAGGACTTTCCCGTTTCTCGGTGGTTCATACCTGAGGTTTCCTTGGATCATCCTCCACCACTTATTCTGACCGCTATATTTAGCATGTCATGTGCAAAATAATGGAATTTAACCCATTGAATCTGCATTATTGTTTATCTCCATGTCTCAGTAATCGGGCAAGGCACAAATTCTGATTGTGCTCGAGTCCTATTTACATTACTTGTCACTGCTATCTTTCTGCTCCTTCTATTCATGCGTCTTTGAAACTGATAGTTCTTAAAGCAAATCACTCAAAATGCTTGTCAAGTAAACGCCACCTGCAATTATCGCACCTATAGATTGTTGTGTCGCACGCATCACCAGTATATCTTCCATTTCATTTGCATTTTAATCAAATTAATTTTTCTGGAATCGAGTAATCTAGGCTAGTACTTCTATTTCATTTTACCGTAACAAAACTAGTACTATCTGGAAAGATACAATAAAACGTGGGCGAGCAAATTCCGCACGTGAGCAAACATTCAGCTGTTGTAATCTTAACACCAAAATCTTTCTACCTTGTATATATTGGTGTTTCGTCTTTTCAGTCTCTATGATGGGCTTTTATTAATTAAAACGTTCCACCGTTCTCTCCCTCGTATCACAAGTTCATCTACAAAGTATATCGCCCATTATTCATAGGCTCATTATTAAGAAGCAGTAGATAGGGATAGGAGGGCATTCTAAGCGATCAGTTGGAGCTAGCGTCTGATGTAATAACGATTTAGGAGCTGACGATACATGATTATTTTATATCTTGATATCCAAATGATTTCATTGATAAATACATATGTAGGTTAGTTGTAAATTTCGGGACATATTTATCTGAATGTAATAGCTGGATAAACGAAGAATTCAAACTTCATCAATCGTACATCCCTAGGTAATTTAAAAATAATTTAAACGACTTGTAGGCAGTAGAAGCATATACCAGATCAACACAGTTTATCTTTTCACACACCATATTGTATATCTTTTCTTCCTTACAGCTCCTGATAAGCCATCTGTGTCCGTGGGAATTCACACAACGCAAAACATTACACTAAATGTATCAATATCAGGAAACACAACAGGTCAACGTATCCGCATCACTGGGCATTCTTCTGAGGCAAGCAACACATCATTTAATCAGACTATAAACACGATAAACAGTAATAACACAGAGTTTATCTTTAATGCCACAGCCCTCCCTGGAACGTGTTTCAATTTATCGATTGTAGCGCTGAGTGTTGACGACACACCTAGTGAGAGCGTTGTACTGCAACCTGTATGTTACGGTGAGTATTCCACTTAATATATTCTTCTTACACATGTGTTCTTCCACACGTCGTCATTGTAGTAACAATCGCGCTCACTATCCTCTAATAGCAGTACGTTTGACTGTTATACCGACATCGAAAGCGCAATTTACACCTAGCTGAAGGCATCAAGGCTTAAGCCACTTCGAGTATTCGTGATGCTCTGAGTATTTGAGTGTTTCTGATTTCATTCCAAGTTCCATCCCAATCTATACCGGTACATACCAATTTAAGGTTTGAGCTGATACACATTTCATGATTGGTTTGATTTTGTTGTCCATGTTATAGAAATATATTGTTTCCTGTCTGTATCTTGTTTCTCCCGAATAGGGTTTCGAAAGCTACAGTAGTTCTAATTGGAAAAGATGCATATGTTTAAAACTGTTGAGATTCCCATAGGTTCTGTCTTGACGTTTACACCCATGCTCCAAATAGTTAGTGTTTGTCGCGCTGATGAAAGACTCAGAACTAATAATATTATCATATGAAGCGTTAGCCAGATGTGCATTATTGCAGTATAAATTAAGATCCCTTCTTTTAAACTGATTCACAGAGATGCCGACATTGCCTATCCTAGACTGTGGTGGAGGTCAATGAATTATAAACCGGTTGTTCTCAAGTCTTCTATTGGACGCTAGCCTATTTGAGGCCTTCCTCTTATCTTAATTTTGTGTGATCTTCAAATAAAAAACAAAACGAGTTAAAGACAACAATATTTGTCAACTAAAACAAAACATTAGTTTTCTAGAACATAAGGTCAACATAAAAAACAAGACGTTAAGGTAATGTGAATTAAATACCAAAATAATTCAACAATTACAGACAAAATTCCTAATAATTTAAAGTCCCGATTAAAACTCAGCAAAGGTCCAGAAAAAATTCTAAACTGATAGCGATGGCGTCTATATTATAGTTATGAGGGTGCTGATGTGCCAGCAGCAATTTGGAGCATCACAGAAATATTAATTCTGGTTTAAATACATTATAAATTTTAGTAAAAGGTTTCAGTCCAAGAATTGTCTTAGAGAACCTCTGTATTTCAAGAGAAACCAATCACTTGAATTGAATAATCAGAATAAATAATAATCAGCTCAACTGTTCACAACATCATATACAATTTCAAGGTGCTAGAGCTTAAAGCTACTGATAAAATCCTCAATTCCTCTCAGTAACACTATATATATATGTATAAAGTTCTCTACTTAACCTCTGGTCACATTTAGCATTTTAAAATGTATCATTATCTAAAGGAAAACATCTTTCTAGAATGATCCTGTAGCTTACAAAAAATATCTTGATTTATGTATAATCGACTTTGTAAATTTCAAAACCTACACCTATAAAACTTGTATTTCTTCTATTAATAATAATACTGATTTTAAACAACTACACAGGGACAACAATATAGTTATGTATGAGTTGTTTAGAATGATTCAATTGAAAGAAATCAATTTGGATCTGTAGTGTAAGCCTTAATCCAATTAGCTTGAAATATCACTTGATAGTAAATGTAATCAGATAACACACAATGGACTAAAATTCTTAAACACCAACAGCTGCTTTATTTTATACATTCACTAGGATTTAAGTTCCATTGCAAATATACTCTCAGGGCAGACTTCGCTCCCCTTCCAAGCTTTAATGATGTCTTGTATTGAATAAATTCCACATTACGAATTCTACAGTTATTCTTCATTAACAAATAACATTACATGGTGGCAGCGGTGAAACACAGGATTGAAATTATCAGAGTTGAAGAAGGCTTCATTTCAGTTAACAAATCCATACAAATTTGACTTTTCGATACCTGAAACTTGGGAAACGTGGTTTCAGCGCTTTGAACGCTTTCGTCAAGCATCTGGACTTTGCGAAAAAGAGGAAGAAATTCAAGTGAAAACCTTGATTTATTCCATGGGAAGTCAGGCTGATGACATTTTGTCTTCGTTCAACCTGGCAGAGGAAGATCAAAAGAAGTTTAAGCCTGTGACAGATAGATTCGTGCGATATTTCATTTAAAAGAGGAATGTAATATTTGAAAGAGAAAAATTTAATCAAAGGAAACAGGAAGAGGGAAAAATAGTGGACAGTTTTGTTACAGCTATATATGTGTTAGCTGATAATTGTCATATCGGGTGGCTACATAATGAAATGTGCAGAGATCGACTTGTAGTTGGACTGCGAGATTCGAAACAATCAAAACAATTGCAGTTAGATGCGAATCTAACTTTAGAATCTGCCATTAGTCAAGCTCTACAAAATGAGGCTCTGCAAAAGCAAAAAACAACGATACGAGCAAGTGTAGAACGAATGACTGAAATGGATGCTGTAAAATCGTCTTCACTGAAATATTGGAAACAGAAACATACATTTCCAAATGCTCAACAAACCGATGTCAGCAGAAAAGGATGCATGAGATGCGGAAAGAAAGGAAATCATTCTCGAGACCAATGTTCAGCAAAAGAAGCAGAATGCCATAAGTGTAAGAGGAGAGGACACTATGCAAAAAGATGGGTCAACCATTGATAACGCGGGTGAGATTGAACAACGCTACACTTTGCTGGAATCAAACAATGCATTCAGTGTTCAAGACATATTTGTTGTGAAGGGACTTAATCAGGAACTCTTGGGTAGGCCCGCGAGTCAGGCTCTTAAGAGTTTCTAACAGATAAATATATCCTCCGTAAATGCCTCAGATACAACTCACAAAATACAAGCAAAATTCAAGATAAGTCCATACATTTAGATAGGGACTATCGCGAGAAATATCCAAATTTGTTTAAAGGTCTAAGGAAAACAAAATGTTTCTATAACACAACTCTGGACACAAATGCCAAGCCTTATGCCTTATCCATCCCAAGAAAGGTTCCTATCCCTTTATTAAATAAAGTTGAAGACGAGATGGATAGAATGGAAAAAATGGGGGTTATTTCAAACGTAGATGAGCCCAATTGAGTGGTGCGCTGCAATGGATGTTGTTCCAAAACCAAACGGTAAGGTGAGAATTTGCGTCCATCTAACTACACTGAATGAGTCGGTTAAAATAGAAAACCATCCACTACATCATTTGAAGAATTCCTTGCAGAACAAGCAGGTGCAAAGTTTTTCACCAAACTTGATGCAAACACGGGCTTTTGGCAGATAAACCTGTCAGAAGATTCACGCCGCCTTACAACTTTCATTACTTCTTTTGGTAGGTTTTATTTTAATCACCTTCCTTTTGGGATCAGTTCTGCGCCTGAAAGTTTTCCAAAAAGGATGTCAGAAACATAACGGAATACTCTGTCATATGGACGATGTTTTTGTTTTTGGGGAAACGCATAAACTGCCTGACGAAAGACTAGAAATGGTCCTGAAATTAATTCAAACGACTGGCGTCACTTTGAACGCTGAAAAGTGTGAATTTTCGATACCATCCATAAGGTTTCTTGGGTATATTGTTGACGTAAATAGTTGCCGACCTGATCCAGAAAATGTCAAAGCTATAACTGAAATAGAAACAACGAAATGCGTAACAGAGATTTCTCGGTATGGCAAATCAGCTTGGCAAATTTTGTCAAAATGTGGCAGAAAAATAAAAACTATTACGTGAGCTCTTGAAAGGTAAACACTCGTGGACTTGGGGTCCAGATCAAGAACAAGCTTTTAGAGATATCAAGCAAGAAATGATATCTTCACCTACTTTAGCACATTATGATTCATATAGAAAAATAGCTGCATCTTCATTTGGAATATATGCTGTGCTACGGCAGAAGTGCGGTAGAACCCTGAGACCAGTGGCATTCGCGTCATGAGGTATGTCAGAATCCGAGCAGCGCTATGCTCAAATAGAAAAGTAGGCCCTTGGAATCACTTGGGCTTGTGAACGCTTTAGTAGCTATTTAATTGGGTCACAATTCAAACTTGCAACTGACCATAAACCATTAGCACCATTAATCAGCACAAAAATCTTTGGGAGATTTACCCCCTAGAATTCAACGCTATACATGTTGCTGGCAAGAATCTACTGCTTATGCTCTATCCAGAGCACTTTTAACTTATTACTCTCAGAGCGACAGAGACATTCAGGCTGTAACTAACGCCTACGTTAATTTCGTACATATTTATTTGCCTGCATAAAATACTCGACTTGAAAAAATAAAGTCTGAATATCTAAAGGATTCGATTTGCAATCAACTTGTACAATTCTGTAAAAACGTGGTAGCCGGAGAAATTCGCTATGGACGCAAACAAATTCTTTGTTAACTTAAATAAATATTTATTTCTAGAATACAAGGTGAACATAAAAAATACGAAGGTACGGTAATGTGAACTAAATACAAAATCATCCTAGAATTACAAAGTTCATAATAATTTAAAGTCCCGAATAAACCAAAACTGTACGCGATGACGTCTATATTATAGTACGGAGGGTGCTGATGTGCCAAAAGCAATGTGGTGCATCAAAGAATATTAATTCAGGCTTCAACACATTATAAATTTCAGTGAAGATCTCTATCCAAGAATTGTCTTAGAGCACTTCTGAATTTTAAGAGAAACTGAACATTTGATATTCAGAAGCAATAAAATTCAGCCCAACTTGTCACAACATCATAAAGAATTTCAAGGTGCTAGATATTAAAGCTACTGATAAAATAATCAAATCCTCTCAGTAACAATATATATATATATATATATATATATATATATATATATATGTATATATATATATATTTATATATATATATATATATATTTCTCTACTTAAACTATGGTCATAATTAGCATTTAAAATATATTATTACCTAATGGAAAAGAACTTTCTACAAACAGTAACCTGAATTATGTATAATCCACTTTGTAAATTCTAAAATCTGTACCCCAAAAACATTTATTGCTTCTATTAATAATAATACTGGTTTTAATTAGGTACATATAGAAAACAATAGTTTTGTATTAATTTTTACAATGATTCTAATAAAAGAAATCAATTTCATTCAAGCAGAAATAAACTCAAAATAGGGCAAGGTAATTTCCAACGATTATAATGTTACATTGCAAGAGCATGTAATTTAAGAGAACTAAATGTTTAAAAATATATTTAACAACACGATTAAATTCAATATACATAACACGTATGGTTCGCCAGTTTGCTTGTCCGGTCACGAGTAACGGAATGGTTAAATTGACCCCTTTCCCGATCACGGCGACATTAATTATGTCTCGTGGGTTCGTGTCTCCTGCTAGGACAGTGTGGCACTATGATAAAGTTTGCCAGGACTTTCCCGTTTCTCGATGGTTCATACCTGAGGTTTCCTTGGATCATCCTCCACCACTTATTCTGACCGCTATATTTAGCATGTCATGTGCAAAATAATGGAATTTAACCCATTGAATCTGCATTATTGTTTATCTCCATGTCTCAGTAAACGGGCAAGGCACAAATTCTGATTGTGCTCGAGTCCTATTTACATTACTTGTCACTGCTATCTTTCTGCTCCTTCTATTCATGCGTCTTTGAAACTGATAGTTCTTAAAGCAAATCACTCAAAATGCTTGTCAAGTAAACGCCACCTGCAATTATCGCACCTATAGATTGTTGTGTCGCACGCATCACCAGTATATCTTCCATTTCATTTGCATTTTAATCAAATTAATTTTTCTGGAATCGAGTAATCTAGGCTAGTACTTCTATTTCATTTTACCGTAACAAAACTAGTACTATCTGGAAAGATACAATAAAACGTGGGCGAGCAAATTCCGCACGTGATCAAACATTCAGCTGTTGTAATCTTAACACCAAAACCTTTCTACCTTGTATATATTGGTGTTTCGTCTTTTCAGTCTCTATGATGGGTTTTTATTAATTAAAACGTTCCACCGTTCTCTCCCTCGTATCACAAGTTCATCTACAAAGTATATCGCCCATTATTCATAGGCTCATTATTAAGAAGCAGTAGATAGGGATAGGAGGGCATTCTAAGCGATCAGTTGGAGCTAGCGTCTGATGTAATAACGATTTAGGAGCTGACGATACATGATTATTTTATATCTTGATATCCAAATGATTTCATTGATAAATACATATGTAGGTTAGTTGTAAATTTCGGGACATATTTATATGAATGTAATAGTTGGATAAACGAAGAATTCAAACTTCATCAATCGTACATCCCTAGGTAATTTAAAAATAATTTAAACGACTTGTAGGCAGTAGAAGCATATACCAGATCAACACAGTTTATCTTTTCACACACCATATTGTATATATTTTCTTCCTTACAGCTCCTGATAAGCCATCTGTGTCCGTGGGAATTCACACAACGCAAAACATTACACTAAATGTATCAATATCAGGAAACACAAAAGGTCAACGTATCCGCATCACTGGTCATTCTTCTGAGGCAAGCAACACATCATTTAATCAGACTATAAACACGATAAACAGTAATAACACAGAGTTTATCTTTAATGCCACAGCCCTCCCTGGAACGTGTTTCAATTTATCGATTGTAGCGCTGAGTGTTGACGACACACCTAGTGAGAGCGTTGTACTGCAACCTGTATGTTACGGTGAGTATTCCACTTAATATATTCTTCTTACACATGTGTTGTTCCACACGTCGTCATTGTAGTAACAATCGCGCTCACTATCCTCTAATAGCAGTACGTTTGACTGTTATACCGACATCGAAAGCGCAATTTACACCTAGCTGAAGGCATCAAGGCTTAAGCCACTTCGAGTATTCGTGATGCTCTCAGTATTTGAGTGTTTCTGATTTCATTCCAAGTTCCATCCCAATCTATACCGGTACATACCAATTTAAGGTTTGAGCTGATACACATTTCATGATTGGTTTGACTTTGTTGTCCATGTTATAGAAATATATTGTTTCCTGTCTGTATCTTGTTTCTCCCGAATAGGGTTTCGAAAGCTACAGTAGTTCTAATTGGAAAAGATGCATATGTTTAAAACTGTTGAGATTCCCATAGGTTCTGTCTTGACGTTTACACCCATGCTCCAAATAGTTAGTGTTTGTCGCGCTGATGAAAGACTCAGAACTAATAATATTATCATATGAAGCGTTAGCCAGATGTGCATTATTGCAGTATAAATTAAGATCCCTTCTTTTAAACTGATTCACAGAGATGCCGACATTGCCTATCCTAGACTGTGGTGGAGGTCAATGAATTATAAACCGGTTGTTCTCAAGTCTTCTATTGGACGCTAGCCTATTTGAGGCCTTCCTCTTATCTTAATTTTGTGTGATCTTCAAATAAAAAACAAAACGAGTTAAAGACAACAATATTTGTCAACTAAAACAAAACATTAGTTTTCTAGAACATAAGGTCAACATAAAAAACAAGACGTTAAGGTAATGTGAATTAAATACCAAAATAATTCAACAATTACAGACAAAGTTCCTAATAATTTAAAGTCCCGATTAAAACTCAGCAAAGGTCCAGAAAAAATTCTAAACTGATAGCGATGGCGTCTATATTATAGTTATGAGGGTGCTGATGTGCCAGCAGCAATTTGGTGCATCACAGAAATATTAATTCTGGTTTAAATACATTATAAATTTTAGTAAAAGGTTTCAGTCCAAGAATTGTCTTAGAGAACCTCTGTATTTCAAGAGAAACCAATCACTTGAATTGAATAATCAGAATAAATACTAATCAGCTCAACTGTTCACAACATCATATACAATTTCAAGGTGCTAGAGCTTAAAGCTACTGATAAAATCCTCAATTCCTCTCAGTAACACTATATATATATGTATAAAGTTCTCTACTTAACCTCTGGTCACATTTAGCATTTTAAAATGTATCATTATCTAAAGGAAAACATCTTTCTAGAATGATCCTGTAGCTTACAAAAAATAACTTGATTTATGTATAATCGACTTTGTGAATTTCAAAACCTACACCTATAAAACTTGTATTTCTTCTATTAATAATAATACTGATTTTAAACAACTACACAGAGACAACAATATAGTTATGTATAAGTTGTTTAGAATGATTCAATTGAAAGAAATCAATTTGGATCTGTAGTGTAAGTGTTTTGGCAAACGTCGCACGACCGACAAAATCGTGCTACGTCACCGTTTACTCCAGGCCAATAAAACTCTCTTAAAACTCTGTCTGTTGTTTTTCTCATGCCTAAATGACCTGCCATACTAGACTCATGCGCTACTCTCAATACATGTGACCTGAATTTCTGAGGGACAACTAATTGAAGATACTTTCCCCCCTCTCGCGTGCTAAATTCTCTGTACATTAAACCCTTGGTACGTACGAATTTAGAGCTCCCACCGCCCTTACAACATTTCGCGGTACCCGACAAGATTCTCTCTGCGAGTGCGCATAAAGACTCGTCCTGACTTTGCTCACGTGTAAACTCATCACGTGAGATATCTGTTACGGCTTCCGGAACTTTCAATTTTAGTAGCGGCTTTTTATCCGCCTGCGCTCTAGTTTCGACGGCTTGCACGATGGGAAACCGGAAATCAGAGAGGGTTGGGAGTCTGGATCCCTCGACATTTCCTATGGTTAAATCATATATAGGGTTTTCCATGCACAGTGCTTCCACAGTCCCATTCAGAAAGGGCGTCTCTATTTCTATTCTGGCAACGGGGACGTGATCGATTGTTCTATTTAACAACATACAATGGGATTTCCAACCAAGCATTTGGTCTTCCCTAACGAGACTTCGCTTTACCACAACACCCGTGCACCCGATGTCGCGTAAGACAGTGACTGTTTGTCCGTTGGCGGTACCTGTAGCAGTCGGCACCCTCGCCTCTGGGAAAAAGCACGTGCCGATGGACTGGATAACGTCATGACCGACCTGCACACGCGATCTGGAATTGTAGACCTTACTCGCGTTATTAGATTCAGACCCTTCGCGATAAAGACCATCGCGCTTGCCGCCTCCTGACCACGCTCTGCTTTCGATAGCAACCGCAACTTTCGGGACGAAACTCTTCCTCTTCGGACAATCGGGGGTGATGTGGCCGAATTCCTTGCAAGTGAAACATTGTTTATCACTACGATAGGAACCCTTCCCAGATTGAAAATTTCCACCTTTATAGGTTCCAAGTTTCGCGGGTTCTCTGAGTCTCTGATCTTGATAACCTCCCTTGTTATCCCTTAAAATTACACTCTGGGTTCCTCCTCGGGCTTCGGCAAAATAGTCTGCTTGGGTAGCCATATCGGATACATTACTTAAAGACTTTTCCCTCAGGAATAAATACAATTCCCTACCACAAATGTCTAACAACTGGTCCCTAAGTAAAAAATCGGTAAGACCCTCGAATGTTTTTTGTACCTTGCCACATTCAATCCACCGTTGGAAATAATTTCCGGTCCTACATATAAACTGGGCGAATGTCTCACCTTTTTCGGGCTTACTTGATTTAAACTTTTTACGGAACCCTTGTTCCGTCAGCTCATATCTTTTAAGGAGTGCCTCTTTTAATGTGTCGTAGTTCAGTGCGTCATTTACGGGTAGACGCGAATACACATCTAGCGCTTTACCTTTAAGCAATGCGCTGAGATGGAGCGCCCAATTTTCCCTTTGCCATTTCTGGATGGTGGCATATCGCTCGAACCTATGCAGATAACTATCTAAATTATCCTTGTCATCATCAAAAGGGGGTAATTTAGGGCCTTTTAACTTAGCTTGAAATATCACTTGATAGTAAATGTAATCAGATAACACACAATGGACTAAAATTCTTAAACACCAACAGCTGCTTTATTTTATACATTCACTAGGATTTAAGTTCCATTGCAAATATACTCTCAGGGCAGACTTCGCTCCCCTTCCAAGCTTTAATGATGTCTTGTATTGAATAAATTCCACATTACGAATTCTACAGTTATTCTTCATTAACAAATAACATTACATGGTGGCAGCGGTGAAACACAGGATTGAAATTGTCAGAGTTGAAGAAGGCTTCATTTCAGTTAACAAATCCATACAAATTTGACTTTTCGATACCTGAAACTTGGGAAACGTGGTTTCAGCGCTTTGAACGCTTTCGTCAAGCATCTGGACTTTGCGAAAAAGAGGAAGAAATTCAAGTGAAAACCTTGATTTATTCCATGGGAAGTCAGGCTGATGACATTTTGTCTTCGTTCAACCTGGCAGAGGAAGATCAAAAGAAGTTTAAGCCTGTGACAGATAGATTCGTGCGATATTTCATTTAAAAGAGGAATGTAATATTTGAAAGAGAAAAATTTAATCAAAGGAAACAGGAAGAGGGAAAAATAGTGGACAGTTTTGTTACAGCTATATATGTGTTAGCTGATAATTGTCATATCGGGTGGCTACATAATGAAATGTGCAGAGATCGACTTGTAGTTGGACTGCGAGATTCGAAACAATCAAAACAATTGCAGTTAGATGCGAATCTAACTTTAGAATCTGCCATTAGTCAAGCTCTACAAAATGAGGCTCTGCAAAAGCAAAAAACAACGATACGAGCAAGTGTAGAACGAATGACTGAAATGGATGCTGTAAAATCGTCTTCACTGAAATATTGGAAACAGAAACATACATTTCCAAATGCTCAACAAACTGATGTCAGCAGAAAAGGATGCATGAGATGCGGAAAGAAAGGAAATCATTCTCGAGACCAATGTTCAGCAAAAGAAGCAGAATGCCATGAGTGTAAGAGGAGAGGACACTATGCAAAAAAGATGGGTCAACCATTGATAACGCGGGTGAGATTGAACAACGCTACACTTTGCTGGAATCAAACAATGCATTCAGTGTTCAAGACATATTTGTTGTGAACGGACTTAATCAGGAACTCTTGGGTAGGCCCACGAGTAAGGCTCTTAAGAGTTTCGAACAGATAAATATATCCTCCGTAAATGCCTCAGATACAACTCACAAAATACAAGCAAAATTCAAGATAAGTCCATACATTTAGATAGGGACTATCGCGAGAAATATCCAAATTTGTTTAAAGGTCTAAGGAAAACAAAATGTTTCTATAACACAACTCTGGACACAAATGCCAAGTCTTATGCCTTATCCATCCCAAGAAAGGTTCCTATCCCTTTATTAAATAAAGTTGAAGACGAGAGGGATAGAATGGAAAAAATGGGGGTTATTTCAAACGTAGATGAGCCCAATTGAGTGGTGCGCTGCAATGGATGTTGTTCCAAAACCAAATGGTAAGGTAAGAATTTGCGTCCATCTAACTACACTGAATGAGTCGGTTAAAATAGAAAACCATCCACTACATCATTTGAAGAATTCCTTGCAGAACAAGCAGGTGCAAAGTTTTTCACCAAACTTGATGCAAACACGGGCTTTTGGCAGATAAACCTGTCAGAAGATTCACGCCGCCTTACAACTTTCATTACTTCTTTTGGTAGGTTTTATTTTAATCACCTTCCTTTTGGGATCAGTTCTGCGCCTGAAAGTTTTCCAAAAGGATGTCAGAAACATAACGGAATACTCTGTCATATGGACGATGTTTTTGTTTTTGGGGAAACGCAGAAACTGCCTGACGAAAGACTAGAAATGGTCCTGAAATTAATTCAAACGACTGGCGTCACTTTGAACGCTGAAAAGTGTGAATTTTCGATACCATCCATAAGGTTTCTTGGGTATATTGTTGACGTAAATAGTTGCCGACCTGATCCAGAAAAAGTCAAAGCTATAACTGAAATAGATACAACGAAATGCGTAACAGATATTTCTCGGTATGGCAAATCAGCTTGGCAAATTTTGTCAAAATGTGGCAGAAAAATAAAAACTATTACGTGAGCTCTTGAAAGGTAAACACTCGTGGACTTGGGGTCCAGATCAAGAACAAGCTTTTAGAGATACCAAGCAAGAAATGATATCTTCACCTACTTTAGCACATTATGATTCATATAGAAAAATAGTTGTATCTGCAGATGCATCTTCATTTGGAATATATGCTGTGCTACGGCAGAAGTGCGGTAGAACCCTGAGACCAGTGGCATTCGCGTCATGAGGTATGTCAGAATCCGAGCAGCGCTATGCTCAAATAGAAAAGTAGGCCCTTGGAATCACTTGGGCTTGTGAACGCTTTAGTAGCTATTTAATTGGGTCACAATTCAAACTTGCAACTGACCATAAACCATTAGCACCATTAATCAGCACAAAAATCTTTGGGAGAGTTACCCCCTAGAATTCAACGCTATACATGTTGCTGGCAAGAATCTACTGCTTATGCTCTATCCAGAGCACCTTTAACTTATTACTCTCAGAGCGACAGAGACATTCAGGCTGTAACTAACGCCTACGTTAATTTCGTACATATTTATTTGCCTGCATCAAATACTCGACTTGAACAAATAAAGTCTGAATATCTAAAGGATTCGATTTACAAACAACTTGTACAATTCTGTAAAACGTGGTAGCCAGAGAAATCCGCTATGGACGCAAAAAAATCTTTGTTAACTTAAATAAATATTTATTTCTAGAATACAAGGTGAACATGAAAAATACGAAGGTACGGTAATGTGAACTAAGTACAAAATCATCCTAGAATTACAAAGTTCATAATAATTTAAAGTCCCGAATAAACCAAAACTGTACGCGATGACGTCTATATTATAGTACGGAGGGTGCTGATGTGCCAAAAGCAATGTGGTGCATCAAAGAATATTAATTCAGGCTTCAACACATTATAAATTTCAGTGAAGATCTCTATCCAAGAATTGTCTTAGAGCACTTCTGAATTTTAAGAGAAACTGAACATTTGATATTCAGAAGCAATAAAATTCAGCCCAACTTGTCACAACATCATAAAGAAATTCAAGGTGCTAGATATTAAAGCTACTGATAAAATAATCAAATCCTCTCAGTAACAATATATATATATATATATATATATATATATATATATATATATATATATATATATATATATATTTCTCTCCTTAAACTATGGTCACAATTAGCATTTAAAATATATTATTACCTAATGGAAAAGAACTTTCTACAAACAATAACCTGAATTATGTATAATCCACTTTGTAAATTCTAAAATCTGTACCCCAAAAACATTTATTGCTTCTATTAATAATAATACTGGTTTTAATCAGGTACATATAGAAAACAATAGTTTTGTATTAATTTTTACAATGATTCTAATAAAAGAAATCAATTTCATTCAAGCAGAAATAAACTCAAAATAGGGCAAGGTAATTTCCAACGATTATAATGTTACATTGCAAGAGCATGTAATTTAAGAGAACTAAATGTTTAAAAATATATTTAACAACAAGATTAAATTCAATATACATAACACGTATGGGTCGCCAGTTTGCTTGTCCGGTCACGAGTAACGGAATGGTTAAATTGACCCCTTTCCCGATCACGGCGACATTAATTATGTCTCGTGGGTTCGTGTCTCCTGCTAGGACAGTGTGGCACTATGATAAAGTTTGCCAGGACTTTCCCGTTTCTCGGTGGTTCATACCTGAGGTTTCCTTGGATCATCCTCCACCACTTATTCTGACCGCTATATTTAGCATGTCATGTGCAAAATAATGGAATTTAACCCATTGAATCTGCATTATTGTTTATCTCCATGTCTCAGTAATCGGGCAAGGCACAAATTCTGATTGTGCTCGAGTCCTATTTACATTACTTGTCACTGCTATCTTTCTGCTCCTTCTATTCATGCGTCTTTGAAACTGATAGTTCTTAAAGCAAATCACTCAAAATGCTTGTCAAGTAAACGCCACCTGCAATTATCGCACCTATAGGTTGTTGTGTCGCACGCATCACCAGTATATCTTCCATTTCATTTGCATTTTAATCAAATTAATTTTTCTGGAATCGAGTAATCTAGGCTAGTACTTCTATTTCATTTTACCGTAACAAAACTAGTACTATCTGGAAAGATACAATAAAACGTGGGCGAGCAAATTCCGCACGTGAGCAAACATTCAGCTGTTGTAATCTTAGCACCAAAACCTTTCTACCTTGTATATATTGGTGTTTCGTCTTTTCAGTCTCTATGATGGGCTTTTATTAATTAAAACGTTCCACCGTTCTCTCCCTCGTATCACAAGTTCATCTACAAAGTATATCGCCCATTATTCATAGGCTCATTATTAAGAAGCAGTAGATAGGGATAGGAGGGCATTCTAAGCGATCAGTTGGAGCTAGCGTCTGATGTAATAACGATTTAGGAGCTGACGATACATGATTATTTTATATCTTGATATCCAAATGATTTCATTGATAAATACATATGTAGGTTAGTTGTAAATTTCGGGACATATTTATCTGAATGTAATAGTTGGATAAACCAAGAATTCAAACTTCATCAATCGTACATCCCTAGGTAATTTAAAAATAATTTAAACGACTTGTAGGCAGTAGAAGCATATACCAGATCAACACAGTTTATCTTTTCATACACCATATTGTATATCTTTTCTTCCTTACAGCTTCTGATAAGCCATCTGTGTCCGTGGGAATTCACACAACGCAAAACATTACACTAAATGTATCAATATCAGGAAACACAAAAGGTCAACGTATCCGCATCACTGGGCATTCTTCTGAGGCAAGCAACACATCATTTAATCAGACTATAAACACGATAAACAGTAATAACACAGAGTTTATCTTTAATGCCACAGCCCTCCCTGGAACGTGTTTCAATTTATCGATTGTAGCGCTGAGTGTTGACGACACACCTAGTGAGAGCGTTGTACTGCAACCTGTATGTTACGGTGAGTATTCCACTTAATATATTCCACTTAATATATTCTTCTTACACATGTGTTCTTCCACACGTCGTCATTGTAGTAGCATTCGCGCTCACTATCCTCTCATAGCAGTACGTTTGACTGTTATACCGACATCGAAAGCGCAATTTACACCTAGCTGAAGGCATCAAGGCTTAAGCCACTTCGAGTATTCGTGATGCTCTGAGTATTTGAGTGTTTCTGATTTCATTCCAAGTTCCATCTCAATCTATACCGGTACATACCAATTTATGGTTTGACTTTGTTGTCCATGTTATAGAAATATATTGTTTCCTGTCTGTATCTTGTTTCTCCCGAATAGGGTTTCGAAAGCTACAGTAGTTCTAATTGGAAAAGATGCATATGTTTAAAACTGTTGAGATTCCCATAGGTTCTGTCTTAACGTTTACACCCATGCTCCAAATAGTTAGTGTTTGTCGCGCTGATGAAAGACTCAGAACTAATAATATTATCATATGAAGCGTTAGCCAGATATGCATTATTGCAGTATAAATTAAGATCCCTTCTTTTAAACTGATTCACAGAGATGCCGACATTGCCTATCCTAGACTGTGGTGGAGGTCAATGAATTATAAACCGGTTGTTCTCAAGTCTTCTATTGGACGCTAGCCTATTTGAGGCCTTCCTCTTATCTTAATTTTGTGTGATCTTCAAATAAAAAACAAAACGAGTTAAAGACAACAATATTTGTCAATTAAAACAAAACATTAGTTTTCTAGAACATAAGGTCAACATAAAAAACAAGACGTTAAGGTAATGTGAATTAAATACCAAAATAATTCAACAATTACAGACAAAGTTCCTAATAATTTAAAGTCCCGATTAAAACTCCGCAAAGGTCCAGAAAAAATTTTAAACTGATAGCGATGGCGTCTATATTATAGTTATGAGGGTGCTGATGTGCCAGCAGCAATTTGGTGCATCACAGAAATATTAATTCTGGTTTAAATACATTATAAATTTTAGTAAAAGGTTTCAGTCCAAGAATTGTCTTAGAGAACCTCTGTATTTCAAGAGAAACCAATCACTTGAATTGAATAATAAGAATAAATAATAATCAGCTCAACTGTTCACAACATCATATACAATTTCAAGGTGCTAGAGCTTAAAGCTACTGATAAAATCCTCAATTCCTCTCAGTAACACTATATATATATATGTATAAAGTTCTCTACTTAACCTCTGGTCACATTTAGCATTTTAAAATGTATCATTATCTAAAGGAAAACATCTTTCTAGAATGATCCTGTAGCTTACAAAAAATAACTTGATTTATGTATAATCGACTTTGTAAATTTCAAAACCTACACCTATAAAACTTGTATTTCTTCTATTAATAATAATACTGATTTTAAACAACTACACAGAGACAACAATATAGTTATGCATGAGTTGTTTAGAATGATTCAATTGAAAGAAATCAATTTGGATCTGTAGTGTAAGCCTTAATCCAATTAGCTTGAAATATCACTTGATAGTAAATGTAATCAGATAACACACAATGGACTAAAATTCTTACACACCAACAGCTGCTTTTTTTTATACATTCACTAGGATTTAAGTTCCATTGCAAATATACTCTCAGGGCAGACTTCGCTCCCCTTCCAAGCTTTAATGATGTCTTGTATTGAATAAATTCCACATTACGAATTCTACAGTTATTCTTCATTAACAAATAACATTACATGGTGGCAGCGGTGAAACACAGGATTGAAATTATCAGAGTTGAAGAAGTCTTCATTTCAGTTAACAAATCCATACAAATTTGACTTTTCGATACCTGAAACTTGGGAAACGTGGTTTCAGCGCTTTGAACGCTTTCGTCAAGCATCTGGACTTTGCGAAAAAGAGGAAGAAATTCAAGTGAAAACCTTGATTTATTCCATGGGAAGTCAGGCTGATGACATTTTGTCTTCGTTCAACCTGGCAGAGGAAGATCAAAAGAAGTTTAAGCCTGTGACAGATAGATTCGTGCGATATTTCATTTAAAAGAGGAATGTAATATTTGAAAGAGAAAAATTTAATCAAAGGAAACAGGAAGAGGGAAAAATAGTGGACAGTTTTGTTACAGCTATATATGTGTTAGCTGATAATTGTCATATCGGGTGGCTACATAATGAAATGTGCAGAGATCGACTTGTAGTTGGACTGCGAGATTCGAAACAATCAAAACAATTGCAGTTAGATGCGAATCTAACTTTAGAATCTGCCATTAGTCAAGCTCTACAAAATGAGGCTCTGCAAAAGCAAAAAACAACGATACGAGCAAGTGTAGAACGAATGACTGAAATGGATGCTGTAAAATCGTCTTCACTGAAATATTGGAAACAGAAACATACATTTCCAAATGCTCAACAAACCGAAGTCAGCAGAAAAGGATGCATGAGATGCGGAAAGAAAGGAAATCATTCTCGAGACCAATGTTCAGCAAAAGAAGCAGAATGCCATAAGTGTAAGAGGAGAGGACACTATGCAAAAAGATGGGTCAACCATTGATAACGCGGGTGAGATTGAACAACGCTACACTTTGCTGGAATCAAACAATGCATTCAGTGTTCAAGACATATTTGTTGTGAAGGGACTTAATCAGGAACTCTTGGGTAGGCCCGCGAGTCAGGCTCTTAAGAGTTTCTAACAGATAAATATATCCTCCGTAAATGCCTCAGATACAACTCACAAAATACAAGCAAAATTCAAGATAAGTCCATACATTTAGATAGGGACTATCGCGAGAAATATCCAAATTTTTTTAAAGGTCTAAGGAAAACAAAATGTTTCTATAACACAACTCTGGACACAAATGCCAAGCCTTATGCCTTATCCATCCCAAGAAAGGTTCCTATCCCTTTATTAAATAAAGTTGAAGACGAGATGGATAGAATGAAAAAAAATGGGGGTTATTTCAAACGTAGATGAGCCCAATTGAGTGATGCGCTGCAATGGATGTTGTTACAAAACCAAACGGTAAGGTGAGAATTTGCGTCCATCTAACTACACTGAATGAGTCGGTTAAAATAGAAAACCATCCACTACATCATTTGAAGAATTCCTTGCAGAACAAGCAGGTGCAAAGTTTTTCACCAAACTTGATGCAAACACGGGCTTTTGGCAGATAAACCTGTCAGAAGATTCACGCCGCCTTACAACTTTCATTACTTCTTTTGGTAGGTTTTATTTTAATCACCTTCCTTTTGGGATCAGTTCTGCGCCTGAAAGTTTTCCAAAAAGGATGTCAGAAACATAACGGAATACTCTGTCATATGGACGATGTTTTTGTTTTTGGGGAAACGCATAAACTGCCTGACGAAAGACTAGAAATGGTCCTGAAATTAATTCAAACGACTGGCGTCACTTTGAACGCTGAAAAGTGTGAATTTTCGATACCATCCATAAGGTTTCTTGGGTATATTGTTGACGTAAATAGTTGCCGACCTGATCCAGAAAATGTCAAAGCTATAACTGAAATAGAAACAACGAAATGCGTAACAGAGATTTCTCGGTATGGCAAATCAGCTTGGCAAATTTTGTCAAAATGTGGCAGAAAAATAAAAACTATTACGTGAGCTCTTGAAAGGTAAACACTCGTGGACTTGGGGTCCAGATCAAGAACAAGCTTTTAGAGATATCAAGCAAGAAATGATATCTTCACCTACTTTAGCACATTATGATTCATATAGAAAAATAGCTGTATCTGCAGATGCATCTTCATTTGGAATATATGCTGTGCTACGGCAGAAGTGCGGTAGAACCCTGAGACCAGTGGCATTCGCGTCATGAGGTATGTCAGAATCCGAGCAGCGCTATGCTCAAATAGAAAAGTAGGCCCTTGGAATCATTTGGGCTTGTGAACGCTTTAGTAGCTATTTAATTGGGTCACAATTCAAACTTGCAACTGACCATAAACCATTAGCACCATTAATCAGCACAAAAATCTTTGGGAGATTTACCCCCTAGAATTCAACGCTATACATGTTGCTGGCAAGAATCTACTGCTTATGCTCTATCCAGAGCACCTTTAACTTATTACTCTCAGAGCGACAGAGACATTCAGGCTGTAACTAACGCCTACGTTAATTTCGTACATATTTATTTGCCTGCATCAAATACTCGACTTGAAAAAATAAAGTCTGAATACCTAAAGGATTCCATTTGCAAACAACTTGTACAATTCTGTAAAACGTGGTAGCCGGAGAAATCCGCTATGGACGCAAAAAAATTATTTGTTAACTTAAATAAATATTTATTTCTAGAATACAAGGTGAACATGAAAAATACGAAGGTACGGTAATGTGAACTAAATACAAAATCATCCTAGAATTACAAAGTTCATAATAATTTAAAGTCCCGAATAAACCAAAACTGTACGCGATGACGTCTATATTATAGTACGGAGGGTGCTGATGTGCCAAAAGCAATGTGGTGCATCAAAGAATATTAATTCAGGCTTCAACACATTATAAATTTCAGTGAAGATCTCTATCCAAGAATTGTCTTAGAGCACTTCTGAATTTTAAGAGAAACTGAACATTTGATATTCAGAAGCAATAAAATTCAGCCCAACTTGTCACAACATCATAAAGAATTTCAAGGTGCTAGATATTAAAGCTACTGATAAAATAATCAAATCCTCTCAGTAACAATATATATATATATATATATATATATATATATATATATATATATATATATATATATATTTCTCTACTTAAACTATGGTCATAATTAGCATTTAAAATATATTATTACCTAATGGAAAAGAACTTTCTACAAACAGTAACCTGAATTATGTATAATCCACTTTGTAAATTCTAAAATCTGTACCCCAAAAACATTTATTGCTTCTATTAATAATAATACTGGTTTAAATTAGGTACATATAGAAAACAATAGTTTTGTATTAATTGTTTACAATGATTCTAATAAAAGAAATCAATTTCATTCAAGCAGAAATAAACTCAAAATAGGGCAAGGTAATTTCCAACGATTATAATGTTACATTGCAAGAGCATGTAATTTAAGAGAACTAAATGTTTAAAAATATATTTAACAACAAGATTAAATTCAATATACATAACACGTATGGGTCGCCAGTTTGCTTGTCCGGTCACGAGTAACGGAATGGTTAAATTGACCCCTTTCCCGATCACGGTGACATTAATTATGTCTCGTGG
Source organism: Unio delphinus (assembly GCA_029339505.1). Taxonomy (NCBI): domain Eukaryota; kingdom Metazoa; phylum Mollusca; class Bivalvia; order Unionida; family Unionidae; genus Unio; species Unio delphinus. The sequence goes on along the minus strand of JAQISU010000009.1, from coordinate 2,314,001 downwards.
GTTCGTGTCTCCTGCTAGGACAGTGTGGCACTATGATAAAGTTTGCCAGGACTTTCCCGTTTCTCGGTGGTTCATACCTGAGGTTTCCTTGGATCATCCTCCACCACTTATTCTGACCGCTATATTTAGCATGTCATGTGCAAAATAATGGAATTTAACCCATTGAATCTGCATTATTGTTTATCTCCATGTCTCAGTAATCGGGCAAGGCACAAATTCTGATTGTGCTCGAGTCCTATTTACATTACTTGTCACTGCTATCTTTCTGCTCCTTCTATTCATGCGTCTTTGAAACTGATAGTTCTTAAAGCAAATCACTCAAAATGCTTGTCAAGTAAACGCCACCTGCAATTATCGCACCTATAGATTGTTGTGTCGCACGCATCACCAGTATATCTTCCATTTCATTTGCATTTTAATCAAATTAATTTTTCTGGAATCGAGTAATCTAGGCTAGTACTTCTATTTCATTTTACCGTAACAAAACTAGTACTCTCTGGAAAGATACAATAAAACGTGGGCGAGCAAATTCCGCACGTGAGCAAACATTCAGCTGTTGTAATCTTAACACCAAAATCTTTCTACCTTGTATATATTGGTGTTTCGTCTTTTCAGTCTCTATGATGGGCTTTTATTAATTAAAACGTTCCACCGTTCTCTCCCTCGTATCACAAGTTCATCTACAAAGTATATCGCCCATTATTCATAGGCTCATTATTAAGAAGCAGTAGATAGGGATAGGAGGGCATTCTAAGCGATCAGTTGGAGCTAGCGTCTGATGTAATAACGATTTAGGAGCTGACGATACATGATTATTTTATATCTTGATATCCAAATGATTTCATTGATAAATACATATGTAGGTTAGTTGTAAATTTCGGGACATATTTATCTGAATGTAATAGCTGGATAAACGAAGAATTCAAACTTCATCAATCGTACATCCCTAGGTAATTTAAAAATAATTTAAACGACTTGTAGGCAGTAGAAGCATATACCAGATCAACACAGTTTATCTTTTCACACACCATATTGTATATCTTTTCTTCCTTACAGCTCCTGATAAGCCATCTGTGTCCGTGGGAATTCACACAACGCAAAACATTACACTAAATGTATCAATATCAGGAAACACAAAAGGTCAACGTATCCGCATCACTGGGCATTCTTCTGAGGCAAGCAACACATCATTTAATCAGACTATAAACACGATAAACAGTAATAACACAGAGTTTATCTTTAATGCCACAGCCCTCCCTGGAACGTGTTTCAATTTATCGATTGTAGCGCTGAGTGTTGACGACACACCTAGTGAGAGCGTTGTACTGCAACCTGTATGTTACGGTGAGTATTCCACTTAATATATTCTTCTTACACATGTGTTCTTCCACACGTCGTCATTGTAGTAACAATCGCGCTCACTATCCTCTAATAGCAGTACGTTTGACTGTTATACCGACATCGAAAGCGCAATTTACACCTAGCTGAAGGCATCAAGGCTTAAGCCACTTCGAGTATTCGTGATGCTCTGAGTATTTGAGTGTTTCTGATTTCATTCCAAGTTCCATCCCAATCTATACCGGTACATACCAATTTAAGGTTTGAGCTGATACACATTTCATGATTGGTTTGATTTTGTTGTCCATGTTATAGAAATATATTGTTTCCTGTCTGTATCTTGTTTCTCCCGAATAGGGTTTCGAAAGCTACAGTAGTTCTAATTGGAAAAGATGCATATGTTTAAAACTGTTGAGATTCCCATAGGTTCTGTCTTGACGTTTACACCCATGCTCCAAATAGTTAGTGTTTGTCGCGCTGATGAAAGACTCAGAACTAATAATATTATCATATGAAGCGTTAGCCAGATATGCATTATTGCAGTATAAATTAAGATCCCTTCTTTTAAACTGATTCACAGAGATGCCGACATTGCCTATCCTAGACTGTGGTGGAGGTCAATGAATTATAAACCGGTTGTTCTCAAGTCTTCTATTGGACGCTAGCCTATTTGAGGCCTTCCTCTTATCTTAATTTTGTGTGATCTTCAAATAAAAAACAAAACGAGTTAAAGACAACAATATTTGTCAACTAAAACAAAACATTAGTTTTCTAGAACATAAGGTCAACATAAAAAACAAGACGTTAAGGTAATGTGAATTAAATACCAAAATAATTCAACAATTACAGACAAAGTTCCTAATAATTTAAAGTCCCGATTAAAACTCAGCAAAGGTCCAGAAAAAATTCTAAACTGATAGCGATGGCGTCTATATTATAGTTATGAGGGTGCTGATGTGCCAGCAGCAATTTGGTGCATCACAGAAATATTAATTCTGGTTTAAATACATTATAAATTTTAGTAAAAGGTTTCAGTCCAAGAATTGTCTTAGAGAACCTCTGTATTTCAAGAGAAACCAATCACTTGAATTGAATAATCAGAATAAATAATAATCAGCTCAACTGTTCACAACATCATATACAATTTCAAGGTGCTAGAGCTTAAAGCTACTGATAAAATCCTCAATTCCTCTCAGTAACACTATATATATATGTATAAAGTTCTCTACTTAACCTCTGGTCACATTTAGCATTTTAAAATGTATCATTATCTAAAGGAAAACATCTTTCTAGAATGATCCTGTAGCTTACAAAAAATAACTTGATTTATGTATAATCGACTTTGTAAATTTCAAAACCTACACCTATAAAACTTGTATTTCTTCTATTAATAATAATACTGATTTTAAACAACTACACAGGGACAACAATATAGTTATGGATGAGTTGTTTAGAATGATTCAATTGAAAGAAATCAATTTGGATCTGTAGTGTAAGCCTTAATCCAATTAGCTTGAAATATCACTTGATAGTAAATGTAATCAGATAACACACAATGGACTAAAATTCTTAAACACCAACAGCTGCTTTATTTTATACATTCACTAGGATTTAAGTTCCATTGCAAATATACTCTCAGGGCAGACTTCGCTCCCCTTCCAAGCTTTAATGATGTCTTGTATTGAATAAATTCCACATTACGAATTCTACAGTTATTCTTCATTAACAAATAACATTACATGGTGGCAGCGGTGAAACACAGGATTGAAATTATCAGAGTTGAAGAAGGCTTCATTTCAGTTAACAAATCCATACAAATTTGACTTTTCGATACCTGAAACTTGGGAAACGTGGTTTCAGCGCTTTGAACGCTTTCGTCAAGCATCTGGACTTTGCGAAAAAGAGGAAGAAATTCAAGTGAAAACCTTGATTTATTCCATGGGAAGTCAGGCTGATGACATTTTGTCTTCGTTCAACCTGGCAGAGGAAGATCAAAAGAAGTTTAAGCCTGTGACAGATAGATTCGTGCGATATTTCATTTAAAAGAGGAATGTAATATTTGAAAGAGAAAAATTTAATCAAAGGAAACAGGAAGAGGGAAAAATAGTGGACAGTTTTGTTACAGCTATATATGTGTTAGCTGATAATTGTCATATCGGGTGGCTACATAATGAAATGTGCAGAGATCGACTTGTAGTTGGACTGCGAGATTCGAAACAATCAAAACAATTGCAGTTAGATGCGAATCTAACTTTAGAATCTGCCATTAGTCAAGCTCTACAAAATGAGGCTCTGCAAAAGCAAAAAACAACGATACGAGCAAGTGTAGAACGAATGACTGAAATGGATGCTGTAAAATCGTCTTCACTGAAATATTGGAAACAGAAACATACATTTCCAAATGCTCAACAAACTGATGTCAGCAGAAAAGGATGCATGAGATGCGGAAAGAAAGGAAATCATTCTCGAGACCAATGTTCAGCAAAAGAAGCAGAATGCCATAAGTGTAAGAGGAGAGGACACTATGCAAAAAGATGGGTCAACCATTGATAACGCGGGTGAGATTGAACAACGCTACACTTTGCTGGAATCAAACAATGCATTCAGTGTTCAAGACATATTTGTTGTGAAGGGACTTAATCAGGAACTCTTGGGTAGGCCCGCGAGTCAGGCTCTTAAGAGTTTCTAACAGATAAATATATCCTCCGTAAATGCCTCAGATACAACTCACAAAATACAAGCAAAATTCAAGATAAGTCCATACATTTAGATAGGGACTATCGCGAGAAATATCCAAATTTGTTTAAAGGTCTAAGGAAAACAAAATGTTTCTATAACACAACTCTGGACACAAATGCCAAGCCTTATGCCTTATCCATCCCAAGAAAGGTTCCTATCCCTTTATTAAATAAAGTTGAAGACGAGATGGATAGAATGGAAAAAATGGGGGTTATTTCAAACGTACCGGTAGATGAGCCCAATTGAGTGGTGCGCTGCAATGGATGTTGTTCCAAAACCAAACGGTAAGGTAAGAATTTGCGTCCATCTAACTACACTGAATGAGTCGGTTAAAATAGAAAACCATCCACTACATCATTTGAAGAATTCCTTGCAGAACAAGCAGGTGCAAAGTTTTTCACCAAACTTGATGCAAACACGGGCTTTTGGCAGATAAACCTGTCAGAAGATTCACGCCGCCTTACAACTTTCATTACTTCTTTTGGTAGGTTTTATTTTAATCACCTTCCTTTTGGGATCAGTTCTGCGCCTGAAAGTTTTCCAAAAAGGATGTCAGAAACATAACGGAATACTCTGTCATATGGACGATGTTTTTGTTTTTGGGGAAACGCATAAACTGCCTGACGAAAGACTAGAAATGGTCCTGAAATTAATTCAAACGACTGGCGTCACTTTGAACGCTGAAAAGTGTGAATTTTCGATACCATCCATAAGGTTTCTTGGGTATATTGTTGACGTAAATAGTTGCCGACCTGATCCAGAAAATGTCAAAGCTATAACTGAAATAGAAACAACGAAATGCGTAACAGAGATTTCTCGGTATGGCAAATCAGCTTGGCAAATTTTGTCAAAATGTGGCAGAAAAATAAAAACTATTACGTGAGCTCTTGAAAGGTAAACACTCGTGGACTTGGGGTCCAGATCAAGAACAAGCTTTTAGAGATATCAAGCAAGAAATGATATCTTCACCTACTTTAGCACATTATGATTCATATAGAAAAATAGCTGTATCTGCAGATGCATCTTCATTTGGAATATATGCTGTGCTACGGCAGAAGTGCGGTAGAACCCTGAGACCAGTGGCATTCGCGTCATGAGGTATGTCAGAATCCGAGCAGCGCTATGCTCAAATAGAAAAGTAGGCCCTTGGAATCACTTGGGCTTGTGAACGCTTTAGTAGCTATTTAATTGGGTCACAATTCAAACTTGCAACTGACCATAAACCATTAGCACCATTAATCAGCACAAAAATCTTTGGGAGATTTACCCCCTAGAATTCAACGCTATACATGTTGCTGGCAAGAATCTACTGCTTATGCTCTATCCAGAGCACTTTTAACTTATTACTCTCAGAGCGACAGAGACATTCAGGCTGTAACTAACGCCTACGTTAATTTCGTACATATTTATTTGCCTGCATCAAATACTCGACTTGAAAAAATAAAGTCTGAATATCTAAAGGATTCGATTTGCAAACAACTTGTACAATTCTGTAAAAACGTGGTAGCCGGAGAAATTCGCTATGGACGCAAACAAATTCTTTGTTAACTTAAATAAATATTTATTTCTAGAATACAAGGTGAACATAAAAAATACGAAGGTACGGTAATGTGAACTAAATACAAAATCATCCTAGAATTACAAAGTTCATAATAATTTAAAGTCCCGAATAAACCAAAACTGTACGCGATGACGTCTATATTATAGTACGGAGGGTGCTGATGTGCCAAAAGCAATGTGGTGCATCAAAGAATATTAATTCAGGCTTCAACACATTATAAATTTCAGTGAAGATCTCTATCCAAGAATTGTCTTAGAGCACTTCTGAATTTTAAGAGAAACTGAACATTTGATATTCAGAAGCAATAAAATTCAGCCCAACTTGTCACAACATCATAAAGAATTTCAAGGTGCTAGATATTAAAGCTACTGATAAAATAATCAAATCCTCTCAGTAACAATATATATATATATATATATATATATATATATATATATATATATATATATATATATATATATATATATATATATATATATATATATTTCTCTACTTAAACTATGGTCATAATTAGCATTTAAAATATATTATTACCTAATGGAAAAGAACTTTCTACAAACAGTAACCTGAATTATGTATAATCCACTTTGTAAATTCTAAAATCTGTACCCCAAAAACATTTATTGCTTCTATTAATAATAATACTGGTTTTAATTAGGTACATATAGAAAACAATAGTTTTGTATTAATTTTTACAATGATTCTAATAAAAGAAATCAATTTCATTCAAGCAGAAATAAACTCAAAATAGGGCAAGGTAATTTCCAACGATTATAATGTTACATTGCAAGAGCATGTAATTTAAGAGAACTAAATGTTTAAAAATATATTTAACAACAAGATTAAATTCAATATACATAACACGTATGGTTCGCCAGTTTGCTTGTCCGGTCACGAGTAACGGAATGGTTAAATTGACCCCTTTCCCGATCACGGCGACATTAATTATGTCTCGTGGGTTCGTGTCTCCTGCTAGGACAGTGTGGCACTATGATAAAGTTTGCCAGGACTTTCCCGTTTCTCGATGGTTCATACCTGAGGTTTCCTTGGATCATCCTCCACCACTTATTCTGACCGCTATATTTAGCATGTCATGTGCAAAATAATGGAATTTAACCCATTGAATCTGCATTATTGTTTATCTCCATGTCTCAGTAATCGGGCAAGGCACAAATTCTGATTGTGCTCGAGTCCTATTTACATTACTTGTCACTGCTATCTTTCTGCTCCTTCTATTCATGCGTCTTTGAAACTGATAGTTCTTAAAGCAAATCACTCAAAATGCTTGTCAAGTAAACGCCACCTGCAATTATCGCACCTATAGATTGTTGTGTCGCACGCATCACCAGTATATCTTCCATTTCATTTGCATTTTAATCAAATTAATTTTTCTGGAATCGAGTAATCTAGGCTAGTACTTCTATTTCATTTTACCGTAACAAAACTAGTACTATCTGGAAAGATACAATAAAACGTGGGCGAGCAAATTCCGCACGTGATCAAACATTCAGCTCTTGTAATCTTAACACCAAAACCTTTCTACCTTGTATATATTGGTGTTTCGTCTTTTCAGTCTCTATGATGGGCTTTTATTAATTAAAACGTTCCACCGTTCTCTCCCTCGTATCACAAGTTCATCTACAAAGTATATCGCCCATTATTCATAGGCTCATTATTAAGAAGCAGTAGATAGGGATAGGAGGGCATTCTAAGCGATCAGTTGGAGCTAGCGTCTGATGTAATAACGATTTAGGAGCTGACGATACATGATTATTTTATATCTTGATATCCAAATGATTTCATTGATAAATACATATGTAGGTTAGTTGTAAATTTCGGGACATATTTATATGAATGTAATAGTTGGATAAACGAAGAATTCAAACTTCATCAATCGTACATCCCTAGGTAATTTAAAAATAATTTAAACGACTTGTAGGCAGTAGAAGCATATACCAGATCAACACAGTTTATCTTTTCACACACCATATTGTATATATTTTCTTCCTTACAGCTCCTGATAAGCCATCTGTGTCCGTGGGAATTCACACAACGCAAAACATTACACTAAATGTATCAATATCAGGAAACACAAAAGGTCAACGTATCCGCATCACTGGGCATTCTTCTGAGGCAAGCAACACATCATTTAATCAGACTATAAACACGATAAACAGTAATAACACAGAGTTTATCTTTAATGCCACAGCCCTCCCTGGAACGTGTTTCAATTTATCGATTGTAGCGCTGAGTGTTGACGACACACCTAGTGAGAGCGTTGTACTGCAACCTGTATGTTACGGTGAGTATTCCACTTAATATATTCTTCTTACACATGTGTTCTTCCACACGTCGTCATTGTAGTAACAATCGCGCTCACTATCCTCTAATAGCAGTACGTTTGACTGTTATACCGACATCGAAAGCGCAATTTACACCTAGCTGAAGGCATCAAGGCTTAAGCCACTTCGAGTATTCGTGATGCTCTCAGTATTTGAGTGTTTCTGATTTCATTCCAAGTTCCATCCCAATCTATACCGGTACATACCAATTTAAGGTTTGAGCTGATACACATTTCATGATTGGTTTGACTTTGTTGTCCATGTTATAGAAATATATTGTTTCCTGTCTGTATCTTGTTTCTCCCGAATAGGGTTTCGAAAGCTACAGTAGTTCTAATTGGAAAAGATGCATATGTTTAAAACTGTTGAGATTCCCATAGGTTCTGTCTTGACGTTTACACCCATGCTCCAAATAGTTAGTGTTTGTCGCGCTGATGAAAGACTCAGAACTAATAATATTATCATATGAAGCGTTAGCCAGATGTGCATTATTGCAGTATAAATTAAGATCCCTTCTTTTAAACTGATTCACAGAGATGCCGACATTGCCTATCCTAGACTGTGGTGGAGGTCAATGAATTATAAACCGGTTGTTCTCAAGTCTTCTATTGGACGCTAGCCTATTTGAGGCCTTCCTCTTATCTTAATTTTGTGTGATCTTCAAATAAAAAACAAAACGAGTTAAAGACAACAATATTTGTCAACTAAAACAAAACATTAGTTTTCTAGAACATAAAATCAACATAAAAAACAAGACGTTAAGGTAATGTGAATTAAATACCAAAATAATTCAACAATTACAGACAAAGTTCCTAATAATTTAAAGTCCCGATTAAAACTCAGCAAAGGTCCAGAAAAAATTCTAAACTGATAGCGATGGCGTCTATATTATAGTTATGAGGGTGCTGATGTGCCAGCAGCAATTTGGTGCATCACAGAAATATTAATTCTGGTTTAAATACATTATAAATTTTAGTAAAAGGTTTCAGTCCAAGAACTGTCTTAGAGAACCTCTGTATTTCAAGAGAAACCAATCACTTGAATTGAATAATCAGAATAAATAATAATCAGCTCAACTGTTCACAACATCATATACAATTTCAAGGTGCTAGAGCTTAAAGCTACTGATAAAATCCTCAATTCCTCTCAGTAACACTATATATATATGTATAAAGTTCTCTACTTAACCTCTGGTCACATTTAGCATTTTAAAATGTATCATTATCTAAAGGAAAACATCTTTCTAGAATGATCCTGTAGCTTACAAAAAATATCTTGATTTATGTATAATCGACTTTGTAAATTTCAAAACCTACACCTATAAAACTTGTATTTCTTCTATTAATAATAATACTGATTTTAAACAACTACACAGAGACAACAATATAGTTATGTATGAGTTGTTTAGAATGATTCAATTGAAAGAAATCAATTTGGATCTGTAGTGTAAGCCTTAATCCAATTAGCTTGCAATATCACTTGATAGTAAATGTAATCAGATAACACACAATGGACTAAAATTCTTACACACCAACAGCTGCTTTATTTTATACATTCACTAGGATTTAAGTTCCATTGCAAATATACTCTCAGGGCAGACTTCGCTCCCCTTCCAAGCTTTAATGATGTCTTGTATTGAATAAATTCCACATTACGAATTCTACAGTTATTCTTCATTAACAAATAACATTACATGGTGGCAGCGGTGAAACACAGGATTGAAATTATCAGAGTTGAAGAAGGCTTCATTTCAGTTAACAAATCCATACAAATTTGACTTTTCGATACCTGAAACTTGGGAAACGTGGTTTCAGCGCTTTGAACGCTTTCGTCAAGCATCTGGACTTTGCGAAAAAGAGGAAGAAATTCAAGTGAAAACCTTGATTTATTCCATGGGAAGTCAGGCTGATGACATTTTGTCTTCGTTCAACCTGGCAGAGGAAGATCAAAAGAAGTTTAAGCCTGTGACAGATAGATTCGTGCGATATTTCATTTAAAAGAGGAATGTAATATTTGAAAGAGAAAAATTTAATCAAAGGAAACAGGAAGAGGGAAAAATAGTGGACAGTTTTGTTACAGCTATATATGTGTTAGCTGATAATTGTCATATCGGGTGGCTACATAATGAAATGTGCAGAGATCGACTTGTAGTTGGACTGCGAGATTCGAAACAATCAAAACAATTGCAGTTAGATGCGAATCTAACTTTAGAATCTGCCATTAGTCAAGCTCTACAAAATGAGGCTCTGCAAAAGCAAAAAACAACGATACGAGCAAGTGTAGAACGAATGACTGAAATGGATGCTGTAAAATCGTCTTCACTGAAATATTGGAAACAGAAACATACATTTCCAAATGCTCAACAAACTGATGTCAGCAGAAAAGGATGCATGAGATGCGGAAAGAAAGGAAATCATTCTCGAGACCAATGTTCAGCAAAAGAAGCAGAATGCCATAAGTGTAAGAGGAGAGGACACTATGCAAAAAGATGGGTCAACCATTGATAACGCGGGTGAGATTGAACAACGCTACACTTTGCTGGAATCAAACAATGCATTCAGTGTTCAAGACATATTTGTTGTGAAGGGACTTAATCAGGAACTCTTGGGTAGGCCCGCGAGTCAGGCTCTTAAGAGTTTCTAACAGATAAATATATCCTCCGTAAATGCCTCAGATACAACTCACAAAATACAAGCAAAATTCAAGATAAGTCCATACATTTAGATAGGGACTATCGCGAGAAATATCCAAATTTGTTTAAAGGTCTAAGGAAAACAAAATGTTTCTATAACACAACTCTGGACACAAATGCCAAGCCTTATGCCTTATCCATCCCAAGAAAGGTTCCTATCCCTTTATTAAATAAAGTTGAAGACGAGATGGATAGAATGGAAAAAATGGGGGTTATTTCAAACGTACCGGTAGATGAGCCCAATTGAGTGGTGCGCTGCAATGGATGTTGTTCCAAAACCAAACGGTAAGGTAAGAATTTGCGTCCATCTAACTACACTGAATGAGTCGGTTAAAATAGAAAACCATCCACTACATCATTTGAAGAATTCCTTGCAGAACAAGCAGGTGCAAAGTTTTTCACCAAACTTGATGCAAACACGGGCTTTTGGCAGATAAACCTGTCAGAAGATTCACGCCGCCTTACAACTTTCATTACTTCTTTTGGTAGGTTTTATTTTAATCACCTTCCTTTTGGGATCAGTTCTGCGCCTGAAAGTTTTCCAAAAAGGATGTCAGAAACATAACGGAATACTCTGTCATATGGACGATGTTTTTGTTTTTGGGGAAACGCATAAACTGCCTGACGAAAGACTAGAAATGGTCCTGAAATTAATTCAAACGACTGGCGTCACTTTGAACGCTGAAAAGTGTGAATTTTCGATACCATCCATAAGGTTTCTTGGGTATATTGTTGACGTAAATAGTTGCCGACCTGATCCAGAAAATGTCAAAGCTATAACTGAAATAGAAACAACGAAATGCGTAACAGAGATTTCTCGGTATGGCAAATCAGCTTGGCAAATTTTGTCAAAATGTGGCAGAAAAATAAAAACTATTACGTGAGCTCTTGAAAGGTAAACACTCGTGGACTTGGGGTCCAGATCAAGAACAAGCTTTTAGAGATATCAAGCAAGAAATGATATCTTCACCTACTTTAGCACATTATGATTCATATAGAAAAATAGCTGTATCTGCAGATGCATCTTCATTTGGAATATATGCTGTGCTACGGCAGAAGTGCGGTAGAACCCTGAGACCAGTGGCATTCGCGTCATGAGGTATGTCAGAATCCGAGCAGCGCTATGCTCAAATAGAAAAGTAGGCCCTTGGAATCACTTGGGCTTGTGAACGCTTTAGTAGCTATTTAATTGGGTCACAATTCAAACTTGCAACTGACCATAAACCATTAGCACCATTAATCAGCACAAAAATCTTTGGGAGATTTACCCCCTAGAATTCAACGCTATACATGTTGCTGGCAAGAATCTACTGCTTATGCTCTATCCAGAGCACTTTTAACTTATTACTCTCAGAGCGACAGAGACATTCAGGCTGTAACTAACGCCTACGTTAATTTCGTACATATTTATTTGCCTGCATCAAATACTCGACTTGAAAAAATAAAGTCTGAATATCTAAAGGATTCGATTTGCAAACAACTTGTACAATTCTGTAAAAACGTGGTAGCCGGAGAAATTCGCTATGGACGCAAACAAATTCTTTGTTAACTTAAATAAATATTTATTTCTAGAATACAAGGTGAACATAAAAAATACGAAGGTACGGTAATGTGAACTAAATACAAAATCATCCTAGAATTACAAAGTTCATAATAATTTAAAGTCCCGAATAAACCAAAACTGTACGCGATGACGTCTATATTATAGTACGGAGGGTGCTGATGTGCCAAAAGCAATGTGGTGCATCAAAGAATATTAATTCAGGCTTCAACACATTATAAATTTCAGTGAAGATCTCTATCCAAGAATTGTCTTAGAGCACTTCTGAATTTTAAGAGAAACTGAACATTTGATATTCAGAAGCAATAAAATTCAGCCCAACTTGTCACAACATCATAAAGAATTTCAAGGTGCTAGATATTAAAGCTACTGATAAAATAATCAAATCCTCTCAGTAACAATATATATATATATATATATATATATATATATATATATATATATATATATATATATATATATATATATATATATATATATATATATTTCTCTACTTAAACTATGGTCATAATTAGCATTTAAAATATATTATTACCTAATGGAAAAGAACTTTCTACAAACAGTAACCTGAATTATGTATAATCCACTTTGTAAATTCTAAAATCTGTACCCCAAAAACATTTATTGCTTCTATTAATAATAATACTGGTTTTAATTAGGTACATATAGAAAACAATAGTTTTGTATTAATTTTTACAATGATTCTAATAAAAGAAATCAATTTCATTCAAGCAGAAATAAACTCAAAATAGGGCAAGGTAATTTCCAACGATTATAATGTTACATTGCAAGAGCATGTAATTTAAGAGAACTAAATGTTTAAAAATATATTTAACAACAAGATTAAATTCAATATACATAACACGTATGGTTCGCCAGTTTGCTTGTCCGGTCACGAGTAACGGAATGGTTAAATTGACCCCTTTCCCGATCACGGCGACATTAATTATGTCTCGTGGGTTCGTGTCTCCTGCTAGGACAGTGTGGCACTATGATAAAGTTTGCCAGGACTTTCCCGTTTCTCGATGGTTCATACCTGAGGTTTCCTTGGATCATCCTCCACCACTTATTCTGACCGCTATATTTAGCATGTCATGTGCAAAATAATGGAATTTAACTCATTGAATCTGCATTATTGTTTATCTCCATGTCTCAGTAATCGGGCAAGGCACAAATTCTGATTGTGCTCGAGTCCTATTTACATTACTTGTCACTGCTATCTTTCTGCTCCTTCTATTCATGCGTCTTTGAAACTGATAGTTCTTAAAGCAAATCACTCAAAATGCTTGTCAAGTAAACGCCACCTGCAATTATCGCACCTATAGATTGTTGTGTCGCACGCATCACCAGTATATCTTCCATTTCATTTGCATTTTAATCAAATTAATTTTTCTGGAATCGAGTAATCTAGGCTAGTACTTCTATTTCATTTTACCGTAACAAAACTAGTACTATCTGGAAAGATACAATAAAACGTGGGCGAGCAAATTCCGCACGTGAGCAAACATTCAGCTGTTGTAATCTTAACACCAAAACCTTTCTACCTTGTATATATTGGTGTTTCGTCTTTTCAGTCTCTATGATGGGCTTTTATTAATTAAAACGTTCCACCGTTCTCTCCCTCGTATCACAAGTTCATCTACAAAGTATATCGCCCATTATTCATAGGCTCATTTTTAAGAAGCAGTAGATAGGGATAGGAGGGCATTCTAAGCGATCAGTTGGAGCTAGCGTCTGATGTAATAACGATTTAGGAGCTGACGATACATGATTATTTTATATCTTGATATCCAAATGATTTCATTGATAAATACATATGTAGGTTAGTTGTAAATTTCGGGACATATTTATATGAATGTAATAGTTGGATAAACGAAGAATTCAAACTTCATCAATCGTACATCCCTAGGTAATTTAAAAATAATTTAAACGACTTGTAGGCAGTAGAAGCATATACCAGATCAACACAGTTTATCTTTTCACACACCATATTGTATATATTTTCTTCCTTACAGCTCCTGATAAGCCATCTGTGTCCGTGGGAATTCACACAACGCAAAACATTACACTAAATGTATCAATATCAGGAAACACAAAAGGTCAACGTATCCGCATCACTGGGCATTCTTCTGAGGCAAGCAACACATCATTTAATCAGACTATAAACACGATAAACAGTAATAACACAGAGTTTATCTTTAATGCCACAGCCCTCCCTGGAACGTGTTTCAATTTATCGATTGTAGCGCTGAGTGTTGAGGACACACCTAGTGAGAGCGTTGTACTGCAACCTGTATGTTACGGTGAGTATTCCACTTAATATATTCTTCTTACACATGTGTTGTTCCACACGTCGTCATTGTAGTAACAATCGCGCTCACTATCCTCTAATAGCAGTACGTTTGACTGTTATACCGACATCGAAAGCGCAATTTACACCTAGCTGAAGGCATCAAGGCTTAAGCCACTTCGAGTATTCGTGATGCTCTCAGTATTTGAGTGTTTCTGATTTCATTCCAAGTTCCATCCCAATCTATACCGGTACATACCAATTTAAGGTTTGAGCTGATACACATTTCATGATTGGTTTGACTTTGTTGTCCATGTTATAGAAATATATTGTTTCCTGTCTGTATCTTGTTTCTCCCGAATAGGGTTTCGAAAGCTACAGTAGTTCTAATTGGAAAAGATGCATATGTTTAAAACTGTTGAGATTCCCATAGGTTCTGTCTTGACGTTTACACCCATGCTCCAAATAGTTAGTGTTTGTCGCGCTGATGAAAGACTCAGAACTAATAATATTATCATATGAAGCGTTAGCCAGATGTGCATTATTGCAGTATAAATTAAGATCCCTTCTTTTAAACTGATTCACAGAGATGCCGACATTGCCTATCCTAGACTGTGGTGGAGGTCAATGAATTATAAACCGGTTGTTCTCAAGTCTTCTATTGGACGCTAGCCTATTTGAGGCCTTCCTCTTCTCTTAATTTTGTGTGATCTTCAAATAAATAACAAAACGAGTTAAAGACAACAATATTTGTCAACTAAAACAAAACATTAGTTTTCTAGAACATAAGGTCAACATAAAAAACAAGACGTTAAGGTAATGTGAATTAAATACCAAAATAATTCAACAATTACAGACAAAGTTCCTAATAATTTAAAGTCCCGATTAAAACTCAGCAAAGGTCCAGAAAAAATTCTAAACTGATAGCGATGGCGTCTATATTATAGTTATGAGGGTGCTGATGTGCCAGCAGCAATTTGGTGCATCACAGAAATATTAATTCTGGTTTAAATACATTATAAATTTTAGTAAAAGGTTTCAGTCCAAGAATTGTCTTAGAGAACCTCTGTATTTCAAGAGAAACCAATCACTTGAATTGAATAATCAGAATAAATAATAATCAGCTCAACTGTTCACAACATCATATACAATTTCAAGGTGCTAGAGCTTAAAGCTACTGATAAAATCCTCAATTCCTCTCAGTAACACTATATATATATGTATAAAGTTCTCTACTTAACCTCTGGTCACATTTAGCATTTTAAAATGTATCATTATCTAAAGGAAAACATCTTTCTAGAATGATCCTGTAGCTTACAAAAAATATCTTGATTTATGTATAATCGACTTTGTAAATTTCAAAACCTACACCTATAAAACTTGTATTTCTTCTATTAATAATAATACTGATTTTAAACAACTACACAGAGACAACAATATAGTTATGTATGAGTTGTTTAGAATGATTCAATTGAAAGAAATCAATTTGGATCTGTAGTGTAAGCCTTAATCCAATTAGCTTGCAATATCACTTGATAGTAAATGTAATCAGATAACACACAATGGACTAAAATTCTTACACACCAACAGCTGCTTTATTTTATACATTCACTAGGATTTAAGTTCCATTGCAAATATACTCTCAGGGCAGACTTCGCTCCCCTTCCAAGCTTTAATGATGTCTTGTATTGAATAAATTCCACATTACGAATTCTACAGTTATTCTTCATTAACAAATAACATTACATGGTGGCAGCGGTGAAACACAGGATTGAAATTATCAGAGTTGAAGAAGGCTTCATTTCAGTTAACAAATCCATACAAATTTGACTTTTCGATACCTGAAACTTGGGAAACGTGGTTTCAGCGCTTTGAACGCTTTCGTCAAGCATCTGGACTTTGCGAAAAAGAGGAAGAAATTCAAGTGAAAACCTTGATTTATTCCATGGGAAGTCAGGCTGATGACATTTTGTCTTCGTTCAACCTGGCAGAGGAAGATCAAAA
Organism: Unio delphinus; assembly: GCA_029339505.1. Lineage (NCBI taxonomy): Eukaryota > Metazoa > Mollusca > Bivalvia > Unionida > Unionidae > Unio > Unio delphinus. Next base: position 2,297,474 of record JAQISU010000009.1, on the reverse strand, counting down.
GAAGTTTAAGCCTGTGACAGATAGATTCGTGCGATATTTCATTTAAAAGAGGAATGTAATATTTGAAAGAGAAAAATTTAATCAAAGGAAACAGGAAGAGGGAAAAATAGTGGACAGTTTTGTTACAGCTATATATGTGTTAGCTGATAATTGTCATATCGGGTGGCTACATAATGAAATGTGCAGAGATCGACTTGTAGTTGGACTGCGAGATTCGAAACAATCAAAACAATTGCAGTTAGATGCGAATCTAACTTTAGAATCTGCCATTAGTCAAGCTCTACAAAATGAGGCTCTGCAAAAGCAAAAAACAACGATACGAGCAAGTGTAGAACGAATGACTGAAATGGATGCTGTAAAATCGTCTTCACTGAAATATTGGAAACAGAAACATACATTTCCAAATGCTCAACAAACTGATGTCAGCAGAAAAGGATGCATGAGATGCGGAAAGAAAGGAAATCATTCTCGAGACCAATGTTCAGCAAAAGAAGCAGAATGCCATAAGTGTAAGAGGAGAGGACACTATGCAAAAAGATGGGTCAACCATTGATAACGCGGGTGAGATTGAACAACGCTACACTTTGCTGGAATCAAACAATGCATTCAGTGTTCAAGACATATTTGTTGTGAAGGGACTTAATCAGGAACTCTTGGGTAGGCCCGCGAGTCAGGCTCTTAAGAGTTTCTAACAGATAAATATATCCTCCGTAAATGCCTCAGATACAACTCACAAAATACAAGCAAAATTCAAGATAAGTCCATACATTTAGATAGGGACTATCGCGAGAAATATCCAAATTTGTTTAAAGGTCTAAGGAAAACAAAATGTTTCTATAACACAACTCTGGACACAAATGCCAAGCCTTATGCCTTATCCATCCCAAGAAAGGTTCCTATCCCTTTATTAAATAAAGTTGAAGACGAGATGGATAGAATGGAAAAAATGGGGGTTATTTCAAACGTACCGGTAGATGAGCCCAATTGAGTGGTGCGCTGCAATGGATGTTGTTCCAAAACCAAACGGTAAGGTAAGAATTTGCGTCCATCTAACTACACTGAATGAGTCGGTTAAAATAGAAAACCATCCACTACATCATTTGAAGAATTCCTTGCAGAACAAGCAGGTGCAAAGTTTTTCACCAAACTTGATGCAAACACGGGCTTTTGGCAGATAAACCTGTCAGAAGATTCACGCCGCCTTACAACTTTCATTACTTCTTTTGGTAGGTTTTATTTTAATCACCTTCCTTTTGGGATCAGTTCTGCGCCTGAAAGTTTTCCAAAAAGGATGTCAGAAACATAACGGAATACTCTGTCATATGGACGATGTTTTTGTTTTTGGGGAAACGCATAAACTGCCTGACGAAAGACTAGAAATGGTCCTGAAATTAATTCAAACGACTGGCGTCACTTTGAACGCTGAAAAGTGTGAATTTTCGATACCATCCATAAGGTTTCTTGGGTATATTGTTGACGTAAATAGTTGCCGACCTGATCCAGAAAATGTCAAAGCTATAACTGAAATAGAAACAACGAAATGCGTAACAGAGATTTCTCGGTATGGCAAATCAGCTTGGCAAATTTTGTCAAAATGTGGCAGAAAAATAAAAACTATTACGTGAGCTCTTGAAAGGTAAACACTCGTGGACTTGGGGTCCAGATCAAGAACAAGCTTTTAGAGATATCAAGCAAGAAATGATATCTTCACCTACTTTAGCACATTATGATTCATATAGAAAAATAGCTGTATCTGCAGATGCATCTTCATTTGGAATATATGCTGTGCTACGGCAGAAGTGCGGTAGAACCCTGAGACCAGTGGCATTCGCGTCATGAGGTATGTCAGAATCCGAGCAGCGCTATGCTCAAATAGAAAAGTAGGCCCTTGGAATCACTTGGGCTTGTGAACGCTTTAGTAGCTATTTAATTGGGTCACAATTCAAACTTGCAACTGACCATAAACCATTAGCACCATTAATCAGCACAAAAATCTTTGGGAGATTTACCCCCTAGAATTCAACGCTATACATGTTGCTGGCAAGAATCTACTGCTTATGCTCTATCCAGAGCACTTTTAACTTATTACTCTCAGAGCGACAGAGACATTCAGGCTGTAACTAACGCCTACGTTAATTTCGTACATATTTATTTGCCTGCATCAAATACTCGACTTGAAAAAATAAAGTCTGAATATCTAAAGGATTCGATTTGCAAACAACTTGTACAATTCTGTAAAAACGTGGTAGCCGGAGAAATTCGCTATGGACGCAAACAAATTCTTTGTTAACTTAAATAAATATTTATTTCTAGAATACAAGGTGAACATAAAAAATACGAAGGTACGGTAATGTGAACTAAATACAAAATCATCCTAGAATTACAAAGTTCATAATAATTTAAAGTCCCGAATAAACCAAAACTGTACGCGATGACGTCTATATTATAGTACGGAGGGTGCTGATGTGCCAAAAGCAATGTGGTGCATCAAAGAATATTAATTCAGGCTTCAACACATTATAAATTTCAGTGAAGATCTCTATCCAAGAATTGTCTTAGAGCACTTCTGAATTTTAAGAGAAACTGAACATTTGATATTCAGAAGCAATAAAATTCAGCCCAACTTGTCACAACATCATAAAGAATTTCAAGGTGCTAGATATTAAAGCTACTGATAAAATAATCAAATCCTCTCAGTAAAAATATATATATATATATATATATATATATATATATTTCTCTACTTAAACTATGGTCATAATTAGCATTTAAAATATATTATTACCTAATGGAAAAGAACTTTCTACAAACAGTAACCTGAATTATGTATAATCCACTTTGTAAATTCTAAAACCTGTACCCCAAAAACATTTATTGCTTCTATTAATAATAATACTGGTTTTAATTAGGTACATATAGAAAACAATAGTTTTGTATTAATTGTTTACAATGATTCTAATAAAAGAAATCAATTTCATTCAAGCAGAAATAAACTCAAAATAGGGCAAGGTAATTTCCAACGATTATAATGTTACATTGCAAGAGCATGTAATTTAAGAGAACTAAATGTTTAAAAATATATTTAACAACAAGATTAAATTCAATATACATAACACGTATGGTTCGCCAGTTTGCTTGTCCGGTCACGAGTAACGGAATGGTTAAATTGACCCCTTTCCCGATCACGGCGACATTAATTATGTCTCGTGGGTTCGTGTCTCCTGCTAGGACAGTGTGGCACTATGATAAAGTTTGCCAGGACTTTCCCGTTTCTCGATGGTTCATACCTGAGGTTTCCTTGGATCATCCTCCACCACTTATTCTGACCGCTATATTTAGCATGTCATGTGCAAAATAATGGAATTTAACCCATTGAATCTGCATTATTGTTTATCTCCATGTCTCAGTAATCGGGCAAGGCACAAATTCTGATTGTGCTCGAGTCCTATTTACATTACTTGTCACTGCTATCTTTCTGCTCCTTCTATTCATGCGTCTTTCAAAATGATAGTTCTTAAAGCAAATCACTCAAAATGCTTGTCAAGTAAACGCCACCTGCAATTATCGCACCTATAGATTGTTGTGTCGCACGCATCACCAGTATATCTTCCATTTCATTTGCATTTTAATCAAATTAATTTTTCTGGAATCGAGTAATCTAGGCTAGTACTTCTATTTCATTTTACCGTAACAAAACTAGTACTATCTGGAAAGATACAATAAAACGTGGGCGAGCAAATTCCGCACGTGAGCAAACATTCAGCTGTTGTAATCTTAACACCAAAATCTTTCTACCTTGTATATATTGGTGTTTCGTCTTTTCAGTCTCTATGATGGGCTTTTATTAATTAAAACGTTCCACCGTTCTCTCCCTCGTATCACAAGTTCATCTACAAAGTATATCGCCCATTATTCATAGGCTCATTATTAAGAAGCAGTAGATAGGGATAGGAGGGCATTCTAAGCGATCAGTTGGAGCTAGCGTCTGATGTAATAACGATTTAGGAGCTGACGATACATGATTATTTTATATCTTGATATCCAAATGATTTCATTGATAAATACATATGTAGGTTAGTTGTAAATTTCGGGACATATTTATCTGAATGTAATAGCTGGATAAACGAAGAATTCAAACTTCATCAATCGTACATCCCTAGGTAATTTAAAAATAATTTAAACGACTTGTAGGCAGTAGAAGCATATACCAGATCAACACAGTTTATCTTTTCACACACCATATTGTATATCTTTTCTTCCTTACAGCTCCTGATAAGCCATCTGTGTCCGTGGGAATTCACACAACGCAAAACATTACACTAAATGTATCAATATCAGGAAACACAAAAGGTCAACGTATCCGCATCACTGGGCATTCTTCTGAGGCAAGCAACACATCATTTAATCAGACTATAAACACGATAAACAGTAATAACACAGAGTTTATCTTTAATGCCACAGCCCTCCCTGGAACGTGTTTCAATTTATCGATTGTAGCGCTGAGTGTTGACGACACACCTAGTGAGAGCGTTGTACTGCAACCTGTATGTTACGGTGAGTATTCCACTTAATATATTCTTCTTACACATGTGTTCTTCCACACGTCGTCATTGTAGTAACAATCGCGCTCACTATCCTCTAATAGCAGTACGCTTGACTGTTATACCGACATCGAAAGCGCAATTTACACCTAGCTGAAGGCATCAAGGCTTAAGCCACTTCGAGTATTCGTGATGCTCTCAGTATTTGAGTGTTTCTGATTTCATTCCAAGTTCCATCCCAATCTATACCGGTACATACCAATTTAAGGTTTGAGCTGATACACATTTCATGATTGGTTTGACTTTGTTGTCCATGTTATAGAAATATATTGTTTCCTGTCTGTATCTTGTTTCTCCCGAATAGGGTTTCGAAAGCTACAGTAGTTCTAATTGGAAAAGATGCATATGTTTAAAACTGTTGAGATTCCCATAGGTTCTGTCTTGACGTTTACACCCATGCTCCAAATAGTTAGTGTTTGTCGCGCTGATGAAAGACTCAGAACTAATAATATTATCATATGAAGCGTTAGCCAGATGTGCATTATTGCAGTATAAATTAAGATCCCTTCTTTTAAACTGATTCACAGAGATGCCGACATTGCCTATCCTAGACTGTGGTGGAGGTCAATGAATTATAAACCGGTTGTTCTCAAGTCTTCTATTGGACGCTAGCCTATTTGAGGCCTTCCTCTTCTCTTAATTTTGTGTGATCTTCAAATAAAAAACAAAACGAGTTAAAGACAACAATATTTGTCAACTAAAATAAAACATTAGTTTTCTAGAACATAAGGTCAACATAAAAAACAAGACGTTAAGGTAATGTGAATTAAATACCAAAATAATTCAACAATTACAGACAAAGTTCCTAATAATTTAAAGTCCCGATTAAAACTCAGCAAAGGTCCAGAAAAAATTCTAAACTGATAGCGATGGCGTCTATATTATAGTTATGAGGGTGCTGATGTGCCAGCAGCAATTTGGTGCATCACAGAAATATTAATTCTGGTTTAAATACATTATAAATTTTAGTAAAAGGTTTCAGTCCAAGAATTGTCTTAGAGAACCTCTGTATTTCAAGAGAAACCAATCACTTGAATTGAATAATCAGAATAAATAATAATCAGCTCAACTGTTCACAACATCATATACAATTTCAAGGTGCTAGAGCTTAAAGCTACTGATAAAATACTCAATTCCTCTCAGTAACACTATATATATATGTATAAAGTTCTCTACTTAACCTCTGGTCACATTTAGCATTTTAAAATGTATCATTATCTAAAGGAAAACATCTTTCTAGAATGATCCTGTAGCTTACAAAAAATAACTTGATTTATGTATAATCGACTTTGTAAATTTCAAAACCTACACCTATAAAACTTGTATTTCTTCTATTAATAATAATACTGATTTTAAACAACTACACAGAGACAACAATATAGTTATGGATGAGTTGTTTAGAATGATTCAATTGAAAGAAATCAATTTGGATCTGTAGTGTAAGCCTTAATCCAATTAGCTTGAAATATCACTTGATAGTAAATGTAATCAGATAACACACAATGGACTAAAATTCTTAAACACCAACAGCTGCTTTATTTTATACATTCACTAGGATTTAAGTTCCATTGCAAATATACTCTCAGGGCAGACTTCGCTCCCCTTCCAAGCTTTAATGATGTCTTGTATTGAATAAATTCCACATTACGAATTCTACAGTTATTCTTCATTAACAAATAACATTACATGGTGGCAGCGGTGAAACACAGGATTGAAATTATCAGAGTTGAAGAAGGCTTCATTTCAGTTAACAAATCCATACAAATTTGACTTTTCGATACCTGAAACTTGGGAAACGTGGTTTCAGCGCTTTGAACGCTTTCGTCAAGCATCTGGACTTTGCGAAAAAGAGGAAGAAATTCAAGTGAAAACCTTGATTTATTCCATGGGAAGTCAGGCTGATGACATTTTGTCTTCGTTCAACCTGGCAGAGGAAGATCAAAAGAAGTTTAAGCCTGTGACAGATAGATTCGTGCGATATTTCATTTAAAAGAGGAATGTAATATTTGAAAGAGAAAAATTTAATCAAAGGAAACAGGAAGAGGGAAAAATAGTGGACAGTTTTGTTACAGCTATATATGTGTTAGCTGATAATTGTCATATCGGGTGGCTACATAATGAAATGTGCAGAGATCGACTTGTAGTTGGACTGCGAGATTCGAAACAATCAAAACAATTGCAGTTAGATGCGAATCTAACTTTAGAATCTGCCATTAGTCAAGCTCTACAAAATGAGGCTCTGCAAAAGCAAAAAACAACGATACGAGCAAGTGTAGAACGAATGACTGAAATGGATGCTGTAAAATCGTCTTCACTGAAATATTGGAAACAGAAACATACATTTCCAAATGCTCAACAAACTGATGTCAGCAGAAAAGGATGCATGAGATGCGGAAAGAAAGGAAATCATTCTCGAGACCAATGTTCAGCAAAAGAAGCAGAATGCCATAAGTGTAAGAGGAGAGGACACTATGCAAAAAGATGGGTCAACCATTGATAACGCGGGTGAGATTGAACAACGCTACACTTTGCTGGAATCAAACAATGCATTCAGTGTTCAAGACATATTTGTTGTGAAGGGACTTAATCAGGAACTCTTGGGTAGGCCCGCGAGTCAGGCTCTTAAGAGTTTCTAACAGATAAATATATCCTCCGTAAATGCCTCAGATACAACTCACAAAATACAAGCAAAATTCAAGATAAGTCCATACATTTAGATAGGGACTATCGCGAGAAATATCCAAATTTGTTTAAAGGTCTAAGGAAAACAAAATGTTTCTATAACACAACTCTTGACACAAATGCCAAGCCTTATGCCTTATCCATCCCAAGAAAGGTTCCTATCCCTTTATTAAATAAAGTTGAAGACGAGATGGATAGAATGGAAAAAATGGGGGTTATTTCAAACGTACCGGTAGATGAGCCCAATTGAGTGGTGCGCTGCAATGGATGTTGTTCCAAAACCAAACGGTAAGGTAAGAATTTGCGTCCATCTAACTACACTGAATGAGTCGGTTAAAATAGAAAACCATCCACTACATCATTTGAAGAATTCCTTGCAGAACAAGCAGGTGCAAAGTTTTTCACCAAACTTGATGCAAACATGGGCTTTTGGCAGATAAACCTGTCAGAAGATTCACGCCGCCTTACAACTTTCATTACTTCTTTTGGTAGGTTTTATTTTAATCACCTTCCTTTTGGGATCAGTTCTGCGCCTGAAAGTTTTCCAAAAAGGATGTCAGAAACATAACGGAATACTCTGTTATATGGACGATGTTTTTGTTTTTGGGGAAACGCATAAACTGCCTGACGAAAGACTAGAAGTGGTCCTGAAATTAATTCAAACGACTGGCGTCACTTTGAACGCTGAAAAGTGTGAATTTTCGATACCATCCATAAGGTTTCTTGGGTATATTGTTGACGTAAATAGTTGCCGACCTGATCCAGAAAATGTCAAAGCTATAACTGAAATAGAAACAACGAAATGCGTAACAGAGATTTCTCGGTATGGCAAATCAGCTTGGCAAATTTTGTCAAAATGTGGCAGAAAAATAAAAACTATTACGTGAGCTCTTGAAAGGTAAACACTCGTGGACTTGGGGTCCAGATCAAGAACAAGCTTTTAGAGATATCAAGCAAGAAATGATATCTTCACCTACTTTAGCACATTATGATTCATATAGAAAAATAGCTGTATCTGCAGATGCATCTTCATTTGGAATATATGCTGTGCTACGGCAGAAGTGCGGTAGAACCCTGAGACCAGTGGCATTCGCGTCATGAGGTATGTCAGAATCCGAGCAGCGCTATGCTCAAATAGAAAAGTAGGCCCTTGGAATCACTTGGGCTTGTGAACGCTTTAGTAGCTATTTAATTGGGTCACAATTCAAACTTGCAACTGACCATAAACCATTAGCACCATTAATCAGCACAAAAATCTTTGGGAGATTTACCCCCTAGAATTCAACGCTATACATGTTGCTGGCAAGAATCTACTGCTTATGCTCTATCCAGAGCACTTTTAACTTATTACTCTCAGAGCGACAGAGACATTCAGGCTGTAACTAACGCCTACGTTAATTTCGTACATATTTATTTGCCTGCATCAAATACTCGACTTGAAAAAATAAAGTCTGAATATCTAAAGGATTCGATTTGCAAACAACTTGTACAATTCTGTAAAAACGTGGTAGCCGGAGAAATTCGCTATGGACGCAAACAAATTCTTTGTTAACTTAAATAAATATTTATTTCTAGAATACAAGGTGAACATAAAAAATACGAAGGTACGGTAATGTGAACTAAATACAAAATCATCCTAGAATTACAAAGTTCATAATAATTTAAAGTCCCGAATAAACCAAAACTGTACGCGATGACGTCTATATTATAGTACGGAGGGTGCTGATGTGCCAAAAGCAATGTGGTGCATCAAAGAATATTAATTCAGGCTTCAACACATTATAAATTTCAGTGAAGATCTCTATCCAAGAATTGTCTTAGAGCACTTCTGAAATTTAAGAGAAACTGAACATTTGATATTCAGAAGCAATGAAATTCAGCCCAACTTGTCACAACATCATAAAGAATTTCAAGGTGCTAGATATTAAAGCTACTGATAACATAATCAAATCCTCTCAGTAACAATATATATATATATATATATATATATATATATATATATATATATATATATATATATATATATATATTTCTCTACTTAAACTATGGTCATAATTAGCATTTAAAATATATTATTACCTAATTGAAAAGAACTTTCTACAAACAATAACCTGAATTATGTATAATCCACTTTGTAAATTCTAAAATCTGTACCCCAAAAACATTTATTGCTTCTATTAATAATAATACTGGTTTTAATCAGGTACATATAGAAAACAATAGTTTTGTATTAATTGTTTACAATGATTCTAATAAAAGAAATCAATTTCATTCAAGCAGAAATAAACTCAAAATAGGGCAAGGTAATTTCCAACGATTATAATGTTACATTGCAAGAGCATGTAATTTAAGAGAACTAAATGTTTAAAAATATATTTAACAACAAGATTAAATTCAATATACATAACACGTATGGTTCGCCAGTTTGCTTGTCCGGTCACGAGTAACGGAATGGTTAAATTGACCCCTTTCCCGATCACGGTGACATTAATTATGTCTCGTGGGTTCGTGTCTCCTGCTAGGACAGTGTGGCACTATGATAAAGTTTGCCAGGACTTTCCCGTTTCTCGGTGGTTCATACCTGAGGTTTCCTTGGATCATCCTCCACCACTTATTCTGACCGCTATATTTAGCATGTCATGTGCAAAATAATGGAATTTAACCCATTGAATCTGCATTATTGTTTATCTCCATGTCTCAGTAATCGGGCAAGGCACAAATTCTGATTGTGCTCGAGTCCTATTTACATTACTTGTCACTGCTATCTTTCTGCTCCTTCTATTCATGCGTCTTTGAAACTGATAGTTCTTAATGCAAATCACTCAAAATGCTTGTCAAGTAAACGCCACCTGCAATTATCGCACCTATAGATTGTTGTGTCGCACGCATCACCAGTATATCTTCCATTTCATTTGCATTTTAATCAAATTAATTTTTCTGGAATCGAGTAATCTAGGCTAGTACTTCTATTTCATTTTACCTTAACAAAACTAGTACTATCTGGAAAGATACAATAAAACGTGGGCGAGCAAATTCCGCACGTGAGCAAACATTCAGCTGTTGTAATCTTAACACCAAAATCTTTCTACCTTGTATATATTGGTGTTTCGTCTTTTCAGTCTCTATGATGGGCTTTTATTAATTAAAACGTTCCACCGTTCTCTCCCTCGTATCACAAGTTCATCTACAAAGTATATCGCCCATTATTCATAGGCTCATTATTAAGAAGCAGTAGATAGGGATAGGAGGGCATTCTAAGCGATCAGTTGGAGCTAGCGTCTGATGTAATAACGATTTAGGAGCTGACGATACATGATTATTTTATATCTTGATATCCAAATGATTTCATTGATAAATACATATGTAGGTTAGTTGTAAATTTCGGGACATATTTATCTGAATGTAATAGCTGGATAAACGAAGAATTCAAACTTCATCAATCGTACATCCCTAGGTAATTTAAAAATAATTTAAACGACTTGTAGGCAGTAGAAGCATATACCAGATCAACACAGTTTATCTTTTCACACACCATATTGTATATCTTTTCTTCCTTACAGCTCCTGATAAGCCATCTGTGTCCGTGGGAATTCACACAACGCAAAACATTACACTAAATGTATCAATATCAGGAAACACAAAAGGTCAACGTATCCGCATCACTGGGCATTCTTCTGAGGCAAGCAACACATCATTTAATCAGACTATAAACACGATAAACAGTAATAACACAGAGTTTATATTTAATACCACAGCCCTCCCTGGAACGTGTTTCAATTTATCGATTGTAGCGCTGAGTGTTGAGGACACACCTAGTGAGAGCGTTGTACTGCAACCTGTATGTTACGGTGAGTATTCCACTTAATATATTCTTCTTACACATGTGTTCTTCCACACGTCGTCATTGTAGTAACAATCGCGCTCACTATCCTCTAATAGCAGTACGTTTGACTGTTATACCGACATCGAAAGCGCAATTTACACCTAGCTGAAGGCATCAAGGCTTAAGCCACTTCGAGTATTCGTGATGCTCTGAGTATTTGAGTGTTTCTGATTTCATTCCAAGTTCCATCCCAATCTATACCGGTACATACCAATTTAAGGTTTGAGCTGATACACATTTCATGATTGGTTTGATTTTGTTGTCCATGTTATAGAAATATATTGTTTCCTGTCTGTATCTTGTTTCTCCCGAATAGGGTTTCGAAAGCTACAGTAGTTCTAATTGGAAAAGATGCATATGTTTAAAACTGTTGAGATTCCCATAGGTTCTGTCTTGACGTTTACACCCATGCTCCAAATAGTTAGTGTTTGTCGCGCTGATGAAAGACTCAGAACTAATAATATTATCATATGAAGCGTTAGCAAGATGTGCATTATTGCAGTATAAATTAAGATCCCTTCTTTTAAACTGATTCACAGAGATGCCGACATTGCCTATCCTAGACTGTGGTGGAGGTCAATGAATTATAAACCGGTTGTTCTCAAGTCTTCTATTGGACGCTAGCCTATTTGAGGCCTTCCTCTTATCTTAATTTTGTGTGATCTTCAAATAGAAAACAAAACGAGTTAAAGACAACAATATTTGTCAACTAAAACAAAACATTAGTTTTCTAGAACATAAGGTCAACATAAAAAACAAGACGTTAAGGTAATGTGAATTAAATACCAAAATAATTCAACAATTACAGACAAAGTTCCTAATAATTTAAAGTCCCGATTAAAACTCAGCAAAGGTCCAGAAAAAATTCTAAACTGATAGCGATGGCGTCTATATTATAGTTATGAGGGTGCTGATGTGCCAGCAGCAATTTGGTGCATCACAGAAATATTAATTCTGGTTTAAATACATTATAAATTTTAGTAAAAGGTTTCAGTCCAAGAATTGTCTTAGAGAACCTCTGTATTTCAAGAGAAACCAATCACTTGAATTGAATAATCAGAATAAATAATAATCAGCTCAACTGTTCACAACATCATATACAATTTCAAGGTGCTAGAGCTTAAAGCTACTGATAAAATCCTCAATTCCTCTCAGTAACACTATATATATATATGTATAAAGTTCTCTACTTAACCTCTGGTCACATTTAGCATTTTAAAATGTATCATTATCTAAAGGAAAACATCTTTCTAGAATGATCCTGTAGCTTACAAAAAATAACTTGATTTATGTATAATCGACTTTGTAAATTTCAAAACCTACACCTATAAAACTTGTATTTCTTCTATTAATAATAATACTGATTTTAAACAACTACACAGAGACAACAATATAGTTATGTATAAGTTGTTTAGAATGATTCAATTGAAAGAAATCAATTTGGATCTGTAGTGTAAGCCTTAATCCAATTAGCTTGAAATATCACTTGATAGTAAATGTAATCAGATAACACACAATGGACTAAAATTCTTAAACACCAACAGCTGCTTTATTTTATACATTCACTAGGATTTAAGTTCCATTGCAAATATACTCTCAGGGCAGACTTCGCTCCCCTTCCAAGCTTTAATGATGTCTTGTATTGAATAAATTCCACATTACGAATTCTACAGTTATTCTTCATTAACAAATAACATTACATGGTGGCAGCGGTGAAACACAGGATTGAAATTATCAGAGTTGAAGAAGGCTTCATTTCAGTTAACAAATCCATACAAATTTGACTTTTCGATACCTGAAACTTGGGAAACGTGGTTTCAGCGCTTTGAACGCTTTCGTCAAGCATCTGGACTTTGCGAAAAAGAGGAAGAAATTCAAGTGAAAACCTTGATTTATTCCATGGGAAGTCAGGCTGATGACATTTTGTCTTCGTTCAACCTGGCAGAGGAAGATCAAAAGAAGTTTAAGCCTGTGACAGATAGATTCGTGCGATATTTCATTTAAAAGAGGAATGTAATATTTGAAAGAGAAAAATTTAATCAAAGGAAACAGGAAGAGGGAAAAATAGTGGACAGTTTTGTTACAGCTATATATGTGTTAGCTGATAATTGTCATATCGGGTGGCTACATAATGAAATGTGCAGAGATCGACTTGTAGTTGGACTGCGAGATTCGAAACAATCAAAACAATTGCAGTTAGATGCGAATCTAACTTTAGAATCTGCCATTAGTCAAGCTCTACAAAATGAGGCTCTGCAAAAGCAAAAAACAACGATACGAGCAAGTGTAGAACGAATGACTGAAATGGATGCTGTAAAATCGTCTTCACTGAAATATTGGAAACAGAAACATACATTTCCAAATGCTCAACAAACTGATGTCAGCAGAAAAGGATGCATGAGATGCGGAAAGAAAGGAAATCATTCTCGAGACCAATGTTCAGCAAAAGAAGCAGAATGCCATGAGTGTAAGAGGAGAGGACACTATGCAAAAAAGATGGGTCAACCATTGATAACGCGGGTGAAATTGAACAACGCTACACTTTGCTGGAATCAAACAATGCATTCAGTGTTCAAGACATATTTGTTGTGAACGGACTTAATCAGGAACTCTTGGGTAGGCCCACGAGTCAGGCTCTTAAGAGTTTCGAACAGATAAATATATCCTCCGTAAATGCCTCAGATACAACTCACAAAATACAAGCAAAATTCAAGATAAGTCCATACATTTAGATAGGGACTATCGCGAGAAATATCCAAATTTGTTTAAAGGTCTAAGGAAAACAAAATGTTTCTATAACACAACTCTGGACACAAATGCCAAGTCTTATGCCTTATCCATCCCAAGAAAGGTTCCTATCCCTTTATTAAATAAAGTTGAAGACGAGATGGATAGAATGGAAAAAATGGGGGTTATTTCAAACGTAGATGAGCCCAATTGAGTGGTGCGCTGCAATGGATGTTGTTCCAAAACCAAATGGTAAGGTAAGAATTTGCGTCCATCTAACTACACTGAATGAGTCGGTTAAAATAGAAAACCATCCACTACATCATTTGAAGAATTCCTTGCAGAACAAGCAGGTGCAAAGTTTTTCACCAAACTTGATGCAAACACGGGCTTTTGGCAGATAAACCTGTCAGAAGATTCACGCCGCCTTACAACTTTCATTACTTTTTTTGGTAGGTTTTATTTTAATCACCTTCCTTTTGGGATCAGTTCTGCGCCTGAAAGTTTTCCAAAAGGATGTCAGAAACATAACGGAATACTCTGTCATATCGACGATGTTTTTGTTTTTGGGGAAACGCAGAAACTGCCTGACGAAAGACTAGAAATGGTCCTGAAATTAATTCAAACGACTGGCGTCACTTTGAACGCTGAAAAGTGTGAATTTTCGATACCATCCATAAGGTTTCTTGGGTATATTGTTGACGTAAATAGTTGCCGACCTGATCCAGAAAAAGTCAAAGCTATAACTGAAATAGATACAACGAAATGCGTAACAGATATTTCTCGGTATGGCAAATCAGCTTGGCAAATTTTGTCAAAATGTGGCAGAAAAATAAAAACTATTACGTGAGCTCTTGAAAGGTAAACACTCGTGGACTTGGGGTCCAGATCAAGAAGAAGCTTTTAGAGATACCAAGCAAGAAATGATATCTTCACCTACTTTAGCACATTATGATTCATATAGAAAAATAGTTGTATCTGCAGATGCATCTTCATTTGGAATATATGCTGTGCTACGGCAGAAGTGCGGTAGAACCCTGAGACCAGTGGCATTCGCGTCATGAGGTATGTCAGAATCCGAGCAGCGCTATGCTCAAATAGAAAAGTAGGCCCTTGGAATCACTTGGGCTTGTGAACGCTTTAGTAGCTATTTAATTGGGTCACAATTCAAACTTGCAACTGACCATAAACCATTAGCACTTAATCAGCACAAAAATCTTTGGGAGAGTTACCCCCTAGAATTCAACGCTATACATGTTGCTGGCAAGAATCTACTGCTTATGCTCTATCCAGAGCACCTTTAACTTATTACTCTCAGAGCGACAGAGACATTCAGGCTGTAACTAACGCCTACGTTAATTTCGTACATATTTATTTGCCTGCATCAAATACTCGACTTGAACAAATAAAGTCTGAATATCTAAAGGATTCGATTTACAAACAACTTGTACAATTCTGTAAAACGTGGTAGCCAGAGAAATCCGCTATGGACGCAAAAAAATCTTTGTTAACTTAAATAAATATTTATTTCTAGAATACAAGGTGAACATGAAAAATACGAAGGTACGGTAATGTGAACTAAATACAAAATCATCCTAGAATTACAAAGTTCATAATAATTTAAAGTCCCGAATAAACCAAAACTGTACGCGATGACGTCTATATTATAGTACGGAGGGTGCTGATGTGCCAAAAGCAATGTGGTGCATCAAAGAATATTAATTCAGGCTTCAACACATTATAAATTTCAGTGAAGATCTCTATCCAAGAATTGTCTTAGAGCACTTCTGAATTTTAAGAGAAACTGAACATTTGATATTCAGAAGCAATAAAATTCAGCCCAACTTGTCACAACATCATAAAGAAATTCAAGGTGCTAGATATTAAAGCTACTGATAAAATAATCAAATCCTCTCAGTAACAATATATATATATATATATATATATATATATATATATATATATTTCTCTACTTAAACTATGGTCACAATTAGCATTTAAAATATATTATTACCTAATGGAAAAGAACTTTCTACAAACAATAACCTGAATTATGTATAATCCACTTTGTAAATTCTAAAATCTGTACCCCAAAAACATTTATTGCTTCTATTAATAATAATACTGGTTTTAATCAGGTACATATAGAAAACAATAGTTTTGTATTAATTGTTTACAATGATTCTAATAAAAGAAATCAATTTCATTCAAGCAGAAATAAACTCAAAATAGGGCAAGGTAATTTCCAACGATTATAATGTTACATTGCAAGAGCATGTAATTTAAGAGAACTAAATGTTTAAAAATATATTTAACAACAAGATTAAATTCAATATACATAACACGTATGGTTCGCCAGTTTGCTTGTCCGGTCACGATTTCCCGATCACGGCGACATTAATTATGTCTCGTGGGTTCGTGTCTCCTGCTAGGACAGTGTGGCACTATGATAAAGTTTGCCAGGACTTTCCCGTTTCTCGATGGTTCATACCTGAGGTTTCCTTGGATCATCCTCCACCACTTATTCTGACCGCTATATTTAGCATGTCATGTGCAAAATAATGGAATTTAACCCATTGAATCTGCATTATTGTTTATCTCCATGTCTCAGTAATCGGGCAAGGCACAAATTCTGATTGTGCTCGAGTCCTATTTACATTACTTGTCACTGCTATCTTTCTGCTCCTTCTATTCATGCGTCTTTGAAACTGATAGTTCTTAAAGCAAATCACTCAAAATGCTTGTCAAGTAAACGCCACCTGCAATTATCGCACCTATAGATTGTTGTGTCGCACGCATCACCAGTATATCTTCCATTTCATTTGCATTTTAATCAAATTAATTTTTCTGGAATCGAGTAATCTAGGCTAGTACTTCTATTTCATTTTACCGTAACAAAACTAGTACTGTCTGGAAAGATACAATAAAACGTGGGCGAGCAAATTCCGCACGTGAGCAAACATTCAGCTGTTGTAATCTTAGCACCAAAACCTTTCTACCTTGTATATATTGGTGTTTCGTCTTTTCAGTCTCTATGATGGGCTTTTATTAATTAAAACGTTCCACCGTTCTCTCCCTCGTATCACAAGTTCATCTACAAAGTATATCGCCCATTATTCATAGGCTCATTATTAAGAAGCAGTAGATAGGGATAGGAGGGCATTCTAAGCGATCAGTTGGAGCTAGCGTCTGATGTAATAACGATTTAGGAGCTGACGATACATGATTATTTTATATCTTGATATCCAAATGATTTCATTGATAAATACATATGTAGGTTAGTTGTAAATTTCGGGACATATTTATCTGAATGTAATAGTTGGATAAACCAAGAATTCAAACTTCATCAATCGTACATCCCTAGGTAATTTAAAAATAATTTAAACGACTTGTAGGCAGTAGAAGCATATACCAGATCAACACAGTTTATCTTTTCATACACCATATTGTATATCTTTTCTTCCTTACAGCTTCTGATAAGCCATCTGTGTCCGTGGGAATTCACACAACGCAAAACATTACACTAAATGTATCAATATCAGGAAACACAAAAGGTCAACGTATCCGCATCACTGGGCATTCTTCTGAGGCAAGCAACACATCATTTAATCAGACTATAAACACGATAAACAGTAATAACACAGAGTTTATCTTTAATGCCACAGCCCTCCCTGGAACGTGTTTCAATTTATCGATTGTAGCGCTGAGTGTTGACGACACACCTAGTGAGAGCGTTGTACTGCAACCTGTATGTTACGGTGAGTATTCCACTTAATATATTCCACTTAATATATTCTTCTTACACATGTGTTCTTCCACACGTCGTCATTGTAGTAGCAATCGCGCTCACTATCCTCTCATAGCAGTACGTTTGACTGTTATACCGACATCGAAAGCGCAATTTACACCTAGCTGAAGGCATCAAGGCTTAAGCCACTTCGAGTATTCGTGATGCTCTGAGTATTTGAGTGTTTCTGATTTCATTCCAAGTTCCATCTCAATCTATACCGGTACATACCAATTTATGGTTTGACTTTGTTGTCCATGTTATAGAAATATATTGTTTCCTGTCTGTATCTTGTTTCTCCCGAATAGGGTTTCGAAAGCTACAGTAGTTCTAATTGGAAAAGATGCATATGTTTAAAACTGTTGAGATTCCCATAGGTTCTGTCTTAACGTTTACACCCATGCTCCAAATAGTTAGTGTTTGTCGCGCTGATGAAAGACTCAGAACTAATAATATTATCATATGAAGCGTTAGCCAGATATGCATTATTGCAGTATAAATTAAGATCCCTTCTTTTAAACTGATTCACAGAGATGCCGACATTGCCTATCCTAGACTGTGGTGGAGGTCAATGAATTATAAACCGGTTGTTCTCAAGTCTTCTATTGGACGCTAGCCTATTTGAGGCCTTCCTCTTATCTTAATTTTGTGTGATCTTCAAATAAAAAACAAAACGAGTTAAAGACAACAATATTTGTCAATTAAAACAAAACATTAGTTTTCTAGAACATAAGGTCAACATAAAAAACAAGACGTTAAGGTAATGTGAATTAAATACCAAAATAATTCAACAATTACAGACAAAGTTCCTAATAATTTAAAGTCCCGATTAAAACTCCGCAAAGGTCCAGAAAAAATTTTAAACTGATAGCGATGGCGTCTATATTATAGTTATGAGGGTGCTGATGTGCCAGCAGCAATTTGGTGCATCACAGAAATATTAATTCTGGTTTAAATACATTATAAATTTTAGTAAAAGGTTTCAGTCCAAGAATTGTCTTAGAGAACCTCTGTATTTCAAGAGAAACCAATCACTTGAATTGAATAATAAGAATAAACAATAATCAGCTCAACTGTTCACAACATCATATACAATTTCAAGGTGCTAGAGCTTAAAGCTACTGATAAAATCCTCAATTCCTCTCAGTAACACTATATATATATATGTATAAAGTTCTCTACTTAACCTCTGGTCACATTCAGCATTTTAAAATGTATCATTATCTAAAGGAAAACATCTTTCTAGAATGATCCTGTAGCTTACAAAAAATAACTTGATTTATGTATAATCGACTTTGTAAATTTCAAAACCTACACCTATAAAACTTGTATTTCTTCTATTAATAATAATACTGATTTTAAACAACTACACAGAGACAACAATATAGTTATGCATGAGTTGTTTAGAATGATTCAATTGAAAGAAATCAATTTGGATCTGTAGTGTAAGCCTTAATCCAATTAGCTTGAAATATCACTTGATAGTAAATGTAATCAGATAACACACAATGGACTAAAATTCTTACACACCAACAGCTGCTTTTTTTTATACATTCACTAGGATTTAAGTTCCATTGCAAATATACTCTCAGGGCAGACTTCGCTCCCCTTCCAAGCTTTAATGATGTCTTGTATTGAATAAATTCCACATTACGAATTCTACAGTTATTCTTCATTAACAAATAACATTACATGGTGGCAGCGGTGAAACACAGGATTGAAATTATCAGAGTTGAAGAAGTCTTCATTTCAGTTAACAAATCCATACAAATTTGACTTTTCGATACCTGAAACTTGGGAAACGTGGTTTCAGCGCTTTGAACGCTTTCGTCAAGCATCTGGACTTTGCGAAAAGGAGGAAGAAATTCAAGTGAAAACCTTGATTTATTCCATGGGAAGTCAGGCTGATGACATTTTGTCTTCGTTCAACCTGGCAGAGGAAGATCAAAAGAAGTTTAAGCCTGTGACAGATAGATTCGTGCGATATTTCATTTAAAAGAGGAATGTAATATTTGAAAGAGAAAAATTTAATCAAAGGAAACAGGAAGAGGGAAAAATAGTGGACAGTTTTGTTACAGCTATATATGTGTTAGCTGATAATTGTCATATCGGGTGGCTACATAATGAAATGTGCAGAGATCGACTTGTAGTTGGACTGCGAGATTCGAAACAATCAAAACAATTGCAGTTAGATGCGAATCTAACTTTAGAATCTGCCATTAGTCAAGCTCTACAAAATGAGGCTCTGCAAAAGCAAAAAACAACGATACGAGCAAGTGTAGAACGAATGACTGAAATGGATGCTGTAAAATCGTCTTCACTGAAATATTGGAAACAGAAACATACATTTCCAAATGCTCAACAAACCGATGTCAGCAGAAAAGGATGCATGAGATGCGGAAAGAAAGGAAATCATTCTCGAGACCAATGTTCAGCAAAAGAAGCAGAATGCCATAAGTGTAAGAGGAGAGGACACTATGCAAAAAGATGGGTCAACCATTGATAACGCGGGTGAGATTGAACAACGCTACACTTTGCTGGAATCAAACAATGCATTCAGTGTTCAAGACATATTTGTTGTGATGGGACTTAATCAGGAACTCTTGGGTAGGCCCGCGAGTCAGGCTCTTAAGAGTTTCTAACAGATAAATATATCCTCCGTAAATGCCTCAGATACAACTCACAAAATACAAGCAAAATTCAAGATAAGTCCATACATTTAGATAGGGACTATCGCGAGAAATATCCAAATTTGTTTAAAGGTCTAAGGAAAACAAAATGTTTCTATAACACAACTCTGGACACAAATGCCAAGCCTTATGCCTTATCCATCCCAAGAAAGGTTCCTATCCCTTTATTAAATAAAGTTGAAGACGAGATGGATAGAATGGAAAAAATGGGGGTTATTTCAAACGTAGATGAGCCCAATTGAGTGGTGCGCTGCAATGGATGTTGTTCCAAAACCAAACGGTAAGGTGAGAATTTGCGTCCATCTAACTACACTGAATGAGTCGGTTAAAATAGAAAACCATCCACTACATCATTTGAAGAATTCCTTGCAGAACAAGCAGGTGCAAAGTTTTTCACCAAACTTGATGCAAACACGGGCTTTTGGCAGATAAACCTGTCAGAAGATTCACGCCGCCTTACAACTTTCATTACTTCTTTTGGTAGGTTTTATTTTAATCACCTTCCTTTTGGGATCAGTTCTGCGCCTGAAAGTTTTCCAAAAAGGATGTCAGAAACATAACGGAATACTCTGTCATATGGACGATGTTTTTGTTTTTGGGGAAACGCATAAACTGCCTGACGAAAGACTAGAAATGGTCCTGAAATTAATTCAAACGACTGGCGTCACTTTGAACGCTGAAAAGTGTGAATTTTCGATACCATCCATAAGGTTTCTTGGGTATATTGTTGACGTAAATAGTTGCCGACCTGATCCAGAAAATGTCAAAGATATAACTGAAATAGAAACAACGAAATGCGTAACAGAGATTTCTCGGTATGGCAAATCAGCTTGGCAAATTTTGTCAAAATGTGGCAGAAAAATAAAAACTATTACGTGAGCTCTTGAAAGGTAAACACTCGTGGACTTGGGGTCCAGATCAAGAACAAGCTTTTAGAGATATCAAGCAAGAAATGATATCTTCACCTACTTTAGCACATTATGATTCATATAGAAAAATAGCTGTATCTGCAGATGCATCTTCATTTGGAATATATGCTGTGCTACGGCAGAAGTGCGGTAGAACCCTGAGACCAGTGGCATTCGCGTCATGAGGTATGTCAGAATCCGAGCAGCGCTATGCTCAAATAGAAAAGTAGGCCCTTGGAATCATTTGGGCTTGTGAACGCTTTAGTAGCTATTTAATTGGGTCACAATTCAAACTTGCAACTGACCATAAACCATTAGCACCATTAATCAGCACAAAAATCTTTGGGAGATTTACCCCCTAGAATTCAACGCTATACATGTTGCTGGCAAGAATCTACTGCTTATGCTCTATCCAGAGCACCTTTAACTTATTACTCTCAGAGCGACAGAGGCATTCAGGCTTAACTAACGCCTACGTTAATTTCGTACATATTTATTTGCCTGCATCAAATACTCGACTTGAAAAAATAAAGTCTGAATACCTAAAGGATTCAATTTGCAAACAACTTGTACAATTCTGTAAAACGTGGTAGCCGGAGAAATCCGCTATGGACGCAAAAAATTATTTGTTAACTTAAATAAATATTTATTTCTAGAATACAAGGTGAACATGAAAAATACGAAGGTACGGTAATGTGAACTAAATACAAAATCATCCTAGAATTACAAAGTTCATAATAATTTAAAGTCCCGAATAAACCAAAACTGTACGCGATGACGTCTATATTATAGTACGGAGGGTGCTGATGTGCCAAAAGCAATGTGGTGCATCAAAGAATATTAATTCAGGCTTCAACACATTATAAATTTCAGTGAAGATCTCTATCCAAGAATTGTCTTAGAGCACTTCTGAATTTTAAGAGAAACTGAACATTTGATATTCAGAAGCAATAAAATTCAGCCCAACTTGTCACAACATCATAAAGAATTTCAAGGTGCTAGATATTAAAGCTACTGATAAAATAATCAAATCCTCTCAGTAACAATATATATATATATATATATATATATATATATATATATATATATATATATATATATATATATATATATTTCTCTACTTAAACTATGGTCATAATTAGCATTTAAAATATATTATTACCTAATGGAAAAGAACTTTCTACAAACAATAACCTGAATTATGTATAATCCACTTTGTAAATTCTAAAATCTGTACCCCAAAAACATTTATTGCTTCTATTAATAATAATACTGGTTTTAATCAGGTACATATAGAAAACAATAGTTTTGTATTAATTGTTTACAATGATTCTAATAAAAGAAATCAATTTCATTCAAGCAGAAATAAACTCAAAATAGGGCAAGGTAATTTCCAACGATTATAATGTTACATTGCAAGAGCATGTAATTTAAGAGAACTAAATGTTTAAAAATATATTTAACAACAAGATTAAATTCAATATACATAACACGTATGGTTCGACAGTTTGCTTGTCCGGTCACGAGTAACGGAATGGTTAAATTGACCCCTTTCCCGATCACGGTGACATTAATTATGTCTCGTGGGTTCGTGTCTCCTGCTAGGACAGTGTGGCACTATGATAAAGTTTGCCAGGACTTTCCCGTTTCTCGGTGGTTCATACCTGAGGTTTCCTTGGATCATCCTCCACCACTTATTCTGACCGCTATATTTAGCATGTCATGTGCAAAATAATGGAATTTAACCCATTGAATCTGCATTATTGTTTATCTCCATGTCTCAGTAATCGGGCAAGGCACAAATTCTGATTGTGCTCGAGTCCTATTTACATTACTTGTCACTGCTATCTTTCTGCTCCTTCTATTCATGCGTCTTTGAAACTGATAGTTCTTAAAGCAAATCACTCAAAATGCTTGTCAAGTAAACGCCACCTGCAATTATCGCACCTATAGATTGTTGTGTTGCACGCATCACCAGTATATCTTCCATTTCATTTGCATTTTAATCAAATTAATTTTTCTGGAATCGAGTAATCTAGGCTAGTACTTCTATTTCATTTTACCGTAACAAAACTAGTACTATCTGGAAAGATACAATAAAACGTGGGCGAGCAAATTCCGCACGTGAGCAAACATTCAGCTGTTGTAATCTTAACACCAAAATCTTTCTACCTTGTATATATTGGTGTTTCGTCTTTTCAGTCTCTATGATGGGCTTTTATTAATTAAAACGTTCCACCGTTCTCTCCCTCGTATCACAAGTTCATCTACAAAGTATATCGCCCATTATTCATAGGCTCATTATTAAGAAGCAGTAGATAGGGATAGGAGGGCATTCTAAGCGATCAGTTGGAGCTAGCGTCTGATGTAATAACGATTTAGGAGCTGACGATACATGATTATTTTATATCTTGATATCCAAATGATTTCATTGATAAATACATATGTAGGTTAGTTGTAAATTTCGGGACATATTTATCTGAATGTAATAGTTGGATAAACCAAGAATTCAAACTTCATCAATCGTACATCCCTAGGTAATTTAAAAATAATTTAAACGACTTGTAGGCAGTAGAAGCATATACCAGATCAACACAGTTTATCTTTTCATACACCATATTGTATATCTTTTCTTCCTTACAGCTTCTGATAAGCCATCTGTGTCCGTGGGAATTCACACAACGCAAAACATTACACTAAATGTATCAATATCAGGAAACACAAAAGGTCAACGTATCCGCATCACTGGGCATTCTTCTGAGGCAAGCAACACATCATTTAATCAGACTATAAACACGATAAACAGTAATAACACAGAGTTTATCTTTAATGCCACAGCCCTCCCTGGAACGTGTTTCAATTTATCGATTGTAGCGCTGAGTGTTGACGACACACCTAGTGAGAGCGTTGTACTGCAACCTGTATGTTACGGTGAGTATTCCACTTAATATATTCTTCTTACACATGTGTTCTTCCACACGTCGTCATTGTAGTAACAATCGCGCTCACTATCCTCTAATAGCAGTACGTTTGACTGTTATACCGACATCGAAAGCGCAATTTACACCTAGCTGAAGGCATCAAGGCTTAAGCCACTTCGAGTATTCGTGATGCTCTGAGTATTTGAGTGTTTCTGATTTCATTCCAAGTTCCATCCCAATCTATACCGGTACATACCAATTTAAGGTTTGAGCTGATACACATTTCATGATTGGTTTGATTTTGTTGTCCATGTTATAGAAATATATTGTTTCCTGTCTGTATCTTGTTTCTCCCGAATAGGGTTTCGAAAGCTACAGTAGTTCTAATTGGAAAAGATGCATATGTTTAAAACTGTTGAGATTCCCATAGGTTCTGTCTTGACGTTTACACCCATGCTCCAAATAGTTAGTGTTTGTCGCGCTGATGAAAGACTCAGAACTAATAATATTATCATATGAAGCGTTAGCCAGATGTGCATTATTGCAGTATAAATTAAGATCCCTTCTTTTAAACTGATTCACAGAGATGCCGACATTGCCTATCCTAGACTGTGGTGGAGGTCAATGAATTATAAACCGGTTGTTCTTAAGTCTTCTATTGGACGCTAGCCTATTTGAGGCCTTCCTCTTATCTTAATTTTGTGTGATCTTCAAATAAAAAACAAAACGAGTTAAAGACAACAATATTTGTCAACTAAAACAAAACATTAGTTTTCTAGAACATAAGGTCAACATAAAAAACAAGACGTTAAGGTAATGTGAATTAAATACCAAAATAATTCAACAATTACAGACAAAGTTCCTAATAATTTAAAGTGCCGATTAAAACTCAGCAAAGGTCCAGAAAAAATTCTAAACTGATAGCGATGGCGTCTATATTATAGTTATGAGGGTGCTGATGTGCCAGCAGCAATTTGGTGCATCACAGAAATATTAATTCTGGTTTAAATACATTATAAATTTTAGTAAAAGGTTTCAGTCCAAGAATTGTCTTAGAGAACCTCTGTATTTCAAGAGAAACCAATCACTTGAATTGAATAATCAGAATAAATAATAATCAGCTCAACTGTTCACAAAATCATATACAATTTCAAGGTGCTAGAGCTTAAAGCTACTGATAAAATCCTCAATTCCTCTCAGTAACACTATATATATATGTATAAAGTTCTCTACTTAACCTCTGGTCACATTTAGCATTTTAAAATGTATCATTATCTAAAGGAAAACATCTTTCTAGAATGATCCTGTAGCTTACAAAAAATAACTTGATTTATGTATAATCGACTTTGTAAATTTCAAAACCTACACCTATAAAACTTGTATTTCTTCTATTAATAATAATACTGATTTTAAACAACTACACAGAGACAACAATATAGTTATGTATGAGTTGTTTAGAATGATTCAATTGAAAGAAATCAATTTGGATCTGTAGTGTAAGCCTTAATCCAATTAGCTTGAAATATCACTTGATAGTAAATGTAATCAGATAACACACAATGGACTAAAATTCTTACACACCAACAGCTGGTTTTTTTTATACATTCACTCGGATTTAAGTTCCATTGCAAATATACTCTCAGGGCAGACTTCGCTCCCCTTCCAAGCTTTAATGATGTCTTGTATTGAATAAATTCCACATTACGAATTCTACAGTTATTCTTCATTAACAAATAACATTACATGGTGGCAGCGGTGAAACACAGGATTGAAATTATCAGAGTTGAAGAAGGCTTCATTTCAGTTAACAAATCCATACAAATTTGACTTTTCGATACCTGAAACTTGGGAAACGTGGTTTCAGCGCTTTGAACGCTTTCGTCAAGCATCTGGACTTTGCGAAAAGGAGGAAGAAATTCAAGTGAAAACCTTGATTTATTCCATGGGAAGTCAGGCTGATGACATTTTGTCTTCGTTCAACCTGGCAGAGGAAGATCAAAAGAAGTTTAAGCCTGTGACAGATAGATTCGTGCGATATTTCATTTAAAAGAGGAATGTAATATTTGAAAGAGAAAAATTTAATCAAAGGAAACAGGAAGAGGGAAAAATAGTGGACAGTTTTGTTACAGCTATATATGTGTTAGCTGATAATTGTCATATCGGGTGGCTACATAATGAAATGTGCAGAGATCGACTTGTAGTTGGACTGCGAGATTCGAAACAATCAAAACAATTGCAGTTAGATGCGAATCTAACTTTAGAATCTGCCATTAGTCAAGCTCTACAAAATGAGGCTCTGCAAAAGCAAAAAACAACGATACGAGCAAGTGTAGAACGAATGACTGAAATGGATGCTGTAAAATCGTCTTCACTGAAATATTGGAAACAGAAACATACATTTCCAAATGCTCAACAAACCGATGTCAGCAGAAAAGGATGCATGAGATGCGGAAAGAAAGGAAATCATTCTCGAGACCAATGTTCAGCAAAAGAAGCAGAATGCCATAAGTGTAAGAGGAGAGGACACTATGCAAAAAGATGGGTCAACCATTGATAACGCGGGTGAGATTGAACAACGCTACACTTTGCTGGAATCAAACAATGCATTCAGTGTTCAAGACATATTTGTTGTGAAGGGACTTAATCAGGAACTCTTGGGTAGGCCCGCGAGTCAGGCTCTTAAGAGTTTCTAACAGATAAATATATCCTCCGTAAATGCCTCAGATACAACTCACAAAATACAAGCAAAATTCAAGATAAGTCCATACATTTAGATAGGGACTATCGCGAGAAATATCCAAATTTGTTTAAAGGTCTAAGGAAAACAAAATGTTTCTATAACACAACTCTGGACACAAATGCCAAGCCTTATGCCTTATCCATCCCAAGAAAGGTTCCTATCCCTTTATTAAATAAAGTTGAAGACGAGATGGATAGAATGGAAAAAATGGGGGTTATTTCAAACGTAGATGAGCCCAATTGAGTGGTGCGCTGCAATGGATGTTGTTCCAAAACCAAACGGTAAGGTGAGAATTTGCGTCCATCTAACTACACTGAATGAGTCGGTTAAAATAGAAAACCATCCACTACATCATTTGAAGAATTCCTTGCAGAACAAGCAGGTGCAAAGTTTTTCACCAAACTTGATGCAAACACGGGCTTTTGGCAGATAAACCTGTCAGAAGATTCACGCCGCCTTACAACTTTCATTACTTCTTTTGGTAGGTTTTATTTTAATCACCTTCCTTTTGGGATCAGTTCTGCGCCTGAAAGTTTTCCAAAAAGGATGTCAGAAACATAACGGAATACTCTGTCATATGGACGATGTTTTTGTTTTTGGGGAAACGCATAAACTGCCTGACGAAAGACTAGAAATGGTCCTGAAATTAATTCAAACGACTGGCGTCACTTTGAACGCTGAAAAGTGTGAATTTTCGATACCATCCATAAGGTTTCTTGGGTATATTGTTGACGTAAATAGTTGCCGACCTGATCCAGAAAATGTCAAAGCTATAACTGAAATAGAAACAACGAAATGCGTAACAGAGATTTCTCGGTATGGCAAATCAGCTTGGCAAATTTTGTCAAAATGTGGCAGAAAAATAAAAACTATTACGTGAGCTCTTGAAAGGTAAACACTCGTGGACTTGGGGTCCAGATCAAGAACAAGCTTTTAGAGATATCAAGCAAGAAATGATATCTTCACCTACTTTAGCACATTATGATTCATATAGAAAAATAGCTGCATCTACATTTGGAATATATGCTGTGCTACGGCAGAAGTGCGGTAGAACCCTGAGACCAGTGGCATTCGCGTCATGAGGTATGTCAGAATCCGAGCAGCGCTATGCTCAAATAGAAAAGTAGGCCCTTGGAATCATTTGGGCTTGTGAACGCTTTAGTAGCTATTTAATTGGGTCACAATTCAAACTTGCAACTGACCATAAACCATTAGCACCATTAATCAGCACAAAAATCTTTGGGAGATTTACCCCCTAGAATTCAACGCTATACATGTTGCTGGCAAGAATCTACTGCTTATGCTCTATCCAGAGCACTTTTAACTTATTACTCTCAGAGCGACAGAGACATTCAGGCTGTAACTAACGCCTACGTTAATTTCGTACATATTTATTTGCCTGCATCAAATACTCGACTTGAAAAAATAAAGTCTGAATATCTAAAGGATTCGATTTGCAAACAACTTGTACAATTCTGTAAAAACGTGGTAGCCGGAGAAATTCGCTATGGACGCAAACAAATTCTTTGTTAACTTAAATAAATATTTATTTCTAGAATACAAGGTGAACATAAAAAATACGAAGGTACGGTAATGTGAACTAAATACAAAATCATCCTAGAATTACAAAGTTCATAATAATTTAAAGTCCCGAATAAACCAAAACTGTACGCGATGACGTCTATATTATAGTACGGAGGGTGCTGATGTGCCAAAAGCAATGTGGTGCATCAAAGAATATTAATTCAGGCTTCAACACATTATAAATTTCAGTGAAGATCTCTATCCAAGAATTGTCTTAGAGCACTTCTGAATTTTAAGAGAAACTGAACATTTGATATTCAGAAGCAATAAAATTCAGCCCAACTTGTCACAACATCATAAAGAATTTCAAGGTGCTAGATATTAAAGCTACTGATAAAATAATCAAATCCTCTCAGTAACAATATATATATATATATATATATATATATATATATATATATATATATATATATATATATATATATATATATATATATATAGATATATATATTTCTCTACTTAAACTATGGTCATAATTAGCATTTAAAATATATTATTACCTAATGGAAAAGAACTTTCTACAAACAGTAACCTGAATTATGTATAATCCACTTTGTAAATTCTAAAATCTGTACCCCAAAAACATTTATTGCTTCTATTAATAATAATACTGGTTTTAATTAGGTACATATAGAAAACAATAGTTTTGTATTAATTTTTACAATGATTCTAATAAAAGAAATCAATTTCATTCAAGCAGAAATAAACTCAAAATAGGGCAAGGTAATTTCCAACGATTATAATGTTACATTGCAAGAGCATGTAATTTAAGAGAACTAAATGTTTAAAAATATATTTAACAACAAGATTAAATTCAATATACATAACACGTATGGTTCGCCAGTTTGCTTGTCCGGTCACGAGTAACGGAATGGTTAAATTGACCCCTTTCCCGATCACGGCGACATTAATTATGTCTCGTGGGTTCGTGTCTCCTGCTAGGACATTGTGGCACTATGATAAAGTTTGCCAGGACTTTCCCGTTTCTCGATGGTTCATACCTGAGGTTTCCTTGGATCATCCTCCACCACTTATTCTGACCGCTATATTTAGCATGTCATGTGCAAAATAATGGAATTTAACCCATTGAATCTGCATTATTGTTTATCTCCATGTCTCAGTAATCGGGCAAGGCACAAATTCTGATTGTGCTCGAGTCCTATTTACATTACTTGTCACTGCTATCTTTCTGCTCCTTCTATTCATGCGTCTTTGAAACTGATAGTTCTTAAAGCAAATCACTCAAAATGCTTGTCAAGTAAACGCCACCTGCAATTATCGCACCTATAGATTGTTGTGTCGCACGCATCACCAGTATATCTTCCATTTCATTTGCATTTTAATCAAATTAATTTTTCTGGAATCGAGTAATCTAGGCTAGTACTTCTATTTCATTTTACCGTAACAAAACTAGTACTATCTGGAAAGATACAATAAAACGTGGGCGAGCAAATTCCGCACGTGAGCAAACATTCAGCTGTTGTAATCTTAACACCAAAACCTTTCTACCTTGTATATATTGGTGTTTCGTCTTTTCAGTCTCTATGATGGGCTTTTATTAATTAAAACGTTCCACCGTTCTCTCCCTCGTATCACAAGTTCATCTACAAAGTATATCGCCCATTATTCATAGGCTCATTATTAAGAAGCAGTAGATAGGGATAGGAGGGCATTCTAAGCGATCAGTTGGAGCTAGCGTCTGATGTAATAACGATTTAGGAGCTGACGATACATGATTATTTTATATCTTGATATCCAAATGATTTCATTGATAAATACATATGTAGGTTAGTTGTAAATTTCGGGACATATTTATATGAATGTAATAGTTGGATAAACGATGAATTCAAACTTCATCAATCGTACATCCCTAGGTAATTTAAAAATAATTTAAACGACTTGTAGGCAGTAGAAGCATATACCAGATCAACACAGTTTATCTTTTCACACACCATATTGTATATCTTTTCTTCCTTACAGCTTCTGATAAGCCATCTGTGTCCGTGGGAATTCACACAACGCAAAACATTACACTAAATGTATCAATATCAGGAAACACAAAAGGTCAACGTATCCGCATCACTGGGCATTCTTCTGAGGCAAGCAACACATCATTTAATCAGACTATAAACACGATAAACAGTAATAACACAGAGTTTATCTTTAATGCCACAGCCCTCCCTGGAACGTGTTTCAATTTATCGATTGTAGCGCTGAGTGTTGACGACACACCTAGTGAGAGCGTTGTACTGCAACCTGTATGTTACGGTGAGTATTCCACTTAATATATTCCACTTAATATATTCTTCTTACACATGTGTTCTTCCACACGTCGTCATTGTAGTAGCATTCGCGCTCACTATCCTCTCATAGCAGTACGTTTGACTGTTATACCGACATCGAAAGCGCAATTTACACCTAGCTGAAGGCATCAAGGCTTAAGCCACTTCGAGTATTCGTGATGCTCTGAGTATTTGAGTGTTTCTGATTTCATTCCAAGTTCCATCTCAATCTATACCGGTACATACCAATTTATGGTTTGACTTTGTTGTCCATGTTATAGAAATATATTGTTTCCTGTCTGTATCTTGTTTCTCCCGAATAGGGTTTCGAAAGCTACAGTAGTTCTAATTGGAAAAGATGCATATGTTTAAAACTGTTGAGATTCCCATAGGTTTTGTCTTAACGTTTACACCCATGCTCCAAATAGTTAGTGTTTGTCGCGCTGATGAAAGACTCAGAACTAATAATATTATCATATGAAGCGTTAGCCAGATATGCATTATTGCAGTATAAATTAAGATCCCTTCTTTTAAACTGATTCACAGAGATGCCGACATTGCCTATCCTAGACTGTGGTGGAGGTCAATGAATTATAAACCGGTTGTTCTCAAGTCTTCTATTGGACGCTAGCCTATTTGAGGCCTTCCTCTTATCTTAATTTTGTGTGATCTTCAAATAAAAAACAAAACGAGTTAAAGACAACAATATTTGTCAATTAAAACAAAACATTAGTTTTCTAGAACATAAGGTCAACATAAAAAACAAGACGTTAAGGTAATGTGAATTAAATACCAAAATAATTCAACAATTACAGACAAAGTTCCTAATAATTTAAAGTCCCGATTAAAACTCCGCAAAGGTCCAGAAAAAATTTTAAACTGATAGCGATGGCGTCTATATTATAGTTATGAGGGTGCTGATGTGCCAGCAGCAATTTGGTGCATCACAGAAATATTAATTCTGGTTTAAATACATTATAAATTTTAGTAAAAGGTTTCAGTCCAAGAATTGTCTTAGAGAACCTCTGTATTTCAAGAGAAACCAATCACTTGAATTGAATAATAAGAATAAATAATAATCAGCTCAACTGTTCACAACATCATATACAATTTCAAGGTGCTAGAGCTTAAAGCTACTGATAAAATCCTCAATTCCTCTCAGTAACACTATATATATATATGTATAAAGTTCTCTACTTAACCTCTGGTCACATTCAGCATTTTAAAATGTATCATTATCTAAAGGAAAACATCTTTCTAGAATGATCCTGTAGCTTACAAAAAATAACTTGATTTATGTATAATCGACTTTGTAAATTTCAAAACCTACACCTATAAAACTTGTATTTCTTCTATTAATAATAATACTGATTTTAAACAACTACACAGAGACAACAATATAGTTATGCATGAGTTGTTTAGAATGATTCAATTGAAAGAAATCAATTTGGATCTGTAGTGTAAGCCTTAATCCAATTAGCTTGAAATATCACTTGATAGTAAATGTAATCAGATAACACACAATGGACTAAAATTCTTACACACCAACAGCTGCTTTTTTTTATACATTCACTAGGATTTAAGTTCCATTGCAAATATACTCTCAGGGCAGACTTCGCTCCCCTTCCAAGCTTTAATGATGTCTTGTATTGAATAAATTCCACATTACGAATTCTACAGTTATTCTTCATTAACAAATAACATTACATGGTGGCAGCGGTGAAACACAGGATTGAAATTATCAGAGTTGAAGAAGTCTTCATTTCAGTTAACAAATCCATACAAATTTGACTTTTCGATACCTGAAACTTGGGAAACGTGGTTTCAGCGCTTTGAACGCTTTCGTCAAGCATCTGGACTTTGCGAAAAGGAGGAAGAAATTCAAGTGAAAACCTTGATTTATTCCATGGGAAGTCAGGCTGATGACATTTTGTCTTCGTTCAACCTGGCAGAGGAAGATCAAAAGAAGTTTAAGCCTGTGACAGATAGATTCGTGCGATATTTCATTTAAAAGAGGAATGTAATATTTGAAAGAGAAAAATTTAATCAAAGGAAACAGGAAGAGGGAAAAATAGTGGACAGTTTTGTTACAGCTATATATGTGTTAGCTGATAATTGTCATATCGGGTGGCTACATAATGAAATGTGCAGAGATCGACTTGTAGTTGGACTGCGAGATTCGAAACAATCAAAACAATTGCAGTTAGATGCGAATCTAACTTTAGAATCTGCCATTAGTCAAGCTCTACAAAATGAGGCTCTGCAAAAGCAAAAAACAACGATACGAGCAAGTGTAGAACGAATGACTGAAATGGATGCTGTAAAATCGTCTTCACTGAAATATTGGAAACAGAAACATACATTTCCAAATGCTCAACAAACCGATGTCAGCAGAAAAGGATGCATGAGATGCGGAAAGAAAGGAAATCATTCTCGAGACCAATGTTCAGCAAAAGAAGCAGAATGCCATAAGTGTAAGAGGAGAGGACACTATGCAAAAAGATGGGTCAACCATTGATAACGCGGGTGAGATTGAACAACGCTACACTTTGCTGGAATCAAACAATGCATTCAGTGTTCAAGACATATTTGTTGTGA
Source organism: Unio delphinus (assembly GCA_029339505.1). Taxonomy (NCBI): domain Eukaryota; kingdom Metazoa; phylum Mollusca; class Bivalvia; order Unionida; family Unionidae; genus Unio; species Unio delphinus. The sequence continues at coordinate 2,264,071 of JAQISU010000009.1, read as the reverse complement.
AGGGACTTAATCAGGAACTCTTGGGTAGGCCCGCGAGTCAGGCTCTTAAGAGTTTCTAACAGATAAATATATCCTCCGTAAATGCCTCAGATACAACTCACAAAATACAAGCAAAATTCAAGATAAGTCCATACATTTAGATAGGGACTATCGCGAGAAATATCCAAATTTGTTTAAAGGTCTAAGGAAAACAAAATGTTTCTATAACACAACTCTGGACACAAATGCCAAGCCTTATGCCTTATCCATCCCAAGAAAGGTTCCTATCCCTTTATTAAATAAAGTTGAAGACGAGATGGATAGAATGGAAAAAATGGGGGTTATTTCAAACGTAGATGAGCCCAATTGAGTGGTGCGCTGCAATGGATGTTGTTCCAAAACCAAACGGTAAGGTGAGAATTTGCGTCCATCTAACTACACTGAATGAGTCGGTTAAAATAGAAAACCATCCACTACATCATTTGAAGAATTCCTTGCAGAACAAGCAGGTGCAAAGTTTTTCACCAAACTTGATGCAAACACGGGCTTTTGGCAGATAAACCTGTCAGAAGATTCACGCCGCCTTACAACTTTCATTACTTCTTTTGGTAGGTTTTATTTTAATCACCTTCCTTTTGGGATCAGTTCTGCGCCTGAAAGTTTTCCAAAAAGGATGTCAGAAACATAACGGAATACTCTGTCATATGGACGATGTTTTTGTTTTTGGGGAAACGCATAAACTGCCTGACGAAAGACTAGAAATGGTCCTGAAATTAATTCAAACGACTGGCGTCACTTTGAACGCTGAAAAGTGTGAATTTTCGATACCATCCATAAGGTTTCTTGGGTATATTGTTGACGTAAATAGTTGCCGACCTGATCCAGAAAATGTCAAAGCTATAACTGAAATAGAAACAACGAAATGCGTAACAGAGATTTCTCGGTATGGCAAATCAGCTTGGCAAATTTTGTCAAAATGTGGCAGAAAAATAAAAACTATTACGTGAGCTCTTGAAAGGTAAACACTCGTGGACTTGGGGTCCAGATCAAGAACAAGCTTTTAGAGATACCAAGCAAGAAATGATATCTTCACCTACTTTAGCACATTATGATTCATATAGAAAAATAGTTGTATCTGCAGATGCATCTTCATTTGGAATATATGCTGTGCTACGGCAGAAGTGCGGTAGAACCCTGAGACCAGTGGCATTCGCGTCATGAGGTATGTCAGAATCCGAGCAGCGCTATGCTCAAATAGAAAAGTAGGCCCTTGGAATCACTTGGGCTTGTGAACGCTTTAGTAGCTATTTAATTGGGTCACAATTTAAACTTGCAACTGACCATAAACCATTAGCACCATTAATCAGCACAAAAATCTTTGGGAGAGTTACCCCCTAGAATTCAACGCTATACATGTTGCTGGCAAGAATCTACTGCTTATGCTCTATCCAGAGCACCTTTAACTTATTACTCTCAGAGCGACAGAGACATTCAGGCTGTAACTAACGCCTACGTTAATTTCGTACATATTTATTTGCCTGCATCAAATACTCGACTTGAACAAATAAAGTCTGAATATCTAAAGGATTCGATTTACAAACAACTTGTACAATTCTGTAAAACGTGGTAGCCAGAGAAATCCGCTATGGACGCAAAAAAATCTTTGTTAACTTAAATAAATATTTATTTCTAGAATACAAGGTGAACATGAAAAATACGAAGGTACGGTAATGTGAACTAAGTACAAAATCATCCTAGAATTACAAAGTTCATAATAATTTAAAGTCCCGAATAAACCAAAACTGTACGCGATGACGTCTATATTATAGTACGGAGGGTGCTGATGTGCCAAAAGCAATGTGGTGCATCAAAGAATATTAATTCAGGCTTCAACACATTATAAATTTCAGTGAAGATCTCTATCCAAGAATTGTCTTAGAGCACTTCTGAATTTTAAGAGAAACTGAACATTTGATATTCAGAAGCAATAAAATTCAGCCCAACTTGTCACAACATCATAAAGAAATTCAAGGTGCTAGATATTAAAGCTACTGATAAAATAATCAAATCCTCTCAGTAACAATATATATATATATATATATATATATATATATTTCTCTACTTAAACTATGGTCACAATTAGCATTTAAAATATATTATTACCTAATGGAAAAGAACTTTCTACAAACAATAACCTGAATTATGTATAATCCACTTTGTAAATTCTAAAATCTGTACCCCAAAAACATTTATTGCTTCTATTAATAATAATACTGGTTTTAATCAGGTACATATAGAAAACAATAGTTTTGTATTAATTGTTTACAATGATTCTAATAAAAGAAATCAATTTCATTCAAGCAGAAATAAACTCAAAATAGGGCAAGGTAATTTCCAACGATTATAATGTTACATTGCAAGAGCATGTAATTTAAGAGAACTAAATGTTTAAAAATATATTTAACAACAAGATTAAATTCAATATACATAACACGTATGGTTCGCCAGTTTGCTTGTCCGGTCACGAGTAACGGAATGGTTAAATTGACCCCTTTCCCGATCACGGCGACATTAATTATGTCTCGTGGGTTCGTGTCTCCTGCTAGGACAGTGTGGCACTATGATAAAGTTTGCCAGGACTTTCCCGTTTCTCGGTGGTTCATACCTGAGGTTTCCTTGGATCATCCTCCACCACTTATTCTGACCGCTATATTTAGCATGTCATGTGCAAAATAATGGAATTTAACCCATTGAATCTGCATTATTGTTTATCTCCATGTCTCAGTAATCGGGCAAGGCACAAATTCTGATTGTGCTCGAGTCCTATTTACATTACTTGTCACTGCTATCTTTCTGCTCCTTCTATTCATGCGTCTTTGAAACTGATAGTTCTTAAAGCAAATCACTCAAAATGCTTGTCAAGTAAACGCCACCTGCAATTATCGCACCTATAGATTGTTGTGTCGCACGCATCACCAGTATATCTTCCATTTCATTTGCATTTTAATCAAATTAATTTTTCTGGAATCGAGTAATCTAGGCTAGTACTTCTATTTCATTTTACCGTAACAAAACTAGTACTATCTGGAAAGATACAATAAAACGTGGGCGAGCAAATTCCGCACGTGAGCAAACATTCAGCTGTTGTAATCTTAGCACCAAAACCTTTCTACCTTGTATATATTGGTGTTTCGTCTTTTCAGTCTCTATGATGGGCTTTTATTAATTAAAACGTTCCACCGTTCTCTCCCTCGTATCACAAGTTCATCTACAAGGTATATCGCCCATTATTCATAGGCTCATTATTAAGAAGCAGTAGATAGGGATAGGAGGGCATTCTAAGCGATCAGTTGGAGCTAGCGTCTGATGTAATAACTATTTAGGAGCTGACGATACATGATTATTTTATATCTTGATATCCAAATGATTTCATTGATAAATACATATGTAGGTTAGTTGTAAATTTCGGGACATATTTATCTGAATGTAATAGTTGGATAAACCAAGAATTCAAACTTCATCAATCGTACATCCCTAGGTAATTTAAAAATAATTTAAACGACTTGTAGGCAGTAGAAGCATATACCAGATCAACACAGTTTATCTTTTCATACACCATATTGTATATCTTTTCTTCCTTACAGCTTCTGATAAGCCATCTGTGTCCGTGGGAATTCACACAACGCAAAACATTACACTAAATGTATCAATATCAGGAAACACAAAAGGTCAACGTATCCGCATCACTGGGCATTCTTCTGAGGCAAGCAACACATCATTTAATCAGACTATAAACACGATAAACAGTAATAACACAGAGTTTATCTTTAATGCCACAGCCCTCCCTGGAACGTGTTTCAATTTATCGATTGTAGCGCTGAGTGTTGACGACACACCTAGTGAGAGCGTTGTACTGCAACCTGTATGTTACGGTGAGTATTCCACTTAATATATTCCACTTAATATATTCTTCTTACACATGTGTTCTTCCACACGTCGTCATTGTAGTAGCAATCGCGCTCACTATCCTCTCATAGCAGTACGTTTGACTGTTATACCGACATCGAAAGCGCAATTTACACCTAGCTGAAGGCATCAAGGCTTAAGCCACTTCGAGTATTCGTGATGCTCTGAGAATTTGAGTGTTTCTGATTTCATTCCAAGTTCCATCTCAATCAATACCGGTACATACCAATTTATGGTTTGACTTTGTTGTCCATGTTATAGAAATATATTGTTTCCTGTCTGTATCTTGTTTCTCCCGAATAGGGTTTCGAAAGCTACAGTAGTTCTAATTGGAAAAGATGCATATGTTTAAAACTGTTGAGATTCCCATAGGTTCTGTCTTGACGTTTACACCCATGCTCCAAATAGTTAGTGTTTGTCGCGCTGATGAAAGACTCAGAACTAATAATATTATCATATGAAGCGTTAGCCAGATATGCATTATTGCAGTATAAATTAAGATCCCTTCTTTTAAACTGATTCACAGAGATGCCGACATTGCCTATCCTAGACTGTGGTGGAGGTCAATGAATTATAAACCGGTTGTTCTCAAGTCTTCTATTGGACGCTAGCCTATTTGAGGCCTTCCTCTTCTCTTAATTTTGTGTGATCTTCAAATAAAAAACAAAACGAGTTAAAGACAACAATATTTGTCAACTAAAATAAAACATTAGTTTTCTAGAACATAAGGTCAACATAAAAAACAAGACGTTAAGGTAATGTGAATTAAATACCAAAATAATTCAACAATTACAGACAAAGTTCCTAATAATTTAAAGTCCGGATTAAAACTCAGCAAAGGTCCAGAAAAAATTCTAAACTGATAGCGATGGCGTCTATATTATAGTTATGAGGGTGCTGATGTGCCAGCAGCAATTTGGTGCATCACAGAAATATTAATTCTGGTTTAAATACATTATAAATTTTAGTAAAAGGTTTCAGTCCAAGAATTGTCTTAGAGAACCTCTGTATTTCAAGAGAAACCAATCACTTGAATTGAATAATCAGAATAAATAATAATCAGCTCAACTGTTCACAACATCATATACAATTTCAAGGTGCTAGAGCTTAAAGCTACTGATAAAATCCTCAATTCCTCTCAGTAACACTATATATATATGTATAAAGTTCTCTACTTAACCTCTGGTCACATTTAGCATTTTAAAATGTATCATTATCTAAAGGAAAACATCTTTCTAGAATGATCCTGTAGCTTACAAAAAATAACTTGATTTATGTATAATCGACTTTGTAAATTTCAAAACCTACACCTATAAAACTTGTATTTCTTCTATTAATAATAATACTGATTTTAAACAACTACACAGAGACAACAATATAGTTATGCATGAGTTGTTTAGAATGATTCAATTGAAAGAAATCAATTTGGATCTGTAGTGTAAGCCTTAATCCAATTAGCTTGAAATATCACTTGATAGTAAATGTAATCAGATAACACACAATGGACTAAAATTCTTAAACACCAACAGCTGCTTTATTTTATACATTCACTAGGATTTAAGTTCCATTGCAAATATACTCTCAGGGCAGACTTCGCTCCCCTTCCAAGCTTTAATGATGTCTTGTATTGAATAAATTCCACATTACGAATTCTACAGTTATTCTTCATTAACAAATAACATTACATGGTGGCAGCGGTGAAACACAGGATTGAAATTATCAGAGTTGAAGAAGGCTTCATTTCAGTTAACAAATCCATACAAATTTGACTTTTCGATACCTGAAACTTGGGAAACGTGGTTTCAGCGCTTTGAACGCTTTCGTCAAGCATCTGGACTTTGCGAAAAAGAGGAAGAAATTCAAGTGAAAACCTTGATTTATTCCATGGGAAGTCAGGCTGATGACATTTTGTCTTCGTTCAACCTGGCAGAGGAAGATCAAAAGAAGTTTAAGCCTGTGACAGATAGATTCGTGCGATATTTCATTTAAAAGAGGAATGTAATATTTGAAAGAGAAAAATTTAATCAAAGGAAACAGGAAGAGGGAAAAATAGTGGACAGTTTTGTTACAGCTATATATGTGTTAGCTGATAATTGTCATATCGGGTGGCTACATAATGAAATGTGCAGAGATCGACTTGTAGTTGGACTGCGAGATTCGAAACAATCAAAACAATTGCAGTTAGATGCGAATCTAACTTTAGAATCTGCCATTAGTCAAGCTCTACAAAATGAGGCTCTGCAAAAGCAAAAAACAACGATACGAGCAAGTGTAGAACGAATGACTGAAATGGATGCTGTAAAATCGTCTTCACTGAAATATTGGAAACAGAAACATACATTTCCAAATGCTCAACAAACTGATGTCAGCAGAAAAGGATGCATGAGATGCGGAAAGAAAGGAAATCATTCTCGAGACCAATGTTCAGCAAAAGAAGCAGAATGCCATAAGTGTAAGAGGAGAGGACACTATGCAAAAAGATGGGTCAACCATTGATAACGCGGGTGAGATTGAACAACGCTACACTTTGCTGGAATCAAACAATGCATTCAGTGTTCAAGACATATTTGTTGTGAAGGGACTTAATCAGGAACTCTTGGGTAGGCCCGCGAGTCAGGCTCTTAAGAGTTTCTAACAGATAAATATATCCTCCGTAAATGCCTCAGATACAACTCACAAAATACAAGCAAAATTCAAGATAAGTCCATACATTTAGATAGGGACTATCGCGAGAAATATCCAAATTTGTTTAAAGGTCTAAGGAAAACAAAATGTTTCTATAACACAACTCTTGACACAAATGCCAAGCCTTATGCCTTATCCATCCCAAGAAAGGTTCCTATCCCTTTATTAAATAAAGTTGAAGACGAGATGGATAGAATGGAAAAAATGGGGGTTATTTCAAACGTACCGGTAGATGAGCCCAATTGAGTGGTGCGCTGCAATGGATGTTGTTCCAAAACCAAACGGTAAGGTAAGAATTTGCGTCCATCTAACTACACTGAATGAGTCGGTTAAAATAGAAAACCATCCACTACATCATTTGAAGAATTCCTTGCAGAACAAGCAGGTGCAAAGGTTTTCACCAAACTTGATGCAAACATGGGCTTTTGGCAGATAAACCTGTCAGAAGATTCACGCCGCCTTACAACTTTCATTACTTCTTTTGGTAGGTTTTATTTTAATCACCTTCCTTTTGGGATCAGTTCTGCGCCTGAAAGTTTTCCAAAAAGGATGTCAGAAACATAACGGAATACTCTGTCATATGGACGATGTTTTTGTTTTTGGGGAAACGCATAAACTGCCTGACGAAAGACTAGAAGTGGTCCTGAAATTAATTCAAACGACTGGCGTCACTTTGAACGCTGAAAAGTGTGAATTTTCGATACCATCCATAAGGTTTCTTGGGTATATTGTTGACGTAAATAGTTGCCGACCTGATCCAGAAAATGTCAAAGCTATAACTGAAATAGAAACAACGAAATGCGTAACAGAGATTTCTCGGTATGGCAAATCAGCTTGGCAAATTTTGTCAAAATGTGGCAGAAAAATAAAAACTATTACGTGAGCTCTTGAAAGGTAAACACTCGTGGACTTGGGGTCCAGATCAAGAACAAGCTTTTAGAGATATCAAGCAAGAAATGATATCTTCACCTACTTTAGCACATTATGATTCATATAGAAAAATAGCTGCATCTACATTTGGAATATATGCTGTGCTACGGCAGAAGTGCGGTAGAACCCTGAGACCAGTGGCATTCGCGTCATGAGGTATGTCAGAATCCGAGCAGCGCTATGCTCAAATAGAAAAGTAGGCCCTTGGAATCACTTGGGCTTGTGAACGCTTTAGTAGCTATTTAATTGGGTCACAATTCAAACTTGCAACTGACCATAAACCATTAGCACCATTAATCAGCACAAAAATCTTTGGGAGATTTACCCCCTAGAATTCAACGCTATACATGTTGCTGGCAAGAATCTACTGCTTATGCTCTATCCAGAGCACTTTTAACTTATTACTCTCAGAGCGACAGAGACATTCAGGCTGTAACTAACGCCTACGTTAATTTCGTACATATTTATTTGCCTGCATCAAATACTCGACTTGAAAAAATAAAGTCTGAATATCTAAAGGATTCGATTTGCAAACAACTTGTACAATTCTGTAAAAACGTGGTAGCCGGAGAAATTCGCTATGGACGCAAACAAATTCTTTGTTAACTTAAATAAATATTTATTTCTAGAATACAAGGTGAACATAAAAAATACGAAGGTACGGTAATGTGAACTAAATACAAAATCATCCTAGAATTACAAAGTTCATAATAATTTAAAGTCCCGAATAAACCAAAACTGTACGCGATGACGTCTATATTATAGTACGGAGGGTGCTGATGTGCCAAAAGCAATGTGGTGCATCAAAGAATATTAATTCAGGCTTCAACACATTATAAATTTCAGTGAAGATCTCTATCCAAGAATTGTCTTAGAGCACTTCTGAATTTTAAGAGAAACTGAACATTTGATATTCAGAAGCAATAAAATTCAGCCCAACTTGTCACAACATCATAAAGAATTTCAAGGTGCTAGATATTAAAGCTACTGATAAAATAATCAAATCCTCTCAGTAACAATATATATATATATATATATATATATATATATATATATATATATATATATATATATATATATATATATATATATATATATATATATATAGATATATATATTTCTCTACTTAAACTATGGTCATAATTAGCATTTAAAATATATTATTACCTAATGGAAAAGAACTTTCTACAAACAGTAACCTGAATTATGTATAATCCACTTTGTAAATTCTAAAATCTGTACCCCAAAAACATTTATTGCTTCTATTAATAATAATACTGGTTTTAATTAGGTACATATAGAAAACAATAGTTTTGTATTAATTTTTACAATGATTCTAATAAAAGAAATCAATTTCATTCAAGCAGAAATAAACTCAAAATAGGGCAAGGTAATTTCCAACGATTATAATGTTACATTGCAAGAGCATGTAATTTAAGAGAACTAAATGTTTAAAAATATATTTAACAACAAGATTAAATTCAATATACATAACACGTATGGTTCGCCAGTTTGCTTGTCCGGTCACGAGTAACGGAATGGTTAAATTGACCCCTTTCCCGATCACGGCGACATTAATTATGTCTCGTGGGTTCGTGTCTCCTGCTAGGACATTGTGGCACTATGATAAAGTTTGCCAGGACTTTCCCGTTTCTCGATGGTTCATACCTGAGGTTTCCTTGGATCATCCTCCACCACTTATTCTGACCGCTATATTTAGCATGTCATGTGCAAAATAATGGAATTTAACCCATTGAATCTGCATTATTGTTTATCTCCATGTCTCAGTAATCGGGCAAGGCACAAATTCTGATTGTGCTCGAGTCCTATTTACATTACTTGTCACTGCTATCTTTCTGCTCCTTCTATTCATGCGTCTTTGAAACTGATAGTTCTTAAAGCAAATCACTCAAAATGCTTGTCAAGTAAACGCCACCTGCAATTATCGCACCTATAGATTGTTGTGTCGCACGCATCACCAGTATATCTTCCATTTCATTTGCATTTTAATCAAATTAATTTTTCTGGAATCGAGTAATCTAGGCTAGTACTTCTATTTCATTTTACCGTAACAAAACTAGTACTATCTGGAAAGATACAATAAAACGTGGGCGAGCAAATTCCGCACGTGAGCAAACATTCAGCTGTTGTAATCTTAACACCAAAACCTTTCTACCTTGTATATATTGGTGTTTCGTCTTTTCAGTCTCTATGATGGGCTTTTATTAATTAAAACGTTCCACCGTTCTCTCCCTCGTATCACAAGTTCATCTACAAAGTATATCGCCCATTATTCATAGGCTCATTATTAAGAAGCAGTAGATAGGGATAGGAGGGCATTCTAAGCGATCAGTTGGAGCTAGCGTCTGATGTAATAACGATTTAGGAGCTGACGATACATGATTATTTTATATCTTGATATCCAAATGATTTCATTGATAAATACATATGTAGGTTAGTTGTAAATTTCGGGACATATTTATATGAATGTAATAGTTGGATAAACGATGAATTCAAACTTCATCAATCGTACATCCCTAGGTAATTTAAAAATAATTTAAACGACTTGTAGGCAGTAGAAGCATATACCAGATCAACACAGTTTATCTTTTCACACACCATATTGTATATATTTTCTTCCTTACAGCTCCTGATAAGCCATCTGTGTCCGTGGGAATTCACACAACGCAAAACATTACACTAAATGTATCAATATCAGGAAACACAAAAGGTCAACGTATCCGCATCACTGGGCATTCTTCTGAGGCAAGCAACACATCATTTAATCAGACTATAAACACGATAAACAGTAATAACACAGAGTTTATCTTTAATGCCACAGCCCTCCCTGGAACGTGTTTCAATTTATCGATTGTAGCGCTGAGTGTTGACGACACACCTAGTGAGAGCGTTGTACTGCAACCTGTATGTTACGGTGAGTATTCCACTTAATATATTCTTCTTACACATGTGTTGTTCCACACGTCGTCATTGTAGTAACAATCGCGCTCACTATCCTCTAATAGCAGTACGCTTGACTGTTATACCGACATCGAAAGCGCAATTTACACCTAGCTGAAGGCATCAAGGCTTAAGCCACTTCGAGTATTCGTGATGCTCTCAGTATTTGAGTGTTTCTGATTTCATTCCAAGTTCCATCCCAATCTATACCGGTACATACCAATTTAAGGTTTGAGCTGATACACATTTCATGATTGGTTTGATTTTGTTGTCCATGTTATAGAAATATATTGTTTCCTGTCTGTATCTTGTTTCTCCCGAATAGGGTTTCGAAAGCTACAGTAGTTCTAATTGGAAAAGATGCATATGTTTAAAACTGTTGAGATTCCCATAGGTTCTGTCTTGACGTTTACACCCATGCTCCAAATAGTTAGTGTTTGTCGCGCTGATGAAAGACTCAGAACTAATAATATTATCATATGAAGCGTTAGCCAGATGTGCATTATTGCAGTATAAATTAAGATCCCTTCTTTTAAACTGATTCACAGAGATGCCGACATTGCCTATCCTAGACTGTGGTGGAGGTCAATGAATTATAAACCGGTTGTTCTCAAGTCTTCTATTGGACGCTAGCCTATTTGAGGCCTTCCTCTTATCTTAATTTTGTGTGATCTTCAAATAAAAAACAAAACGAGTTAAAGACAACAATATTTGTCAACTAAAACAAAACATTAGTTTTCTAGAACATAAGGTCAACATAAAAAACAAGACGTTAAGGTAATGTGAATTAAATACCAAAATAATTCAACAATTACAGACAAAGTTCCTAATAATTTAAAGTCCCGATTAAAACTCAGCAAAGGTCCAGAAAAAATTCTAAACTGATAGCGATGGCGTCTATATTATAGTTATGACTGTGCTGATGTGCCAGCAGCAATTTGGTGCATCACAGAAATATTAATTCTGGTTTAAATACATTATAAATTTTAGTAAAAGGTTTCAGTCCAAGAATTGTCTTAGAGAACCTCTGTATTTCAAGAGAAACCAATCACTTGAATTGAATAATCAGAATAAATAATAATCAGCTCAACTGTTCACAACATCATATACAATTTCAAGGTGCTAGAGCTTAAAGCTACTGATAAAATCCTCAATTCCTCTCAGTAACACTATATATATATGTATAAAGTTCTCTACTTAACCTCTGGTCACATTTAGCATTTTAAAATGTATCATTATCTAAAGGAAAACATCTTTCTAGAATGATCCTGTAGCTTACAAAAAATATCTTGATTTATGTATAATCGACTTTGTAAATTTCAAAACCTACACCTATAAAATTTGTATTTCTTCTATTAATAATAATACTGATTTTAAACAACTACACAGACACAACAATATAGTTATGTATGAGTTGTTTAGAATGATTCAATTGAAAGAAATCAATTTGGATCTGTAGTGTAAGCCTTAATCCAATTAGCTTGCAATATCACTTGATAGTAAATGTAATCAGATAACACACAATGGACTAAAATTCTTACACACCAACAGCTGCTTTATTTTATACATTCACTAGGATTTAAGTTCCATTGCAAATATACTCTCAGGGCAGACTTCGCTCCCCTTCCAAGCTTTAATGATGTCTTGTATTGAATAAATTCCACATTACGAATTCTACAGTTATTCTTCATTAACAAATAACATTACATGGTGGCAGCGGTGAAACACAGGATTGAAATTATCAGAGTTGAAGAAGGCTTCATTTCAGTTAACAAATCCATACAAATTTGACTTTTCGATACCTGAAACTTGGGAAACGTGGTTTCAGCGCTTTGAACGCTTTCGTCAAGCATCTGGACTTTGCGAAAAAGAGGAAGAAATTCAAGTGAAAACCTTGATTTATTCCATGGGAAGTCAGGCTGATGACATTTTGTCTTCGTTCAACCTGGCAGAGGAAGATCAAAAGAAGTTTAAGCCTGTGACAGATAGATTCGTGCGATATTTCATTTAAAAGAGGAATGTAATATTTGAAAGAGAAAAATTTAATCAAAGGAAACAGGAAGAGGGAAAAATAGTGGACAGTTTTGTTACAGCTATATATGTGTTAGCTGATAATTGTCATATCGGGTGGCTACATAATGAAATGTGCAGAGATCGACTTGTAGTTGGACTGCGAGATTCGAAACAATCAAAACAATTGCAGTTAGATGCGAATCTAACTTTAGAATCTGCCATTAGTCAAGCTCTACAAAATGAGGCTCTGCAAAAGCAAAAAACAACGATACGAGCAAGTGTAGAACGAATGACTGAAATGGATGCTGTAAAATCGTCTTCACTGAAATATTGGAAACAGAAACATACATTTCCAAATGCTCAACAAACTGATGTCAGCAGAAAAGGATGCATGAGATGCGGAAAGAAAGGAAATCATTCTCGAGACCAATGTTCAGCAAAAGAAGCAGAATGCCATGAGTGTAAGAGGAGAGGACACTATGCAAAAAAGATGGGTCAACCATTGATAACGCGGGTGAGATTGAACAACGCTACACTTTGCTGGAATCAAACAATGCATTCAGTGTTCAAGACATATTTGTTGTGAACGGACTTAATCAGGAACTCTTGGGTAGGCCCACGAGTCAGGCTCTTAAGAGTTTCGAACAGATAAATATATCCTCCGTAAATGCCTCAGATACAACTCACAAAATACAAGCAAAATTCAAGATAAGTCCATACATTTAGATAGGGACTATCGCGAGAAATATCCAAATTTGTTTAAAGGTCTAAGGAAAACAAAATGTTTCTATAACACAACTCTGGACACAAATGCCAAGTCTTATGCCTTATCCATCCCAAGAAAGGTTCCTATCCCTTTATTAAATAAAGTTGAAGACGAGATGGATAGAATGGAAAAAATGGGGGTTATTTCAAACGTAGATGAGCCCAATTGAGTGGTGCGCTGCAATGGATGTTGTTCCAAAACCAAATGGTAAGGTAAGAATTTGCGTCCATCTAACTACACTGAATGAGTCGGTTAAAATAGAAAACCATCCACTACATCATTTGAAGAATTCCTTGCAGAACAAGCAGGTGCAAAGTTTTTCACCAAACTTGATGCAAACACGGGCTTTTGGCAGATAAACCTGTCAGAAGATTCACGCCGCCTTACAACTTTCATTACTTCTTTTGGTAGGTTTTATTTTAATCACCTTCCTTTTGGGATCAGCTCTGCGCCTGAAAGTTTTCCAAAAGGATGTCAGAAACATAACGGAATACTCTGTCATATGGACGATGTTTTTGTTTTTGGGGAAACGCAGAAACTGCCTGACGAAAGACTAGAAATGGTCCTGAAATTAATTCAAACGACTGGCGTCACTTTGAACGCTGAAAAGTGTGAATTTTCGATACCATCCATAAGGTTTCTTGGGTATATTGTTGACGTAAATAGTTGCCGACCTGATCCAGAAAATGTCAAAGCTATAACTGAAATAGATACAACGAAATGCGTAACAGATATTTCTCGGTATGGCAAATCAGCTTGGCAAATTTTGTCAAAATGTGGCAGAAAAATAAAAACTATTACGTGAGCTCTTGAAAGGTAAACACTCGTGGACTTGGGGTCCAGATCAAGAACAAGCTTTTAGAGATACCAAGCAAGAAATGATATCTTCACCTACTTTAGCACATTATGATTCATATAGAAAAATAGTTGTATCTGCAGATGCATCTTCATTTGGAATATATGCTGTGCTACGGCAGAAGTGCGGTAGAACCCTGAGACCAGTGGCATTCGCGTCATGAGGTATGTCAGAATCCGAGCAGCGCTATGCTCAAATAGAAAAGTAGGCCCTTGGAATCACTTGGGCTTGTGAACGCTTTAGTAGCTATTTAATTGGGTCACAATTCAAACTTGCAACTGACCATAAACCATTAGCACCATTAATCAGCACAAAAATCTTTGGGAGAGTTACCCCCTAGAATTCAACGCTATACATGTTGCTGGCAAGAATCTACTGCTTATGCTCTATCCAGAGCACCTTTAACTTATTACTCTCAGAGCGACAGAGACATTCAGGCTGTAACTAACGCCTACGTTAATTTCGTACATATTTATTTGCCTGCATCAAATACTCGACTTGAACAAATAAAGTCTGAATATCTAAAGGATTCGATTTACAAACAACTTGTACAATTCTGTAAAACGTGGTAGCCAGAGAAATCCGCTATGGACGCAAAAAAATCTTTGTTAACTTAAATAAATATTTATTTCTAGAATACAAGGTGAACATGAAAAATACGAAGGTACGGTAATGTGAACTAAGTACAAAATCATCCTAGAATTACAAAGTTCATAATAATTTAAAGTCCCGAATAAACCAAAACTGTACGCGATGACGTCTATATTATAGTACGGAGGGTGCTGATGTGCCAAAAGCAATGTGGTGCATCAAAGAATATTAATTCAGGCTTCAACACATTATAAATTTCAGTGAAGATCTCTATCCAAGAATTGTCTTAGAGCACTTCTGAATTTTAAGAGAAACTGAACATTTGATATTCAGAAGCAATAAAATTCAGCCCAACTTGTCACAACATCATAAAGAATTTCAAGGTGCTAGATATTAAAGCTACTGATAAAATAATCAAATCCTCTCAGTAACAATATATATATATATATATATATATATATATATATATATATATATATATATATATATATATATATATATTCTCTACTTAAACTATGGTCATAATTAGCATTTAAAATATATTATTACCTAATGGAAAAGAACTTTCTACAAACAATAACCTGAATTATGTATAATCCACTTTGTAAATTCTAAAATCTGTACCCCAAAAACATTTATTGCTTCTATTAATAATAATACTGGTTTTAATCAGGTACATATAGAAAACAATAGTTTTGTATTAATTGTTTACAATGATTCTAATAAAAGAAATCAATTTCATTCAAGCAGAAATAAACTCAAAATAGGGCAAGGTAATTTCCAACGATTATAATGTTACATTGCAAGAGCATGTAATTTAAGAGAACTAAATGTTTAAAAATATATTTAACAACAAGATTAAATTCAATATACATAACACGTATGGTTCGCCAGTTTGCTTGTCCGGTCACGAGTAACGGAATGGTTAAATTGACCCCTTTCCCGATCACGGTGACATTAATTATGTCTCGTGGGTTCGTGTCTCCTGCTAGGACAGTGTGGCACTATGATAAAGTTTGCCAGGACTTTCCCGTTTCTCGGTGGTTCATACCTGAGGTTTCCTTGGATCATCCTCCACCACTTATTCTGACCGCTATATTTAGCATGTCATGTGCAAAATAATGGAATTTAACCCATTGAATCTGCATTATTGTTTATCTCCATGTCTCAGTAATCGGGCAAGGCACAAATTCTGATTGTGCTCGAGTCCTATTTACATTACTTGTCACTGCTATCTTTCTGCTCCTTCTATTCATGCGTCTTTGAAACTGATAGTTCTTAAAGCAAATCACTCAAAATGCTTGTCAAGTAAACGCCACCTGCAATTATCGCACCTATAGATTGTTGTGTCGCACGCATCACCAGTATATCTTCCATTTCATTTGCATTTTAATCAAATTAATTTTTCTGGAATCGAGTAATCTAGGCTAGTACTTCTATTTCATTTTACCGTAACAAAACTAGTACTATCTGGAAAGATACAATAAAACGTGGGCGAGCAAATTCCGCACGTGAGCAAACATTCAGCTGTTGTAATCTTAACACCAAAATCTTTCTACCTTGTATATATTGGTGTTTCGTCTTTTCAGTCTCTATGATGGGCTTTTATTAATTAAAACGTTCCACCGTTCTCTCCCTCGTATCACAAGTTCATCTACAAAGTATATCGCCCATTATTCATAGGCTCATTATTAAGAAGCAGTAGATAGGGATAGGAGGGCATTCTAAGCGATCAGTTGAAGCTAGCGTCTGATGTAATAACGATTTAGGAGCTGACGATACATGATTATTTTATATCTTGATATCCAAATGATTTCATTGATAAATACATATGTAGGTTAGTTGTAAATTTCGGGACATATTTATCTGAATGTAATAGCTGGATAAACGAAGAATTCAAACTTCATCAATCGTACATCCCTAGGTAATTTAAAAATAATTTAAACGACTTGTAGGCAGTAGAAGCATATACCAGATCAACACAGTTTATCTTTTCACACACCATATTGTATATCTTTTCTTCCTTACAGCTCCTGATAAGCCATCTGTGTCCGTGGGAATTCACACAACGCAAAACATTACACTAAATGTATCAATATCAGGAAACACAAAAGGTCAACGTATCCGCATCACTGGGCATTCTTCTGAGGCAAGCAACACATCATTTAATCAGACTATAAACACGATAAACAGTAATAACACAGAGTTTATCTTTAATGCCACAGCCCTCCCTGGAACGTGTTTCAATTTATCGATTGTAGCGCTGAGTGTTGACGACACACCTAGTGAGAGCGTTGTACTGCAACCTGTATGTTACGGTGTCCACTTAATATATTCTTCTTACACATGTGTTCTTCCACACGTCGTCATTGTAGTAGCAATCGCGCTCACTATCCTCTCATAGCAGTACGTTTGACTGTTATACCGACATCGAAAGCGCAATTTACACCTAGCTGAAGGCATCAAGGCTTAAGCCACTTCGAGTATTCGTGATGCTCTGAGTATTTGAGTGTTTCTGATTTCATTCCAAGTTCCATCTCAATCTATACCGGTACATACCAATTTATGGTTTGACTTTGTTGTCCATGTTATAGAAATATATTGTTTCCTGTCTGTATCTTGTTTCTCCCGAATAGGGTTTCGAAAGCTACAGTAGTTCTAATTGGAAAAGATGCATATGTTTAAAACTGTTGAGATTCCCATAGGTTCTGTCTTAACGTTTACACCCATGCTCCAAATAGTTAGTGTTTGTCGCGCTGATGAAAGACTCAGAACTAATAATATTATCATATGAAGCGTTAGCCAGATATGCATTATTGCAGTATAAATTAAGATCCCTTCTTTTAAACTGATTCACAGAGATGCCGACATTGCCTATCCTAGACTGTGGTGGAGGTCAATGAATTATAAACCGGTTGTTCTCAAGTCTTCTATTGGACGCTAGCCTATTTGAGGCCTTCCTCTTATCTTAATTTTGTGTGATCTTCAAATAAAAAACAAAACGAGTTAAAGACAACAATATTTGTCAATTAAAACAAAACATTAGTTTTCTAGAACATAAGGTCAACATAAAAAACAAGACGTTAAGGTAATGTGAATTAAATACCAAAATAATTCAACAATTACAGACAAAGTTCCTAATAATTTAAAGTCCCGATTAAAACTCCGCAAAGGTCCAGAAAAAATTTTAAACTGATAGCGATGGCGTCTATATTATAGTTATGAGGGTGCTGATGTGCCAGCAGCAATTTGGTGCATCACAGAAATATTAATTCTGGTTTAAATACATTATAAATTTTAGTAAAAGGTTTCAGTCCAAGAATTGTCTTAGAGAACCTCTGTATTTCAAGAGAAACCAATCACTTGAATTGAATAATAAGAATAAATAATAATCAGCTCAACTGTTCACAACATCATATACAATTTCAAGGTGCTAGAGCTTAAAGCTACTGATAAAATCCTCAATTCCTCTCAGTAACACTATATATATATATGTATAAAGTTCTCTACTTAACCTCTGGTCACATTTAGCATTTTAAAATGTATCATTATCTAAAGGAAAACATCTTTCTAGAATGATCCTGTAGCTTACAAAAAATAACTTGATTTATGTATAATCGACTTTGTAAATTTCAAAACCTACACCTATAAAACTTGTATTTCTTCTATTAATAATAATACTGATTTTAAACAACTACACAGAGACAACAATATAGTTATGCATGAGTTGTTTAGAATGATTCAATTGAAAGAAATCAATTTGGATCTGTAGTGTAAGCCTTAATCCAATTAGCTTGAAATATCACTTGATAGTAAATGTAATCAGATAACACACAATGGACTAAAATTCTTACACACCAACAGCTGCTTTTTTTTATACATTCACTAGGATTTAAGTTCCATTGCAAATATACTCTCAGGGCAGACTTCGCTCCCCTTCCAAGCTTTAATGATGTCTTGTATTGAATAAATTCCACATTACGAATTCTACAGTTATTCTTCATTAACAAATAACATTACATGGTGGCAGCGGTGAAACACAGGATTGAAATTATCAGAGTTGAAGAAGTCTTCATTTCAGTTAACAAATCCATACAAATTTGACTTTTCGATACCTGAAACTTGGGAAACGTGGTTTCAGCGCTTTGAACGCTTTCGTCAAGCATCTGGACTTTGCGAAAAGGAGGAAGAAATTCAAGTGAAAACCTTGATTTATTCCATGGGAAGTCAGGCTGATGACATTTTGTCTTCGTTCAACCTGGCAGAGGAAGATCAAAAGAAGTTTAAGCCTGTGACAGATAGATTCGTGCGATATTTCATTTAAAAGAGGAATGTAATATTTGAAAGAGAAAAATTTAATCAAAGGAAACAGGAAGAGGGAAAAATAGTGGACAGTTTTGTTACAGCTATATATGTGTTAGCTGATAATTGTCATATCGGGTGGCTACATAATGAAATGTGCAGAGATCGACTTGTAGTTGGACTGCGAGATTCGAAACAATCAAAACAATTGCAGTTAGATGCGAATCTAACTTTAGAATCTGCCATTAGTCAAGCTCTACAAAATGAGGCTCTGCAAAAGCAAAAAACAACGATACGAGCAAGTGTAGAACGAATGACTGAAATGGATGCTGTAAAATCGTCTTCACTGAAATATTGGAAACAGAAACATACATTTCCAAATGCTCAACAAACCGATGTCAGCAGAAAAGGATGCATGAGATGCGGAAAGAAAGGAAATCATTCTCGAGACCAATGTTCAGCAAAAGAAGCAGAATGCCATAAGTGTAAGAGGAGAGGACACTATGCAAAAAGATGGGTCAACCATTGATAACGCGGGTGAGATTGAACAACGCTACACTTTGCTGGAATCAAACAATGCATTCAGTGTTCAAGACATATTTGTTGTGAAGGGACTTAATCAGGAACTCTTGGGTAGGCCCGCGAGTCAGGCTCTTAAGAGTTTCTAACAGATAAATATATCCTCCGTAAATGCCTCAGATACAACTCACAAAATACAAGCAAAATTCAAGATAAGTCCATACATTTAGATAGGGACTATCGCGAGAAATATCCAAATTTGTTTAAAGGTCTAAGGAAAACAAAATGTTTCTATAACACAACTCTGGACACAAATGCCAAGCCTTATGCCTTATCCATCCCAAGAAAGGTTCCTATCCCTTTATTAAATAAAGTTGAAGACGAGATGGATAGAATGGAAAAAATGGGGGTTATTTCAAACGTAGATGAGCCCAATTGAGTGGTGCGCTGCAATGGATGTTGTTACAAAACCAAACAGTAAGGTGAGAATTTGCGTCCATCTAACTACACTGAATGAGTCGGTTAAAATAGAAAACCATCCACTACATCATTTGAAGAATTCCTTGCAGAACAAGCAGGTGCAAAGTTTTTCACCAAACTTGATGCAAACACGGGCTTTTGGCAGATAAACCTGTCAGAAGATTCACGCCGCCTTACAACTTTCATTACTTCTTTTGGTAGGTTTTATTTTAATCACCTTCCTTTTGGGATCAGTTCTGCGCCTGAAAGTTTTCCAAAAAGGATGTCAGAAACATAACGGAATACTCTGTCATATGGACGATGTTTTTGTTTTTGGGGAAACGCATAAACTGCCTGACGAAAGACTAGAAATGGTACTAAAATTAATTCAAACGACTGGCGTCACTTTGAACGCTGAAAAGTGTGAATTTTCGATACCATCCATAAGGTTTCTTGGGTATATTGTTGACGTAAATAGTTGCCGACCTGATCCAGAAAATGTCAAAGCTATAACTGAAATAGAAACAACGAAATGCGTAACAGAGATTTCTCGGTATGGCAAATCAGCTTGGCAAATTTTGTCAAAATGTGGCAGAAAAATAAAAACTATTACGTGAGCTCTTGAAAGGTAAACACTCGTGGACTTGGGGTCCAGATCAAGAACAAGCTTTTAGAGATATCAAGCAAGAAATGATATCTTCACCTACTTTAGCACATTATGATTCATATAGAAAAATAGCTGTATCTGCAGATGCATCTTCATTTGGAATATATGCTGTGCTACGGCAGAAGTGCGGTAGAACCCTGAGACCAGTGGCATTCGCGTCATGAGGTATGTCAGAATCCGAGCAGCGCTATGCTCAAATAGAAAAGTAGGCCCTTGGAATCATTTGGGCTTGTGAACGCTTTAGTAGCTATTTAATTGGGTCACAATTCAAACTTGCAACTGACCATAAACCATTAGCACCATTAATCAGCACAAAAATCTTTGGGAGATTTACCCCCTAGAATTCAACGCTATACATGTTGCTGGCAAGAATCTACTGCTTATGCTCTATCCAGAGCACCTTTAACTTATTACTCTCAGAGCGACAGAGACATTCAGGCTGTAACTAACGCCTACGTTAATTTCGTACATATTTATTTGCCTGCATCAAATACTCGACTTGAAAAAATAAAGTCTGAATACCTAAAGGATTCAATTTGCAAACAACTTGTACAATTCTGTAAAACGTGGTAGCCGGAGAAATCCGCTATGGACGCAAAAAAATTATTTGTTAACTTAAATAAATATTTATTTCTAGAATACAAGGTGAACATGAAAAATACGAAGGTACGGTAATGTGAACTAAATACAAAATCATCCTAGAATTACAAAGTTCATAATAATTTGAAGTCCCGAATAAACCAAAACTGTACGCGATGACGTCTATATTATAGTACGGAGGGTGCTGATGTGCCAAAAGCAATGTGGTGCATCAAAGAATATTAATTCAGGCTTCAACACATTATAAATTTCAGTGAAGATCTCTATCCAAGAATTGTCTTAGAGCACTTCTGAATTTTAAGAGAAACTGAACATTTGATATTCAGAAGCAATAAAATTCAGCCCAACTTGTCACAACATCATAAAGAATTTCAAGGTGCTAGATATTAAAGCTACTGATAAAATAATCAAATCCTCTCAGTAACAATATATATATATATATATATATATATATATATATATATATATATATATATATATATATATATATATATATATATATATATATATATTTCTCTACTTAAACTATGGTCATAATTAGCATTTAAAATATATTATTACCTAATGGAAAAGAACTTTCTACAAACAATAACCTGAATTATGTATAATCCACTTTGTAAATTCTAAAATCTGTACCCCAAAAACATTTATTGCTTCTATTAATAATAATACTGGTTTTAATCAGGTACATATAGAAAACAATAGTTTTGTATTAATTGTTTACAATGATTCTAATAAAAGAAATCAATTTCATTCAAGCAGAAATAAACTCAAAATAGGGCAAGGTAATTTCCAACGATTATAATGTTACATTGCAAGAGCATGTAATTTAAGAGAACTAAATGTTTAAAAATATATTTAACAACAAGATTAAATTCAATATACATAACACGTATGGTTCGCCAGTTTGCTTGTCCGGTCACGAGTAACGGAATGGTTAAATTGACCCCTTTCCCGATCACGGTGACATTAATTATGTCTCGTGGGTTCGTGTCTCCTGCTAGGACAGTGTGGCACTATGATAAAGTTTGCCAGGACATTCCCGTTTCTCGGTGGTTCATACCTGAGGTTTCCTTGGATCATCCTCCACCACTTATTCTGACCGCTATATTTAGCATGTCATGTGCAAAATAATGGAATTTAACCCATTGAATCTGCATTATTGTTTATCTCCATGTCTCAGTAATCGGGCAAGGCACAAATTCTGATTGTGCTCGAGTCCTATTTACATTACTTGTCACTGCTATCTTTCTGCTCCTTCTATTCATGCGTCTTTGAAACTGATAGTTCTTAAAGCAAATCACTCAAAATGCTTGTCAAGTAAACGCCACCTGCAATTATCGCACCTATAGATTGTTGTGTCGCACGCATCACCAGTATATCTTCCATTTCATTTGCATTTTAATCAAATTAATTTTTCTGGAATCGAGTAATCTAGGCTAGTACTTCTATTTCATTTTACCGTAACAAAACTAGTACTATCTGGAAAGATACAATAAAACGTGGGCGAGCAAATTCCGCACGTGAGCAAACATTCAGCTGTTGTAATCTTAACACCAAAATCTTTCTACCTTGTATATATTGGTGTTTCGTCTTTTCAGTCTCTATGATGGGCTTTTATTAATTAAAACGTTCCACCGTTCTCTCCCTCGTATCACAAGTTCATCTACAAAGTATATCGCCCATTATTCATAGGCTCATTATTAAGAAGCAGTAGATAGGGATAGGAGGGCATTCTAAGCGATCAGTTGGAGCTAGCGTCTGATGTAATAACGATTTAGGAGCTGACGATACATGATTATTTTATATCTTGATATCCAAATGATTTCATTGATAAATACATATGTAGGTTAGTTGTAAATTTCGGGACATATTTATCTGAATGTAATAGCTGGATAAACGAAGAATTCAAACTTCATCAATCGTACATCCCTAGGTAATTTAAAAATAATTTAAACGACTTGTAGGCAGTAGAAGCATATACCAGATCAACACAGTTTATCTTTTCACACACCATATTGTATATCTTTTCTTCCTTACAGCTCCTGATAAGCCATCTGTGTCCGTGGGAATTCACACAACGCAAAACATTACACTAAATGTATCAATATCAGGAAACACAAAAGGTCAACGTATCCGCATCACTGGGCATTCTTCTGAGGCAAGCAACACATCATTTAATCAGACTATAAACACGATAAACAGTAATAACACAGAGTTTATCCTTAATGCCACAGCCCTCCCTGGAACGTGTTTCAATTTATCGATTGTAGCGCTGAGTGTTGACGACACACCTAGTGAGAGCGTTGTACTGCAACCTGTATGTTACGGTGAGTATTCCACTTAATATATTCTTCTTACACATGTGTTCTTCCACACGTCGTCATTGTAGTAACAATCGCGCTCACTATCCTCTAATAGCAGTACGTTTGACTGTTATACCGACATCGAAAGCGCAATTTACACCTAGCTGAAGGCATCAAGGCTTAAGCCACTTCGAGTATTCGTGATGCTCTGAGTATTTGAGTGTTTCTGATTTCATTCCAAGTTCCATCCCAATCTATACCGGTACATACCAATTTAAGGTTTGAGCTGATACACATTTCATGATTGGTTTGATTTTGTTGTCCATGTTATAGAAATATATTGTTTCCTGTCTGTATCTTGTTTCTCCCGAATAGGGTTTCGAAAGCTACAGTAGTTCTAATTGGAAAAGATGCATATGTTTAAAACTGTTGAGATTCCCATAGGTTCTGTCTTGACGTTTACACCCATGCTCTAAATAGTTAGTGTTTGTCGCGCTGATGAAAGACTCAGAACTAATAATATTATCATATGAAGCGTTAGCCAGATATGCATTATTGCAGTATAAATTAAGATCCCTTCTTTTAAACTGATTCACAGAGATGCCGACATTGCCTATCCTAGACTGTGGTGGAGGTCAATGAATTATAAACCGGTTGTTCTCAAGTCTTCTATTGGACGCTAGCCTATTTGAGGCCTTCCTCTTATCTTAATTTTGTGTGATCTTCAAATAAAAAACAAAACGAGTTAAAGACAACAATATTTGTCAACTAAAACAAAACATTAGTTTTCTAGAACATAAGGTCAACATAAAAAACAAGACGTTAAGGTAATGTGAATTAAATACCAAAATAATTCAACAATTACAGACAAAGTTCCTAATAATTTAAAGTCCCGATTAAAACTCAGCAAAGGTCCAGAAAAAATTCTAAACTGATAGCGATGGCGTCTATATTATAGTTATGAGGGTGCTGATGTGCCAGCAGCAATTTGGTGCATCACAGAAATATTAATTCTGGTTTAAATACATTATAAATTTTAGTAAAAGGTTTCAGTCCAAGAATTGTCTTAGAGAACCTCTGTATTTCAAGAGAAACCAATCACTTGAATTGAATAATCAGAATAAATAATAATCAGCTCAACTGTTCACAACATCATATACAATTTCAAGGTGCTAGAGCTTAAAGCTACTGATAAAATCCTCAATTCCTCTCAGTAACACTATATATATATGTATAAAGTTCTCTACTTAACCTCTGGTCACATTTAGCATTTTAAAATGTATCATTATCTAAAGGAAAACATCTTTCTAGAATGATCCTGTAGCTTACAAAAAATAACTTGATTTATGTATAATCGACTTTGTAAATTTCAAAACCTACACCTATAAAACTTGTATTTCTTCTATTAATAATAATACTGATTTTAAACAACTACACAGAGACAACAATATAGTTATGTATGAGTTGTTTAGAATGATTCAATTGAAAGAAATCAATTTGGATCTGTAGTGTAAGCCTTAATCCAATTAGCTTGAAATATCACTTGATAGTAAATGTAATCAGATAACACACAATGGACTAAAATTCTTAAACACCAACAGCTGCTTTATTTTATACATTCACTAGGATTTAAGTTCCATTGCAAATATACTCTCAGGGCAGACTTCGCTCCCCTTCCAAGCTTTAATGATGTCTTGTATTGAATAAATTCCACATTACGAATTCTACAGTTATTCTTCATTAACAAATAACATTACATGGTGGCAGCGGTGAAACACAGGATTGAAATTATCAGAGTTGAAGAAGGCTTCATTTCAGTTAACAAATCCATACAAATTTGACTTTTCGATACCTGAAACTTGGGAAACGTGGTTTCAGCGCTTTGAACGCTTTCGTCAAGCATCTGGACTTTGCGAAAAAGAGGAAGAAATTCAAGTGAAAACCTTGATTTATTCCATGGGAAGTCAGGCTGATGACATTTTGTCTTCGTTCAACCTGGCAGAGGAAGATCAAAAGAAGTTTAAGCCTGTGACAGATAGATTCGTGCGATATTTCATTTAAAAGAGGAATGTAATATTTGAAAGAGAAAAATTTAATCAAAGGAAACAGGAAGAGGGAAAAATAGTGGACAGTTTTGTTACAGCTATATATGTGTTAGCTGATAATTGTCATATCGGGTGGCTACATAATGAAATGTGCAGAGATCGACTTGTAGTTGGACTGCGAGATTCGAAACAATCAAAACAATTGCAGTTAGATGCGAATCTAACTTTAGAATCTGCCATTAGTCAAGCTCTACAAAATGAGGCTCTGCAAAAGCAAAAAACAACGATACGAGCAAGTGTAGAACGAATGACTGAAATGGATGCTGTAAAATCGTCTTCACTGAAATATTGGAAACAGAAACATACATTTCCAAATGCTCAACAAACTGATGTCAGCAGAAAAGGATGCATGAAATGCGGAAAGAAAGGAAATCATTCTCGAGACCAATGTTCAGCAAAAGAAGCAGAATGCCATAAGTGTAAGAGGAGAGGACACTATGCAAAAAGATGGGTCAACCATTGATAACGCGGGTGAGATTGAACAACGCTACACTTTGCTGGAATCAAACAATGCATTCAGTGTTCAAGACATATTTGTTGTGAAGGGACTTAATCAGGAACTCTTGGGTAGGCCCGCGAGTCAGGCTCTTAAGAGTTTCTAACAGATAAATATATCCTCCGTAAATGCCTCAGATACAACTCACAAAATACAAGCAAAATTCAAGATAAGTCCATACATTTAGATTGGGACTATCGCGAGAAATATCCAAATTTGTTTAAAGGTCTAAGGAAAACAAAATGTTTCTATAACACAACTCTGGACACAAATGCCAAGCCTTATGCCTTATCCATCCCAAGAAAGGTTCCTATCCCTTTATTAAATAAAGTTGAAGACGAGATGGATAGAATGGAAAAAATGGGGGCTATTTCAAACGTACCGGTAGATGAGCCCAATTGAGTGGTGCGCTGCAATGGATGTTGTTCCAAAACCAAACGGTAAGGTAAGAATTTGCGTCCATCTAACTACACTGAATGAGTCGGTTAAAATAGAAAACCATCCACTACATCATTTGAAGAATTCCTTGCAGAACAAGCAGGTGCAAAGTTTTTCACCAAACTTGATGCAAACACGGGCTTTTGGCAGATAAATCTGTCAGAAGATTCACGCCGCCTTACAACTTTCATTACTTCTTTTGGTAGGTTTTATTTTAATCACCTTCCTTTTGGGATCAGTTCTGCGCCTGAAAGTTTTCCAAAAAGGATGTCAGAAACATAACGGAATACTCTGTCATATGGACGATGTTTTTGTTTTTGGGGAAACGCATAAACTGCCTGACGAAAGACTAGAAATGGTCCTGAAATTAATTCAAACGACTGGCGTCACTTTGAACGCTGAAAAGTGTGAATTTTCGATACCATCCATAAGGTTTCTTGGGTATATTGTTGACGTAAATAGTTGCCGACCTGATCCAGAAAATGTCAAAGCTATAACTGAAATAGAAACAACGAAATGCGTAACAGAGATTTCTCGGTATGGCAAATCAGCTTGGCAAATTTTGTCAAAATGTGGCAGAAAAATAAAAACTATTACGTGAGCTCTTGAAAGGTAAACACTCGTGGACTTGGGGTCCAGATCAAGAACAAGCTTTTAGAGATATCAAGCAAGAAATGATATCTTCACCTACTTTAGCACATTATGATTCATATAGAAAAATAGCTGTATCTGCAGATGCATCTTCATTTGGAATATATGCTGTGCTACGGCAGAAGTGCGGTAGAACCCTGAGACCAGTGGCATTCGCGTCATGAGGTATGTCAGAATCCGAGCAGCGCTATGCTCAAATAGAAAAGTAGGCCCTTGGAATCACTTGGGCTTGTGAACGCTTTAGTAGCTATTTAATTGGGTCACAATTCAAACTTGCAACTGACCATAAACCATTAGCACCATTAATCAGCACAAAAATCTTTGGGAGATTTACCCCCTAGAATTCAACGCTATACATGTTGCTGGCAAGAATCTACTGCTTATGCTCTATCCAGAGCACTTTTAACTTATTACTCTCAGAGCGACAGAGACATTCAGGCTGTAACTAACGCCTACGTTAATTTCGTACATATTTATTTGCCTGCATCAAATACTCGACTTGAAAAAATAAAGTCTGAATATCTAAAGGATTCGATTTGCAAACAACTTGTACAATTCTGTAAAAACGTGGTAGCCGGAGAAATTCGCTATGGACGCAAACAAATTCTTTGTTAACTTAAATAAATATTTATTTCTAGAATACAAGGTGAACATAAAAAATACGAAGGTACGGTAATGTGAATTAAATACAAAATCATCCTAGAATTACAAAGTTCATAATAATTTAAAGTCCCGAATAAACCAAAACTGTACGCGATGACGTCTATATTATAGTACGGAGGGTGCTGATGTGCCAAAAGCAATGTGGTGCATCAAAGAATATTAATTCAGGCTTCAACACATTATAAATTTCAGTGAAGATCTCTATCCAAGAATTGTCTTAGAGCACTTCTGAATTTTAAGAGAAACTGAACATTTGATATTCAGAAGCAATAAAATTCAGCCCAACTTGTCACAACATCATAAAGAATTTCAAGGTGCTAGATATTAAAGCTACTGATAAAATAATCAAATCCTCTCAGTAACAATATATATATATATATATATATATATATATATATATATATATATATATATATATATATATATATATATATATATATATATATATATATATATTTCTCTACTTAAACTATGGTCATAATTAGCATTTAAAATATATTATTACCTAATGGAAAAGAACTTTCTACAAACAGTAACCTGAATTATGTATAATCCACTTTGTAAATTCTAAAATCTGTACCCCAAAAACATTTATTGCTTCTATTAATAATAATACTGGTTTTAATTAGGTACATATAGAAAACAATAGTTTTGTATTAATTGTTTACAATGATTCTAATAAAAGAAATCAATTTCATTCAAGCAGAAATAAACTCAAAATAGGGCAAGGTAATTTCCAACGATTATAATGTTACATTGCAAGAGCATGTAATTTAAGAGAACTAAATGTTTAAAAATATATTTAACAACAAGATTAAATTCAATATACATAACACGTATGGTTCGCCAGTTTGCTTGTCCGGTCACGAGTAACGGAATGGTTAAATTGACCCCTTTCCCGATCACGGTGACATTAATTATGTCTCGTGGGTTCGTGTCTCCTGCTAGGACAGTGTGGCACTATGATAAAGTTTGCCAGGACTTTCCCGTTTCTCGGTGGTTCATACCTGAGGTTTCCTTGGATCATCCTCCACCACTTATTCTGACCGCTATATTTAGCATGTCATGTGCAAAGTAATGGAATTTAACCCATTGAATCTGCATTATTGTTTATCTCCATGTCTCAGTAATCGGGCAAGGCACAAATTCTGATTGTGCTCGAGTCCTATTTACATTACTTGTCACTGCTATCTTTCTGCTCCTTCTATTCATGCGTCTTTGAAACTGATAGTTCTTAAAGCAAATCACTCAAAATGCTTGTCAAGTAAACGCCACCTGCAATTATCGCACCTATAGATTGTTGTGTCGCACGCATCACCAGTATATCTTCCATTTCATTTGCATTTTAATCAAATTAATTTTTCTGGAATCGAGTAATCTAGGCTAGTACTTCTATTTCATTTTACCGTAACAAAACTAGTACTATCTGGAAAGATACAATAAAACGTGGGCGAGCAAATTCCGCACGAGAGCAAACATTCAGCTGTTGTAATCTTAACACCAAAATCTTTCTACCTTGTATATATTGGTGTTTCGTCTTTTCAGTCTCTATGATGGGCTTTTATTAATTAAAACGTTCCACCGTTCTCTCCCTCGTATCACAAGTTCATCTACAAAGTATATCGC
Organism: Unio delphinus; assembly: GCA_029339505.1. Lineage (NCBI taxonomy): Eukaryota > Metazoa > Mollusca > Bivalvia > Unionida > Unionidae > Unio > Unio delphinus. The sequence goes on along the minus strand of JAQISU010000009.1, from coordinate 2,234,492 downwards.
CCATTATTCATAGGCTCATTATTAAGAAGCAGTAGATAGGGATAGGAGGGCATTCTAAGCGATCAGTTGGAGCTAGCGTCTGATGTAATAACGATTTAGGAGCTGACGATACATGATTATTTTATATCTTGATATCCAAATGATTTCATTGATAAATACATATGTAGGTTAGTTGTAAATTTCGGGACATATTTATCTGAATGTAATAGCTGGATAAACGAAGAATTCAAACTTCATCAATCGTACATCCCTAGGTAATTTAAAAATAATTTAAACGACTTGTAGGCAGTAGAAGCATATACCAGATCAACACAGTTTATCTTTTCACACACCATATTGTATATCTTTTCTTCCTTACAGCTCCTGATAAGCCATCTGTGTCCGTGGGAATTCACACAACGCAAAACATTACACTAAATGTATCAATATCAGGAAACACAAAAGGTCAACGTATCCGCATCACTGGGCATTCTTCTGAGGCAAGCAACACATCATTTAATCAGACTATAAACACGATAAACAGTAATAACACAGAGTTTATCTTTAATGCCACAGCCCTCCCTGGAACGTGTTTCAATTTATCGATTGTAGCGCTGAGTGTTGACGACACACCTAGTGAGAGCGTTGTACTGCAACCTGTATGTTACGGTGAGTATTCCACTTAATATATTCTTCTTACACATGTGTTCTTCCACACGTCGTCATTGTAGTAACAATCGCGCTCACTATCCTCTAATAGCAGTACGTTTGACTGTTATACCGACATCGAAAGCGCAATTTACACCTAGCTGAAGGCATCAAGGCTTAAGCCACTTCGAGTATTCGTGATGCTCTGAGTATTTGAGTGTTTCTGATTTCATTCCAAGTTCCATCCCAATCTATACCGGTACATACCAATTTAAGGTTTGAGCTGATACACATTTCATGATTGGTTTGATTTTGTTGTCCATGAGCAGCAGAGAGAGTGAACAGACTTTTGGCTGAAAAGGACCGACAGAAAAAAAGGATCGACAGACTTTTGGCTGAAAAGGACCGACAGAAAAAAAGGGATCGACAGACTTTTTGTCGAAAAGGATCGACATCAGAAAAAAGGATCGACAAAGCGTCGACACCAGACCAACTTGCTAGCAATTCATAAAAAAAAGATGCCATTTAGTTGACGTTCACCTCCTCGGCTGCTAATGCGCTAACTAAATATTTGATCAAGTCCGACACGATATCTTGTCCGAGGGTCTGATAAATTTATCGTCACAAATCCGTGTGGGATTGTCTGAGCGTGGCTAAAGAAATTTCTAAATCGATTATGATCCATATCACCACCGCACCAAGTTTGCCAAATATTTCTAAGAGTATGAGTATCAACTCCGTTAAATACACACAGCATATTGCAGTTATCTCTGATCACTTTTGGTATTTGAGTGTAACGTTGAGTGATATATATCACATCGGTGTTTTTATGTCTGCCTCTGGAAAATATTCTAGCAGGATTCTTTTGATTATCTAACATGATATCATCACATACGACTAAATTGTTAATACTTTCATCAATATCATCAATACTAGGTGCCTCTTCGATATCGGTTATAAACTCAATAACACCATCGCCGTTAATTTCTTGCGCGGCATCATTAAAATCCTTTAATACTTCATAACATCGTTGATCGTCTACACTCGGAGCAATCATGTACAATTTATCCCACTTCATCCATCTCGTTATCAAATTAAGTAGCAATTGTGTTTTACCACTTCCAGATGGTCCGATGATAATCGCGCGAATAGAATTTGGTAACATTGCATGGTGTCTAATAGGTTCCCGTCGTCGAGTAGCTGAATAATCAATTACATTCATAACTGTTATATATAAATTATGGATCTATATTGTGTGAAGTGTAGGACGCGTACTGGCACAAATGACTTGACGACGATTACAACGAAAAATAATCGATCAGCGCTTTCTGGTAAATGCGTACAATGTAGTACGAAAAAATTTAGATTTACTTCCACGAAACCTTTAAAAAAAAACGAGGAGGTGATATTGCAGCCAAATTGACAAAACTCCCAGGAACACCGTGGGCAAAGTATCCAGGAGAAAAGCACCTTCCAGGATATAGCTACTGTGGACCGGGAACACGATTAGATATCAGACTTGATGATCAAAATTTACCCCGACCCGGCGAGTATCCAATAAACGCTATTGATAAGGCGTGTCATGCTCATGATGTCGCTTATAAAAGCAGCAATCTTCAACACAGACATCTCGCAGATGTAAAATTAATTCATGCGTTAAATGCTATTCCTGATAAATCCTTCAAAGAAAAATTGGCTTCGTGGTTGGTAAAATCTGCTATGAAGGGTAAATTGATGTTAGGTGCTGGTAATTGAAAATGCTAGCATTTTAATATGGAATCTATTTATTATTCTCCGAGAGGATACTGGAGAGGTTACGCAGCAATCAATAAACTAGCTAGTGCATCAAAGGTGAAAAAAACTACAGCGGCAAACTGGTTATCTAAACAGGCAATATGGCAAATTTATCTACCAGCGCCTAAACAAATTAACTATTCGCATTTTGATGTTACAACACCTAATGAAGTTCATCAAGCTGATATACTATTTCTGCCGCATGACAACGGTTACAAATACGCGTTAACGTTAGTTGATATTGCAAGTCGATACAAAGAAGCAGAACCGTTAAAAACAAAATCATCTACTGAAGTAGCTTCTGCATTTGAAAAAATTTATCGACGAGGTCCTCTGCGCTGGCCAAATCTGTTACAAGTTGATCCTGGCAAGGAATTTCAAGGTGTTGTTACATCTACGATGAATCATAATAATGTCGCCATCAGACGAGGACACACTGCGCTACATCGCGATCAGGCAATTGTTGAACGGTTTAATAAAACCCTTGCTGAGCGGTTATTCGGATATCAATACGCAAAAGAATTCATCCAGGATAAACGATCCCGTGAATGGGTCAAGAGATTACCAGCTGTGATTACCGCAATCAATAATGAGATTACTAGAACAATTAATATGAAACCTGTCAACGCTATTAAGAAGGCGTCTATCAAAATGGAAATCCAAGGAATTTCACAAAAAGAACCAATTCTTGGTAGTAATGTCATTGTAAGGTACTTATATGAACCAGGAGAGCTTGAGGGTGGTAAAAAAAGAGCTACTGATCCTATTTGGAGTGTCACTACGCATAATATATCCGGTATAACACGATCAACTGGTAGACCTCCAATCTATAGACTGGATTCAACTGCTCCTCAGCGGGGTTTTACACGCGAACAATTACAAGTGATTCCCGAGGATACTCAATTACCACCGCGTGGTCTTAATTAGCACCCAGGGTGCTGTCACCCCGGCGTCTATTACACTCAAGACAGGTCAACATCACATTGTTTCTGACATGACCGAGATTGTTATTTTTTCTGTCTACCGTGAATTGGCGAGGATCTTTATCCGAATACTGCCAACGCATTATACAATTGCAACTCGCGCAGTAATTATTTTGTTGTTGCTTCAAAGTGATTATTAATTCAGCATCGATGTCAAATTCTCGTTTATTTTTTTTATCCTGTTGTTTATAACCAGAGAGTTTTTTTCTGATTATATTATCATCGGTGTGTATATTACTTATTGTATTGTCATTATCATTAACCACAATTCTTCGAAGTTGGTTTATTCGCCGTACTCTGGATACTGCGAGATAAACTAAATTTGACCACTCAATATGATTATCTACTATCCAAAGAGTTGTATCGGATATAGTCAATCCCTGTGAAGAGTGTATTGTTGCTGCATAACCTAGCGTCCACGGGGATTTATCAGCACCTAATGCATCTTTAACGACGCTGATATCAACCAGCACAATATCATTTAATACTAAATTCTGCTTTTGTTGTTGTCCAGGAATGTCAACGTCGATATTCTGCTTTCGTGTATCCTTAGGTCTATAACAGAGTGGTACTGGAAGTGTTGCAAATTTTTCTTTATGTAGCGCAAACAACTTCATCTGAAGTGCGTCTCTGACTATTTTTCTACTCGCGATTATTAAATCATTTGGCCTCCACATTTCCCAAAAATCATTCATGGGAGTTTCTGAAATTATTTCACGCGCTATTTCACATTGGATTGTATCCGGTTGTAATCTAATTAGCGCTTTGAATTCTCGTAATTGTTCATCAAGTGATCTATGGTCGGTATTAATCTCTTCATAATAATCTACAAATCCTTTTAGCCATTCATGTGGAGATCCACCAACAAATGGCTGCGGTTGGCCGTGATCCCCGCACATGACGACTTTTGTGTTTTTTGTCAACAACCATGATAGAAATGTCTGTAATATTGTCAATGATACCGTGCATATTTCATCCCAGATTATTATTTCAGGAATAAATTTATCGCCCATTCGATCAGGAGTCCATGTATCGCCTTTCCATCGAAAGAAGCTGTGATAAGTACAGGCTTTTACCCCCCGCGCTATCATCTCTCTGGCGAGTCTGTGAGTTGGTGTTAACACAATCATGTTAGAAACGCTAGCGTTTCCATGACGAAATAATTCGATTGCACGAGTTGTTTTTCCTGATCCACCACAGCCGTTTAAATAAACTGTCTTGTATCTACAAATCGGATCGGATACGGGCGGTGCAGTAGAAAAGTCTGATTGAATCTCTGAGATATTATGGTTACTTTTCAAGTATTTATCATCCGTAGCAACGTCTGCGGATTTACAATACTCATGTAGTGTTTCTTTTTTAAACCTCCAATTTCCCCACGCTTCCTTAGGATCTGTGAATTTAGCTACATCTGATTTGTATTTCTCATGGATATACATCGAATCAGTAGCTACTCTAACCGCGGTATTAGGAAATCTGTTTATCATCGAGAATAGATTAATACAAGAATAGGCTAGCATAGAACTTCTCAAATGTGTGTACTGACAACTATATCCATCACAGTAGGTAACAACCGTACCTAATTTCTCACCATTGGATCGAAAAGCATCCCTACGGGTTACAAATTTTCCTTTTTTTATTAAATCGGTTATGATAAAATCGTATTCTTCATTGTCTAAGATCAATCTCGAAGAATATTTTGCATTGTCAAATCTTCCATCTTGAGTGAATTTACCGATTATTCTTCGTCCGAGTTCTTTAGCCTCTCTATTCCTACCTTCGAATAACCTCTTAGACCAATCCATAAGTGTTTCACAATCTCCCAATTGTTTTCGTTGTTCGTTAATTATTTTTTCTAGATCGGGTTTTGGTAACCAAACATCTTTCTGCGCGTTATAACAAATAATCGCTTCACTGACAATTAATGATGTTAACATACCACAATCGATCATATATCGCAATAGCACAATTGGCATCCACGCTTTTTCATACATATGTCTACCAAGCCAAAGATAACTACACGGATGTAACCCTGTAGCTAATTCGAATGATATCACACGAGCGAACCCGGTTAAATCAAAATTAGAACTGCTAGCAGTTCCAGGCAATGGACCATTAATCGCAACACGAGTCATTTCATGTGTGGGATGTCCAAATCGTTTAAAATATTCAGAGCATTCTCCATATCCGAGAAAACTTCCATGATAACACGCGGATATATCAATTGAAATCATACCATCACGTGAGTATTTCGTATTCCACAATCCTCCATGACCCAATTCGACACAACTCAACTTCACATCCTCCAGAAAATCACTTCGTGTTGGACGCCATGAGTTTTTTTCTCGTGCGAAGTGAGCTACCACTGATGGAATCGTGAAGCTATCCGTAAGTAGTTTTTCATTAGAAAATTCTTTAGAATTTTCACCTGAAAATTCATTAGCGATTTTTCTCATTTTAGTATCTAATTCTTCAGTTCGATATAATTCACCATTTGGTTTTACAAACTGATCAAATCCTATTTCCGGATCCTCATTACTCCTGAGTAACCACATTGACACAGGGTCGTCTTTGGTTAATGTGTGAATAGCATCAAATAATTTCTCTTCATAGAAACCATCCCAAGAAAATTCTTTAGGGATATATCGAACAGTTCTTTCTCGTGGAAATATATTTACCGCGGGTGTCCACGCGTGTTTGTTATGATCAATAATTTCAATTGGAGCTCCTCGCGATTGATATTTCGGTTCGTATAATACTTCTCCGGTTATCGTCGCTACCGATATTGGAAATTTTAATAATGCTTCTAATTTAGCTATATCGGAAATTGTTGCCCCGCGCTGTTTCACTGTCAATTCCCATTCGGTTATTTTGTTTCGTCGTTGTTCAGTTAATTTGTTTCCCCGGGATGCATTTGTGAAGTGTTCTATTACCCGTGTTGCTACACAATTAAGTGGCAAAGCCACTGATGATGAAAACATTGGAGCTAGTTTTGTAATATTAGGATTATTATTTATTGGATATAACCCATACACAACTGCTGTTACAGGGTAAGATTTCTCATAGTATGGTTTGTCAATCCCAGTTAGAGTTCCTGGTTTGGAATCTCTACTCACAATAACAGTTTTTTTATCCTTAAGGATTGGGTCAAATTTATCTCTGATAATCCATTCACCTTCCTCTTCGATAATGAATTTTATTCTAAAAAAATACCTCCGTAGAAATCCTTTGGATTTCTTGCCAAGGTGTGAAAGTATCACAGCTGCTCTTATATCATTCATAGTAGCATCAATTACAGGTACATTGACATCTTCATCAATAATTCGAAATGTCGACCACGTATGAGATGCTCCATCACGCTTAAACTCATTAAAACAGTCGCTGATTTTACTCAATAGTGGTTTATCATCTACTAGACTTTTAGGTATATCAGAGATTCTATCGAGATTAAATCTAACATTTTTCCAAGGCTTAATTTTCGATAATCTCTTGAACTCCTTCATATTATAATTAAAACAAGTATTTAAATAAAAAAAAATTATATAATGAATCATTGCAAATGGCTTATGATTGGATCAAAGACTCCGTGTAACAAATCATGCAGAAATGAATTATGTGGGTATCATATGCAGAGTGTGAGAAACGGTTCGGAGGGACCTCTACCATGCTTGCATTGTGGGGTAGGTGTAAGAGGCAAGTCGCAGTTATGCATTAATTGCGGGGGTAAGCGTTATAGAGAGTTAAAACGTTATTATGACAAGCGAAGAATCAAAAATCCTGACGACGTCAATAGCAAAATCATAAAAACTACGGATGACTATATAAAAAGATTTGTTAATGTTATAATTCAGCCAATTAACGAATTAGACAAATAGATATATTATATATACAAATGAGCCAAGAATTTCAAAGACATCCTGTTATTAAAAATTACGAAGCTTCTCGTGATGGTATTGTCAGACATTGTAGACTCAAGAAATCTGTTGGATGGGATAATGGTATAGGGTATTTGATGTTTACTACTGCTGAAGGGAAGAAGTATCTTAATCACCGTTTCGTTTATGAAGTGCATAATGGATTAATCAAGGATGGTTTTGTTATTGATCATATTGATTCTAATCCCAAGAATAACAAGTTGAACAACCTTCAAGCTATAACGCAGCGTGAAAACTCCAAACGAGGAGGAACTGGGAAATACTCGAAAATTGCTAGACCTGTAAGATCGTTTAATACTGACACGGAGATGGTATTTCAATCAATGTCAGAAGCTGGTAAGTATTTCGATATTCACCCCTTCTCAGTACAAAAAGTAGCAGAGGGAATTTATAAGACGGCTTTTTCAAAACGTTTTAAAAACAAAATTCAGTTTTCTTACGTATAATACGGGAGATAACTCCGTTAGGTATAACGCGTGTGAAATCCGTAGGATTTCCACCAATGACAGAGTTACGGATCTTAAACATTGAAACATTTACCTATGTTCGCTCAGCCGGAACGCGAGTGTTTCCTATTCATTGAAGTAGGTGGGCGTGGTTAAAATTCCTTGTATTACAATGATCTAATTGATAAGGATATATATACTAAAAAATCTCTATTTTGTATGACTAATCCGTGGTGTAATGGTATAGTGTTTGTCTTGTAAACATAGATCTATATCAACTACGTGTTCGGTCCCCATAGCAGATACATTATTTGATGGCGAAACGGAAGATGTTTTTATATTAATTGGGGGAGAGGGGCGGATCCCCCTCAGCCAAACCAACATTGTAACTCATGCTATCGCATTCTCGGTAGCGTGGGTTGGTGTTTTTTCCAACTCATGCAACCATGAAATCGAATTCATGGGTTGCCATGTTGGTTTGGTTTACCACGCCCACATCATTACCATCATCGTTCCATTGAATTATAATCCATCCTTTGTTATGCCTAAAATTTGCCGCAACACTCGAGCGCGGAGATATATGGCATTGTACCGTCCTATGTGTATATACAACTGCCTACCACACTAGATCACGGGGTTGTAAGTGCCGTCGTCATTCATTGTCATTGTAAATATCATAATCACCTATAATCTATTGTTGTACCGTCCTATGTGTATATACAACCGCCTACCACACTAGATCACGGGGTTGTAAGTGTAATCATAAGTGTAATCATAATCACCTATAATCGCATTAAGCTTCTGGGTATACTAAGATGATCAACACCTTAGTGTATCCAGAATTCATTTTGAAAATACTTTGTATTTTTAATACTTTGTATTTGAAATACTTTGTATTTTTAATACTTTGTATTTAAAATATTTTGTATTTAAACAAATATATTTTTATATATATATGAATCTTGAAAATCTCAAATTGATTATTATTGAAATCAACAAACTTAAGGATGAAAATGTAAAATTATGTTCAGGTTTGGATTGTGATCAAATTATGACCAATTTCGAGGATATACAATTTGCAGAACAGACCGGAAAATATGTCCTATCTAAAAAATATTTTTTAATTAAGAATATCCAAAAGCTTATACGTGAGAGCTTAGTAAATACTGAAGATGTTAATGTATTCGTACCATTATGTAGCATCGTTGAACGTGTACGAAAGCAATTAGGATTAGAATATGAACAAAAGAGACTTATTAATTGTAAAGTGAGACAATTAAAAATGTTAATGGAAAACTCTGAAGGTGATGAACCCCACGCGTAGAGAGCCTCCTTTGTTTGTATAACCAGTACGGTATGAGGAAGTAAAATTATGTGTGTAAACGAGGAAGTATAATCTAGTGATTTTTTTTTACTTTGAAAATCGAAGATGGAAACTCAAAGAATTTCACAATTTGACAATAGTGATACTCTTTTAATAATGATAGGACAATCATTGACCACACGAAACGTAAAGGAACGACTTAGCGCTCTTAAGAAAATATTACCCCTTCGTGATCGTATACGTGAAAAACTTCAACAGCGGCAATTACTTCAGACTGACTTCACAGAGGATACAGAACAACTCTTCAAACCTATTGTTAGTGCAACTGAGGGTGTGAAAACAGCAACTGAACGGGCGATATACGGAGATGTCCCTAAAGAAGGTCCTAGAACAGAGAAGCCTCTTCTCCCTGTGTTGGAGAAAATAGCAAAACGAACTAAACAAACGAAACAAGCTGTACAAATACTTCCAGGTGAAATCGCAGGGGAGATGGAACTACAACGACAGCAAGAACGAGAAGAACGAGAAGAACTACAACGACAGCAAGAACAAGAAGAACTACAACGACAGCAAGAACAAGAAGAAGAAGAAGAAGAAGAAGAAGAACAAGAAGGCGCAGTTTCCACGAAGAGTCGTGTTTCCTTTATAGACAAATTCAAACCTGAGATTGTATCACATATACAAGAATTTCAATTTGAAAAACCCAGCGATTATACCGCCTTTGGTGAGTTTGCTGTCAAGAGTTATAATATAAGAGATGAAATTGTCAAAGAGGAGTATAAGGATAGTAAAGTATCAAAAGATGACTGGTATGATTGGTTGTATAAAACGAAGAAGAATATTAGGAGTCTTACTGAGAGGAGGAAGGAAGAACAGTCGTATATATACTTTCAGAATGGAATTAAGGAAGGAGTGAAAAAAGCTAAATCAGACCCTGAATTTCTTAGATTACCAAAACAATCAAAACCCGGTTCAGAAATAAAAACACAAGGTGCAACTGGTACAACTAAAAAAACAGGCAGTGGTTTAGTTGGAAACTCTAATGTAACATGTCCCGGCAATATTCTCGGCGATATAGCACGATTAGAAATACTTGTAGGAGGAAAACGAGCCGGGAATAACTCACCAGAAATAATCAATGAAGCTGCTGATATCTGTAGGCGGTTATTTCAAGGTGGTATCATGGATATTGCAACATATAGAGATTTCATTGAAGAGTTAGCCGAAAATCCTGCGGATTTTTACGGTTATCATAGCGATTAGATAAATATCAATTTGGAAATGCTTTAGTATTTGGAAACACTAGCATTTGGAAATGCTTTAGCATTTCTATATAGAGAATGATCATACACTACAACCATGATAAACCAACTAGTGTCTACGTGGTAAACTCACGATTGCCAAAATACCGAGTATACTATGGAGATGGTCTCGGTAATACTATAATGGGATTATTTTCAAGAATGGCTCCAAAAGTGGCTCCGCTAGTAAAACAATTATCGATGAAAGCAATTGATGTTATCCGAGATAAGGGTATTAACACTGTTGGTGATCTTGCCGGGAAGGCATTTTCAGCCGCTAAGGATAAACTAACAGCGTTAGTGAAATCACGAAGTGATTTTCGTAGAAATTTTTCAAAACCTGGAAATGCTAGCATTTCTAAAATGACTTCACTACCATCTACTGCAGTAATGCCTACACAGGTTAGTAAAATAATAAATAACGCCGTGGATAAAAAACTACAATCGATGATGCAATCATCGATTCAGGATAACATAACAGCAAATATGATAGCCGGAAGTGGGTTTCCGGGAAGTGGCTTTAAGAAATTTCGCCGGAAACGTTAGAAATATTTATTTGAACAGGATTTCCAATTATGATAGTTATTGTAGAAATGCTAGCATTAGAAATATTTGTGTCAGAATCACTTGTGATTCTATTTATTTGAATAGGATGCTCAGTTGTTATGGTTATTGTAGAAATGCTAGCATTAGAAATATTTATGTCAGAATCACTTGTATCAGAATCACTTGTGATTCTACTTACGTTATCTTCATTATCAGATATTTTCATCATCATTATTAAAATACACCCAACTAAATAATTAGTTTATAAAAATTATTTTTATATTATAAAATATTTATAATTTGCTAATTTTGTTAGATTTTTTACTTTTTTTACTCATTTTTCTAGTGTTTTTACTCATTTTTCTAGTGTTTTTATGCAATTCATCGACAAAATTTCATGAAAATCGAGGATGAAAACCCCAGGAATTCATTTAGAGAAAATCGATTTTGATCAGATTTTTTATCCTGTGAGGCTAAAAATATGTTGTTTCATCGAATTTTCGATGTTTTTTTTATTGATTTTGTATTGTTTTTTGGCTAATCCGTCGACATAATTTCATGAAAATCGATTTTCTCTAAATGAATTCCTTGGGTTTTCAATTCAAAATTCCTTCAGAATTTTTTAAATTACTTTCAGAATTTTTTAAATTACTTTGTAATTTTTGATTTAGACCAACGGGTATATAATAAAAAATGTTCAAACAGAATCCTGATGTTGCATTTGACATGGAAGCCCCAGTACTTAAAGATGAATCTGTACGTGATTATCAATTTTTTGCTTATCACGCAGTGCAACCTAATCTTCGCGGGAGAATTGAACTTCAAGTTCATGATACTAGTAAATACTTTTTACCCGCTGAAGCCTTTATTGAAGTCGAAGGTGAACTTGTAACAGATGTTGTAGCTAATACACCATATGCAGATAACCCAACTGTCCGAGTTGGTTTTGTTAACAATGGCATCATGGCATTATTTGAAAGTGCTAGATATCTCATTGATGGAAAAGAAATCGAATCTATTGAACGCGAGGTTGATGTTGCTACGGGAATAATCGGGTTAGCGAGATACTCTGATGACTATACTAGATCAGCGGGTCCGTCTATGATGTTCACGAAGGATATTACTGATAACGCTGATCACATTCAGCATATTAAAATACATACTCCAGTAGCTACTGCAGCTGTACAACCTGATACCCCTGAACATAGAGATATACCAGGTGCTGCCTTTGATATTCTCGGAAGTGTTAATAATAATTTCAATTTAGGGTTTGCAACAAGAGTAGCAACGTTGCAAGGAGAGCGTCGACGGTTTTCATATGCGATTCCGCTCCATCACATATTTGGATTTTGTAGAAACGTCAGAAAAGTTATCTATGGAGTAAAGCATACTATAGCACTAGTACGAAGAGGTACTGATAATTATGCAATCTGGCGCGCTGCTGGCGTTGCCGCTGGTAAAGTCATTTTATCAAAACTATCACTGTGGATGCCAGTGTTGACTCCATCGTTGTCAACAGAACCACGGTTACTATCATTTATGGATCAAGGGGGGAAGAGATTATTAAGTTGGTTGTCAACGTCCACAGATACCATGGATTCTAATATTGATGGTACACTTACATGGCATCTAGCATCAAAACAGGGTATTACAGCTCCACGGCATATTTTTATTGCGCTACAGAATACTGCGCGATTAAACAATCAAGAACGTTCCCACATGATATTTGATCAAATTGGGTGTAGTGAAGTCTCGCTGAGAATAAACGGACAGCAAGAACCATCAGAGGATATACAACTTGATTATGGAAATAATCATATTGCACGAGTTTATCATCGGTTGCTGTCGTATATGGGACGCGATCAAAATGTCGATACTGGTCTACAAATATCACAGTTGGATTTTAAAAGTCTGTATCCGATTTATTACTTTTCGTTGGAACATCTTGACTTGATGAGACAGTCCGTCGTTGATATACACTTCCGAGCTCGTGTAACCCGTCCTGGTCCTCCTGGTGGTCCTGGTGCTATTGCTAATTATAGAGCGGTTGCTGTCATTCTCAGTGATAAGTCAATGATACTCGAAGGTGTTGGTGGACGAATGAGACTGGTAGATGCACCAGTGGAAAATCTTTAATTGAAAATCCTTTGGATTTTTACATTGAATCGCTTGCGATTTAGAATCAATCTGTTTTGTATAATGTCGTATAATAATATCAATGTTACGTTGACACCTGGTCAGCTAAAAAAATTACAATCCAAATCAGCTAAGCAATGTGGAACCACAATAACGCTGAAACCTAATCAAATGAATGGCGGAGGGAATAAACTATCGCTGACGAAAACTCAGGTTAATCATTTTAATAAAGCGCTGAAAGAAAAAAAGGGAGTTCAGGTTACTCTTTCTACGAGCGCGATTAAAAATATGGAAAAGACTGGTGGTATATTCCCGTTGTTAGGGTTGATTCCAGGGTTGATTGCCGCAGCAGCCCCAGCGGTAGCGAAGGCAGCAGCGTTAGGAGCCATTGGTACCGCGGCAGGAATGGCATTGAAAAAGGCAACTGGGAAAGGATATAAAAAAAAAGGAAAGGGTCTAAGACTACCAGGAACCCCGTATTCATGGTACAGCGGAAAGGGTCTTCGAATTCCAGGAACGATATAGTTGAGAAACCAATGGTTCCTATGTCCAATTTTGATTTAATTGATGCCGCTAAAAAACTAGCGATTAAAAATTTCAGAGGTGTTTTTATGAGAGATCAGTTACCGACACAACCAAATGATGTTGTAACCGGTATTATTAATTTAGATAACAGCTCCGGACCTGGAACTCACTGGGTTGCGTACGCGATTGATCCACGTGGGATTATTTATTTTGACTCATATGGATTAGCGCCGCCAAAAGAATTTATGCGTTATATTAAGAAATTTAAAAGATTTCCAATTTTTTATTCTACACTACCAACACAAACGTTGAATGACCCACCAATATGCGGTCGAGAAGTATTAAATGTCCTTAATGCTATTTCGAAAGAATCTTTAAAACTACCTCATGTAGTGGTAAATGAGTATACTAGCGGTAGAAACGCTAGCGTTTCTCGGATTAGAAATCCATAGGATTTAAATGATAAAAAGATTTCTATAATAATGATTGATATTTGGGGACGACCTTTATCATCGCTGAAGAAACCTGATAGTGGAGTTGAAACCGTTGATAACAAGGATATTAAAAAACTAATCGAAGATGAAATATCCGAAATATTAAACCTAGCAAATATTGATCCTGGTGAAATAGTTGTATTTCAAGATCGTCAGGGTAAGTTGAAAAGTAGTAATATCTCTCTTAATGATATTTTGGTTAAACGACGAGACGCAGCAGAGGATACTATCGCGTTATTTTCTGATGGGGGTAAACTCAAACCAGGTGTACTTGTTTCAACGATTACGGATAAATTAGCAACATATGATAACACAGTGAATTCATTAAAATCGCTTAATGATAAGTATGATGATCATATAATTGTATTTGACCAGTTTAGTGAAACACAAAGAAATACAATTAACCAAATTGACAAACCCATACTAGAATTTTTTGGAAATCCACCAGTGACCACACCAAAACTCACCTTAATAAAAGATTCTATGTTAGAACTAACAACTCTTCAATCCGAATATGAAAAACACACGAAACTATTTATGACGTTTCGTAAAAACCTCATAGACAAGTTTATTGGGAGCCCATTTGATAAAATTGAAATAACACTTCCCGATATTAAAAAATCCATCGATGAACTTAAAACATTCAACAACGCAATAAAGGATGATGCAACGAGGATGATAAGCGTTGTTGAAAAAGTAAAAATTCCTCATAATAAATCTATCGTCAACAACGTAGTACACACGATTCAACACGGATCATATACGTGGACACCTACAAATAACATTTTAAACATAATCGCAACCGTAAAGGGTATTTATCGATTAACAATAATATCACCGACTCAATTCAATATATCATCAAGTAGTTCATCTGGAGTCAATAATACAGTATCAACGATAATCGACAAGGATACAACTGAACAATTCACGATAATAAATACAGATGGAAATCTAGTCAGGGTTTCAGTAACGTGGTACGTAGAATTCGTAGTGGATTTAAGTAAACAATTAAATTGATTTAAAAATTCTTTCAGAATTTTGAATTGAAAATGCTAGCACCTTTAAAATAAAATGACTCCATCATCGAATCAGTATCGCTATGATCAAGTCAAAGAGTTTCAAACCAAACTCAGTTCTCTCTGTGAAGAATATCAAATAAAAATCAAAAAATACAAACGAAGAATAACCACAGTTGATATCACCGTGTACTCGGTGTCAGGAGTAATCACTGCTGCTGGAATAATACTATCTTCGGTTACAATGATTGCTCCGGTCGTAGTTCCAATCGCTATTTCCGCAGTGGCTACAATTGCTGGTATATTAACTGGGATCACAAAAAAACTATCATCGTGTAGCCAGAGTAAACTACATGATTATTTAATTAAATATCATATTGCATCTGCCGGTTACTCGCAATTATCCTCGTTGATATCATCGTCGTTGGATGACACAACAATATCAGATAGCGAATTCTCAACTATGGCTCAATTGTATAAATCAACAATGCTGAAATTAGAGCAGAATAATAATAATAATAATGTCGTCGCAAGAACTACTTCAACAAATAGTAACAAATACAACACCGGTGAAAACAAGCACGATATCAGTAACCTCAACACATCCTGAATTTAGTGTGAATTTTCCAATCCCCGTTCCCGTGAGCGAGATCGCACTAGCAAAACTACGAGTGTATCATAGCTGGCCTAATATTAGATCGGTAGCATTTGGTGGTCAACAACCAAATAATTCCTTGGTATTCGCGTGGAAAAATCGTGAAGACGGAACTCCAGATTGGCAGGTTGTCTCGTTACCAACTGGGTCATATCAAATCGAACAGAACAATGCTGAATTTCAACGCAGAATAAAATCTCTCACCGGAAAAGAATCGAAAATCGCTATAACGGTTCACGAGCCGACGTTATCATCTGCGATCGAGATTAATTCCCCTGGGTATGTTGTAGATATTTATCAAAGTTCTATAAGATCAGTGTTAGGATGGCCTGAACTACCACCTCAACGAGAAACTGTTGATATACCAGAACCTGTAAAATCCGATTATGTCACAGACAAGATGAAACCTGATAATCCAATAAAAAGTTATCAAGATTATTCTCCCAAATTTATAGGATACGACAATAAAAATAATATGATATTTTACACCCACCTAATCAAAGAAAACTTAACAGCGATGAATAATGATTTTTCATTATTGTTAATATCCATCAAATCCGGCTCTCTCACCAAAAACGAGTTTATTAGTGTAGTACAAACAGGTAACAAAATCATCAACGATATGGAAACATTTCATACGCAAATTATTCAACAAGTATTAATGAGTGAAATTTATAAAGAAGTGTTTGCGGTAGAATTCAATATCCCAAAAGAGGATATTCAAACATCTAAAATCCCTGGGTATAACCCGGATAAACTAAAGAAAGAACTTAACGATGTTATTGATATTGGGTTCAAAAGAATCCACGATAATTGGAAAAAATTGAAGAATCCTACAGCAAATATTCTGAAATATAATAATGATCCAGAAGGCGGCGGTAGACATATTGCTCCGAACAATGTGAATATTTCAACGGTGATTGCACTCAATTTAGTATGTGACGTTATCGAAGGAAATTATCAAATAAATCTCGAACAATCAAATCAAGCTCAGCAAGGATATATTTTATATTCATTTGCACCAACGGCTCCTCCAGGATTTCTAATTATTGAAGACCCAACTAATCTAGTCTATATGCGATGTCATAATAATTTGTTAACGAGAATTAATTTCAAACTCACTGACCAATCTAATAATCTGATTGATTTACGAGGTGAGGTTTTACAAATTAGTTTGTTTGTACAGTCCTGAAAGGATTTTCGTCTTAAAGACTTTCATCGTAAAAAAATTGTCAGCGCATTAGCAGCCGAGGAGGTGAACGTCAACTAAATGGCATCTTTTTTTTATGAATTGCTAGCAAGTTGGTCTGGTGTCGACGCTTTGTCGATCCTTTTTTCTGATGTCTATCCTTTTCGACAAAAAGTCTGTCGATCCCTTTTTTTCTGTCGGTCCTTTTCAGCCAAAAGTCTGTCGATCCTTTTTTTCTGTCGGTCCTTTTCAGCCAAAAGTCTGTTCACTCTCTCTGCTGCTCCATGTTATAGAAATATATTGTTTCCTGTCTGTATCTTGTTTCTCCCGAATAGGGTTTCGAAAGCTACAGTAGTTCTAATTGGAAAAGATGCATATGTTTAAAACTGTTGAGATTCCCATAGGTTCTGTCTTGACGTTTACACCCATGCTCCAAATAGTTAGTGTTTGTCGCGCTGATGAAAGACTCAGAACTAATAATATTATCATATGAAGCGTTAGCCAGATGTGCATTATTGCAGTATAAATTAAGATCCCTTCTTTTAAACTGATTCACAGAGATGCCGACATTGCCTATCCTAGACTGTGGTGGAGGTCAATGAATTATAAACCGGTTGTTCTCAAGTCTTCTATTGGACGCTAGCCTATTTGAGGCCTTCCTCTTATCTTAATTTTGTGTGATCTTCAAATAAAAAACAAAACGAGTTAAAGACAACAATATTTGTCAACTAAAACAAAACATTAGTTTTCTAGAACATAAGGTCAACATAAAAAACAAGACGTTAAGGTAATGTGAATTAAATACCAAAATAATTCAACAATTACAGACAAAGTTCCTAATAATTTAAAGTCCCGATTAAAACTCAGCAAAGGTCCAGAAAAAATTCTAAACTGATAGCGATGGCGTCTATATTATAGTTATGAGGGTGCTGATGTGCCAGCAGCAATTTGGTGCATCACAGAAATATTAATTCTGGTTTAAATACATTATAAATTTTAGTAAAAGGTTTCAGTCCAAGAATTGTCTTAGAGAACCTCTGTATTTCAAGAGAAACCAATCACTTGAATTGAATAATCAGAATAAATAATAATCAGCTCAACTGTTCACAACATCATATACAATTTCAAGGTGCTAGAGCTTAAAGCTACTGATAAAATCCTCAATTCCTCTCAGTAACACTATATATATATGTATAAAGTTCTCTACTTAACCTCTGGTCACATTTAGCATTTTAAAATGTATCATTATCTAAAGGAAAACATCTTTCTAGAATGATCCTGTAGCTTACAAAAAATAACTTGATTTATGTATAATCGACTTTGTAAATTTCAAAACCTACACCTATAAAACTTGTATTTCTTCTATTAATAATAATACTGATTTTAAACAACTACACAGAGACATCAATATAGTTATGGATGAGTTGTTTAGAATGATTCAATTGAAAGAAATCAATTTGGATCTGTAGTGTAAGCCTTAATCCAATTAGCTTGAAATATCACTTGATAGTAAATGTAATCAGATAACACACAATGGACTAAAATTCTTAAACACCAACAGCTGCTTTATTTTATACATTCACTAGGATTTAAGTTCCATTGCAAATATACTCTCAGGGCAGACTTCGCTCCCCTTCCAAGCTTTAATGATGTCTTGTATTGAATAAATTCCACATTACGAATTCTACAGTTATTCTTCATTAACAAATAACATTACATGGTGGCAGCGGTGAAACACAGGATTGAAATTATCAGAGTTGAAGAAGGCTTCATTTCAGTTAACAAATCCATACAAATTTGACTTTTCGATACCTGAAACTTGGGAAACGTGGTTTCAGCGCTTTGAACGCTTTCGTCAAGCATCTGGACTTTGCGAAAAAGAGGAAGAAATTCAAGTGAAAACCTTGATTTATTCCATGGGAAGTCAGGCTGATGACATTTTGTCTTCGTTCAACCTGGCAGAGGAAGATCAAAAGAAGTTTAAGCCTGTGACAGATAGATTCGTGCGATATTTCATTTAAAAGAGGAATGTAATATTTGAAAGAGAAAAATTTAATCAAAGGAAACAGGAAGAGGGAAAAATAGTGGACAGTTTTGTTACAGCTATATATGTGTTAGCTGATAATTGTCATATCGGGTGGCTACATAATGAAATGTGCAGAGATCGACTTGTAGTTGGACTGCGAGATTCGAAACAATCAAAACAATTGCAGTTAGATGCGAATCTAACTTTAGAATCTGCCATTAGTCAAGCTCTACAAAATGAGGCTCTGCAAAAGCAAAAAACAACGATACGAGCAAGTGTAGAACGAATGACTGAAATGGATGCTGTAAAATCGTCTTCACTGAAATATTGGAAACAGAAACATACATTTCCAAATGCTCAACAAACTGATGTCAGCAGAAAAGGATGCATGAGATGCGGAAAGAAAGGAAATCATTCTCGAGACCAATGTTCAGCAAAAGAAGCAGAATGCCATAAGTGTAAGAGGAGAGGACACTATGCAAAAAGATGGGTCAACCATTGATAACGCGGGTGAGATTGAACAACGCTACACTTTGCTGGAATCAAACAATGCATTCAGTGTTCAAGACATATTTGTTGTGAAGGGACTTAATCAGGAACTCTTGGGTAGGCCCGCGAGTCAGGCTCTTAAGAGTTTCTAACAGATAAATATATCCTCCGTAAATGCCTCAGATACAACTCACAAAATACAAGCAAAATTCAAGATAAGTCCATACATTTAGATAGGGACTATCGCGAGAAATATCCAAATTTGTTTAAAGGTCTAAGGAAAACAAAATGTTTCTATAACACAACTCTGGACACAAATGCCAAGCCTTATGCCTTATCCATCCCAAGAAAGGTTCCTATCCCTTTATTAAATAAAGTTGAAGACGAGATGGATAGAATGGAAAAAATGGGGGTTATTTCAAACGTACCGGTAGATGAGCCCAATTGAGTGGTGCGCTGCAATGGATGTTGTTCCAAAACCAAACGGTAAGGTAAGAATTTGTGTCCATCTAACTACACTGAATGAGTCGGTTAAAATAGAAAACCATCCACTACATCATTTGAAGAATTCCTTGCAGAACAAGCAGGTGCAAAGTTTTTCACCAAACTTGATGCAAACACGGGCTTTTGGCAGATAAACCTGTCAGAAGATTCACGCCGCCTTACAACTTTCATTACTTCTTTTGGTAGGTTTTATTTTAATCACCTTCCTTTTGGGATCAGTTCTGCGCCTGAAAGTTTTCCAAAAAGGATGTCAGAAACATAACGGAATACTCTGTCATATGGACGATGTTTTTGTTTTTGGGGAAACGCATAAACTGCCTGACGAAAGACTAGAAATGGTCCTGAAATTAATTCAAACGACTGGCGTCACTTTGAACGCTGAAAAGTGTGAATTTTCGATACCATCCATAAGGTTTCTTGGGTATATTGTTGACGTAAATAGTTGCCGACCTGATCCAGAAAATGTCAAAGCTATAACTGAAATAGAAACAACGAAATGCGTAACAGAGATTTCTCGGTA
Source organism: Unio delphinus (assembly GCA_029339505.1). Classification (NCBI taxonomy): domain Eukaryota; kingdom Metazoa; phylum Mollusca; class Bivalvia; order Unionida; family Unionidae; genus Unio; species Unio delphinus. The sequence continues at coordinate 2,213,982 of JAQISU010000009.1, read as the reverse complement.
TGGCAAATCAGCTTGGCAAATTTTGTCAAAATGTGGCAGAAAAATAAAAACTATTACGTGAGCTCTTGAAAGGTAAACACTCGTGGACTTGGGGTCCAGATCAAGAACAAGCTTTTAGAGATATCAAGCAAGAAATGATATCTTCACCTACTTTAGCACATTATGATTCATATAGAAAAATAGTTGTATCTGCAGATGCATCTTCATTTGGAATATATGCTGTGCTACGGCAGAAGTGCGGTAGAACCCTGAGACCAGTGGCATTCGCGTCATGAGGTATGTCAGAATCCGAGCAGCGCTATGCTCAAATAGAAAAGTAGGCCCTTGGAATCACTTGGGCTTGTGAACGCTTTAGTAGCTATTTAATTGGGTCACAATTCAAACTTGCAACTGACCATAAACCATTAGCACCATTAATCAGCACAAAAATCTTTGGGAGATTTACCCCCTAGAATTCAACGCTATACATGTTGATGGCAAGAATCTACTGCTTATGCTCTATCCAGAGCACTTTTAACTTATTACTCTCAGAGCGACAGAGACATTCAGGCTGTAACTAACGCCTACGTTAATTTCGTACATATTTATTTGCCTGCATCAAATACTCGAATTGAAAAAATAAAGTCTGAATATCTAAAGGATTCGATTTGCAAACAACTTGTACAATTCTGTAAAAACGTGGTAGCCGGATAAATTCGCTATGGACGCAAACAAATTCTTTGTTAACTTAAATAAATATTTTTTTCTAGAATACAAGGTGAACATAAAAAATACGAAGGTACGGTAATGTGAACTAAATACAAAATCATCCTAGAATTACAAAGTTCATAATAATTTAAAGTCCCGAATAAACCAAAACTGTACGCGATGACGTCTATATTATAGTACGGAGGGTGCTGATGTGCCAAAAGCAATGTGGTGCATCAAAGAATATTAATTCAGGCTTCAACACATTATAAATTTCAGTGAAGATCTCTATCCAAGAATTGTCTTAGAGCACTTCTGAATTTTAAGAGAAACTGAACATTTGATATTCAGAAGCAATAAAATTCAGCCCAACTTGTCACAACATCATAAAGAATTTCAAGGTGCTAGATATTAAAGCTACTGATAAAGTAATCAAATCCTCTCAGTAACAATATATATATATATATATATATATATATATATATATATATATATATATATATATATATATATATATATATATATATATTTCTCTACTTAAACTATGGTCATAATTAGCATTTAAAATATATTATTACCTAATGGAAAAGAACTTTCTACAAACAGTAACCTGAATTATGTATAATCCACTTTGTAAATTCTAAAATCTGTACCCCAAAAACATTTATTGCTTCTATTAATAATAATACTGGTTTTAATCAGGTACATATAGAAAACAATAGTTTTGTATTAATTGTTTACAATGATTCTAATAAAAGAAATCAATTTCATTCAAGCAGAAATAAACTCAAAATAGGGCAAGGTAATTTCCAACGATTATAATGTTACATTGCAAGAGCATGTAATTTAAGAGAACTAAATGTTTAAAAATATATTTAACAACAAGATTAAATTCAATATACATAACACGTATGGTTCGCCAGTTTGCTTGTCCGGTCACGAGTAACGGAATGGTTAAATCGACCCCTTTCCCGATCACGGTGACATTAATTATGTCTCGTGGGTTCGTGTCTCCTGCTAGGACAGTGTGGCACTATGATAAAGTTTGCCAGGACTTTCCCGTTTCTCGGTGGTTCATACCTGAGGTTTCCTTGGATCATCCTCCACCACTTATTCTGACCGCTATATTTAGCATGTCATGTGCAAAATAATGGAATTTAACCCATTGAATCTGCATTATTGTTTATCTCCATGTCTCAGTAATCGGGCAAGGCACAAATTCTGATTGTGCTCGAGTCCTATTTACATTACTTGTCACTGCTATCTTTCTGCTCCTTCTATTCATGCGTCTTTGAAACTGATAGTTCTTAAAGCAAATCACTCAAAATGCTTGTCAAGTAAACGCAACCTGCAATTATCGCACCTATAGATTGTTGTGTCGCACGCATCACCAGTATATCTTCCATTTCATTTGCATTTTAATCAAATTAATTTTTCTGGAATCGAGTAATCTAGGCTAGTACTTCTATTTCATTTTACCGTAACAAAACTAGTACTATCTGGAAAGATACAATAAAACGTGGGCGAGCAAATTCCGCACGTGAGCAAACATTCAGCTGTTGTAATCTTAACACCAAAATCTTTCTACCTTGTATATATTGGTGTTTCGTCTTTTCAGTCTCTATGATGGGCTTTTATTAATTAAAACGTTCCACCGTTCTCTCCCTCGTATCACAAGTTCATCTACAAAGTATATCGCCCATTATTCATAGGCTCATTATTAAGAAGCAGTAGATAGGGATAGGAGGGCATTCTAAGCGATCAGTTGGAGCTAGCGTCTGATGTAATAACGATTTAGGAGCTGACGATACATGATTATTTTATATCTTGATATCCAAATGATTTCATTGATAAATACATATGTAGGTTAGTTGTAAATTTCGGGACATATTTATCTGAATGTAATAGCTGGATAAACGAAGAATTCAAACTTCATCAATCGTACATCCCTAGGTAATTTAAAAATAATTTAAACGACTTGTAGGCAGTAGAAGCATATACCAGATCAACACAGTTTATCTTTTCACACACCATATTGTATATCTTTTCTTCCTTACAGCTCCTGATAAGCCATCTGTGTCCGTGGGAATTCACACAACGCAAAACATTACACTAAATGTATCAATATCAGGAAACACAAAAGGTCAACGTATCCGCATCACTGGGCATTCTTCTGAGGCAAGCAACACATCATTTAATCAGACTATAAACACGATAAACAGTAATAACACAGAGTTTATCTTTAATGCCACAGCCCTCCCTGGAACGTGTTTCAATTTATCGATTGTAGCGCTGAGTGTTGACGACACACCTAGTGAGAGCGTTGTACTGCAACCTGTATGTTACGGTGAGTATTCCACTTAATATATTCTTCTTACACATGTGTTCTTCCACACGTCGTCATTGTAGTAACAATCGCGCTCACTATCCTCTAATAGCAGTACGTTTGACTGTTATACCGACATCGAAAGCGCAATTTACACCTAGCTGAAGGCATCAAGGCTTAAGCCACTTCGAGTATTCGTGATGCTCTGAGTATTTGAGTGTTTCTGATTTCATTCCAAGTTCCATCCCAATCTATACCGGTACATACCAATTTAAGGTTGAGCTGATACACATTTCATGATTGGTTTGATTTTGTTGTCCATGTTATAGAAATATATTGTTTCCTGTCTGTATCTTGTTTCTCCCGAATAGGGTTTCGAAAGCTACAGTAGTTCTAATTGGAAAAGATGCATATGTTTAAAACTGTTGAGATTCCCATAGGTTCTGTCTTGACGTTTACACCCATGCTCCAAATAGTTAGTGTTTGTCGCGCTGATGAAAGACTCAGAACTAATAATATTATCATATGAAGCGTTAGCCAGATGTGCATTATTGCAGTATAAATTAAGATCCCTTCTTTTAAACTGATTCACAGAGATGCCGACATTGCCTATCCTAGACTGTGGTGGAGGTCAATGAATTATAAACCGGTTGTTCTCAAGTCTTCTATTGGACGCTAGCCTATTTGAGGCCTTCCTCTTATCTTAATTTTGTGTGATCTTCAAATAAAAAACAAAACGAGTTAAAGACAACAATATTTGTCAACTAAAACAAAACATTAGTTTTCTAGAACATAAGGTCAACATAAAAAACAAGACGTTAAGGTAATGTGAATTAAATACCAAAATAATTCAACAATTACAGACAAAGTTCCTAATAATTTAAAGTCCCGATTAAAACTCAGCAAAGGTCCAGAAAAAATTCTAAACTGATAGCGATGGCGTCTATATTATAGTTATGAGGGTGCTGATGTGCCAGCAGCAATTTGGTGCATCACAGAAATATTAATTCTGGTTTAAATACATTATAAATTTTAGTAAAAGGTTTCAGTCCAAGAATTGTCTTAGAGAACCTCTGTATTTCAAGAGAAACCAATCACTTGAATTGAATAATCAGAATAAATAATAATCAGCTCAACTGTTCACAACATCATATACAATTTCAAGGTGCTAGAGCTTAAAGCTACTGATAAAATCCTCAATTCCTCTCAGTAACACTATATATATATGTATAAAGTTCTCTACTTAACCTCTGGTCACATTTAGCATTTTAAAATGTATCATTATCTAAAGGAAAACATCTTTCTAGAATGATCCTGTAGCTTACAAAAAATAACTTGATTTATGTATAATCGACTTTGTAAATTTCAAAACCTACACCTATAAAACTTGTATTTCTTCTATTAATAATAATACTGATTTTAAACAACTACACAGAGACAACAATATAGTTATGTATGAGTTGTTTAGAATGATTCAATTGAAAGAAATCAATTTGGATCTGTAGTGTAAGCCTTAATCCAATTAGCTTGAAATATCACTTGATAGTAAATGTAATCAGATAACACACAATGGACTAAAATTCTTACACACCAACAGCTGCTTTTTTTATACATTCACTAGGATTTAAGTTCCATTGCAAATATACTCTCAGGGCAGACTTCGCTCCCCTTCCAAGCTTTAATGATGTCTTGTATTGAATAAATTCCACATTACGAATTCTACAGTTATTCTTCATTAACAAATAACATTACATGGTGGCAGCGGTGAAACACAGGATTGAAATTATCAGAGTTGAAGAAGGCTTCATTTCAGTTAACAAATCCATACAAATTTGACTTTTCGATACCTGAAACTTGGGAAACGTGGTTTCAGCGCTTTGAACGCTTTCGTCAAGCATCTGGACTTTGCGAAAAGGAGGAAGAAATTCAAGTGAAAACCTTGATTTATTCCATGGGAAGTCAGGCTGATGACATTTTGTCTTCGTTCAACCTGGCAGAGGAAGATCAAAAGAAGTTTAAGCCTGTGACAGATAGATTCGTGCGATATTTCATTTAAAAGAGGGATGTAATATTTGAAAGAGAAAAATTTAATCAAAGGAAACAGGAAGAGGGAAAAATAGTGGACAGTTTTGTTACAGCTATATATGTGTTAGCTGATAATTGTCATATCGGGTGGCTACATAATGAAATGTGCAGAGATCGACTTGTAGTTGGACTGCGAGATTCGAAACAATCAAAACAATTGCAGTTAGATGCGAATCTAACTTTAGAATCTGCCATTGGTCAAGCTCTACAAAATGAGGCTCTGCAAAAGCAAAAAACAACGATACGAGCAAGTGTAGAACGAATGACTGAAATGGATGCTGTAAAATCGTCTTCACTGAAATATTGGAAACAGAAACATACATTTCCAAATGCTCAACAAACCGATGTCAGCAGAAAAGGATGCATGAGATGCGGAAAGAAAGGAAATCATTCTCGAGACCAATGTTCAGCAAAAGAAGCAGAATGCCATAAGTGTAAGAGGAGAGGACACTATGCAAAAAGATGGGTCAACCATTGATAACGCGGGTGAGATTGAACAACGCTACACTTTGCTGGAATCAAACAATGCATTCAGTGTTCAAGACATATTTGTTGTGAAGGGACTTAATCAGGAACTCTTGGGTAGGCCCGCGAGTCAGGCTCTTAAGAGTTTCTAACAGATAAATATATCCTCCGTAAATGCCTCAGATACAACTCACAAAATACAAGCAAAATTCAAGATAAGTCCATACATTTAGATAGGGACTATCGCGAGAAATATCCAAATTTGTTTAAAGGTCTAAGGAAAACAAAATGTTTCTATAACACAACTCTGGACACAAATGCCAAGCCTTATGCCTTATCCATCCCAAGAAAGGTTCCTATCCCTTTATTAAATAAAGTTGAAGACGAGATGGATAGAATGGAAAAAATGGGGGTTATTTCAAACGTAGATGAGCCCAATTGAGTGGTGCGCTGCAATGGATGTTGTTCCAAAACCAAACGGTAAGGTGAGAATTTGCGTCCATCTAACTACACTGAATGAGTCGATTAAAATAGAAAACCATCCACTACATCATTTGAAGAATTCCTTGCAGAACAAGCAGGTGCAAAGTTTTTCACCAAACTTGATGCAAACACGGGCTTTTGGCAGATAAACCTGTCAGAAGATTCACGCCGCCTTACAACTTTCATTACTTCTTTTGGTAGGTTTTATTTTAATCACCTTCCTTTTGGGATCAGTTCTGCGCCTGAAAGTTTTCCAAAAAGGATGTCAGAAACATAACGGAATACTCTGTCATATGGACGATGTTTTTGTTTTTGGGGAAACGCATAAACTGCCTGACGAAAGACTAGAAATGGTCCTGAAATTAATTCAAACGACTGGCGTCACTTTGAACGCTGAAAAGTGTGAATTTTCGATACCATCCATAAGGTTTCTTGGGTATATTGTTGACGTAAATAGTTGCCGACCTGATCCAGAAAATGTCAAAGCTATAACTGAAATAGAAACAACGAAATGCGTAACAGAGATTTCTCGGTATGGCAAATCAGCTTGGCAAATTTTGTCAAAATGTGGCAGAAAAATAAAAACTATTACGTGAGCTCTTGAAAGGTAAACACTCGTGGACTTGGGGTCCAGATCAAGAACAAGCTTTTAGAGATATCAAGCAAGAAATGATATCTTCACCTACTTTAGCACATTATGATTCATATAGAAAAATAGCTGTATCTGCAGATGCATCTTCATTTGGAATATATGCTGTGCTACGGCAGAAGTGCGGTAGAACCCTGAGACCAGTGGCATTCGCGTCCGTCATGAGGTATGTCAGAATCCGAGCAGCGCTATGCTCAAATAGAAAAGTAGGCCCTTGGAATCATTTGGGCTTGTGAACGCTTTAGTAGCTATTTAATTGGGTCACAATTCAAACTTGCAACTGACCATAAACCATTAGCACCATTAATCAGCACAAAAATTTTTGGGAGATTTACCCCCTAGAATTCAACGCTATACATGTTGCTGGCAAGAATCTACTGCTTATGCTCTATCCAGAGCACCTTTAACTTATTACTCTCAGAGCGACAGAGACATTCAGGCTGTAACTAACGCCTACGTTAATTTCGTACATATTTATTTGCCTGCATCAAATACTCGACTTGAAAAAATAAAGTCTGAATACCTAAAGGATTCAATTTGCAAACAACTTGTACAATTCTGTAAAACGTGGTAGCCGGAGAAATCCGCTATGGACGCAAAAAAATTATTTGTTAACTTAAATAAATATTTATTTCTAGAATACAAGGTGAACATGAAAAATACGAAGGTACGGTAATGTGAACTAAATACAAAATCATCCTAGAATTACAAAGTTCATAATAATTTAAAGTCCCGAATAAACCAAAACTGTACGCGATGACGTCTATATTATAGTACGGAGGGTGCTGATGTGCCAAAAGCAATGTGGTGCATCAAAGAATATTAATTCAGGCTTCAACACATTATAAATTTCAGTGAAGATCTCTATCCAAGAATTGTCTTAGAGCACTTCTGAGTTTTAAGAGAAACTGAACATTTGATATTCAGAAGCAATAAAATTCAGCCCAACTTGTCACAACATCATAAAGAATTTCAAGGTGCTAGATATTAAAGCTACTGATAAAATAATCAAATCCTCTCAGTAACAATATATATATATATATATATATATATATATATATATATATATATATATATATATTTCTCTACTTAAACTATGGTCATAATTAGCATTTAAAATATATTATTACCTAATGGAAAAGAACTTTCTACAAACAATAACCTGAATTATGTATAATCCACTTTGTAAATTCTAAAATCTGTACCCCAAAAACATTTATTGCTTCTATTAATAATAATACTGGTTTTAATCAGGTACATATAGAAAACAATAGTTTTGTATTAATTGTTTACAATGATTCTAATAAAAGAAATCAATTTCATTCAAGCAGAAATAAACTCAAAATAGGGCAAGGTAATTTCCAACGATTATAATGTTACATTGCAAGAGCATGTAATTTAAGAGAACTAAATGTTTAAAAATATATTTAACAAGATTAAATTCAATATACATAACACGTATGGTTCGCCAGTTTGCTTGTCCGGTCACGAGTAACGGAATGGTTAAATCGACCCCTTTCCCGATCACGGTGACATTAATTATGTCTCGTGGGTTCGTGTCTCCTGCTAGGACAGTGTGGCACTATGATAAAGTTTGCCAGGACTTTCCCGTTTCTCGGTGGTTCATACCTGAGGTTTCCTTGGATCATCCTCCACCACTTATTCTGACCGCTATATTTAGCATGTCATGTGCAAAATAATGGAATTTAACCCATTGAATCTGCATTATTGTTTATCTCCATGTCTCAGTAATCGGGCAAGGCACAAATTCTGATTGTGCTCGAGTCCTATTTACATTACTTGTCACTGCTATCTTTCTGCTCCTTCTATTCATGCGTCTTTGAAACTGATAGTTCTTAAAGCAAATCACTTAAAATGCTTGTCAAGTAAACGCCACCTGCAATTATCGCACCTATAGATTGTTGTGTCGCACGCATCACCAGTATATCTTCCATTTCATTTGCATTTTAATCAAATTAATTTTTCTGGAATCGAGTAATCTAGGCTAGTACTTCTATTTCATTTTACCGTAACAAAACTAGTACTATCTGGAAAGATACAATAAAACGTGGGCGAGCAAATTCCGCACGTGAGCAAACATTCAGCTGTTGTAATCTTAACACCAAAATCTTTCTACCTTGTATATATTGGTGTTTCGTCTTTTCAGTCTCTATGATGGGCTTGTATTAATTAAAACGTTCCACCGTTCTCTCCCTCGTATCACAAGTTCATCTACAAAGTATATCGCCCATTATTCATAGGCTCATTATTAAGAAGCAGTAGATAGGGATAGGAGGGCATTCTAAGCGATCAGTTGGAGCTAGCGTCTGATGTAATAACGATTTAGGAGCTGACGATACATGATTATTTTATATCTTGATATCCAAATGATTTCATTGATAAATACATATGTAGGTTAGTTGTAAATTTCGGGACATATTTATCTGAATGTAATAGCTGGATAAACGAAGAATTCAAACTTCATCAATCGTACATCCCTAGGTAATTTAAAAATAATTTAAACGACTTGTAGGCAGTAGAAGCATATACCAGATCAACACAGTTTATCTTTTCACACACCATATTGTATATCATTTCTTCCTTACAGCTCCTGATAAGCCATCTGTGTCCGTGGGAATTCACACAACGCAAAACATTACACTAAATGTATCAATATCAGGAAACACAAAAGGTCAACGTATCCGCATCACTGGGCATTCTTCTGAGGCAAGCAACACATCATTTAATCAGACTATAAACACGATAAACAGTAATAACACAGAGTTTATCTTTAATGCCACAGCCCTCCCTGGAACGTGTTTCAATTTATCGATTGTAGCGCTGAGTGTTGACGACACACCTAGTGAGAGCGTTGTACTGCAACCTGTATGTTACGGTGAGTATTCCACTTAATATATTCTTCTTACACATGTGTTCTTCCACACGTCGTCATTGTAGTAACAATCGCGCTCACTATCCTCTAATAGCAGTACGTTTGACAGTTATACCGACATCGAAAGCGCAATTTACACCTAGCTGAAGGCATCAAGGCTTAAGCCACTTCGAGTATTCGTGATGCTCTGAGTATTTGAGTGTTTCTGATTTCATTCCAAGTTCCATCCCAATCTATACCGGTACATACCAATTTAAGGTTTGAGCTGATAAACATTTCATGATTGGTTTGATTTTGTTGTCCATGTTATAGAAATATATTGTTTCCTGTCTGTATCTTGTTTCTCCCGAATAGGGTTTCGAAAGCTACAGTAGTTCTAATTGGAAAAGATGCATATGTTTAAAACTGTTGAGATTCCCATAGGTTCTGTCTTGACGTTTACACCCATGCTCCAAATAGTTAGTGTTTGTCGCGCTGATGAAAGACTCAGAACTAATAATATTATCATATGAAGCGTTAGCCAGATGTGCATTATTGCAGTATAAATTAAGATCCCTTCTTTTAAACTGATTCACAGAGATGCCGACATTGCCTATCCTAGACTGTGGTGGAGGTCAATGAATTATAAACCGGTTGTTCTCAAGTCTTCTATTGGACGCTAGCCTATTTGAGGCCTTCCTCTTATCTTAATTTTGTGTGATCTTCAAATAAAAAACAAAACGAGTTAAAGACAACAATATTTGTCAACTAAAACAAAACATTAGTTTTCTAGAACATAAGGTCAACATAAAAAACAAGACGTTAAGGTAATGTGAATTAAATACCAAAATAATTCAACAATTACAGACAAAGTTCCTAATAATTTAAAGTCCCGATTAAAACTCAGCAAAGGTCCAGAAAAAATTCTAAACTGATAGCGATGGCGTCTATATTATAGTTATGAGGGTGCTGATGTGCCAGCAGCAATTTGGTGCATCACAGAAATATTAATTCTGGTTTAAATACATTATAAATTTTAGTAAAAGGTTTCAGTCCAAGAATTGTCTTAGAGAACCTCTGTATTTCAAGAGAAACCAATCACTTGAATTGAATAATCAGAATAAATAATAATCAGCTCAACTGTTCACAACATCATATACAATTTCAAGGTGCTAGAGCTTAAAGCTACTGATAAAATCCTCAATTCCTCTCAGTAACACTATATATATATGTATAAAGTTCTCTACTTAACCTCTGGTCACATTTAGCATTTTAAAATGTATCATTATCTAAAGGAAAACATCTTTCTAGAATGATCCTGTAGCTTACAAAAAATAACTTGATTTATGTATAATCGACTTTGTAAATTTCAAAACCTACACCTATAAAACTTGTATTTCTTCTATTAATAATAATACTGATTTTAAACAACTACACAGAGACAACAATATAGTTATATATGAGTTGTTTAGAATGATTCAATTGAAAGAAATCAATTTGGATCTGTAGTGTAAGCCTTAATCCAATTAGCTTGAAATATCACTTGATAGTAAATGTAATCAGATAACACACAATGGACTAAAATTCTTACACACCAACAGCTGCTTTATTTTATACATTCACTAGGATTTAAGTTCCATTGCAAATATACTCTCAGGGCAGACTTCGCTCCCCTTCCAAGCTTTAATGATGTCTTGTATTGAATAAATTCCACATTACGAATTCTACAGTTATTCTTCATTAACAAATAACATTACATGGTGGCAGCGGTGAAACACAGGATTGAAATTATCAGAGTTGAAGAAGGCTTCATTTCAGTTAACAAATCCATACAAATTTGACTTTTCGATACCTGAAACTTGGGAAACGTGGTTTCAGCGCTTTGAACGCTTTCGTCAAGCATCTGGACTTTGTGAAAAAGAGGAAGAAATTCAAGTGAAAACCTTGATTTATTCCATGGGAAGTCAGGCTGGTGACATTTTGTCTTCGTTCAACCTGGCAGAGGAAGATCGAAAGAAGTTTAAGCCTGTGACAGATAGATTCGTGCGATATTTCATTTAAAAGAGGAATGTAATATTTGAAAGAGAAAAATTTAATCAAAGGAAACAGGAAGAGGGAGAAATAGTGGACAGTTTTGTTACAGCTATATATGTGTTAGCTGATAATTGTCATATCGGGTGGCTACATAATGAAATGTGCAGAGATCGACTTGTAGTTGGACTGCGAGATTCGAAACAATCAAAACAATTGCAGTTAGATGCGAATCTAACTTTAGAATCTGCCGTTAGTCAAGCTCTACAAAATGAGGCTCTGCAAAAGCAAAAAAACAACGATACGAACAAGTGTAGAACGAATGACTGAAATGGATGCTGTAAAATCGTCTTCACTGAAATATTGGAAACAGAAACATACATTTCCAATTGCTCAACAAACTGATGTCAGCAGAAAAGGATGCATGAGATGCGGAAAGAAAGGAAATCATTCTCGAGACCAATGTTCAGCAAAAGAAGCAGAATGCCATGAGTGTAAGAGGAGAGGACACTATGCAAAAAGATGGGTCAACCATTGATAACGCGGGTGAGATTGAACAACGCTACACTTTGCTGGAATCAAACAATGCATTCAGTGTTCAAGACATATTTGTTGTGAAGGGACTTAATCAGGAACTCTTGGGTAGGCCCGCGAGTCAGGCTCTTAAGAGTTTCTAACAGATAAATATATCCTGCGTAAATGCCTCAGATACAACTCACAAAATACAAGCAAAATTCAAGATAAGTCCATACATTTAGATAGGGACTATCGCGAGAAATATCCAAATTTGTTTAAAGGTCTAAGGAAAACAAAATGTTTCTATAACACAACTCTGGACACAAATGCCAAGCCTTATGCCTTATCCATCCCAAGAAAGGTTCCTATCCCTTTATTAAATAAAGTTGAAGACGAGATGAATAGAATGGAAAAAATGGGGGTTATTTCAAACGTAGATGAGCCCAATTAAGTGGTGCGCTGCAATGGATGTTGTTCCAAAACCAAACGGTAAGGTAAGAATTTGCGTCCATCTAACTACACTGAATGAGTCGGTTAAAATAGAAAACCATCCACTACATCATTTGAAGAATTCCTTGCAAAACAAGCAGGTGCAAAGTTTTTCACCAAACTTGATGCAAACACGGGCTTTTGGCAGATAAACCTGTCAGAAGATTCACGCCGCCTTACAACTTTCATTACTCCTTTGGTAGGTTTTATTTTAATCACCTTCCTTTTGGGATCAGTTCTGCGCCTGAAAGTTTTCAAAAAAGGATGTCAGAAACATAACGGAATACTCTGTCATATGGACGATGTTTTTGTTTTTGGGGAAACGCAGAAACTGCCTGACGAAAGACTAGAAATGGTCCTGAAATTAATTCAAACGACTGGCGTCACTTTGAACGCTGAAAAGTGTGAATTTTCGATACCATCCATAAGGTTTCTTGCGTATATTGTTGACGTAAATAGTTGCCGACCTGATCCAGAAAAAGTCAAAGCTATAACTGAAATAGAAACAACGAAATGCGTAACAGAGATTTCTCGGTATGGCAAATCAGCTTGGCAAATTTTGTCAAAATGTGGCAGAAAAATAAAAACTATTACGTGAGCTCTTGAAAGGTAAACACTCGTGGACTTGGGGTCCAGATCAAGAACAAGCTTTTAGAGATATCAAGCAAGAAATGATATCTTCACCTACTTTAGCACATTATGATTCATATAGAAAAATAGTTGTATCTGCAGATGCATCTTCATTTGGAATATATGCTGTGCTACGGCAGAAGTACGGTAGAACCATGAGACCAGTGGCGTTCGCGTCATGAAGTATGTCAGAATCCGAGCAGCGCTATGCTCAAATAGAAAAGTAGGCCCTTGGAATCACTTGGGCTTGTGAACGCTTTAGTAGCTATTTAATTGGGTAAAATCAAACTTGCAACTGACCATAAACCATTAGCACCATTAATCAGCACATAAATCTTGGGGAGATTTACCCCCTAGAATTCAACGCTATACATGTTGCTGGCAAGAATCTACTGCTTATGCTCTATCCAGAGCACCTTTAACTTATTACTCTCAGAGCGACAGAGACATTCAGGCTGAAACTAACGCCTACGTTGATTTCGTACATATTTATTTGCCTGCATCAAATACTCGACTTGAACAAATAAAGTCTGAATATCTAAAGGATTCGATTTCCAAACAACTCGTACAATTCTGTTAAACGTGGTAGCCAGAGAAATCCGCTATGGACGCAAAAAAAATCTTTTTTAACTTAAATAAATATTTATTTCTAGAATACAAGGTGAACATAAAAAATACGAAGGTACGGTAATGTGAACTAAATACAAAATCATCCTAGAATTACAAAGTTCATAATAATTTAAAGTCCCGAATAAACCAAAACTGTGCGCGATGTCGTCTATATTACAGTACGGAGGGTGCTGATGTGCCAAAAGCAATGTGGTGCATCAAAGAATATTAATTCAGGCTTCAACACATTATAAATTTCAGTGAAGATCTCTATCCAAGAATTGTCTTAGAGCACTTCTGAATTTTAAGAGAAACTGAACACTTGATATTCAGAAGCAATAAAATTCAGCCCAACTTGTCACAACATCATATAGAATTTCAAGGTGCTAGATATTAAAGCTACTGATAAAATAATCAAATCCTCTCAGTAACAATATTTATATATATCTATATACATATATATATATATATATATATATATATATATATATATATATATATATATATATATATATATATATTTATATTTATATTTATATATATATATATATATATATATATATATATATATATATATATATATTTCTCTACTTAAATTATGGTCACAATTAGCATTTAAATTATATCATTACCTAATGGAAAAGAACTTTCTACAAACAATAACCTGAATTATGTATAATCCACTTTGTAAATTCTAAAATCTGTACCTCAAAAACATTTATTGCTTCTATTAATAATAATACTGGTTTTAATCAGGTACATATAGAAAACAATAGTTTTGTATTAGTTGTTTACAATGATTCTAATAAAAGAAATCAATTTCATTCAAGCAGAAATAAACTCAAAATAGGGCAAGGTAATTTCCAACGATTTTAATGTTACATTGCAAGAGCATGTAATTTAAGAGAACTAAATGTTTAAAAATATATTTAACAACAAGATTAAATTCAATATACATAACACGATTGGTTCGCCAGTTTGCTTGTCCGGTCCCGAGTAACGGAATGGTTAAATCGACCCCTTTCCCGATCACGGCGACATTAATTATGTCTCGTGGGTTCGTGTCTCCTGCTAGGACAGTGTGGCACTATGATAAAGTTTGCCAGGACTTTCCCGTTTCTCGGTGGTTCATACCTGAGGTTTCCTTGGATCATCCTCCACCACTTATTCTGACCGCTATATTTAGCATGTCATGTGCAAAATAATGGAATTTAACCCATTGAATCTGCATTATTGTTTGTCTCCATGTCTCAGTAATCGGGCAAGGCACAAATTCTGATTGTGCTCGAGTCCTATTTACATTGCTTGTCACTGCTATCTTTCTGCTCTTTCTATTCATGCGTCTTTGAAACTGATAGTTCTTAAAGCAAATCACTCAAAATGCTTGTCAAGTAAACGCCACCTGCAATTATGGCACCTATAGATTGTTGTGTCGCACGCATCACCAGTATATTTTCCATTTCATTTGCATTTTAATCAAATTAATTTTTCTGGACTCGAGTAATCTAGGCTAGTACTTCTATTTCATTTTAACGTAATAAAACTAGTACAACCTGGAAAGATACAATAAAACGTGGGCGAGCAAATTCCGCACGTGAGCAAACATTCAGCTGTTGTAATCTTAGCACCAAAACCTTTCTACCTTATTTATATTGGTGTCTCGTCTTTTCAGTCTCTATCATGGGCTTTTATTAATTAAAACGTTCAACCGTTCTCTTCCTCGAATCACAAGTTCATCTACAAAGTATATCGCCCATTATTCATAGGCTCATTATTAAGAAGCAGTAGATAGGGATAGGAGTGCATTCTAAGCGATCAGTTGGAGCTTGAGTCTGCTGCAATAACGATTTAGGAGCTGACGATACATGTTTATTTTATATCTTGATATCCAAATGATTTCATTGTTAAATACATATGTAGGTTAGTTGTAAATATCGGGACTTATTTATCTGAATGTAATAGTTGGATAAACGAAGAATTCAAACTTCATCAATCGTACATCCCTAGGTAATTTATAAATAATTTAAACCACTTGTAGGCAGTAGAAGCATATACCAGATCAACACAGTTTATTTTTTCACACACCATATTGTATATCTTTTCTTCCTTACAGCTCCTGATATGCCATCTGTGTCCGTGGGAATTCACACCACGCAAAACATTACACTAAATGTATCAATATCAGGAAACACAAAAGGTCAACGTATCCGCATCACTGGGCATTCTTCTGAGGCAAGCAACACATCATTTAATCAGACTATAAACACAATAAACAGTAATAACACAGAGTTTATCTTTAATGCCACATCCCTTCCTGGAACGTGTTTCAATTTATCGATTGTAGCGCTGAGTGTTGACGACACACCTAGTGAGAGCGTTGTACTGCAACCTGTATGTTACGGTGAGTATACCACTTAATATATTCTTCTTACACATGTGTTCTTCCACACGTCGTCATTGTAGTAACAATCGCGCTCACTATCCTCTCACAGCAGTACGTTTGACTGTTATACCGACATCGAAAGCGCAATTTACACCTAGCTGAAGGCATCAAGGCTTAAGCCACTTCGAGTATTCGTGATGCTCTGAGTATTTGAGTGTTTCTGATTTCATTCCAAGTTCCATCCCAATCTATACCGGTACATACCAATTTAAGGCTTGAGCTGATACACATTTCATGATTGGTTTGACTTTGTTGTCCATGTTATAGACTTATATTGTTTCCTGTCTGTATCTTGTTTCTCCCGAATAGGGTTTCGAAAGCTACAGTAGTTCTAATTGGAAAAGCTGCATATGTTTAAAGCTGTTGAGATTCCCATAGGTTCTTTCTTGAGGTTTACACCCTTGCTCCAAATAGTGTTTGTCGCGCTGATGAAAGACTCAGAACTAATAATATTATCATATGAAGCGTTAGCCAGATGTGCATTATTGCAGTATAAATTAAGATCCCTTCTTTTAAACTGATTCACAGAGATGCCGACATTGCCTATCCTAGACTGTGGTGGAGGTCAATGAATTATAAACCGGTTGTTCTCAAGTCTTCTATTGGACGCTAGCCTATTTGAGGCCTTCCTCTTATCTTAATTTTGTGTGATCTTCAAATAAAAAACAAAACGAGTTAAAGACAACAATATTTGTCAACTAAAACAAAACATTAGTTTTCTAGAACAAAAGGTCAACATAAAAAACAAGACGTTAAGGTAATGTGAATTAAATACCAAAATAATTCAACAATTACAGACAAAGTTCCTAATAATTTAAAGTCCCGATTAAAACTCAGCAAAGGTCCAGAAAAAATTCTAAACTGATAGCGATGGCGTCTATATTATAGTTATGAGGGTGCTGATGTGCCAGCAGCAATTTGGTGCATCACAGAAATATTAATTCTGGTTTAAATACATTATAAATTTTAGTAAAAGGTTTCAGTCCAAGAATTGTCTTAGAGAACCTCTGTATTTCAAGAGAAACCAATCACTTGAATTGAATAATAAGAATAAATAATAATCAGCTCAACTGTTCACAACATCATATACAATTTCAAGGTGCTAGAGCTTAAAGCTACTGATAAAATCCTCAATTCCTCTCAGTAACACTATATATATATGTATAAAGTTCTCTACTTAACCTCTGGTCACATTTAGCATTTTAAAATGTATCATTATCTAAAGGAAAACATCTTTCTAGAATGATCCTGTAGCTTACAAAATATAACTTGATTTATGTATAATCGACTTTGTAAATTTCAAAACCTACACCTATAAAACTTGTATTTCTTCTATTAATAATAATAGTGATTTTAAACAACTACACAGAGACAACAATATAGTTATGTATGAGTTGTTTAGAATGATTCAATTGAAAGAAATCAATTTGGATCTGTAGTGTAAGCCTTAATCCAATTAGCTTGCAATATCACTTGATAGTAAATGTAATCAGATAACACACAATGGACTAAAATTCTTACACACCAACAGCTGCTTTATTTTATACATTAACTAGGATTTAAGTTCCATTGCAAATATACTCTCAGGGCAGACTTCGCTCCCCTTCCAAGCTTTAATGATGTCTTGTATTGAATAAATTCCACATTACGAATTCTACAGTTATTCTTCATTAACAAATAACATTACATGGTGGCAGCGGTGAAACACAGGATTGAAATTATCAGAGTTGAAGAAGGCTTCATTTCAGTTAACAAATCCATACAAATTTGACTTTTCGATACCTGAAACTTGGGAAACGTGGTTTCAGCGCTTTGAACGCTTTCGTCAAGCATCTGGACTTTGCGAAAAAGAGGAAGAAATTCAAGTGAAAACCTTGATTTATTCCATGGGAAGTCAGGCTGATGACATTTTGTCTTCGTTCAACCTGGCAGAGGAAGATCAAAAGAAGATTAAGCCTGTGACAGATAGATTCGTGCGATATTTCATTTAAAAGAGGGATGTAATATTTGAAAGAGAAAAATTTAATCAAAGGAAACAGGAAGAGGGAAAAAAAGTGGACAGTTTTGTTACAGCTATATAAGTGTTAGCTGATAATTGTCATATCGGGTGGCTACATAATGAAATGTGCAGAGATCGACTTGTAGTTGGACTGCGAGATTCGAAACAATCAAAACAATTGCAGTTAGATGCGAATCTAACTTTAGAATCTGCCATTAGTCAAGCTCTACAAAATGAGGCTCTGCAAAAGCAAAAAACAACGATACGAGCAAGTGTAGAACGAATGACTGAAATGGATGCTGTAAAATCGTCTTCACTGAAATATTGGAAACAGAAACATACATTTCCAAATGCTCAACAAACTGATGTCAGCAGAAAAGGATGCATGAGATGCGGAAAGAAAGGAAATCATTCTCGAGACCAATGTTCAGCAAAAGAAGCAGAATGCCATAAGTGTAAGAGGAGAGGACACTATGCAAAAAGATGGGTCAACCATTGATAACGCTGGTAAGATTGAACAACGCTACACTTTGCTGGAATCAAACAATGCATTCAGTGTTCAAGACATATTTGTTGTGAAGGGACTTAATCAGGAACTCTTGGGTAGGCCCGCGAGTCAGGCTCTTAAGAGTTTCTAACAGATAAATATATCCTCCGTAAATGCCTCAGATACAACTCACAAAATACAAGCAAAATTCAAGATAAGTCCATACATTTAGATAGGGACTATCGCGAGAAATATCCAAATTTGTTTAAAGGTCTAAGGAAAACAAAATGTTTCTATAACACAACTCTGGACACAAATGCCAAGCCTTATGCCTTATCCATCCCAAGAAAGGTTCCTATCCATTTATTAAATAAAGTTGAAGACGAGATGGATAGAATGGAAAAAATGGGGGTTATTTCAAACGTAGATGAGCCCAATTGAGTGGTGCGCTGCAATGGATGTTGTTCCAAAACCAAACGGTAAGGTAAGAATTTGCGTCCATCTAACTACACTGAATGAGTCGGTTAAAATAGAAAACCATCCACTACATCATTTGAAGAATTCCTTGCAGAACAAGCAGGTGCAAAGTTTTTCACCAAACTTGATGCAAACACGGGCTTTTGGCAGATAAACCTGTCAGAAGATTCACGCCGCCTTACAACTTTCATTACTTCTTTTGGTAGGTTTTATTTTAATCACCTTCCTTTTGGGATCAGTTCTGCGCCTGAAAGTTTTCGAAAAAGGATGTCAGAAACATGACGGAATACTCTGTCATATGGACGATGCTTTTGTTTTTGGGGAAACGCATAAACTGCCTGACGAAAGACTAGAAATGGTCCTGAAATTAATTCAAACGACTGGCATCACTTTGAACGCTGAAAAGTGTGAATTTTCGATACCATCCATAAGATTTCTTGGGTATATTGTTGACGTAAATAGTTGCCGACCTGATCCAGAAAATGTCAAAGCTATAACTGAAATAGAAACAACGAAATGCGTAACAGAGATTTCTCGGTATGGCAAATCAGCTTGGCAAATTTTGTCAAAATGTGGCAGAAAAATAAAAACTATTACGTGAGCTCTTGAAAGGTAAACACTCGTGGACTTGGGGTCCAGATCAAGAACAAGCTTTTAGAGATATCAAGCAAGAAATGATATCTTCACCTACTTTAGCACATTATGATTCATATAGAAAAATAGCTGTATCTGCAGATGCATCTTCATTTGGAATATATGCTGTGCTACGGCAGAAGTGCGGTAGAACCCTGAGACCAGTGGCATTCGCGTCATGAGGTATGTCAGAATCCGAGCAGCGCTATGCTCAAATAGAAAAGTAGGCCCTTGGAATCACTTGGGCTTGTGAACGCTTTAATAGCTATTTAATTGGGTCACAATTCAAACTTGCAACTGACCATAAACCATTAGCACCATTAATCAGCACAAAAATCTTTGGGAGATTTACCCCCTAGAATTCAACGCTATACATGTTGCTGGCAAGAATCTACTGCTTATGCTCTATCCAGAGCACCTTTAACTTATTACTCTCAGAGCGACAGAGACATTCAGGCTGTAACTAACGCCTACGTTAATTTCGTACATATTTATTTGCCTGCATCAAATACTCGACTTGAAAAAATAAAGTCTGAATATCTAAAGGATTCGATTTGCAAACAACTTGTACAATTCTGTAAAACGTGGTAGCCGGAGAAATCCGCTATGGACGCAAAAAAATTCTTTGTTAACTTAAATAAATATTTATTTCTAGAATACAAGGTGAACATGAAAAATACGAAGGTACGGTAATGTGAACTAAATACAAAATCATCCTAGAATTACAAAGTTCATAATAATTTAAAGTCCCGAATAAACCAAAACTGTACGCGATGACGTCTATATTATAGTACGGAGGGTGCTGATGTGCCAAAAGCAATGTGGTGCATCAAAAAATATTAATTCAGGCTTCAACACATTATAAATTTCAGTGAAGATCTCTATCCAAGAATTGTCTTAGAGCACTTCTGAATTTTAAGAGAAACTGAACATTTGATATTCAGAAGCAATAAAATTCAGCCCAACTTGTCACAACATCATAAAGAATTTCAAGGTGCTAGATATTAAAGCTACTGATAAAATAATCAAATCCTCTCAGTAACAATATATATATATATATATATATATATATATATATATATATATATATATATATATATATATATATATATTTCTCTACTTAAACTATGGTCATAATTAGCATTTAAAATATATTATTACCTAATGGAAAAGAACTTTCTACAAACAATAACCTGAATTATGTATAATCCACTTTGTAAATTCTAAAATCTGTACCCCAAAAACATTTATTGCTTCTATTAATAATAATACTGGTTTTAATCAGGTACATATAGAAAACAATAGTTTTGTATTAATTGTTTACAATGATTCTAATAAAAGAAATCAATTTCATTCAAGCAGAAATAAACTCAAAATACGGCAAGGTAATTTCCAACGATTATAATGTTACATTGCAAGAGCATGTAATTTAAGAGAACTAAATGTTTAAAAATATATTTAACAACAAGATTAAATTCAATATACATAACACGTATGGTTCGCCAGTTTGCTTGTCCGGTCACGAGTAACGGAATGGTTAAATTGACCCCTTTCCCGATCACGGCGACATTAATTATGTCTCGTGGGTTCGTGTCTCCTGCTAGGACAGTGTGGCACTATGATAAAGTTTGCCAGGACTTTCCCGTTTCTCGGTGGTTCATACCTGAGGTTTCCTTGGATCATCCTCCACCACTTATTCTGACCGCTATATTTAGCATGTCATGTGCAAAATAATGGAATTTAACCCATTGAATCTGCATTATTGTTTATCTCCATGTCTCAGTAATCGGGCAAGGCACAAATTCTGATTGTGCTCGAGTCCTATTTACATTACTTGTCACTGCTATCTTTCTGCTCCTTCTATTCATGCGTCTTTGAAACTGATAGTTCTTAAAGCAAATCACTCAAAATGCTTGTCAAGTAAACGCCACCTGCAATTATCGCACCTATAGATTGTTGTGTCGCACGCATCACCAGTATATCTTCCATTTCATTTGCATTTTAATCAAATTAATTTTTCTGGAATCGAGTAATCTAGGCTAGTACTTCTATTTCATTTTACCGTAACAAAACTAGTACTATCTGGAAAGATACAATAAAACGTGGGCGAGCAAATTCCGCACGTGAGCAAACATTCAGCTGTTGTAATCTTAACACCAAAACCTTTCTACCTTGTATATATTGGTGTTTCGTCTTTTCAGTCTCTATGATGGGCTTTTATTAATTAAAACGTTCCACCGTTCTCTCCCTCGTATCACAAGTTCATCTACAAAGTATATCGCCCATTATTCATAGGCTCATTATTAAGAAGCAGTAGATAGGGATAGGAGGGCATTCTAAGCGATCAGTTGGAGCTAGCGTCTGATGTAATAACGATTTAGGAGCTGACGATACATGATTATTTTATATCTTGATATCCAAATGATTTCATTGATAAATACATATGTAGGTTAGTTGTAAATTTCGGGACATATTTATATGAATGTAATAGTTGGATAAACGAAGAATTCAAACTTCATCAATCGTACATCCCTAGGTAATTTAAAAATAATTTAAACGACTTGTAGGCAGTAGAAGCATATACCAGATCAACACAGTTTATCTTTTCACACACCATATTGTATATATTTTCTTCCTTACAGCTCCTGATAAGCCATCTGTGTCCATGGGAATTCACACAACGCAAAACATTACACTAAATGTATCAATATCAGGAAACACAAAAGGTCAACGTATCCGCATCACTGGGCATTCTTCTGAGGCAAGCAACACATCATTTAATCAGACTATAAACACGATAAACAGTAATAACACAGAGTTTATCTTTAATGCCACAGCCCTCCCTGGAACGTGTTTCAATTTATCGATTGTAGCGCTGAGTGTTGACGACACACCTAGTGAGAGCGTTGTACTGCAACCTGTATGTTACGGTGAGTATTCCACTTAATATATTCTTCTTACACATGTGTTCTTCCACACGTCGTCATTGTAGTAACAATCGCGCTCACTATCCTCTAATAGCAGTACGTTTGACTGTTATACCGACATCGAAAGCGCAATTTACACCTAGCTGAAGGCATCAAGGCTTAAGCCACTTCGAGTATTCGTGATGCTCTGAGTATTTGAGTGTTTCTGATTTCATTCCAAGTTCCATCCCAATCTATACCGGTACATACCAATTTAAGGTTTGAGCTGATACACATTTCATGATTGGTTTGACTTTGTTGTCCATGTTATAGAAATATATTGTTTCCTGTCTGTATCTTGTTTCTCCCGAATAGGGTTTCGAAAGCTACAGTAGTTCTAATTGGAAAAGATGCATATGTTTAAAACTGTTGAGATTCCCATAGGTTCTGTCTTGACGTTTACACCCATGCTCCAAATAGTTAGTGTTTGTCGCGCTGATGAAAGACTCAGAACTAATAATATTATCATATGAAGCGTTAGCCAGATGTGCATTATTGCAGTATAAATTAAGATCCCTTCTTTTAAACTGATTCACAGAGATGCCGACATTGCCTATCCTAGACTGTGGTGGAGGTCAATGAATTATAAACCGGTTGTTCTCAAGTCTTCTATTGGACGCTAGCCTATTTGAGGCCTTCCTCTTATCTTAATTTTGTGTGATCTTCAAATAAAAAACAAAACGAGTTAAAGACAACAATATTTGTCAACTAAAACAAAACATTAGTTTTCTAGAACATAAGGTCAACATAAAAAACAAGACGTTAAGGTAATGTGAATTAAATACCAAAATAATTCAACAATTACAGACAAAGTTCCTAATAATTTAAAGTCCCGATTAAAACTCAGCAAAGGTCCAGAAAAAATTCTAAACTGATAGCGATGGCGTCTATATTATAGTTATGAGGGTGCTGATGTGCCAGCAGCAATTTGGTGCATCACAGAAATATTAATTCTGGTTTAAATACATTATAAATTTTAGTAAAAGGTTTCAGTCCAAGAATTGTCTTAGAGAACCTCTGTATTTCAAGAGAAACCAATCACTTGAATTGAATAATAAGAATAAATAATAATCAGCTCAACTGTTCACAACATCATATACAATTTCAAGGTGCTAGAGCTTAAAGCTACTGATAAAATCCTCAATTCCTCTCAGTAACACTATATATATATATATGTATAAAGTTCTCTACTTAACCTCTGGTCACATTTAGCATTTTAAAATGTATCATTATCTAAAGGAAAACATCTTTCTAGAATGATCCTGTAGCTTACAAAAAATAACTTGATTTATGTATAATCGACTTTGTAAATTTCAAAACCTACACCTATAAAACTTGTATTTCTTCTATTAATAATAATACTGATTTTAAACAACTACACAGAGACAACAATATAGTTATGTATGAATTGTGTAGAATGATTCAATTGAAAGAAATCAATTTGGATCTGTAGTGTAAGCCTTAATCCAATTAGCTTGAAATATCACTTGATAGTAAATGTAATCAGATAACACACAATGGACTAAAATTCTTACACACCAACAGCTGCTTTATTTTATACATTCACTAGGATTTAAGTTCCATTGCAAATATACTCTCAGGGCAGACTTCGCTCCCCTTCCAAGCTTTAATGATGTCTTGTATTGAATAAATTCCACATTACGAATTCTACAGTTATTCTTCATTAACAAATAACATTACATGGTGGCAGCGGTGAAACACAGGATTGAAATTATCAGAGTTGAAGAAGGCTTCATTTCAGTTAACAAATCCATACAAATTTGACTTTTCGATACCTGAAACTTGGGAAACGTGGTTTCAGCGCTTTGAACGCTTTCGTCAAGCATCTGGGCTTTGCGAAAAAGAGGAAGAAATTCAAGTGAAAACCTTGATTTATTCCATGGGAAGTCAGGCTGATGACATTTTGTCTTCGTTCAACCTGGCAGAGGAAGATCAAAAGAAGTTTAAGCCTGTGACAGATAGATTCGTGCGATATTTCATTTAAAAGAGGAATGTAATATTTGAAAGAGAAAAATTTAATCAAAGGAAACAGGAAGAGGGAAAAATAGTGGACAGTTTTGTTACAGCTATATATGTGTTAGCTGATCATTGTCATATCGGGTGGCTACATAATGAAATGTGCAGAGATCGACTTGTAGTTGGACTGCGAGATTCGAAACAATCAAAACAATTGCAGTTAGATGCGAATCTAACTTTAGAATCTGCCATTAGTCAAGCTCTACAAAATGAGGCTCTGCAAAAGCAAAAAACAACGATACGAGCAAGTGTAGAACGAATGACTGAAATGGATGCTGTAAAATCGTCTTCACTGAAATATTGGAAACAGAAACATACATTTCCAAATGCTCAACAAACTGATGTCAGCAGAAAAGGATGCATGAGATGCGGAAAGAAAGGAAATCATTCTCGAGACCAATGTTCAGCAAAAGAAGCAGAATGCCATAAGTGTAAGAGGAGAGGACACTATGCAAAAAAGATGGGTCAACCATTGATAACGCGGGTGAGATTGAACAACGCTACACTTTGCTGGAATCAAACAATGCATTCAGTGTTTAAGACATATTTGTTGTGAAGGGACTTAATCAGGAACTCTTGGGTAGGCCCACGAGTCAGGCTCTTAAGAGTTTCGAACAGACAAATATATCCTCCGTAAATGCCTCAGATACAACTCACAAAATACAAGCAAAATTCAAGATAAGTCCATACATTTAGATAGGGACTATCGCGAGAAATATCCAAATTTGTTTAAAGGTCTAAGGAAAACAAAATGTTTCTATAACACAACTCTGGACACAAATGCCAAGTCTTATGCCTTATCCATCCCAAGAAAGGTTCCTATCCCTTTATTAAATAAAGTTGAAGACGAGATGGATAGAATGGAAAAAATGGGGGTTATTTCAAACGTAGATGAGCCCAATTGAGTGGTGCGCTGCAATGGATGTTGTTCCAAAACCAAACGGTAAGGTAAGAATTTGCGTCCATCTAACTACACTGAATGAGTCGGTTAAAATAGAAAACCATCCACTACATCATTTGAAGAATTCCTTGCAAAACAAGCAGATGCAAAGTTTTTCACCAAACTTGATGCAAACTCGAGCTTTTGGCAGATAAACCTGTCAGAAGATTCACGCCGCCTTACAACTTTCATTACTCCTTTTGGTAGGTTTTATTTTAATCACCTTCCTTTTGGGATCAGTTCTGCGCCTGAAAGTTTTCAAAAAAGGATGTCAGAAACATGACGGAATACTCCGTCATATGGACGATGTTTTTGTTTTTGGGGAAACGCAGAAACTGCCTGACGAAAGACTAGAAATGGTCCTGAAATTAATTCAAAAGACTGGACTCACTTTGAACGCTGAAAAGTGTGAATTTTCGATACCATCCATAAGGTTTCTTGGGTATATTGTTGACGTAAATAGTTGCCGACCTGATCCAGAAAAAGTCAAAGCTATAACTGAAATGGAAATAACACCCTTGCTCAAAATATTGTTTGTCGCGCTGATGAAAGACTGTCCTTATCTTGTTTCTCCCAAATAGGGTTTCGAAAGCTACAGTAGTTCTAATTGGAAAAGCTGCATATGTTTAAAACTGTTGAGATTCCCATAGGTTCTGTCTTGACGTTTACACCCTTGCTCCAAATAGTTAGTGTTTGTCGCGCTGATGAAAGACTCAGAACTAATAATATTATCATATGAAGCGTTGTGCAGTATTGCAGTATAAATTAAGATCCCTTCTTTTCAACTGATTCACAGAGATGCCGACATTGCCTAGCCTAGACTGTACTGGAGGTGAATAAATTATAAGCCGGTAGTTCACGAGTCTTCTATTGGATCCAATTTGTGCAAGTCATAATCAGTTACTGCCACCATCGCAGAAATGGACTTGATGCAAACGTTATTCAATAGCATTTAGGCTGTGTCAGTGCTTATGCTGCACTGACAACCTCTCAACCAAGAGATTACGTAAAGGAGCGGATTCAATAGGATCCCCATTCCCGGTATTGAAAGGTATTGCAGCATCTCCTCTAAGGAGGTGACAATCGTTTATAATCATTGCATACGAGCATTCGAACGTTTTAACTATTTATTAGTTTGCAAAATGATAAAGTATCTCAGCATTTTAACTTGTCATTGTTTTCCATCCACAATTAGCATCATACCCTCATGAAACCCCCTCTCACATAATGGTCACCAATATGGACTTCCACCGATGAAAGTTCACTGAACCAAGTACAGCTCAACAGCCATTGGAATAACCTAAAACGGTAATTAGCTTCCAATCAAGAATACTGCCAGATGTCTATATCAAATCCACATGAATATAGACTTAAGATATGTTGTTATGTGCTTGTCGATTTACGTTGAAGAGTTTAGATTATGTCACTGATTCCAGACCCACGACTGGTTTCAACACAAAGAAACGATCTAGCTTTGTATTCTGGCTCAGTAATACAGATGTTGACGTGACCGGTTGCAACAGTGTAACTTGTAATCAGCAGTAGTGGTAGCATGCAAATATGTTTGGAGTGTATCTACTTCATATTACACAAAGAGCATGTTAACGTTTTGTACCCGCTCAGTCACATAAGCTCAATAAATGCAGATTTGGACCTGGGAGGTTATTCGCTGGGTAATGCAGTTCTTGAGGAGCACGTAGAACCCACCGACACCTAACAACCTGCTACCAAGGAATGACTGAGAAGGCGGTCCTATGGTGGATTTTCCTAACAGTGTCGCTCACAAATCATCAGACCTTAGTTTAATATTTCAATTAATATCCAGATACCCTAGGTTGACCTAATCTTTCCTATGCTCGATTAGAAACGAGCCTACATTGCTGCTGGTTACATGAAAGCGATCCTGTGACCACCACGGATGTATCCAAAATTCATCGACACTTTATAAGATATCTGCTGGCGGGAGCAATTATGGTACGTTCTGCAGATTGACCTCAGCGGGACGCTCATGAGCGTCCAGTATTCGCGCTTCATTCTGGAGTTGTTGATCAATGCTGAGTGTTAGTAGGTATTGCATTTGGCTTATCGTCAATAACATATATGCACCTTACCACTATTTACAAGAATTGCAGCACTATATGGTTGCTAATACTGTATTGATATAGGTGCGGCCTATACATTTGTAAGCAAACAGATAGATTCTTCCATGTCCGCCACCCGAAACCATGCAATTTGAGAATGTTATTGTATTTTGCTTTCTAAGTTTATCCTGAACGGGATCTGCGGTTCTAGACGAACCCCATTCCTGCTCCTCCATTACTACCCTAACGTATTTTTCTTCTTTCTTATCTTAATTTTGTGTGATCTTCAAATATAAAACAAAAAAAGTGAAAGACAACAAATATTTGTCAACTAAAACAAAACATTATTTTTCTAGAATACAAGATGTACATAAAAAAAAAGATCCACCCTGGATCGTTTTTATCAGAAATTCAAGTAATGATAGAGTGATGCAAATCTCTGAGACCCCAGTCAGCGGTGCCGACATTTAAACTACTGAATACACAAAATGTGAAAATCAAAAACACAAATATTTAATATCATTCAATAACAGATATCCATTTCTCAAATAAAATTTAAATTTAAGACCCAATCACTCGTCTTTTATTAGCCAAATGAGGGCCATTTTGGTCACTAACTTCATGTGATAGATTTTCTTCCTGTCCTGTGTTCCTACTCATATGTATGATGTTTCTCTGGACTGGTAAACCAGTTCCCCTACATGTCCGTCTAACTTGTACCTTCGTTCTGTACTTGTATCGTCTTCCAGAGACTCGGGACCAACTGCACTAGGGTATTTCCCTCTCTCTCTCTTACAGCTCCTCCGGTCCCGAAAATCTTCCTGTACGAACACACAATGACATTAGCATAGCATATTCCTCTAGCTATCTAGACTCACACTAATACACACAGCATCAGATAAGCCATTACATTCTTTGGTCACGCATTCGTGCATATTGAAATACCCACACTCTCTGATATAGTGTGCACGGCATGTATTGATTTGCAATTTTGGTATACATAAGATATCACAGTATCAGACGCATTTATGTACATTGCAATTCTACAAAGTGTACACAGATATCCACATATCCATGCGCTGATATATCCTTACATATGATACTCCTACAAAGTATACACAAATACTCAAATTTCTAGTAACTAATGTTGCACTCTACAACCATTATACAAAGTTATAACTCAGTTCAACATTTGAAAATTTAGAATATCACATGAATTAATGCACGAGATTACTACGCATTACCCAAATAGCG
This sequence comes from Unio delphinus, assembly GCA_029339505.1. NCBI lineage: Eukaryota > Metazoa > Mollusca > Bivalvia > Unionida > Unionidae > Unio > Unio delphinus. Next base: position 2,184,823 of record JAQISU010000009.1, on the reverse strand, counting down.
ATATACAATATTAATTCTTTACATAGACATTGCTCATATCTCAAAATATGCATGTATATCAAACACTAAAAATAATCAACCACAAGAAAGGAATCAAACTCTACCAATGGTAATTGCACGTACTAACGATTCTAGTAATGACGTATACATACTGCACATAATTAAAGTACAATTATTTTGCCGTAATATATTACAAAAATTGAGCAAATAAGTCACTGAACTGTCCAAAGCTCCTTTGGTAATTCTCAAAATAACAACGTTTTCAGTCCGTTTCGATTGACGTCAGAGTGGCTTATCGTCTCTTATAATTCCCGCAAGATGGTTTAGCGACTACGGACGTGTTGTTCTCAAGACACCAGATTTTGCTGGCGATTCCAATGGTGGCCATGCCTTGCTCAACTCGAAGTGGATGTCGATTCATCCATGGTCTACATAATTAGCAGACCTTGCCTCATCCTCGCCAGTCTGTCAAGGGTGGATTACGATCCCCACTTGTTGGTCCTTTTATACTAACACAGGATTTCATCACTTGCGTGTGAAGCCCTTCACTGAAAAGTTTGTATTTTGTAAAGTATAGAAATACTTCTTGAAACGTTTTGGTGGTATATGGAACCAAACCAGCCACTATTGAACACATTCCACGTCTGGAAGAAGTCTCTCCGCAAGGAGACACTACTTTTATACATGTTGCATGAAGTTGTGTCCTGGAATTTAGAAAAATACCACTACCATATATTAAGTAGAATTCATGGCATCGATCTTTGTCTTAAGTATGCGTAGTTGATTAATGGCGGACTATTTAAACATTTTTAAAACAAATAATGCTCCTAATGCACTCCGACATCACCGGCTAAAGCGTCTATGTCGTACAAGATGGAATTGTTATTCGTCTGTCACTTGAATTTGTATAAACTCTGTAATCGCCTTCTCGAAGATCAGTAGGTTAAACTACTAATTTTCTTGTCTTAAGTATCCATTGGGTCAATAATCATACCCGCTAAATGTAGGTAATGACAGCATTGAGATAGTCTGGCATGTTCCATAAAGCTCAGTGTGTATCCTCCCATTCGTCAATATTCATTTCACAGCTTAACCTTTACACTTGGTCTCATCGTATCGATTAGACTGATCCGGCTCAGGACGAGAATTTGAAACTAAGTATTCCATTAGGATTTAACGTAGTCTTCTTGGATTTGTACTTTACATGGAGCTGGTGGTATCCAAAGTGTTATGTATGTGAATAGATGGATACACACACGGTATTATGCTGCATTGGTTTCGCTAGTTGAACGGTATGGCAAACGAACAGCATTGCTTTCGATGGCAGACGAGCGAAAAGGTCGTGCTGCATCACTGATGTCACAGAATACAGCAACATTCTAGCCTCAAGGTACAGCATTGCATTCGCGTTCGTTCTTAGACTTGAAATTCGCAGTTGGTCCTTCAATGAGTTCCTGTTCTGTGTCGATTTTGTATCTATCGGTGAAACTATGTTGACCTCAAAATTGATTTTTAAGTCCATAGTGGGTCTTTCACTCTGTTGTTGTGTTGGATTATTCAGCTTTCTAGATTAACATTTGTATTCGAAGTGAAGTGTTTGTCTTAGAACTTGGTCTTTTAATACTAAATTTACGAGTGTCGGTATGAAAATGTGTTGTCATCAGGAAGTTATAGTCATTGCCGGTACACAATCTGATAGACTTTTCTAAAGGCATACTTACCATTTGATGGTCTTATAAATGTACACGCTTTTCTAGATCTAGTGTTTTCAGTCTTGGTTGCCGAGACAGTAAATATTTCAACAATTCAAAGTTGACTAATTGGCTGAAATGATAGTTAAACGTCATTTTACCTGGTATGCATTTCTCCAGTTATGATCTGTAATTGCTGTGGCCACAGTTAGCAAAACATACATCGTTGTCTTATTAGTTTTTTTATGCGACTAACTGATCACATTCGATGTATTTGTGATGACTATGAGGACATGACAGTATAGATAAATCGAGTTCGTAAAACGTCAGAGACATTATGCAATTTCAAACAGGCATTAGCTTTCAGGTACGCTACAAAAACGAGATTTCCGCTGTCAACTACTTCATATAAGCGGATTGGATCTATTAGGTATTCTGCCTTGGGCAATATCGTTTTATTCAGTTTTGTCGGTTATTTGAGATGGTCTTACATCTGTCTGCTCACATAAACACAAGTAGGAGACTCCTGACTGTCACGATTGTTGCAGAACGTTAAATGTACATCTTTAGAATGATATTATCGTTTCAAAGTCTCAAACAGTGATTCCTACAGATTTGTAATAATACCGTCGGCTGTCTCTGGTGTCACTTGAGATTTGAACTCTAAATGTCACTGCGTATGTCTAAGTGGTAGTTGTAAACCTCTATGGAAGTCACTTTTTTGTGTCTGTCAAATGTAAATATTAGGTATTGAACATTTTTACATTTTGATGGATTCGAACACGTGTGATCTTACGGTAGAGGTAAAGGGTTTTGATTCATGTCTATTCACCTCATCTTCGAAATCACTGGCATGTATTTGTGCTAACACTTCAGTTAACATGTGAGGTGTCACCGAAAGTCATCCTTGTCTCTTAGGAATAGTAATATTTGGCACTATAGCCTCAATGTGAAATAAAGTCAGAAGAGGGCTTTGGCTACTATAGCCTCAAGATTTATAGCCTCAGGGGAAAATCCACTCCAAAATGGCTTGGGGCACTATAACCTCAAACATAGTGCGGCACTCTGGCCTCAAGAGGAATTGAACATAGTGCGGCACTCTAGCCTCAAGAGAAATTGAACATGGTGGAACTATCTAGCCTCAAGGGGAATTGAACATGGGGAATATTATTTGTATTTGTATTTGGGACTGTCTAGCGACAAGGGAAATGGAGGCAAAGAAAGCAAATATCTTTTCGAGGTATATGAATGGCCCTGAAAAGGGCCTTTGGGTACTTCTTCTTCTTTTATATTCTGCCGTTGTTCCACCACCTTTTGATTGTATTAATGATTCCCTTTGTCTTCTTCTTTTCGTCCTCGGGAAACCAGTCAGGATGTCCCATAGCTCTAATCGTCTCTTGTATCTTTATCCAATTGTAATTTAATCTTTCAAATTCCTCTTTTTTTCCTTTTTTTTTTCATTGTCCTTTCTCTCCTTACTCCAGTTATCTTTTATCTTCTTCATTTCTTCTAATTGCTCCTTTCTCATCAGTTCTTCAGCTTTCTTGAACTGGTCCAACCCATGTTGAACATAGGGCCACTCTGTCAAGATATTATCCAAAAAACACTTTACGTTTTCGATAATATCTATCACTTCCTTTAATGTTCCCACTCTGACATAGGGTGGGTTAATGCAGCCTCTTAACGTTTCGGCATCTTCTTCTAGCATTCCTCCTAAGAGCTCCCTGGCTATTTTCAGTCTGTTTATAAAGTCCAGGCTGTTCGTAAACTTCCATTCATTATGTAGTTTTTCCACTACAGTACATATTTCCCATCTAATATCCAGAAACAGTGGAGACTTAAATAATTGAATAAAGTTGATGCTGTTACCATCTTCTTTGGTTATTCCGTGGAATGGTTCTAATTGCCGACACTTGAGTATATATATCTTAAGCACGGACGTAAAGGAAAACATCCCTTACACTCACTTTTCATATTATATGCTATTCAAAAAACATACAATCTATCATCCACACACGAAGAAGCAGCCAAACAAACCACATAACTTACTATTCAATATCACACCATTTACCATCCACACACGGGGAAGCAGCCAAACAAGCCACATAATTTACTATTCAATATCATGCCATCCACACACGGGGAAGCAGCCAAAAATAACCACATAATTTACTATTCAATAACACACTATTTACGATCCCCCCCCACACACACACACACGTGCGCACACACACACACACACACACACACACACACACACACGGGGAAGCAGCCAAACAAACTACATAATTTACTATCCAATATCACACCATCTACCATCCAAGAAAAGAGTCAGCGTTTATAATTACACTTCACCTCTCTCATACCAACTGGCAATTTGAACAGTCTCTTTTCTAGATATTTGGTTAGCCCTGAGAAGGGCTTGGTTTTTTTAAACTCCTAAATACACCTGGCTAATGCTGTCCCCTCCCAGGTCTACCCCCGCACACACATCCTCTACTCCAATCATTCTCCCGATTGACTCTTGTGATTGGAAGCGCAGAGGGAGAATGAGTAGCCTCAATCTCCCAGTCTTTACTTTGAGGGATAGTAAAAGCATGTTCACGTCTTCCTCTATACCGCAACCGTGGATGAAGTTGTGGTTGTGGTTGTTGCGACTGTGGCTGTGACTGTGGTTGGCGAACTGATTCTGGTTTTGGAGGCGTCCTAACCTCAGTTTTCACCTGACAGACTTCAATCATCATGAAGTGAAGCAAAATTGGTCTTTTCTTGTCCTCCTCTTCTTTCTTTTTCAACACCTTTTCTTCTTCTTCTATTCTGGGCTGTTCTTCTAAGGTCTCCATAGCCAGCTCGTCTAGGAGATGTTTAGCATGCTCCAGGTGAATCTGAAGCTCCCTAAGCTTGTTGAGTCTACTCATCTTCTTTGGGTTGATGGGCCAACGATAGGTAGCCAGACTGACGAGTGCTTCTCTATATATGACACAAGCGCGGACGTGAAGAAAAACATCCCTATCATCACCAAAAACACGCGCATTTAAAGAAACACTCGCTCACTTATTTAATTTACTCACATGAATTATAAATTTAACAAATTATTTTAAAAATACGTTGAGCTTATAGACGCACTTCAAACAAAAGTAAAAGAGACTGTGATAATAGACTCACTTCTATTGTTTTTTTTAACTTCCTTACAAACTATTAGCAAATTGAATTATTAATTCTTTTCGAGAATATTGGGTAGCCCTGAAGAGAGCTGTTTTTTTGTGTGTGCACAAAGAGTGATGGCAATCTTTTATCGTCTAAGATTGCGTCCTCGTCTGGCAACAGGATAGGGTCTGCTTCATCGTTCTTCGTTCATGTCTTCCAATTTACGCACTCGTCCAGTAACACGAAACAATTCGGTGGTCCAGTTGGGTAAGTAACCTTTCTCGAAAGTGCATTTGGTTTTGCCAATGCGAACCCAATCTCCAGGGGTTAAAACTCCACCTTTCTTGGGGACAGCGATCGTCCGGGACGTACCAAACAGACGCTCAAAAACAGTCAATTCGTTGTCAGATGTCACATCTTGTGGGGCACGTCCAATGCGTCTATGGTAAGTTTGGTTGTAGGTTTGGACTAAGTGCGGCAAGACGTCAATGTCAGTGTGTTGATGCGTAGAATATTTCCACATGCGTTCTTTCAAGGTACGCCGAAAACGTTCCACTATGCTGGCTTTGGTTTCAGGATTTTCGGTGGTGAAAAATTGAATGTCACGTTCCTTTAATTCTCGTTGGAAAGCTTGGTTCAGAAATTCGGTGCCTTTGTCGGTTTGACATCGAAGAGGGTGACGACCACTTTGTTTCAACACCAGATGCAAAGCTAGTACTAACTCTCCGCTCGACTTGCATGTCAATGGCACGACCCAGGCAAATTAGAAAAAACGTCAATGACGCAAAACAAATATTTGTAGCGACGATTGTAGGTGGCTAAATGATAGACATCGGCTCAATCGGCTTGCCATTGATGATCGATGCCTTCCACTTGAGTGCGACTTCTGTGAAATTATCGTCGAATGGGTTTGTGTAAAGTGTACGTAGCCTGTTCTTGTAACCATCGTTGTACTTCAGGTAAACGGAGTTTTTTCAGGCGCGTTTTAGCAGCACGACACAATTTCTGAATGCCTCCGTAACCTGCAGGGTGGGCTCGATCGTAGTAAATGTTGGCTAATAACTTCTCCACGGTTTTGTCAATAAGTCACCCACTCATCGATGATACTGCTTTGGGTGGGCCGAAATGGGGGTTGTTTTGGAAACCGTTTCATGTGCCCGCTGTGCCACAGGAGTCGACGTTGAGGGTATTGCTGGTGGTGGCGGTGGTGGAGGTGGTAATGGGATTGCTTTGGTCTTCTTTTGTTTTCTCACTTCTGGTTTCCTTTCTTTCTTTTTCACATCTGTCGAAGGAGGCGTGGCCATCATCTTTTTAACCCAAGATTTGAGTTCCTCTCGTTGGGGAGTGGGGGAAGGGGTCAACAAGGAAGCTGCAATCTTACTCGGAATGAGAGTGGCGGTGAGTGTTTGAAAGATATCATGGGGTTCTTCTTCCTTGGGTAATGGTGGGGTGACGTCTGTCTTGTCAATTGTAGATTGTTAGAGCAACGGACTATACATCAGAGCCTTCAAATCAGTCAGAGTGGGTAGAGCTGTTTGTTCCACAGCTTTTCGATGAAAGAGTTGCAGTCGTTTCAAGCCTGGAAACATACTCATGCCGGTTTTCGCTAATCCTCTCAACACAGGAAGAAGAAAGGGAAAAAATCCTCTGCGTTGCACCAACATCTTTTTCTTTTGACGGACGGATATTTTCTTTTGAACCATTTGACGATGAACGTGTTTATGTTTGGCTAAGCATTTTTCTGGTGTGGAGACAAAGGTATCGTGCCTTTCAAGACATTCAAACAACATTTGCACACAGTATCGATGACATTTTTGGAGACCGTTTTAATGATTTGTTCGCATGGGTGGAGAGGCTTTGGACAGGATGGACAACACGTCTCCGTGTTTGGCTAAACGAGGAGGTCGTCCTTTCCTTTTCTTTCCTTTCTGCGGTGAATAAGAATGTTTTCTGCGATGTGACATCTTTGCTTGTTCGTTTCACAATACAACTGACGTTAAAGACTTGGAAAACACACCCTTTTATCGTTTTTGTTGTGCCATCACTTATTTTATAGCTGGCAGCAGTTCTTTAAAGCTAAAAAATCCTCCGCGTTGCACCAACATCTTTTTCTTTTGACGTACGGTTATTTTCTTTTGAGCTATTTGACGAAGAAAGTTTCGACGTTTTGCTAAAGGAGGAGGTAATCCTTTCCTTTTTACCTTTGAGGGGTGAATAAGAATGTTTTCTGCGAGGTGACATCTTTGCTTCTTCGTTCCACAATACCACTAACGTCAAACACTTGGTACACACCCTCTTTTATCTACTTCTTGGGGGGAACTAGCGCTTCGTCAAAAAGGTAACGATGTGTTTCCCAAAATTACCAAAGTAACCTCCTTTTTGTTGACTCTTCCTTTTCTTTAAACGACTGCGTCTTTTGAGGGGATGACGTCGATTTTTGGTTTTTAAGCGTTTTGTAGGATAACGAGATTGTCTTTTTCCTTTTCCTTTTTGGACAGCAGAACGCCGAGGGTTGTACTGTGTACGTTTTTGAGGAGGCATCATTGAGTGTTCAGCGGTAGCACAGAAAATACTGATTCACGTTGTTGTCCTCAAGTCATTTTTATACTGGAATGCGATGCCACTGATTATCTTTCCGTCGTATCAACTTCATGACAGGTAACACACGTCGTGAAGGGGTTCGCAATGGACTAAATCGGGACAGCTTTTGTTTGGACAAATCCAGTAAACTCTGTAACATGCCAGATCTTTCTTGGACTTTGACTTTGGGGGCAGGTACTTTGTGAGCAGCTGCTACAGCCGCTAATGTGTAAGAGGGTGTTACCAGTGGAGGAGACGTTTTGGGAAACGCAGATTTCCAATGTTTCATCAATTTAGGTTGAACGGGTGTCAAATTGGTTTTGGCTGGCATCACCAGCAACGGAGAAGTACAAGAATCTGTGGCTATTAGAAACGCGGTCACTAGTGCTGCAGGTCGTGGTTTACAAAGGTAAGGATGCGTCCTGGCCGAACTGCCACTTTTGCGGGAGACAGCTCTTTTCTGTGGACTTTTCTTTTTCTGTGTTTTGGTCTTGACACCATTGTTCTTTTTCTTAAGGGTTCGTTTGACTATTTTCTTGGGATGATCTTTGGGAGCATTGGGATCCCATTTTAAAAGGGAACGAATGATGACACCTCCTAGAGAACTGCTACCTTCATGTTTCAAAATGATATTCTTTTTGGTTTAAGTGTCAATGCGAGGATCAGCCAGTTGCGTCAAGGCTACTTTGTCTCTGTCAAAAAAGCGTTTGGTTTGATGTGCAATGTGAATTATGCCTTGCAGTATTTGACGTGCTCTCACCGTAAACCATCGTAAGACTTCTTTGAGACTGGCTTCTAAGACGTGAGCACTTATTTGTGGACTTTTTTCGCGACTGATACCGTACAAGGCCCGAATCAATTTGATGGGAAGGTGAGACTGAAGGGACGTAATGTTGACGATGTATGAGACAAGGTCAAAGTGACCGAGGTTTTATAGATTTTTTAGTTGTTCATATTGTTATGTCAACGACGAGGATGTGTACACGACAGGTCCTCCGTCTTGACAATAGTCGTCAAACAAATGGGTACGAAATCGCAAATAATCTGGAGATGTGGGTTCTAAATCCACGAGTAAATAGGCGTGTGGAGTTTAAGTGGCATCAACGTACGCATGTGTCAGCCAAGGTGTTCTCAACTGTTTGGCTAAGACTTGCACTTGCGATTTATCTCGAGGACTTTTAAACAAGACCACGTAATGAGCATTGAGACTAATGGTACAATGGGTTTTACTTTGTTGAAATAAATTTGGTGTAATGTAAATAACACTGGCATTTAAATGATGCCCTTTACGCGTAAACCACAGTTTAATTTATACTTCGTCTTCTCCTAACATGTCGTCAAAAATGACCAAATGAGTTTAACTAGGGTCAGACACAATCCCATCGTCTTCTCTAGGAATGCCTTCCACAAACACAATGGAATCACCTTGACTTTCTTGCAAGAGGCTGTATGCCGATTGCCACTGTTTGTAACACCACACAATGCGTTGAGGTGAACGATCGATCAGATGATGTTTATGTTCGATCAAACGTTTGACAAATTCGGTTTTGCCTGAACCGCTTTGTTCAGCAATTAACATGTTAAAAGGATGACGAAGATACAAGGCCTCCCAGCTAGCATGATCTAAGTGTTCGTCAATGACTTTGAATGTCGAGGAGGAAGGAGTAGAAATAGTAGAAGTAGCCATAGTAGTGTAGGGTATGACACTATTGATACTAAAACAGACAAGACAAGAGGTTTTTATACTTTTTTCAAGACACGTTTATTTCAATGCATGTTTAAATTGGAACAACACGAAAGACAAAAATATACAAAAATCAAATGGATAAGTACAGGAATAAAATACACATGGAGACGATCGAAGTAGCATAGAAACAAGTCTCTGTACAACATCGTTTGGGTAGTCTAGGTGTCCTTGAGGTAGAGTGTAATGTTCTTAATTTCGTAATCTCGTAATCCTTCACCGTATGAATATTCTCATTGATATCCTTCCACGGAATCTGTTTTATCACAAGTGATAAAGGTTGTGGCATGGTAGTTCTATTTTATATCGAAGACCATAAGTGTATATTTTGCACAGAAGTATTTAAAATCTTCTCCAAAAGCGAAAGTGATTAATATAACGTGTAATTTCGGAACACTGCCATCCAGGGTAACGGTCAAGAATGATCAAAAAATCTTCAGATGTAAACGAACTAAATTCGAATCTGTGGAAGGTAGACTTGATCCAGAGAAATCTGACACGTTGGTTAATTTTGTCACTTTCCTCATGTGAATTTCACGACACAAAAATTCTATAGTCACCAACTGAGATTTTTCTTTAGCAAGTCCCTGCCAAACGTCCTTGTAGATCTTCTCTTGCAATTCCTTTGGTAATCCTTCAATATTATGTTCTAGAGAGGGTTTATATACTGAACTAGGTTTGTCTCCAAGCCAAACTGGTTTGTTAAACGACATGGTACAGTATTGTCACTTTCAATCACTAGGTCCCACTAAAGGTAGGTATTGACAATTCGGAGACCATTGAGCATGTTCCAGGTAAGCAGAATCTTTCTGTTCCCACTCGTAAATTGACACACCACAACTGAAACACTTGACTTTATCCCCTTCGCCCAAGTATAAAAATCCGACCCTGGCTAATTCTTCAGGAGTTGGTCCAGGCGGATATTTTGGCCATTTATCTTTCAAGGTTTGGAATCGACTTTTAAAGTGACAGTATTCAGGCAAGCTCGTAGGGAACGAATATTTGACTCTCCTCACTTCAGTTCGATGCAGGTACGGTGAAATTCCTAGGAGTCCACAATAACGTGTGGCACCGCTTTCGCATCCCTAAGGCTTGACACGCACAGCATCACTTTCCAGGATAGATATAGGGGTAGTAGTCATAGCAAAGTTCCCACGATGTCCTGCTGAATCGCTAAGGTCGCAGCGTCTGGCATCACTTCAATCGCAAGGTTTAACATCGCACTCCACTTGAGAATCCCCAAATTTAAATGATGCCTGTTTAAATGGATTCATCTTCTTTCGCTTGGTCGTTGTAGTTACAAATGAACTATTGGTCTTGGACGATGTCCCTTGTTATATGCAGTCCAATATCGACGTGACCGTACGGTAAAGTGAAGTGATTATGAAGTCGTACTCTCTCCTTGTACACTATTTGATAGACTTTTTCAAAAGGTCGGATGACAATTTGGCGTGTGGGTAAACGGACAATCTTGTGCGGTTCGTGTGTGGTCACTTTAAAAGTTTCATCCTGTCCAGACTGAAGGGCTTCTTGTAGCACGTTCAAGTTCACCACTCGACTGGTGCGATAATTGCAAGTTCAATCCTTTCACTTTCCATTCGGTGTGCATTTCTCCTTGTGGGTCTCGCTATTCGTAGCCGTAATGTGTAGGACCTCCGCTTGCAAAACATAGAATCTTGTCCTCGGGATGTTCATCGGTCCAGGATCCTAAACAGTCTCCTTCGATGGCAGGGTTACACTGGTTCGGTCGGTGAATGTAGATGCAATTTGTCTATGTCAAAATACAACACACGATCTCCTAACAGTTCTTACACTTCGTACAATTTTAAGCAAGCGTGGGCTGTCACGTAAGCCAAAATGATGGAAAAGTGGTAAATTTCGTACACTTCTAACAGTTGGTATCCCAGGTCCAGAGCTTTAAACAATTCCACGCTAACCCACGTTCCTTTCAAGGCACTTTCTTCCTGAGTGTGCTGACAAGGTTGGTCTTGGTTGAACGTTTTGGCACAAGTTCGACACAAAGGAAACATCAGTTTTCCTTGGCAATGGTGAGGTAAAACGCGATGGTACAAGTCTGTGGGAGGTAAGACTTTGCACTTGATTAATCCTTCGTACTGGCGTATGTGGTCCACGTCAATGTGTTCTGTCAGTCATCAATTACGGGTGACCTACGGGAAAGTGACAATATTTGCACACGTAAGGAAACAGCGAACACACGTCCAAGTATTTGATTTCCTCTCCCTTCTCCTCGTCCGCTTGGTACAGCAAACAGGTGGCATTCGTTCGTCCTCCGTACAACCTATCCCGTGGGTTCAGGGGCTCCACTAAATTGTAGCTTTATACGATACGTTATAACTAAGGATCGGTTTTCAAACGCAGCTAGTACTCGTGTTCCCACATCTCTACCTCCGGGAATACTTGCTGTTCTAACTTCAAACGTCGCTGACAAGTTGTCTGCTACAAGTCTTCCATGGTTATTTGTAAAAACTAATTTTTGGTGTCACGTTGAGGGTAGCACACGGGACATCCGTGAAATAAGCATCTGTTAAACTCGTACACGATTTGAGGGTTTTCTAAGTCCCAGCCATCCACAGTTGCGAGCGTGTTGGATCCATTTGTCTTCTTTGTCGCACAAGTAATGTAGCCAACGTAGGGCTTTGACCGAGTATTGACGTTTGACAAAGTTCGTCGTTTGAGTACTGAATCTTTTTCGGTACACTAAGGAGCACGCTTTGGCGATGGTACAAGCTTCTTTCAATGGATCGATCCCTCCATGCTCCATGAACAATTCTCAAAATTTTCCACAGCAATGTCGTAACATGTGCACGTCAGATCGACAATACTTTAACATTTCTTCTTGAAAGTCGAAGGGATCCTAGGCGTGAGTCTGGTACCAAGCACGGAAAGCTTCCCGTTGTTCGGAGCGCATGTTATCGGGGTCGTAGTCGTCAACCTCAGGCAAATGGGGTAGAACGGCATGTTGATTCGCTTCGGTATTGAAAAAGTGTGCAAAATACCCTTTGGTCATTTCTGTCATTTAAAAATGTTTTAGGCATGCGACTCAAAGGCATGGCCAAGTAACTAATGGAATCTTTAAACTGTACTTGTCCTACTTGCATAGAAATGATTTTGGCTCCGTTTAAAGCCATTTTAGGATGTTCGGTACTTTGTTCCGTGTAGTATCTCAGCAGTAATTGCCCTATCGTATCCCGAGTAATTATGAGCCATTACTGTGGCATGGCGATGACAATCTCCGTAACGTTCGATGTCTTCTGGACTCCACGTTTCGTCGATGGGGTTTAAGATCCATTGAGCGAAATCGGCCAACGTGTTTGACTCTCGAAAGATGTTTTCACGTCCTCCAGGAATGTTGCTGCAGTGAGGGCAATGACTAAAGATAGGCTCTTGGATGCACTACTTGCACGCTCGACGAGCCACGCAGAAATTAGGAACGTGACTACCGGTCTCTTTCATGCATTCGAAATCCAAAAAGATAAGATTCCCTTTCTTCTACGTATCTTCTTGTTGGGGTTGGTATTTTTGAATGAAGCATTCGTGCTCCAAGTCCACGATTTGGTGAAAAATGTGACAGCGTTTCTTCCCTCGACAAACGTGAAACTTGGCTTTGCTGGTACGTATGCCTTGTCCACAAGTAAGGCACAATCTCAGAAGCTGACGAGTACTTTTCTGCTGTGAACCTTGTATCTTCAAATGTTGTTGGTAACAGGTAGGACTGACAAAAGTGCGCTGACAAACAGGACAATGCACTCGTACTTGTCCTTTGTCCAGACAGGGTTGAGAGGCCAAACATCCCTCACATTTTGATCCACAATGCTTGTGTTGTTCTCGATTTTTATAACCACAGTCACATTGTTCACAGTAGTAACTGTATCCCAGGAATCCAGTGATGCTGGTAATCGTATCAAAATGCTCATCATGATGATATACGTGATTGTATTTTCCGTCTTTTAAATCGTTGCTTCGAAACAAAAGAGGTCCACGCATATCTTGAGGGTGAACTTTCACAGTGTAATGTGGAGCTAAAGACGTCTTGCTATTTTTGCATTTCTGGAATTCCGCAAGGGGTATTTTGGGATATCCCCGCTTGTTCTAACAGGAGTCCTGCTTCACTTCGTTGTTTGGCTCGGTCCGATTGTCGAATATTTTTCCAGGCTCTTTTCCATTCTACTGTGTCGTTCTTGTTGGCATACGTTTGTCCCACGATGATGGCACGGGCTAAACACATTTGATCTTGAGAATCGTTAATTTGGACGAGGCTTTGCTTAATATTGCGAAGGTTGTCGGCCAATAACACTTTTTTGCGTCCTGTCCCCTGCAGAAGAGAAACGTGGGTCATGAACAGTGTGGCTTTCCCATCCGCGATGTGAAACATGTCGTTGGATTGTTGCACATGTTGAATCTTGTCGATAACTTTGGAAGGTGTTAATTGTGATGGACTGCTAAACTCGATCCAGACGGGAGACTTCAAATTATCGTGATGAATAGAAAGTCTCAAGCGATCGTCTTCTTTGGCTTGACATTGCTGTTTCAGTGCAGTTAACACAGAATCCCACACCTCGGTAATGAACCCCTCTGTATTCTCCAAAGGTACATTGGACTTGAAATCTTTAAACTTTACGGCGTACGTGTAATCCTTTGTTCTAAATTTTCGAGAGGAACGCTTTTCCGTCTCTGGAATGTGATAGTACTTTTCAGGGTTTACTAAGGGTGGTGAACTTTGCTTGGACGTCAATTGTCTGGGTGTGGATTCGGGGATTGACTCATGTCATCTTCAAAATCACTGGCATGAATTTGAGCCAAGACTTTAGCTACTGTGCTAGGCGATACATCACGTTGCTGTCTCTTATTGTCTTCTCCTTTCTCGACATGATGCGGTCTTTTCATCTGTCTGCAAAAAGTCAAATGACTACATTTTAAAGACCATAACCACTATACATTCATGTCCGATCCGTGCATATATATATATATATATATATATATATATATATATATATATATATATATATATATATATATATATATATATATATATATATATATATATATATATATATATATATATATATATATATATATATATATATATATATATATATATAAAGGGTCAGTGTCTAATCTTTCAGTATTCATTTCACTCTCACATTGACTGGAACTATGGAAGAACCTACACAAGTTGAACTTCTCATCAGAGCTTTGCGTGGTGTCATACAAAAGTTTTCTTCAGACAAACCTACGGACTACTCTCCCTCCTTTTAAGATAAAAGTCAAGATACTTGCTATATCTGTAAAAAGAAATTACATTGGGCTACAGAATGTCCAGATCGTGAAAAAAAAGGTACCAGAAGAGACAAAAGTCAAGATACCTGTTATCATTGTAAAGAGAAAGGACATTGATCTCCAAACTGACCTAAGAAACAACAGGAGCAGGAGGAAGAGGGGGAGAAGAATTCTGAACAAAAGGAGGAGGACAAGGTACCCTCCCCTAAGGAAGAACCCCGACACGTTCACAAAGACAAGAAAAGAAATCGAAACGAAAGTTAGGAGGAAGAAGAAAAAGAAAAACCCGTGACAGTAAAGAAATTGAAAAACAGAAAGAGTGAACAGAAGAAGCCTATGAATTTTTAAAAGTGGTACTGTGTTATGTTATGTTGTGATATTGAATTGTAACATTTGTACCAGAACACACCAGATGGAAAAAATGTAGTGTCTCTTGGTTTTCATTTTATAGAATAAGAACCAACACTCACACACTCATTCACTCACATGTACATCATGGGTTTTAAAAAAAAGGACTTTTCAGTTTTCATTGAATTAGGCAATTGAAATAGTATTTCTTTTCGAAAGATTTGAGTGGTCCTGAAAAGGACCGTTGGTGTTTTGTTTGTTTGAAACAAAAACAAACTCATACACGTGTCTTAAGCCTTTGACACGGCCAAGGCCTACTTCTGGACTGGTGGTTCCTGTCAGTGATTTGGTAGAAATCACTAAAGGTGGTATGGCAGACGTAGTCACAGATATATTGGATTGTTTAGCTCGAGAAGGTCTTGTTCTCTTCGGTCGTGATAAAGAAGTCTGATACATTTGTTTCAGACTCCTTAACTGTGCTAAAATATCTAAAAGTACCGTCGTTACCGTTTGATTTTCACTATTCTCTTTCTTTCTGTCCTTGGTCTTCTTTCTTCTCTGTTGCTGCTGCTACTGTTTCTTCCTGGTGTTTCCTTCTTGCTTCTTCTTCTTCCCGCTGTTGACGGAGAAAAACTTTTTATTCTACTTTCTGTTGTTGTAAAAATCGCTCCAATTCTTCATTTTGCCTCTGCTTAAAATCTTCGACGTGTAAATAAAGAAAAGCAGAAGGTAACGAAGGTTCCGGAACAAGTTAGAAAATCCACAATATCCCAGTTAAAATCAACTTCTTATGGATGTAGATTTGTCAAGACTTTCGTGGTACTTGCTGTCTCCACTACTGGCTCACCCCAATTCATTGTCTTCCTAGATTCCGACATGATTGACAACTCTGTCGCATCGATTGACTGCGCACAGGCGCTAGTACCTGTATATAGGGAAGATGACGTCACAGACTGCTCTCATCCGATTGGACGACTTTGACTGACTTTTGTAACGCGTGTTTGGATTGGTGAATAAACTCAATCCGTTTCGATCCGCTCTTCCCCTATAAATAACCGCAGTACACGGCATTCGCTTCACCTGTTCTCATCACAAGATGTGGACCAACGTAGAATCTTCTACCCTTGTTTCTACATGCTATTTCGTACTGACTTACCCATATATGTCATATCATCGTGGACTAGGACTCATATGACTGATACAGCCTTTGGAAGAGAAGGATATATGAGGAGAAGCAAGGTTGTTTAAAGAGAGTTCTTCTCTATGGTCGAGCAGTGAGGAGATGTTTAAGGAAGAGAAGAAGATCCGTGAGATGTCCTCTGTGTTAACAATATAATGTTAACATTGCACATAACGTCCCATTTCAGGGCCACTCATATACCTCGAAAAGATATTTGCTTTCTTTGCCTCCATTTCCCTTGGCGCTAGACAGTCCCAAATACAAATGCAAATAATATTCCCCATGTTCAATTCCCCTTGAGGCTAGATAGTCCCACCATGTTCAATTTCTCTTGAGGCTAGAGTACCGCACTGTGTTTGAGGCTATAGTGCCCCAAGCCCTTTTTCACTGGATTTTCCCTTGAGGCTATAAATCCTGAGGCTATAGTAGCCCAAGCCTTTTTTGACTGGATTTCCCATTGAGGATATAGTGCCCCATATTACTACTCTTAGGTTCTGTTTCTTGAACCTCACTGGAATATCATGGTCGTTTTAAATTGATTCAAAATTTTATTTGACTTAATTTTACATATTCTGTCTCTATACAAAGAGATACCTTCTCTCTGTAAATTAGATATGCTAATATTTGATTTGCCAGTTTTTATTTTGTTTCATGTACGTGTGAGCTCTGTCATTTGGGGTTCAAATTATAACACTCGCTTGTCGAGTGTGGGATTTATTGCATGACGATATGATACAAAATAAACCTAGAACATTACAAAGCACATACATAGAATACAAGACAAATACAACACAGAATATAACCGACACCAATAAAATGCACAATACACATACTACACACCGGCATTTATACATTTATCACAGAAAAACACAAATGATACCTTACCAGACTCAAAGAGTATAATTTGTACAAAATGTATTAAATCAATGGTCTTTCACTTGCTTATATTTATGCTGTAGACAGTTGCTAGGTTGGCAGACAGAAATAGTTTAATAATTTTTCAAAAGATGACCCCACATAATGACAGTTAAGACGATGGGTGAGTAACCGGGTTTAATGTAACTAAGAAATTCATCTGTGGAAAACACGATGGTAGGAATTGGAAAATACGCAATACACGTGGTTCTTCAGTACACCGAGTACTGACAAATTCAATATACTACTAAACAGCGTAATCATTTATATCTTTATTTGCATATACGAAGGACCGAGAGATAAACAGAGGTAGAGAGACAAACTCTTACAAATATGTAACAGCATATGCCACAACTAACGAACTGAACTTGAATGTTATTATTTGCAAATGGAATTTTCGTGTATTTCATGACCATATGTTTTGACCCTGCAGACTATGCCAAAAGCTCGCTTGTTACCTGACCAACCTGGGACATGCCTTTATCACGAAACTGACGTAAATCTTACAGTAGAACTAAAGTGATGAAAATGCTTAAACTCAACAGAAAATATCCCGTAGGTAAACAAAACTAAATACTGAATGGTAATGAATAATTTCTTTTGTAATTATAAAACTAGCTCACTTGCAAACACTTTTTGAATTCGTGATATAAATAAACCTTATATGGTACAGAAAAACACTACGAATACTTATTAATCTTACTATCCGCGTCATGTTCGCCGGCACACAATGTTATGCTAATCGAATAGAAACTAACCCCTCTGTGATTCAACGAATTGACCAATTCAGGTAAATCAACCTCAAATGAGATCTAATTGATCAATCCATCTACACCCTTCCTCTCACACCCCAAAAACTACCTCCACTCCCGACTATGCCGAATCATTGCACGATCAGAGTGTTTCTAATGCTAAATAAATATTATCCCGACTGTCAGCACTTAGGTCTTATAGTATTTTAGCTATATTGGAAAAGTAGTGAGTCTATTATGTATATTACATCATTCCATCGCTACATGCTACCACATACCACCCAATGTAGTCCTCTGCGTCCCGATAAGAAAAAATACACTCGCCTTGCCCTTGTGACAACAACATATGATTACGTGGACTGCTAACTGCAGTACCCAATACATGTACCATATAGCACCGTGAAGGCATCTTGAAACAACGACACATATGGTAAATTCGAAGAAATGTTTGTTCACAAAATTTATTTTGATACATGTTTTAAATAGCTGACTAATTACAATTCATGTCAGTACGCAACAAAATGATATGGTAAGACTTTAAAGTGCTGATCTGAATTCTGACATTTACGTTTCACGAGATATCTTGCACTTTTTTCATTCTTCTAAGATGTAATTAATATATAATAACAAACAGAAATGTTGAGTAGTATATTGTATTAAACTAGCAAAAAGTTGATTTTCAATGGCCTGTGCTAACAAAGTTCAGACCGAAAAGCTAGAACAAATCAGAAGAACTCTCTATGTTCATTTATGGCTTTACATTTTGAGATTTTTTAAATTTCTAAATATTATATATGGATTCCTGGTTGTATCCAAGTCGCTCATTATACTGTGTATTTGTAAACTTGGTGATATTGTATGTATTTGTAAACTTTATGGTATTGCAATATTATTTCCTTAAAAATTGTTTAGATTTATATTTATATTATTAATATTATTAGTATTAGTATTATTATTACAGTACCGTCAAAACCGGAAAACTATACCCAGACAGATCGTACAGCGGGCAACTTTACAATCCGATGGGTAGATGGAAATGGTACCAGGGATCATTACAATGTCATATATCACTGCAAAAGCCCTAATAATGACAGTTCCTTTACAAAAACGAGTATAATATATGACAACAAAATGTATGATACATTACGCGATCTGGACCATGGCACAAAATGTAATGTGTGCATCGAAGCCGTGGCTGGAGATAACACGACTAAAAGTGGTCCTCTGGTAGGAAATGCATCAACAAGGGAAACGGGTAGGTCAATACGCTTACGTGTCAGCATTCAGTTTCATTTGTTTCACCATTATTTTATTGATTCGCATTTATTAACCTTAATTACCGTATGTATTCTACATTCATATATGTCATTTATTATGCAGACCTCGTCCGTCCTTAAAAAGTCCACGAATCCTTGAACAGAAATTATGAATGGTAAAATGACTAGCGTCATTATACAAATTGTAATGACTTTATTTTTGTTACATTCCCATTGAATCATGCATGGATGATCTGACTATGAATACAGATGTTTGATCTGTGATTCTGCATCACATACCTACCAAATTTCGTATCGCACACCCAACCTGGAACTAATTTTAAAATAAGAAATAGTCAATAACTGTCCAATTATAAAATATCGAGGACTGTATTACATTTTAAAGTATTCAACAATGTCAACACACAGTAATATTAAGAAATGCAATCATATCGGATAAAAATGGACATTTTTGTTGCTATAAAGACTGGATAGGTACCACAAATAGAGACAAGCAGTTCATGGGCGTTTCGCGGTATATATCGCCAAGAAATTATAGCTGAGGTTGACAGCAATATTTTCCCTAACATTGTTTGACAACTTAGTTCTGAGATGAAGCTGGTTTACAAGAGAGAGAGAGAGAGAGAGAGAGAGAGAGAGAGAGAGAGAGAGAGAGAGAGAGAGAGAGAGAGAGAGTACTTTGTCACTGATGTTTTCTATTAAATGTTTAAAGATCTAGGTGAAGTAAGAAAGGGAATCAAGTCAAAGATTCATTGTATGAATAGAAATGCCCTCACATTTGGATATAACTTTACTCTTCTTTAATTTGACACTTAAATTGGTAAATGCCTAGTACTTCAATCAAGCCAGATGGTGTTTACCTCGAATCAGCTAATCTTGATAGTTACAACCCGGCTATAAATTAAGGGACAATAACTACAGCTACAGCTGCTAATTTCCAATGAGTTTGCTAATCCCCACAACGTGTTTTTTTTTGGGCGCAACAGTGTTAAACAAAAGGATCTATGAAACCGTGAAACTAAATACAAAAATATCTAAACGGTTTACAAGTTCATCACATTCTCAGCTGCAGCAATACTAACAGAGATGAGACATTGCGCACTGCAAATCATCTAACATTCCAAACTTACTCAATTTCCATTCAGCTTTATAATTTCAAATATATAGCATGCTGACCTTATTTAAGGAACAAGTTTAAGTGTAGGAACTTTCATTTTGTCCAATAGTATTACAGAGCAATCAAATTTGTTTAGTACATCTGAATGCGAATGTGGGAGCGGCTGTTTTAACTTTGAGTTAAATTTAGAAAAATTACATCTGGCTAGAATTCTATTGAGACTTTCAATCACTTGAGAACATGCAGGGGAGTGAATGCTTGCATTTTGAATTATTGCAACTATTCAGGTTGAAAAAAAAAAGAAGAAAACAAAAGAATATTGTTGCTAATTTCTTCTTAACAAATATACAAATGATCATTAAAAACCTTTAGGCAACAGATTAGAATCTTCTTTTTCTTTCAAATTTCCCTAAATTATCACCTTTAATTTCAATGTATCAATGCTTTCTTGTAGTTGATGAAAATATAAAAATTGAGAGCTTGAAAGTATTGTAAATTAATGGGTTTTCTATATAAAACTGAATATCTTGAATTAGGTTAGTCTCTGAAATGGGGTCTGTTACTCGTCAAAAACTCATATACCATTTGAAAAGTAAGAAAGATAAACCACTTGATTGTGGCTGCAGTTTTAAGCCATTGATATTCCTCGCAAAACATTTTGAAAACAAATCATAGCTAAAGAGTTCATGAAGACAGACGTACATACATATGCCTAGTCATGGTTACATGCATTAGGATTTTTTTTCAGAGAGTTGTACATTATGTTTAATAAAACGCCAAATGCCTAATTCATATTTAAAGTATTCACCAATAATGTGTTAATGAAAAGGGGATATGTAATAAATGCAAACACATATAAGTGCTTTGTTCTGAGTCGGGGGAAAGAATTCGCTTATACACAGTTCCCCTCTCTACTGATTTCAATCTTAGCATGCTTTGTTAGAAGTAAAGGACGTGATGCATTCTGATTTTGCTTGGAAGTGGTTTTAGCCGAAGATTTGCTCTACGCACAGTGATCACGGATATCATTATTTTAGCAAGATATATACAGGCAGACGAATGTATATGTAGGGTGGAGACAGAGCTTGAAATCAAACACAATGATAGTATTACCTATGTATGAACAATGCACTGTAAAATGTTTATATTATATGTTCATATTTGTCTCCATTAACTATACATTGTCAGAATCGTTCAGTATGTCACGATATTGCACATATCATCGTATTGCAATCACGTACAAGACACTTATCCCAGTAGTATATTAGGAACCCCCATGGTCGTGCAGTATATCCATCCATAAAACTCGTTCATCTATGCAGTGACCTAAAAATATATAACATCGAACAATACATTGGAAATATATCTACGTATTGTATATAGGTTTGAAGATGTCACAATAGTATATTTGTTCTAAATTTCAATGACCATTTTGGGTTTAAGTTATGTCTGGTATTATCCTTTTTGCTTCCAACTATATGCTAAAGAATGATTGACATATATCGCTTTTTACAGCGCCAGGAACTGTATCAAATTTCCATGTGACTTCTGTCACCTCCAGTAGCATTGAACTTGTTTGGTCTCAACCCAAAGAAAGAAACGGTGTGATTCGGAAATATGTGTTGATAATAAGAGAAAACGCTGGATACTGTGTCAAGACTGCTCCATTCGTACGATACTGCCGTTTGACAACTAGCTATTTTAATGTAGACAAAGATCTTCCATGCGAGGTAACTGTCTTCAATATAGTTTTCTAAACGAAATAATGCATAAGATGCTAGCAATTTACTGTGATTTCAACGCAAATTGGCTGGTTTTGATTCGCCAAAGAACAAACCATAACAAACAGTTCTAATATCATATTTGTTTAGATAATGTATGATGATGCTCTATGATAGTTTTGGTATCATCATTATATATATATATATATATATATATATATATATATATATATATATATATATATATATAGACAGAGACAGAGAGAGTCCATGTATTCATATACCCAATCTACTGTTTACACATATATGTATATGAATTTCGTTGTAAATGTAAGAAAAAGACTTTGGCCATTTCGCAATAATACTCTTCTTTTAAATAGTGGTCCTTTTTATAGTCTTTTTTAGTTTGTATTATCTGTCCGAAAGTTATTGCAATATAGATTAATTGAACGGTATCTAATATGTTTGCGCCTATTGTTCAAATTGCACTTGATTTTACGATTCTGTTATTTTCTATCTAGGGTTTATAATTTGACTGCCTATTACAGGACTCGTCTTCGATAAATGATACTGTCTGCAATTCGGAACTCTCAGTAAATGAAACGAACGATGTGTTTACTGTACAGACGAGGCAATTGAAACCGTTTGTGAACTACACGTTCGATCTCATGGCCTATACCTCTTGCTTGGGAAAGAACGTATCCGCCTCTAATATGACGCAGTCTTCTGGTAAGATTTTATTTTATTGCATTAGCTTGCAATACACTACTTAAATTGTGTAGTATATTCTTTAAGTGCCCTCCAAATCTTACATTCATGAAACGCAATCATATTGATGTATCTATTATGTAGAGTTCTTGTTCGTGGGTCGTGTGATCTACTGTCGAACTGGTAAGAAATCATGGTCATAAATAAATTTTAAAAAGCCTATACATCAACCGTTTACTCAGGGCCAGCTTTGGGCCAATTGGACCGATTTGACCCAATCAGGCCCCGTGTTAATAATGACAATAATAATAATAATAATAATAATAATAATAATAATAATAATAATAATAATAATATATGTGAGAGAGAGAGAAGAAGAAGAAGAAGAAGAAGAAGAAGAAGAAGAAGAAGAAGAAGAAGAAGAAGAAGAAGAAGAAGAAGCATAAGAAGAAGAAGAAGAAGAAGAAGAAGAAGAAGAAGAAGAAGAAGAAGAAGAAACAAGAGAGAGTATGTTTAAAGTGAAATAAGCTAGTTTAAGTTCAATATCATATAAAACTTGTTTCAGTGTTTTTTCCAAATTTCTTGCGTTCAGGGGGCATATGAGTAGATGCAACGGCAACTAATGATCAAAATCGTGTCACATGTTTTCTAAGGCCTGTGCTGAGGTTACTCTGTCTTTGACATGTTGTGAATCTATGCAAATTTAGAGCGAACGTTCCAAAATCACAAGAGAGACGGCTTTGATGGTCTAGTGGTTATAGCGTCCGTCTCATATGATGGGGGTCTCGGGTTCGAACCCCGGCCGAGTCATACCAAAAGCTTTTGAAAATGGTACTAACATTTGACTAGTCTTGAGCTCAGCATTAATAGGTTATTGATAGTATTAATCGGTCTGAGTCAAGATAATGTGGCTAGGTGTGACATCATACTACACGTTTGCAGCATTATTCCCATCAATATAATCTGCCACATTGCAGACATAGTACCCATATGACTGATACCATGTTACAGCTTCGTTCAAAATCCAAATCACACACACACACACACATATATTTAAATCACAAGAGTACTGATTGGGTGCTTTGACCCAATATTGCCTTCACTAAATGATGTTATTAATATATCTCTCTCTCACCGGGAGAACTCGCAGCATATTTCAAAACTGCCATCGTAAAGCCTCTGCTGAAGAAACTAACACTTGACCATGACGATTTATAGAACTACATCCCAGTTTCTAATCTCCCGTTCATATAAAGTCTTAGAAAACGTTGTTCTAACCCAACTTGTATCTCATTTGAATTAAAACAGTCTTTTTGACAGTGTACAGTCTGCATATCGCCCTTGCCACACATATATTTAAATCACAAGAGTACTGATTGAGTGCTTAGACCCAATATTGCCTTCACTAAATTATGTTATTAATATATCTCTCTCTCTCACCGGGAGAACTCGCAGCATATTTCAAAACTGCCATCGTAAAGCCTCTGCTGAAGAAACTAACACTTGACCATGACGATTTATAGAACTACATCCCAGTTTCTAATCTTCCGTTCATATAAAGTCTTAGAAAACGTTGTTCTAACCCAACTTGTATCTCATTTGAATTAAAACAGTCTTTTTGACAGTGTACAGTCTACATATCGCCCTTGCCACAGTGCTGAAACTACTGAAAGTATTGCTCGGATCAGCTTTAGAGTACCTCGACCAGAGCACAACTTACCACTGATCTGTACCCTACATTGAATATCTATTCGATACAGAATCAAACACAAAATTTGTTCTCTGTGCTATATTTCACTTACAGATTCCAGTCCAACATACCTATCCAGCCTCACCCATGTGTATACGCCAGCAAGATACTTACGCTTCTCTTCTGACAATCGTATACTCATTGTTCCACTATGAAAACGAAGTAATGTGGACGACGTTATTTTGTATAACAGGACCCGGAAATGTGGAACGAATTGCCCCTTGAAATTTGACACAAAGACAGTGGTCCCTTTTATGAGTAAGAAATTATATGCATCTCCAGTACTAACCATGCTGAAGGAGTCTTGCTTTTGGGCCATCACTTGGAAACTATTGCGATCATTGGCATATACAACACGAGAAGACAAAATACACATTTACAGTAATAAAACATTTGCCTCTGGATTAAGTGATGTTCATAGTCACATAGATTGGAAGCATGGTGGGATGCTATACCACGTCATGTATCTAATTCTATGTGTTTTCGGTATTTCACTTTCGATAATACTAACTAAAATGGTTACCCATCAATCATTCAATGCAAAACTTTACAGGTAACACTGCCTGCTTACGTGCATTTTTAAGACAATTGTAATCAGAATGTCAAGTTCTTGTGTAATTTGTAGAAATTCTTCCAAATTTATTTTCCTTGGACGGTTTACTGAAACTAGTTTATTGGCTGGATGGTATTTTGTAAATGTGATCAGAACCAGAAAGTGTAGTGTTATTCTTTCTCTTCAAAGTCAATGTTACATATTATGGTTACAATTACTTTACGTCCTATGGTTGTAACTCCGAATCAAGCAAACATAGTGGCATGAATATTATTAAACCTTTACATATGTATGCCAAGTGTGCTGCTTTAGTGATTCTCAAAGGTGTACATACTTTTTTGAAGCTATAACATGCAAACTTGTAAATGCAGTAAAAGATATAAAACTTGGTATACCTGTACATCATGACTTAATGATGTCCTTGGCACTTTTATGAACCAGTTTATAAGGCCAGGTCTCATACCGCAGGTCAATATCATTTGTGTGTATGCAAACTGTCGCCAAGAAGCTACTGCTAACGATCTTGTATAAAATGGAATGTGTCCCCTTTGTCAAGTCACATACTGATGGTGTATCCTATATTAATATATGTATCAGTATAATGGTCCTAATAACGAGATTAAAAGACATGGGAAGCTTATTCGCTTTTTTACATAGGATTGTAATAATAAAGTCATTTATGGTAGTTTATTTAAAAGGAAGTTTAATACGTATATTTTGAATGTGTCATTTATTTTTGTTGTTTGATTTTCATCAATATTTTGATCTTTGATCAAAATTATCTGCTTTTTTGGCAAGGTTCAAGCTCTCATTATCTTAAAGATAGTGGCATAAGATGAGTATTACGGGTACGTAGAACCAGGGCTACGATGACGGCCCCAAGATGTTTTCGCGCTTCAAAACCTCCGGCGCCAAAGCTTTGTCGCTCCATGAACTCTGGCGCAAGGGGGATCTGTTGATACTCTGTTGAGTAAGATGAAACTGTGCATATTCATTCATCATGACCGGTTAAATTCACATTGTACACATTTATGATTTAATTTTAAGGGTTCACTTTGAATGGTGTGTCTTGTACCGCTAGCAGATCGTGTACTTAAGAAATAGCAGACATATTACAAGAGTTTTACAATTTCTGCAATAACTGTATCTATGCAGACCTAGAAAAGGGATCATAGTTTGGCAAAGGGGAGGCACTTGTATTTCCAAAACCAGAAATCCTTTATATTATCTCAACATAACTAATTCTTTGAAACTAATATAAATGATATACAAAGTATTTTTCTACATATCAGAGAAATAATGTTTTGAGTATTTGATGGCTGAAAATGTACATCTTGTGGAATGATAGTCCAGCCCTCACCCGCTTGTGTAAATTAAACTGGCATTCCCTGGATTTAACGCAGCCAAGCAAGGAAACTATATCTGACCCCGTTTAACCTGAAAAGTACTGCTATGTATATAGTTTCATTTCAGTACTAGACTAGTAAAGGTGCTTGATTCTTTGAAAATATGTTTTATTAATCCCAATAAAATTAATTCCATTTCCTTAATTGTGACATATTCAAAGTATTTCCTTTATAAGATAGTTTCACTAAACTGTATGCAGATGTTATTTATGCCTCACCTAAGGTGATCTGCAACTCGAATAGCACAAGGAATGGTCTAAGATTTGCTATGAGGTGACGTAGAGGTCTAAAGCTGATCCAATGAGTAAGGAGGAATTACAATTTCGATGTTGTATGTCGAGAAATTCAATATCACGTTCTATATCCTAAAAGTTCCATTTTCTAGATCGAGATGTTTACTGTATATATTTTAAACTACACAGTGGTTTTTGAAAGCTCAATGTCATATATCGACAATCCCTAATTCACACTTTGAATGCAACTATGTGTGTTGAAAATTTTATGTCATATAGCGAATATTTAGATTTCATCTGTTGAATTAAGCAGAAAAGATAAGCAGTCTCCTTTAAAAACAACGCTGTCATTTCACTAGAGCGACCTCTAGCAATGAGTTTCATAGTAATTTTCTACTAGTGAATGGTAACTTTCAAACTGCAACTGAATGAAATGTATCTTAATACTCAATATTATTTTGAATTGCTAAAGTGGACATTGTGTAATATTACTTTTAACACCAACACATCATTTCACCATATAAAAATAACAATTCTTACAAGCACAATAAAATGTCCAATCACCGCTGTATAATTCATCAGATGCAATCTAACAACCCCACATACGAAATGCAACTTTCAGCACAATCAATCTGATTCAATATATTAAATTAAAAATCTCGACATAAGACGTTAAAATTTCTAGAACCGCCGTATAATTCAGAAGATGCCATCTAAAGGAAGAATCATCGATTTTTCAATCACTGCTTTCTAATTCAAAAGATGAAATCTGAACACCAAACGTATGCAATGGACCTTTCAACATAAATTCATTTAACCAATACGTACATAAGGAACTATCGACGTATGAGTGACATTTCAATTACAGCTGCGTGATTCAAATAGCACAATGTAAAACCTCAATATGGAAATATAACTCAAATGAACTATGGTTAAGTCATCAGATACAATCTAAAATCTCGGCCTAGAAAATGGAACTTTAGGACAAGTATTTCTTATACACTAGCAGAACACGCATTTATTCGAAGATTTTCGTATGATTTTTGTAGTACTAACATCAAGGTTTTAAGAGCTATTTATATAGTACATTTTAATAACAATTGGCATATTTTACCAATGTTTTCCTTTTTTAATGTTATTACATATATACATTGCGTTAGAACATAAAAACAGAATCTATAACATTTATAAAATCCAACTCAAGCTTTATTTTACCAAGGTTGATTATGTTCATTAACAACTGGTTGGGTCATAACATCTAGGTTAAAGCCGGGTTAAAACAGTTCCATAGGATTCAAAACCTTTAATGAAGATCGTGATATTTATGTTTCTACTGAGTTCCGGGTTTGAAAGTCTAAGGTACATTTGGGTGAATATAGTGCATAAACTTTTTGCGATGATAATAAGAACGGAAGCCCTGAATTACAAACCTTGCTAAGTTTATATATGACTTGAACAAACGACATTCATTTCATGTCTGCAACTATACCTAAAAATAATCTATATAAAACAATGATACATTTTAGCTCCAAAAATGATTGCAGTAATGTATAATGGCATAATAATGGTGTCAACTATATATTCTGTATGGTCTGTATGGTCTTCGCGTATATTCAAATATATATAAATTGTCGTAATTATGGTCAAATGTGAATCAACGGAATCAAATAAATCATATTATCATTAAATATAGCATAATGACAAATTTAACCAGCAACAAGAAGGAAAGAATTTTGACCATCTATTGAAGGGTCTTGTTCTAAAGCGTTTATCATTTCTAAACGTTGATTTCTTCATACAGCTCCTGGCCGGCCAAACATAACTAAAGCCGTGGCTATTGGGCCTAGAGCAATCAAGATTGAATGGAGCAGTCCTGCTGTTTGCACAGGGAATACATTATATTCAATTGAATACAAGGACGTCAAAACATTGACTCCGATCATCCAAAATTGTAGCACAGGTAATGTTGCAGTCTTGTACATCTTTGTTGTTCAAAGTGACTGAAGTTGAGATAAAGAATATCAAATGACCCTTCAACTTTTAACGTAATTATATATACAATTGTAATAGTCAATCATAGATTTATTCATTGATGAATATTCAATTTAGTCAAACGCATTCTTTTACTAAATGTAAGAATACTTAACACAACATTTTCAAATCTGTTTATTAAAATATATTGAATGCTAACAAGCAAGCTATGGATGCATGCCAATATAGTGATGACTAACACTGGGGCATCATGCCGCAGACATGTACTGCATTAAACGGATTTATTCAGCTTTTATTATTGAAACAGTCAAATTAGTTAAAGTAAACTTCTGTGAGTGGCAACATAAAAATAATGATTTAGCAATATAAGTTCTATGCCCGAACATTCATAATCTACATGAACAAAAAGATGTCCAAAATATCGTAAAATTTCTTGATAATAAAAACAAAACTGTATGAATGTATACATTTAATAATGAGATGCTGAATATGTATTAGTGCGAAAATATCAGTGACATCTCAGCCGTGACCATGCCACTTTTATCGCTACAGAGGCGATATAACTTTTTAAACTAATAATGTATTTTCCCATTTAGGAAATATATCTGGCATATTGCATGTTGTTCAAGCTTGTATTTTCCTATTTAGGTCACTTTTACTTGAACAGGTCTTAATATATATGTCAAGACTGTCAACCCTCTGGTATACGTGTATGCAATGAACGATGAGACAACATTAGTAATGTCTAAAATTAAACCCCAAACAACAAAACGTAGATTTCAAGTATATTTTTGGGGAAATTAGTTTTCTACATGAATGATGCAAATAGAGACTGAAAATACATCAGATATAATTATTTCTTACTTTAAGAGCCGCCATGACTCAGTGGTTATCGTGCCGGATTCACGACCAAAGGTGTGCGGGTTCGAATCATACCGTAATATCAACCTGAGTCAGCTACGATGGTGTGTTCTTGAGCAAGGCACTTTATGCCGATTGCCTCGGCAATAATAAATATCCTTCATGTGTTGTTGTGCCGTAAAGCGCCATATTCTGTGTCACCCAATCATAATATTTTACCTGTTACGCTCTACGACATTCTGTTTTTAAGACGAGATTTTGATTAAACATAGTATTACAATTATAATTCGCGATTTTAAAACCCTATCCTATCACAATCATGTCTGAAAACGATGGCGAAATCAGATATTGATCACTATTATTGATTGAGCGAAATGGACTGCAGGCTTGCCAAGACATTACAAAAACTAAAGTTTGAATGCAAAAATAAACCTAATGTAAAATTAATATGTTGCAATAAAACGTTTAGTCAATAAAAGCTGTTATTTCATGACGTTACGCTCTGAGAGTTGTCGGATAGGACCGTTCTGTTATGATCCTAAAGTATGTTGTTGACTTTATAAATACTGTCAAGAAATGTGTTTTAAAAAATTAATCTCTTTTCATTTTTGCATCAAAAAAGTCATGAATTTGACCAAATACGCTTTTTGAAGCAATATATGTACAAGCCATTTCTTTGACTAACAACAATTGTCCAAAATTATTGCAAAATTTAAGAACCTATTTTTACCGATGTATAATGCAAGTGTTAATCGCATTGACACAGAATGGAGACGACAATTTATTAAGTGGAAATATTTTGTTTTGTCATTCGTGGCTTGACCACTGAAACAATATAATCTATCCAATTCACTCGTGAAACATTTCCCTATATCTACTGCAAACTGTCAATACGATATCATATCACAAAATTAATTTCAAAGTCCATTATGACCGATGATTTAATATTGAAAAGGGATTCACTAAACATCTGCGATAGCTCGATACCAATATATTGACATCAGATGACAGGTGAGGGGAGATATTTAAATATAAAGAGTATTAAAACAAGAAGTGAATATTAGTAAGATAACTTGATATATTTTTCACTCTTCAATAATGCTCAGATGATTATCAGAATTGAGACAATCAATGGGTTTTATAGAAGTAACTTGCCTTGGAAAACATTATCTAAATAATAATAATAATAATAATAATAATAATAATAATAATAATAATAATAATAATATCTAGAGTACTCCAATTAAGCTTTACATTTCTATTTACCTCTTCGGTGCCCTAGTGGTTAAAGCGTCTGCCCTGGATACGGTAGGTTGTGGGTACGAACCCAGGCCGAGTCATGGCAAAGACTTTTAAAAATGGTACTGACATCTGCCTTGGTAGACGTTCGGCATTAAGAGACTAGTGTTAGTACTAGTCGGCCTGGTGTCAGAACATATTTCCAGAACCAGTACATTCAGTTTTGGAATAAAACATCATCGCACAATGACCTTGTAAATATTACTGCTCCTACCTTTGGATCATCCATAGGCTGGTTATTGGGTACAACCTTAGAATACCTTTAATGACTTTTGGTATGTGGCTGGTCTGGTTATCATGCTATATGTATGCGGCATGATGCCCTAGTACTAGACATCACCTTAAGCTGCCACAATGAAGACATAGAAGCAACATTACTGAAATCTAAATCACACACACACACACACATAAATATATATATATATATATATATATATATATATATATATATATATATATATATATATTATATATATATATATATATATATATATATATTGGAGTGAACTATAAATATATATATTGTTAAGTGCTTAGGCTCGAATAAACAGTAACATAGAAAAAATGAAAAAGAAAAAGCTTGTAAAAACTTAATAAACAATTTATTGAGCATAAATATTTTCCAGAAAAGAATAATAATCTTACGGTTTTGAGAATCAATTCCAAAATTAATCCAAAAATAACTCAAAATATAATCCACTCGTGAAATTTCAAAAGTCCTGGTAATAAAATGTCCTAATAATTCCCAGTTCGAATCTTAGTGAAGCATCCAAGATGAAAGACGATGTCACGTGATAAAATCAGTTCTGGTCTTATGAAATTCAATGAACACAATTGTTTTTCAGATAAATAACAAAATAAATCCTCTTTATCCAAACGAATTGAAATAATTTCCAGTACAAGGTAATTTCAAGTAACTCAAGACAACTCAGCTTAATATTCTAACAGCTACTTTAACTTGTGTTGCAGTACACCATATTACAATTTTTGCTGATATATTATATAGGGAACAAATGAATCAAATAGTATTTGACATATGATTTGTTAATGACCGACATTATATTTGTTTTCGATTCAGGTGTCAATTTATTTATCAATGTATGTCAATCTATCTTTCAAACCTGATACGTATGTATGTATGTAAGTATGTAAATATGTATGTATGTATGAATGTATGTATGTATGTATGTATGTATGTATGTATGTATGTATGTATGTATGTATGTGTGTGTGTGTGTGTGTGTGTGTGTGTGTGTGTGTGTGTGTGTGTGTATGTATGTATTTATGTATGTATGTATGTATGTATGCATGTATGTATGTGAATTGGCCCCTTCTTCATATAGTGGCATATGTAGCAGAATAACCACATAGTCTGGTCACAGTAAGACTTTTATTTAATTTGCACTGTGTGGTTTACCTTTTCCGGTAGTTGAGGGTAATGGTTTGGTCTAACCGACTATTCTAATGCGTTTGTCATGTTTCTTCGTTGTATAAACAACTGTTCATTGATATTTAAGTTCAAGGCGTAGCCTTATTTACAAACTTGAATGCCCTGGTACTGAATTTGTGACCGACATCCTGGTCATTTTATTATGTCAGGTTTTTATATAAGGACTTTTGGTTATAAAATTATTAATTCTGGTCTTACGATCTGTTTGTGGCATAATTTTCAATTGTATTCAGATATAATCAGATGAAAAGGTTTTTTTAAAACAAAACTTTTCATTGGAATTATAACTTACTAATTTACTTTTTAACTAAAATTCGTTTTAGATTTTTGTAAATTTATTAAAATACATTCTGGATTTTAACATTAGGATACATCAAGACTCTCGATATCAACCTTTTCAAGACTATTGGTACATCAACACTTTCAATATTGGAATTCGTTCAGATATGTAAGAGAACATGTATGATTATTCGGGATTTAATTCACAATAATGTAAGATACTATTACAGTTTTACTTTGTAACCCCGAAATATAAATATTTGTTAATTTTAATAAACTTGTTGGTTTCGCTTTTTTCAGTTACTTGCTAAAACACTATAGAGTCCCAACGGTTATGACAATAATAGACTTTCTAAATAATGACCACCACTTTTGATGGCCAAGGCGTTTGTTACCTAAAGTTACCATTTATGAAAGATTTTCATCAATTTACACTCCTCGATCATATATAGTATCTAAGTATAATGTGCAACGTTTTCTTAGATTCAGGGTTTTTGACTAATGAGTGCAATATCACCGGGCTAGATGAATACTGGGAATACATTATAAGAGTTAAGGTCTCAGTGGATTCTTTCGAAGCGGTCTACAGCAACTCTACAAAGGCAAGAACAGATGAATTCAGTGAGTACTTCACATTTTCTAGTTACGGTATCTACTCAAAAAAGATAACGAGTTCTAAAAATTTTTAAAAAATGTAGTTTCTTCGTTAATATCATATAGAATGATTGAGATTTTTTATTAATATAATGTAATACTAAAACAAAAGAGATGGAACAGTTGTGATACTATAACACCAAAAAATCCAGACTAACATAGTAAGACTAGGTAAGAAACATCGATGTTATAGATTACTGCATTTGTATGGAAATAATATGAACGAGACTTTTCGGATTAATACTGCACGACGTTTTGAGTAGTGCAATATTAATCCGAGAGAACAAATTCATATTTTCGTTAACAATGACGTAACCCTTTTATTATTTACTCATATTTTATTCTACCTAAGGCTTAATTTAAAAAAAATAAACTACGATAAACAAAGTACTTGAATCTATGATGTATTCCGAAATACATAAACAGTGGAAGATTCATCAATATACAAAATCAATATTAATGGGGACATCGACCTTTGATCTTCGTCATGCTCTAAACGTTAGTTTCCAAAGAATTGTCGTTTTGCTATACTTAAAATTTTTTATGAGAGTCATATTCTGAATGAATGTGAATTGCAACAACTTTCCCAGTAGCTCTAGAATCAATATATTTTGGGGGAGGGGGAAATTCTACTCATTTATGCAGTTATGAACTGGATTTATTAGTTGTGTCAATTCGACACGAAGTACACGTGCTTTGAGCATGGAGAGACGCATCTCGACTCATCTGCATGTGTGTTTATGTTCTGTAATTGAATGTTTGGAATCACAAAATATGAACTCTTTCAGTTGAAACTATCACAAAGCCGCTATGGAATATCATGCTCATTTCATCTTTAGTGCAGTCAGAAGAGTGTTAGTGTAATTGTAAATATAGTCGAATATACCTTACGTTACGCAGTGTGTAATCACATTTTAAAACCCATGATATAGTTCATGTAATTAGGATTTGCAGAACTGAAATATTAATGTACATTTTAAAGAGATTTAAGATGCAAAAATGTACGTATATCTTTTGTCCACATTAACAATAGCTAAAGAAGACGTGTTTGTGCCTTATCACTTGCCCGTTCTTTGTAGGGACTCATATCATCTTATGACTTGTATGGCATCTATTGCTAGCCTAAATCGGAAACATTGTATCAAAAATGTTAACAGGAGAAAATAAACAGAGTATATAATAATTGCTGGCTCATTTCCTGATCCCAGAGTGAAAGCACAATCATTGCAGAAGTGGCCTTAACCATAATGGTGAAGCCTTGCCACAATGAGGAAACTGTAAAGTCAATACAAAACAATGCAATGTAGTTGTATCAATTGGAAAGCTACAATATACGGAAATTAACAGTTTTCAGGGAGATTATATACATAGTTCTCGAGGTTGCCAGGTAGGCAACATGGATGGTCAGTTCGTATGTGTTCACAAGTTTAGACGGGATGCATAAAAAAGATGCTATTGGTGCTAGATGTTATGGAGAATAACATACGAGAACATTACAGTTTTACTTTGTCTATTTCATACTTAAAATATAAACTCAAAAATGCCTATTTACATATTTTATTGATGTTTGTATTAAAGTGTAGCATTTTACGGAACATCAACACATTTGTCCGTACTTAATATCACTATAATGTTCCCAACAACAGTAAATCGAAGCCAATTCAATCCAAATACTAAAACAAATTTCGAACCCAATGTTCAATTCTACGCTAAGAAACAACCTATAAAACCAACAAACACTTTTAAACTTGGATATTTATTTCTCTTTCATTGGCTACATTCCCGTCATACACTGGAACAGCTTAATTATGATTAGCAAGCACCGAAGTACGCATTTTTGTTGAAACAAAGTCCAAGGAATGTCTGAAGTGCATAGGTTAAACAATACTTGACACGCGCGCCAGCACAGAAAAGTGATGACAATGGTCTAATATGAAGTCTTTTGCGCAGTAAATAAAGAGACAGCTTTGAAGAAGCTTTCATATATAGATACTTGTTGGTGTCTGCTTATAATCTAATTTCAAGTCACATCAACATAATCCTGTCTCAGGTCCTCTCTCACTCTCTCTCTCTCTCTCTCTCTCTCTCTCTCTCTCTCTCTCTCTCTCTCTCTCTCTCTCTCTCTCTCTCTCTCTCTCTCTCTCATCTGCGAAACCACAGTATACATACGACCTCTGAAAACCGAATGTCGCTGGGTCCAAGAGTTTCGGTTTGAAGATTCCATTTCATGCTTTTTTCAGACATTTACATTAACTTCTTCATATACTTGCATTCTTGTCATGTACGTTTCGTAATTTACAAATATATCCGTTCAGCTGGTGAACATGTGGCATCATAATGCAATCATGATGGATGACTAACTACGAGATAAGGCTTATAATGTAAGAATACATAGCAGAATGAAATATAATATAATTGGAACATTACTATGGATCATTCATTACACATAGCTTTTGTACAGGTATACTTCGCTCGATACTCAACATATTTGTATCACTTAAAAAGCTTTGAGTATCTGTCCCAAACATCTGATACCGAGGGTCGAATTTTTCTATACAGAACAGAAGCATCATAAAGGAATATTTTTGTCACATTTCTAAGCATAAAAGAAAGCCAATTAGTATATTGTGGGTATTGACCTAACGTTCAATCAACTCGTAACCTTGACAAATATTTCGACAAACTTTAAATGACGCATAAATATTTATATATCAATGTTCAAAGAACAGTATTTGTGACAAAAGATCATAGTAATAAAAGGTGTCTGAATAATGTACTGCCGATGGTTTGCACAATGCGACAAATGTCAAAATATGTAGTGCCCTATAGTTCAAAAGAACAATCAAAAGAAAACAATT
The DNA here is from genome assembly GCA_029339505.1 of Unio delphinus. Lineage (NCBI taxonomy): Eukaryota > Metazoa > Mollusca > Bivalvia > Unionida > Unionidae > Unio > Unio delphinus. The sequence continues at coordinate 2,149,010 of JAQISU010000009.1, read as the reverse complement.
ACGATATAGTCCTTGATTCAACTTCGATCTCAGATGTATTAACCGTTCCTAATTAATAATGATAATATATATTCTAAAAGAAGTGCAATCACAACCATGGCTTTTTCTAGTCAAAATCATTATAGCCTATAGCTCCGCCGGCTTACGTAATAATACATAGTAGTCACGTTATGAAACATAGATATACTTCCACATGTGTTCTACAGTGAAAACCACGGCCATGCACATATAGAAATGTGAGAACAATGTGTCCTCTACTGGTTACATTTTCTGATACAATGTATGCATTAGTTTTAATATTGTTTAGATGAGTACATCGATGGTATTCATTTTTATAAATATTTGCCTTCTGTTCTACGATGAATACATGAGATACAAAACCTGCGAATCATGCAATTCCCTGTTTATTATTTATATGATTGTTTTGCATGGTTTCTTATTCACTTTCTTCATACATCCATATTTCTTTGAACGGTCATTATTTAGATATTCAGTGTAATTCGTACTGCAAAGTTAAATCAGGTGCACAGTTTTGGACGAGAGCAGCATAAGGTGTAATCCAGTATAAACCTGATTGAATGTTGCGTTGTGATATCACAAAGAAAACGGCGCGTGTCGAAACAAAATTCTTAATATTTTGTATTGTGATGATTGGAACCGACTAAACCGTATAATCTGCCACAAAACGTACGTTTATAATGACTGACGGTTTACAGGATGATATCACCTATTCTTTAAAAAAAAACAATTAATCAGTGCAGCCACTCTTGTCCATATTGGTATTTTACGCGGTTCATTATTTACGGACAGCTGAAGGGTACCTTTCAGCAATATGTATAGAATATTTTTCTAGATGAAATCATATCTTTGACAAATTGTAAATGTACGTGAAATTTCATAACCCTACCTAATATGTTTGTTTTAAATTATGTGTTTCTATTGGGCGACAATGAGCATTATCTTGATAAGTTTCGCTCAATAACATGGGATTCCAGATTATTGTAGTCTTTTTTGAAAAAAAAATACATGTTGAGGTTTTCAGCTTGTTTTAAGTCAAACTTGATCAGAAAACATATCTTGAGATTTTTGTAGGAATAATGTATGACTACAATTTAACGTTATAGCATTCGACGCTTATAAACATTTTGTTTTCCACCTAAACAAAATTGGTGGGGAGGCAAGTCTAAGGCGATCACTTATCCTTTTACAAAATTTCAACATCTCAGAATGTGTTACACTATTGCATAAAGTATGTATGTGGAAGACATTAACGCTCTAAAGTAAATTAATGCAGCATTTCAAAACGTATCTATGTGGGCTATATCTAAATAACAGAAACAGAAAAACCAACAAATTGAGTAAATTCAACAAATACATTTATATCACAAGAATACAAAGTGTAATTTTTAAAGGACCTTACATTACTGTGAATTAAATCCGATATACTATTATAAATACTATATGTTCAAGCGCAAGTCCAAACGTAAAGTGTTCTGAATGAATTTCAGTAGTGAATGGGATGATGTACCAAGAGCCTTGAATAAGCTGATGTGCTAACAGTTTTGATGTAACCCAATGATATCAACCATAATCCCTGTCAATGATTCCGAATAATCCGAAATTAGCTATTCAGTTCAAAAATGTCAATGTGCACTTTGTAATTCCAATGAATAAATTTAAAAAAATGGGTCATGTCATATTTAATCTGAACTCAACTATCAGTGATTCAGTAGAGACTTAACATCATATAGGAATGAAAATTAATTATATTTATTTTAAAAAATGTCTATAAAATTGTAAGACATAATATGATGTCCAGGGCATGGGACAAAAGTTCACTTAAAGGACTTTCTTAGGTCAATAGACAGGCCTGTCAACATATTTAGAAATGTTACATTAAAGTAAAACTCAAAACTATAGATAAAGTGTAGATATTTAAACCTTGTTTAAAAATGACTATAGATAAAGTGTAGATATCTAAACATCTGTTTAAAAATGACCATTAGTTAAAACTACAACCTATAATCATGGATGAAAGCTAAGCACATAATATAGATGTACATCACTGTTCAGGAAATTGTAAATAATGCAAAACAATTAATATTTCTGCGATCATTATGTCTTACAAGAAATTATAAATTATCTAACTGATCATGACCTCAATAAATTAGTCATACACTGTTTGAAAATATAGTTGATACAATATCCATGCCTTGGTTAAACAGTAAATAATTTAATATCATTATATTCCCCTCACAGTCAAAACTGACTCATTTAATGCCGATTTATAAGAAAGAAGACAAAAGGCTGTATTTTTACTATAGACCAATGTTGTTTATAAGCATTGTTTCCAAGGGTTTTGAACCAATTCAATTCACTTCTAAGTATAATAATAATTTGTTGCATGAAAACTGATTAAAGTATAAATTAAATCTAGATTTGTTCCTGAGCATTAAACAATTTGTGAAATAATTTACTGTATACAAAAAATGTGTTTCTCTTGATTCAAAAGAAATCTAGGGTCTTTGATCTTGCTTTTTTATGCCAGAGACATGGCAGACAGCTCAAACACTCTTGCGATGCTATTTACTAATAATAGCTATCTTACGATTCTTTCAACAGATTATTCACATGTACAAAGGATTATTATCGACTATCTTGACGTAATACCTTGGCAAAGTACACGGTTATCACTTTTGATACCTCAAACATAGACATTTGCTTATTCCTTGCATGCAGACCCACGTTGCCTCCTGTTAAAAATCAGACACATTAACCTAATACCGGATACAAAATGGACTCATTGAATCAGAATCAGTACCCAAAGCGCACGTAAATGTCTATGTTACGCTCGATTAAAAGCTTATTATATTAGCACTTAATAAAGATAATGTTATATATATATATATATATATATATATATATATATATATATATATATATATATATATATATATATTTACGTATATTTGATATAAGTCATTTATATTTATTTTTATTGGCTGTTTGTTAGATGATTCAAATTTGGCATTTTAAGTTTAAGATTTGTTCATTGTGGTGGGGGTGACCTGTACTTTACAGAATAAACACCAGGTGTTGACCTCATTTCTGACCTGGCTTCAGAGTTGTAAACAAGCTTTCAAAATCATTGGTTGGTTCCAAGGACATTATTGAGCTTTGTATAATCAACTTTCTATCTTAGTTGGGTCAAACGGTGGATACGTGAGTTTTTGAACGTAAATTTGTTCTAAGAGTTTCTAGAAGATCGCGTGACCTCTTTCTTGTTTACGTAAAAACAGATATATAAATTATGTTTTGAGAGCAAGCTAATGAGTAGAAATTTGGCTGTTAGAATAATAAGTTGTGTCGTTTTGAGAGACCTTGTATAGGAAATTATTGCAATTCGTTTGGATTCAAGAGGATTTATTTTGTTATTTATTTGGAAAAGAATTGTGCTCATAGAGTTTTATTAACAAGAACTGACTTCATCAAGTGACATCGTCTTCCATATTGGATACTTCGCTGGGATTCGAACTTAGAATTATTTGGACATTTTTTTACCAGGACTTTTGCAATTTCTCTAGTGTGTAAAATTTTGAATTATTTTTGGATTAATCTTGGTATTGATTCTTAAAACCGCAAGTTTAATTTTTTTTTTGGAAAATATTTGTGCTCAGTAAATTGATTATTAAGTTTTACAAACTTGTTATTTTCACTCTTTCTATGTTACAGTTTTTTCGAGCCTAAGCACGTAACAATATATATATATATATATATATATATATATATATATATATATATATATATATATATATATATATCAGGAGCAGGGATGATGAAAAGGCCTAATACACGGTCAAAACAAGGCTGGCTACAAAGTTGTCCATACATGCCGGCGATGAGATAGGGATGCTGAAGCGAGGGAGGCCACAGGCCCATTATTTGAGACTTCCTCGCTAGTGTTCGAAAAAATAACGCTTCAGGAAAGTGATTTAGAAGAATGTCACATAAAAAATAGGAGTGGGAAGTGAATCAAAGAATTTAATCGAGCCTTCTCACTTTGACAGCGGCACTAACAGGTTGCTCAACCAAAGATTTTTTTTTATATCAGGACCAATGTAACATCGTGTTATTGGATTTTGTAAATTTATTGTAACATATTCAGACCGGATTTTCTGAAGATGCTTTAAACCCAATCATATCCATGTCACCGGGATATCCAGTCTTATTATTATTTTCTGCTGATGTGTCACCGTGCCATTAAAGACAATTAAAAGATTGCAATAATCTCTGATCACTTTAAATTATCATAACGTATCGTTGCGTGACGTAAATAACGTCAATGTTTTTATCGTGAGAATAATCTGGATGGATTTCTTTGCTTGTTGAGCCCAACACTATCGTATGCCAATAGATTGTTAATACTACCTTCAAGATCATCAACGGATGACACATAATCGAAAGCAGTGATAAATTCAGTAGCATTATCATCATTGTCATTAAGTCCATAATCATCGCCATACTTTCTCAGCGACTCTGCGTTTTCATTGAATTCTTTAAGAACAGTATAGCATCGCTGGTTTTTTGGTGCTACTAAGTAAAGTTTGTCCTATCTGAACTATCGCGAGACGTTTAAAGATTTTGACCCCGTTAAGGTCCTCCGTTGTTGTTGTTGCTGCTGTTGTGGGGTTTAACGCCATTTTCAACACGCGACAGGCTATACTTGGCAGCTAATATTAATAGTGGATGTAGAACCCGGTAAAACCCCGAAAAGAACCACAGACCCAAAAGAAGCTACTGGCAAGCTTTCTCACATAACTACATTAGCCGATTCCGAGGCTCGTACCCGCGCAGACAGAGGTGAGATGACAGTTATCCGTAAAAGCGCTTTAGTCCAATCGGCCCATCGGGGCCCCAAGGTACTCCGTAGATTTCCCTGGCATTCCATGGGCTATGAATCCTGGTGAAACAATCTTTTGGGATATATTTATTCTGGTCCTGGAACTCGACTGTATATTAGGCACGACGAAAGAAATTAACAAACACCAGGAAAAAATCCAGTAAATGCGATTGATCAAGCAAACCATGTTCATGATGTTGCACATATCAATCAAGATCTACAACAATGACATATCTCAGGTGCCAAGTTGTTTCACACGTTGAAATCTGTCAAAGAAAATATCTGACAGAATCACTTGCCAATTGGCTGATATGATTATAGATGAATGATAAACTAGCGGTGGGGCTGGCAAAAAACTATCCGATAATTAAAATAATGGAATTAATTTAGGATAGTCCAAAAGCATGATAAACAGGCATTATGGCGATTAGCAAACTGGCTGATTCAGCACGTATCGTGCGTAAGGTTATGCCAGGTTTCTTGTCTCGACAGGCAATACGGCAAATTTATCTACCGCCACTTGGACTATTTGATCTTAGCACCCCTAACCAATTTCATCAAGCAGATATTTTTTTTTTACCCCATGATATATTTATAACTGGCAATACACGTAAATGCAAACGCATCGCACATACAAATACACGTCAACGGTCATCGACGTTGTGATCATATACAAAGAAGCGAAACTATTATTAACAAAAACATCAAATGAAGTCTCAGCCACGTTTGAACGTATTTTTAGTGTGGGCCTTTACGATGGCCAAGAGTGTTACAAGTTGATCCTGTCAAAGAATTTCTTGGTGCAGCAACATAACGTCAAAATCAGAAGTGAACACACTACAATACTTCGCAATCAGACAATCATTGGGTGATTTAATTAAATATTTTTTGAGCGATTGTTTGTTTATCAGTATGCTCCGAAACTTTCCACAGGCATAAGATCACGCTAATTAGTTATAAGTGTTACGTGCTTAGGCTCGAATAAACTGTAACATAGAAAGAGTGAAAATAGTATTTCAGTATATATAGGAAACCTAAATCATGAAATCCTAAGAACGTGAAACGTTCCATCGCTAGAGATCTATGCATATCATCAGTCCAGTGATGTTTTCTTAGATCTATACCGGAACCTGCCTGGTAATTCAATTCTATTTTATAAAAGCACAAATCAATAATTCGGTAGGCCAATACATGAAGCGGGGATAACATGTTTTGATTTTCGTGTATCTGTGTGTGACGGCTTTCACATATTCCCAGGAGGAGATCAAAACTGATCGTAAAACAACTCCGCTTTTCATTCATTAACCTGACTGGAGACTTGAGTCACTGCATGTGTAACTAAGTACGTACTATATCTTTGATGTGGCTTATTAACTATGAAAACAATCTCTGTACTGATTTCGTTGTATAACAGGCAAACCATGTATGCAGGTACATAGTTACATACCTGTCCCACTACATGTATAATACACTAATCATGTTATCGATTGCGGATTAACAGAAATAGTGTTTTAATCCTTTAAGATGGAGGATACCCTGGTTGTTTGCCAGCAGTGAATAACCCTAAATATGAGTATCGACATTCTGATAACAAAGCAAGCGTCGTGGTGTGGCGATAGATTCCCTAACTGTCGGAATCGTACATGTTTATTCTATATAGTAGGGCAACATACAGGCTAAGCCGAGATGTTAAACTGATATGAACACCAGATCCTGATTATCCTCTTGTGTACCAGTACCTCATCGAGTTATTTAAAGCAATATCTTTATTACATAATAAATCCAATACTAGTAATGCAATTGTTTAGCAAAGTCTGAGAAAATCAGACGATTTTGAGATTCCAACAACGACGTGAAAAAGATAGATATACACTGCCAAAAGAATACCGATTCTTCAAATTACTCCAGCAAACAATAATAACGTCCCTCGTTCTGGTCTGTGACGATAAAACAATTGCTAAATCTATTCCACTTGCAGCGACCATATAGAGAATTAAATCGGTTTTGTTTCAAGAATATGAAGTTTAGAAGGTTGTAGGTGCGCGTGCAAGACAACTAAAGAAACTCTAATAGATATCGCTGTCGATCCACGCTCTCGTACTGCAGAATCAGATTGGAGCGTAAAACGACAGAATCAAATGTGTTCTAAGAAGATATAACGAATAGCGTTCTAAAAAAAAAAAAAGTATACATTTATTTTGCTTTTTCTTTTGGTTAGCTCACGCGACTCTCTCTCTCTCTCTCTCTCTCTCTCTCTCTCTCTCTCTCTCTCTCTCTCTCTCTCTTGATGAAAGATATAGTGAATAACTATCATCGACAGGGTGTAGGAGGTGTCCTGGGAGGGGTATCACCTCAAGCTGGTTAAGCAGTCTAACTCATTCGGGGGTAGCTTGCACACCCTTGGTCCACATCTGGCACTCAGCTCTCACTCGTGGCTCAAGACGCTGTATCATGCGCAGGGACCACATCCCGGAAAACGGCAAATATTGGCTGGCTCAATCAGGCTGAGGGTACCCGACGGGTCTTCAACCATCGGTGAGTTATGCTTTGTCTACATAACACATAAAGACTGGATTCAGCAGCCTGCGCGGTCGAACCACCATCCGGTCAACTGTCAGAAAGACGATTCTCAGCAAAGCGATGTGGAGCAATAAGAGCTCGACGAGACACGTAGAAAGTCTCCAGACGTCTCAACGTAACCGTGCTGCTGGACCTAGATGGTTTTGGGCGCGAAAGTGAGGTCAACGAACTGCGCAACTCTCCCTCACATTTACCAAGGTCATAACGCACATCATTCTTGTCATCCACCCATCACATTTCAACACCCACTAAAGTCCTGAGGCGACATACAAGCAGCGAAGTAACAGGTGTGGGTACACTGGCAGCCATAGCCGCAAACCTGCATACAGGCGGCTCAGGCCATTAGGGTCGCTCAAAACTGACGTGAATCAGCAGTGGAGTCCGGTAACCCCCTTAGCGACTCAACAGCCCTCTTAAGAAATGTACTGCTCACCTACCTGGCATATGGAAGGGGCTAGAAATTACCTGCTCAACACCTAACTAGCCAGGATACCGCAGTTGGCGGGAAGGCTACTGCAGCAGTTAAATTACCAAACTAATGAGGATTGTTCCTTTCACACTTGGCGCATGGAATGTGCTCACGTTAATGGACCCAGACGATGCGACAAATACCCCAAAGATGAACCGCCCTAAATGTAAATGAACTCGCCAGATACAACGTGGACATTACTGCATTGAGCGAGAACCGGCGTGCAGGATAAGGTGCACTCTGTCTTTTAGAGCGTCCGAGGAAGTGAAGCACGCTTTGAAGCTTGTGTCGGCGTTCTAGTGAAGACAGCACTGCTTGGCAAATTTGCTGGACCTCCCAATAGAGTAAGCGACAGATTCATGACCATGAAACTCCTGTCTGAAAGAAAACACCGTACCATCATTAGTTGTTATGCTTCAACAATGACCAGCCCATATGAAGTAAAAGTCAAGTGATATGAGGATCATCACTCATTGCTGACGTCCCAATAGCAGATAAGCTCGTCGTTCTTGGCAATTTCAATGCAAGAGTGGGCTGTGATCACGTTATTTCGGATGCAGAGCCAGGAAAGAACGGAGTGAGTCACTGTAACAGACATGTCAAGAGTAAAAGACCTACCTTTGCTCATTTTACGTCGACTTGACAAAGGCCTTTAATACTCTCAGCAGGGAAGGCTATTGGAAGGTAATGGCTAAGTACGGATGCCCAACAAAATGTATATCCATGGTGCAGTATTTTCGTCATAGCATGGAGGGTGTAGTACAGGACAATGGAAATACATCGGAGCCAGTCTCAGTCTCAGCAACCTATGGCGTTAATAAGGGATGTACTCTGGCACCGACATTATTCAGTTTATTGTTCTCCACAATTATGACTAATGCTTTGAGACGAAGAAGTTGAAGTCGGCAACATGTACCGTACAGATCGAAATCTTTCAGTTCCAGGAGGATTCAGGCGAAAACCAAGTTCATGACTGACACCATCATGATTAATTATTTGCTGATGACAGCGTTATCAATGTTGGCTAAATAGCCGACCTGCAATGCAGCGTTGACAAGTTATCCAGCTCCTGCACAAGTTTTGATCTGACCATCATACCAATTTAAGGCTTCAGCTGATACATATTTCATGTTTGGTTTGAATTCGTTGTCCATGTTAGACACTTATATTGTTTCCTGTCAATATCTTGTTTCTCCCAAATAGGGTTTCGAAAGCTACAGTAGTCCTAATTGGCAAAGCTGCATATGTTTAAAGCTGTTGAGATTCCCATAGGTTCTGTCTTGACGTTTAGACCCTTGCTCCAAATATTGTTTGTCGCGCTGATGAAAGACGCAGAACTAGTAATATTATTATATGAAGCGTTAGCCAGATGTGCAGTATTGCAGTATAAATTAAAATCCCTTCTTTTAAATTGATTCACAGAGATGCCGACATTGCCTATACTAGACTGTGGTGGAGGTCAATGAATTATAAGCCGGATGTTCACAAGTCTTGTATTGGACCCTAGCGTATTTTATGTCTACGTCTTATCTTAATTTTGTGTGATCTTCAAAAACAAAAAAAAGAGTTAAAGACAACAATATTTGTCAACTAAAACAAAACATTAGTTTTCTAAAACACAATGTCATCATAAAAAACAAGAAGTTAAGGTAATGTGAATTACATACCAAAAAAATTCAAGAATTACAGACAAAGTTCCTAATAATGTAAAGTCTCAAACAAAGCTCAGCAAAGGTCCAGAAAAAATTCTAAAATGATAGGGATGGCGTCTATAATATAGTTCTTAGGGTGCTGATGTGCCAGCAGCAATTTGGTGCATCACAAAAATATTAATCCTGGTTTGAATAAATTATAAATTTAAGAAAAAGGTCTCTGTCCAAGAATTGTCATAAAGAACGTCTATATTTCAAGAGAAACCAATCATTTGAATTGAATAATCAGAGGAAATAATATTTAGCCCAACTGTTCACAGTTTAATATACAATTTCAAGGAGCTTTAGCTTAAAGCTACTGATCAACCCTCTAGAATGATCCTGTAGCTTTCAAACAATAACCTGAATTATGTATAATCCACTTTATAATTTCAAAACCTACCCCTAAACATGTATATCTTCTATTAATAATAATACTGATTTTAAAAAAACTACTTAGAGACAACAATATAGTTATGTATTAGTTAGCAGCAGAGAGAGTGAATCGGACAAGCCGTTACAGGCATCTTTTTGGTAATCCAAAGCTTCCTTTGGACAGGCCGTCATAGGCGTCTTTCTGGTAATCCAAGACTTCTTCGTAAATGCTTAATAAAAGCCTATTTGGCAAACAAAATTTAAAACAAAACGACGCCATAGTCTTTGTCACCACCCCGTTGCTATAGATACGATCTAATCCAATACGATATAGTGTCTGAGGATCGTGTATACTTATCGTTACAAATCCATGTGGGGTAGCCCGAGCACCACTAAAGAAATTTTAAATCGATTATAATCCATATCGGAACACCACGATTGCCAGATATTTCGTAACGTATGAGTATCAACTCCGTTAAACACACACAACAAATTACAAATATCTCTGATCACCTTCGGGATTTGTGTATAACGTTGAGTGACATATATGCACCCGTGATACAGTCCTAGTCACACGAATTGCTTCCTGAAGTCGAATCTATCAAATATTAGCACAGATTAATTACCCTGACAATCCGAACTGAATATCAAGGGAAATAAATATATCACGTAAACAGAAACAAAACCCTATACACGGAGGTACATTCATGTAGTTGTACTGACAATAAGGCTTCCAAATTACCATAAACTCTTGTGTACAATTTGCTTTGATAAACTTTAAGTATGTGTCAAAATAGTATCGCATCATAATACTAAATATGTTTTGTATGATGACAGATCAGTTGAAACTATGTCGGAATGGGGTCGGGTGTGTACAATAAGTATAAAGTGGAGATAACAGCTTTAAGTGTTCAATGAGTCAAATTTCAAGGTCCCATTAATGAACTTGGGGATTTATCTTTGAGAAACGTTACAATGAGTCTCAATTCCATGTGTTTGGAATTTGCAAAATAGTTTTAGTTTGTTATTTAGTAATAATTGATAATTTAATATTTATAATTCTTTTTTCAGCTAATCCTGTGATAACAAACTTAACGTTCACCATACGTATGACAGAAATGAACTTTACAGATGATCTGAACAATTCCAGCAGTGTAATATATCACTCAGCAAAGAATAAACTTGTACAGACTGTATGTATACCTTTCAAACCTGTTGGAAATGATAATAATAATAATAATAATAATAATAATAATAATAATAATAATAATAATAATATTAATAATAATAATAATAATAATAATAATAATAATAATAATAATGAGGACTTTGTATAGCGCCTAATCTTTCGAAGCTCTAAGCGCTTTACACCATCAATAATTATATGTCTACACTACATAACAACAAATGACAAAAACAATGAAATTGGAAAACATAAAACATGTTGAAAACATATAAGATACAAAACATGATTAGGTCGCTAAGTTTGTCCCTGCAGTCGAAACATGTGCGTCTTAAGAGCACTCTTAAAAGGGACCACTGTGTCTTTGTGTCTAATTTCAATGGGCAATTCGTTCCACGTCGAATGATGAGTATATTTAGGTGCTGGAATATATTTTGTGTGTTTTAAAAATACAAGTATAAATATTTAAGAACATTTGCAGTTGTGGTCCATGATTTTGGTATCTTTAACGCCTTGCACAAAATTTATGATTATTCATCCCCATCCCAATATAGCAGTCCATACAGCCTCAGTTACTTACATCAACTGCATAAGATTCTGGTCTTAAATGTCATACACATTGTTGTATCAACCAGGTCCAACAAAACATGCATATACCCATTAGCGGTTGGTCTGCCTGTTCATTTAGTACACCATGTTTTGATAGCACCTGCTCTATTATAATCACTTGTGAATTACGATGCATTTTCTATAGTTTGCCATACTGTTAGGTATTAGTAGATCGAGGTCTATGCAATTTCACTTGCGAGTAAGTTCTGTAATTGTTTTTCTCCAAGCTTTATTCAAACATATAGAAATACTGTTACTGCAGACATTGTATTAGTAGTAACATATTTCTGTAAGATTGGTAAATAGTATGCTCATCATATGTAGTGGTACGTAATCACTATTCTTGGTATATGGTTCGGTTTTGTTGGATTACATTTGACTTAGAGATACATGCTATACATGTTTCAGTTATGTGAACACAACAATTCATGCACTTATTGATAGAGTATTAATAACTTGTATACATTATTGTCATCATCTATATCATTCAACAACCCTGATAGAGTTAGTACCCACCACCAACTCCACACAGCAAGTTGTAGTAATGAAAAAAAATCATCAATAAAATATAAGAAGTTAACACATCTAAGTCATTTATAATTTCTTACCTGATTATCACTTTTCGGTCAATAATGCTGTCTTTTTGTTAAACAAAATGAGAGATGTCAGTCTGAATCAGAATATTCACTCTTGTTTTTTGGTTCCTGGAAGTGTTTATTTTCAGTGACAGTTCGAGATATTAGCATTTTGGCAATAAAGTATTCTGAGTCTCGTATTAATATTTCTAAACAAATGAAAATGAACAAAAACATCGGCCAAGAATATTCCCTGGTGTTTTATGGTTCCTGGAAGTGTTTTTTTTTTCAGTGAGAGTTCGATATATTGGGATGATACATACCCAGTTTTCTGCAACCAATCTTTCTGAGGATGGTATTAATATTTATAAACAAATAAAATGGAATAAAAAAATCAGCCAAACACTTATTTTCACTTGTCGAAAGGGATGAAACTCTCAAAATAAAGAGTGCACACTTCAAAACAAACTACACCAACCATGTTGTCTGGAACATAGACTCAATGAGCAATGAAAATTTGGCCACTATGCTGGTTTGGAATGCAAACAGGAATACATTTATAGGAAACCCAGGTGACAGTCAGGATTCAAATAATCGATTTTTTTTGTTCGGGTTTTCAGTTTTTCTTTTACAAATTGGAATGGGAAATATAAATTCTCCAGGGATTGTAGTTAGGGGTTGGCCAAAAATATACACACGTCATATTTGACAAATCCCTGTATTCGAGCAATTGTTGTTATACTTATCTTGTTCTGATTCTCTTTTGCTGTTATAATTATGTTAAGTATATTACATCTTGTCGAATTATTTGATGGATTGCTGTGTAAATAATAAAGATGTTTGAAAACTTGCACATTACAGTTATATGTGATTCTGAGAACTGCGTGAAAGAGAGTGCACTTTTTAACAGGTGGCAATGAGTGTCACATGTTGATTTAAAATACAGTCTCTACTGGTTTTATATCAATCATCAGCCTGGGAGTGAGATGTGAAATAGTCGTGGTGTTACTTGTATTTGAGTTCAGGATAAGGGAAGACAATAAATCAATTTGACTAAATAACAAATTATAAATGTTTAAAAATGTTTAAAGTACATTTAAATCTTGTTTACAATGAACTCCTTTTTGTGTTCCTTTCTTGCTGTTTGTACATTTTCTTATAGTTTATGTGTTTTTATTCTTCCTTATGCATCTGTCACAGTAATGCACATTGTGTGTTATCGATCTATTTCACGTTCCTACTCTTTCAGCTTGATATGCTTCTTGGAAGTTTACAAGGTTACTCAGGAACCAGTCTGTTGCGTTTCAGGTAGTATGAATAAAGTGTAAAAAATAGAGCATTCTGTACATTTTTGTTAGTAAAGATGGGGACCTGAAAGCAGGTGACAAGGAGCATTATGTGTGTTATTTTCATGAACTTTATAATGTTTGTGTTTTATTTTTTCACTGTTGAAGCAGTTAAAATTGTATTATTCCTCTACCCAGGTCCAGATGCTACTTAAAGTTTTAAATATACCGATTTGTGACAAATGTACTCTATATACTATCGATCATTTTCTCACCTGAGTATTTAGACGTAGGTGTAACCTGCATGTTTATTCATATATCAGTATACACGATGAGACATATATCACTTTCATATTCATGATGTTTGTCTAACCGAATTATGCATGTTCATAGATACATATCATCTGTATAATTTTGGTGATTGTCTTACATGAGTGAGTTTGATGAGACATTTATCACATGCAAATTCATGATGATACTCTCAAACTTGTTGAGACTTGGGTAACATTTAAGTGTTCACGTTTGTTAAACTATTTTGAAACCTACATACACGTGGAATGCACTGACAAAAACAAAGTTGAGACAATTGCTGCATTGAACCTAATCTTTCACCTTTTGCAGTGTAATTAAAAAAAATGATCTGATATTTTAAGGCAGTTTAATTTATAAAATCAAACCTTGCTGTGATAACTTTTTTCATATATATGACATACCTTTTTTCTTATGTGTATGATACTGCTTTGAAACCTTGGAAGGTTTGGCTGTAAAACCGACACGATTGCATCCTTTGTGACCTATACAATACTGCAAAAGAACAGATCACATTAAATTCTAGTAACTGCGTCAATAGTGCTGTGAAGAACAAACAAAGTTGTGAAATTTTATACTAGACCTTCTTCGAGCTTGACTGAATTGTGTCTTGCAAATACTCGTCATTGCAGGCTCTCGCATGAAGAAAGTGTGGTCATCCATTACTTATGCCATATTGAATATAACTTTTGATTTTGTATTTGACAGGAGAAGTGTTATTAATCATTATTGGTATAGTGTTTTGTTTACCTTTAAATGTGGTACCTGCCAATTATTATATTTAGTGATTCAGTATTGTCGGGATCCATAACTATGTAAAATATCATTTTTATGTTGTTTTAGTTAAGTATTACAGCAATTTGCAAGATATTATTTTTATAATACGTATATCATTTTATATGTGTATTGATCATATAAAATTATATGCAATTTCTGGTGGTTCAAACTAAGGCCGAGTCATACCATTTATTAAAATTGTATTAGCAGCTGTCTCACTTGATGCTCAGCATTACGAGGTTAGTGTTAGGACTGATAGAACTGGTATGATCATTTTGATGGCTGGGCCATCATGCTACATGTCTGCGGCATGGTGCCCCAAAACTAGACGGAACTATAGACTGTCACACTCTTTAACATTCCGAAGTTGGCAGACTTATATAATGATGCGATTCTATAGTATTGGTTTGTCTGTCCATCTGCCAGTACAACCAGAAGTATATCTTCCTGGCAACGCTTGATAGCGTCACATGGAATTATGAGAGTTTAATCAAATTTGATTTGAACATATATATTGGCTAGATTTGGGGAGAATTCGACTTTCAGACTTCTATGTCATCATTGTTAGGAGCTGTAGCCCATGATGTCCTACCTCCCATTCATATAGCTTAACTTTACTAATATGATTTCAAACAGATTTACATGTCATTTTATATTGATGAAAGTATTTTAAAAGCCCATGCATGCATACTGTAGCAAACAGAATCCTTGGTCATGCACTCATTTATATTAATGATGATAACTGACTGCCTTATTATCTTTCATTTCATTCAGGAGAGGTAGTGTTAGAGCAGATGCGAAAGTGTCAGTGAACCAGTTTGGGAATATAAGTACCATTCAAGCTGCACTTAAGCAATCCGTGTCTTCGGGATTCATTGGACTGAATGGAACCACAATTGCAGTTGATTCCACATATTTTATATCTTACATAGGAGGTATGTCGGGTCATAGGTAATTTCTATCAAAAGATGAGACCATTTAAGAAACCAGGTTCATTATATGAAAAGGTATATATTGCAGATGATATTTTTTAGATTTGATCCATCATTTCAACTGTATATCTCTTCGTACCTAGTTTGACAAAATATATTAATAAGCAGATATGAGTTTTGATAATATGCGATGACTATGTAAATTAATCTGCAATCATATTTGCAAAAGGCAACCAACATATATTGTTTAAAGTGTTTGTTTTAATTAAGAGTGTATACAGCATGCGCATTTCATCGTTATTTCTATCTTTCCTTCATATTAATTCATATTAGCACAATTTTTTAAAACCTAATTTTGATATGCTCTAAAATTAAGTTTTAAAATCTATGCACATTTCAGATGGATACTACATATTGGATGGTATTAATATAACCAATGCAGGAGATATTTATAATGGAAGCTCAGTAAATATTACCTGTATCACAATAATAGTTGGAAATGTGACTCCAACCCTCACCTGGAAATACAATGGGAATGACATACATCCTGTACCCGACTCTAGGATAAGCATATCATTTATTACAGTCGAACCCGAAACACCACATATGATATATAAGACAGTGTCATTTAACCCAATACAATCGTCTGATTCAGGTGAGAAAACCAGAAATGTATTTACTGTATATAATGCATAGCCGACTAGTAACAGTACAGACATTGACCTACAACCGTATAATTCCATAGCCGATTAGGGTTACTGTATTTGTTTGTATCTTATCACTGCTTGCAGTGACACATCTTGATTTGGTTACAGCTGCTTATCGTGATAAGCATTTTAATAAGGGTATGTATTATGTTCGCGACAAATTCAATTTGTTGTCATATTTTTATAAATATACGTATATGGTCAGTTGTTAATGTTTTTCACACAATTGTTTTAACAGTTCCGACTTGCACTGTTTTTAGAAAGCTTGTTGAAACAATTAAACAAATAAGCATCCTGATTGCATTTCATGTGGTCTTGGTTATAGTTCAAAGTTTCCGTCACTTTTATACTTTATGGACTTGTATATTTGGGTCTCGTGATTACCAATATAAACTCTGTAATTTTTTGTATCTCCAGATAACAGTATTGAGTCAAATATTTTAGCGAACTCTGCATTGGTAGAACGGAGTCGTTACTGCTCTCGTTCAATCCATTGTGAAAAAAGTGCTATAACATTTCATTTTAACATATTCATTTATTTTGGAATTATCTTTGTATTCGTCAAAATATAAAAATATGAACATTACAGAGAAGTTTTTTGTGATACAATCATCACAATTACTTCATTCACCAGTCTTGCGTATCTTTGAATTCATCAACTTTGTAATGTTCAGCTAAACTCTATAAAAAGGTGTATTTATTTGTAATTCTCATTCTAAATCTTTGAGAAAATTTAACTAATTTTCACACAAAAGTAGAACAAATTTAAAATATGAAATCTTGTATGTTGTCAATAGGAAAGGTATTAATAATGTTCTATTATTTTGGATAATTTAAAAATATAATATTCAACACTCAGTAATTCATGAAGTTTGATGTGTTGACATTATGATATATGAAAATAAGTATTGTATTATCACATCCATAGAAGTAGGGTATATAGTAATTATCATGTTCATATTGTTAGAAGTACTGCCCATGCTGTCCTGTTTCTGTTTGTTGGGTGAGACAGAATGTTGTGGGGATTTGCTGTCATGCATTGCTGTAAAACATGAAATATATTAGTCATTAGCAGACGATATGTTTAATAATCATTTTATGCATAGTTTGAGAAGAACTATGAGAATTGTGTTACTTGAGACTCCTGTCCATCATGGAGTATAAACATAAACATTATACATGTTAGGTTCAAATACTTATGTGTTCACCTTTTCTTTTAGTTTAATTATTGGTAATTTCCATCCTATTAAAGGTACTTATCAATGTGTTGTTATGGATGGGAATTCGTCACCATCAGTGATGAATAAGACTGTCATCGTATTAAGTCAGCCAGAGGTATTTATACAGCCAGTCACACAGACAGTAGATGCTGGGTCCACCGTCATCATTTCGTGTCAGGTCGGAAACGATGTGTCGATAACTCAGATGGTTTGGTACAGAAACGGCACTGAAATTAATTCAACAAACCAGCTTTCAGGTTAATAATTTAATTTGTATGCTATGAGATCGTTTCATTTTCTGTCTGCTTTCTTCGGATTTACCTTGCTGACTACCTGTCTATTCGTCTGTTTATATGTATGCTAGTTTGCCACTGAATATCAATACGTAGATATAAATTCTGTAAAGGTGTCAGTAATGTATATTACAGGACTGGTGTAGTATTTAAATTATGAGATACACAATTTTTTTATCAATTTCTATATTTACCAATGTGCTGTTATTTCTTTAGTCAAACATTCAATAATATAATTATTCAACCATTACTTTTGCATAGTGCAAAATAAGTTAACAACTAATTCTAAAGCCGTTTGGTCCACATCTTCAGCATCACGGGCCATACGAACAACAGATGTAACGTCAATTGGATTGGTCATGAATGCTATATATTATAATAATTGTTCTATACTTATAAAACTAATATTTTGCATGAGCTTGGAATATACATATCCATCCCAAAATCAACATACACTGCTTAATTTGAACCGACATGTAGGTTATTTTAAATTGGTCACTGGTTTGTGTCACATCTACATCTCAAGATGCAATGACAGTTCATGTATGATCCCTGTGGGTATATTATAATAAGATTTATAGTCCTTGCTGGCATGACAGATGAATGAATGAAAAACATGATAAAAGTTATTCCAATATTTATTATTCATTCACAAAGTGAACATATATATCACACTTGTTATGTGATTGTCATGTATCAATCACATTGCATAGCTCTTGAGGTAGCTATGATGATCATCAATTGTTGTGCCATATGTTTTGTTATGTTTGTGAATGGCATTTTTTTGCTGTGTATTTTTGCTTTACTAGGCTAATGGGAACTCTTTGAATATTTTATAGTTTTGCGAGATCAATATAGTAATACAAATTTAGAAATTGTTATCAAGTCTTTGCTACAGGCACGCTGATTTGTTAAAATCACCTCATGCAGAGCATACCAAGGTGTGATAGAAGCTTTTAAGGTATATCATCATACAGTAACTATTTCAGTATATATCCCACATAAAGCTAGAGGTTATCACGCACAATTTGTTGGAATTCTGATTTAGCCGGTACAGATTCTGATTGGCCTAAATGAGCCTATTTATTATTGCTCAGCTGATAGCGAGTGTTTTGGGTGGGAATGGAGTGGGAATTGGGTTGGCGGTATATCCGTAGCATATAATTCACTCTGTATACACGCATAATCACACTTAGCCAACATTGTCTGAACATCACAGTGTTGGGGGTATAATTTTGTGTTATTTATATGTCTGTAAATCTCTTCATTAACAGGTTATGATTTTGACTGCCTTGTGCTTTGATCTGACATGCACTTGAAATATATATCATGTATCGTAGTTCACATATAGTTTACTTACAAGAGTATAAAGTGCTCCCTCTGTATAATGATTATTTCATAAAAGCCATATGTATTACTAAAGTGCAAGGGAGCATTTCATTGAGTGATGCCATAAAGGGGCTTTGTTTTGATAGTACATTAAACACAATCATAACATGTAATATTGTGAGATCACATTATAATCAGTTTTCACGAGCATTTTTTACAATAGTACATTAAACACAATCATAACATGTAATATTGTGAGATCACATTATAATCAGTTTTCACGAGCATTTTTTACAATTTACAGTGTAATATTGATGTGTTTTATACTGCAAACAATGTACTTGCAGATTATTTAACAGAACAGGCCCGTACTAGTTCATCTGGACTGATAAAAATGCAAAGACCTTGACAAGAGGTTTAAAATAGGACAGGACAAACGGAATAGGTACCTTTCGTTTACAATGGGTATAAAAGTTGCATTTTAAGCCAGGAAGTAGTCAAACAATTACCAAGTAAACATCAACACTGACCTTTTGTTCTTCAACAAATACCATATCTTGAATATAGTTCTCCATGTTCTTCTTCTTGCACTGACGAGATTGATTTATGTGCAAAATAACAAAATCATGAAATACGAGTATATGTTTTTCTCAGCCTAATGTATGTACCACGCAGTGTTAAACTGTATCCTGTTCACTGAATCCAGCTTACATTTATATACGTTAAGTAATTACAGATTTAAGATATATACATTAATCATAGTTTGATCACACTTCAAAAACTATATGGATTAGTCTAATATTCAAGTAGCAGAGATCCAATGAAAGCGTATATGAAACGAAGGAGATGAATAGGAGATCAAAAGAAGACACATATGGATTTCGTTTGTGACCCATGAACCGAAACCTGACCTGTCTTTACATTAAAGTTTAAATTTTTAAATGCTCCCGAACCATAAAGAAAAGGAACATAGCTGGTAATAATATCATATATGTTTAATGTCGCTGCTTTAAGTTTTTAATAAGTAACTTTGTTTTCAAGAAAACAATCTTCCAAAAAATCATTAAGAACATTACTCCTAAACAATTACAGGTTCTAGCAACGTTCAACGAATTGCCCACTAAATATATACACAAACACACAGTGATTACATTCAAGAGGGCTCTTAAAATTCACCTATTTCAAGAGCAAGAATAAAGTTAAAGACCTATTAATGTTTTTTTCCTACCTTAAACATTTTCAGCATATTTGTATTATTTAAAACATCGTGGTGTCTGATTTTATTAATCATATCATGATATGTGTTTTTGTATCTTATAGGTGGTGTCTAATGTTATAAAACATTTAGAGCTTCTAAAGATTAGGCGCTATACAAAGTCCTCATTATTACTTGTATTATTATTATTATTATTATTATTATTATTATTATTATTATTATTATACATACATACATACATACATACATACATACATACATACATACATACATACATACATACATACATACATGGACAAAATATTTTGTATTATATCACTGCTTCTGCATGTGAATATGGATATAATCAAGTTTTATATTTGTTTGACAACATTACAGATGTACTGTTTTCAAAAGCTAGAAACTTTATATTCTGAAACAATATCTATTAATGTCGAAACTCAATTGTCATTTGTATTCATATTGAACAATGTAGTATTGTAACACAAAACTATTCAATCCTTTTTTCACTTCTTTCAAATCTTTCTTCACATGACTAAAATACTGAATAAGTTTAGATACTTTAATTATGTTGCATAATTAAGAATATGTTCGGTTCTCGAGTTAAAATTATCTTGATATATATTCGAGTACACTTGCTGCAAATGTTAGCATGTTTTGCATACCTTTTGATTTTTTTGTTCTTTTTCCTGAACTCTTTATTTAATCTAAGATATAAGTAGCATTATAACACAAAGAAGGTCTACTTTCAACTGAATTTAACCATAGAATAAACACTTCTGCAAGTTGGAGAAAAATTCAATCTGCACTTAAAATAGGCTGTAATACAAATTCTGCATACCAAGGAATACTCCTAGATTCACCCATTGCAAACCTGAATACATGAGGGCATATTACACTTAAATTGATTATAAATTAAATAATAGAACTAAGACATTTTAGTTGATACAACTTATCTATCTGGTATGTATTTCCTAAAGTGTTACCTCCAGTAGTCATCACTGACAGTTGCATTTACTGCTGTTTCATCAATTATTGATTTTTGCAATATGTACTGATATATATTTGGTAAGGAAATCATCAGAAAATATTTGAGTTCTTATGAAACGTTTCAAATTTCCAAGATAAAACGAGAGACGCATCTAAGATTCATCAACCAATTTGTATTGCAATTTTCATTACACTTTTTAAATTGAAGCCAACTGTTTCAGTATTTTCTGGGAAAACAATTGGGATATTTGCCAGGTCATGTACTATATATCCAGGTTATGTTATCTCAAAAGAGTTGTTTTGAGATCCGCAACCTGTATTTATTTATAAATTAACAAAGTAAAACTTAGATATTATTTAAAAATTGACTCTCGGATATCTTCTTATATTCAGTAACTTGAGTGTATCGTCAACACATATTTTGGGGTGGGGTGGGGGGTGGGGTGGGGTTTCGACAAAACTTAGGAACGTGCAGGAATATGAAGTTTCTGAACACTTGTTTCTTAGTATGCTGAAATCATACATTTAATAGTGGTATTACCAACTTGTATTTCAATAGTGATGACAAACTTCACTCAAAATATATTGTGCACGATATATACTTTTAATTTTTTTCAGAGGAAACAATCTCATATCGTAATACAACAAACACATTAACACGCACAAATATCCAATATACAACTAGATATGAATGTAGAGGGGACAATGCTGCAGGACGTGGAAATACGCGGCAAGCCATCATATATGTAGTATTACTTGGGTCACATCATGATGAGATCTGTACGAATGAAACTGACAAACAAGGAACAAATTGGTCAAGAACATTGCAAGGCACTTACGATAGCAAGTCATGCCCAACTGGAATGTCAGGTACCGTATAAATCCAATGCAATGTAAAAATCTTTTCTTCATACATCACAATATAAGTTCATGCGTTCTGTTTAGCTAACTTGACGGACTTATTTTTGGACTTTTGACATTTTCACTTAACTCATAGGTACCATGTATATTCACTTATAAATTTATTCCACCATCAAATAACATCGACGATGATCTGCAATCACATGATGTCCCATTAGATATATTAATTTGTCTTAATATACTGAATAGACTCAGTTATTCTGGATCGTTATGTGATGGTAAATCTGGGTCTGTGCAATTTGTAATGAACTCGACTTAGAAGTAAATATGTATTATAATATACCTAACATATTTCATTATACTTGTTCCTGTTGGTACGTTTGCCATGCATTGATGTTAAATAACATCACAACGTGTCATTTTATGTACCAAATATACCATATGTCATTATCTACCTACGGTAACTAATCTCCGTTAGCGTTACTTTGCTGAGGATGGCAACTAAAAATAAATGCGTTCAACCAACCAGGAACAGCTAAGACCCAGATCTTAAGTTACATGGTGTGGTGACATATTAAGGTCTATATTAATGTTTATTCTGCTTATAATTGAATATAAATATTGTAGATCAGGAACTTTGAGGTCCATCATCCATCTGACCAGTAGTACAAGTTTGAAAGTGTTACTCCTCCAACACATTTTATTGTACATATATATTCAGCCCATGGATAGGTTTGAACCGAAATAAACGTGATGGACAGTTTGGGTCTGATCTCACCTTTTTATACAATATTGATATAGATACAGACTAATTTGTCTGTCTGCAACACATCATTGTGTCAGTATGCATTTTATACACTTATTTCATGCGGCAACTAAATTATATACTTTTAAAGTGCGCTTTCCATAATATATGTATAATAAATATGTTAATGACAACTTGTAAATCGATATGGAATACTACTTCAATCCTGCTATAGGCCACCATTTGGAATTTACAATTTTGGTTTTTTCAGCAGATGCACCAACCACTCAGCTACGATGTTCGCTTATTCTCTCATTAGAATGTAGTGGCTGTTTTATTCATGCGACTGGTTTAATCATGCATTAAATGAATTGAATGAGAAATCCGCTAAAATGCTTAATTAAAAATATTTTTCCAAAGTGTAAGAAAGCCATATGACAAACGCACAAATGCTCAGGTTGTGTCATTTTACCAAAGCAACTGAAAACATTCAATAATGCCTAGCATAATCAGCACCT
Organism: Unio delphinus; assembly: GCA_029339505.1. Taxonomy (NCBI): domain Eukaryota; kingdom Metazoa; phylum Mollusca; class Bivalvia; order Unionida; family Unionidae; genus Unio; species Unio delphinus. Next base: position 2,125,445 of record JAQISU010000009.1, on the reverse strand, counting down.
TGTTTGGGGTCATATTCATTGGTTTTCATCTGGATCTACCTGTAAAACATTTCATCTTTCAAGGTCAGGTTTTGACCAAAGTAGTGACGTTTTCACAACAATTTTCATCTCACTGTAACAGATCATCGCACCACACATGGATCAGGAAAAGTCAATATATTCTGATACATTTTTGTGAGTGAATTGCTTCATAGAGACACACATGCATTCTATGCACTTTTTGTCTATTAAACAAATACGGCTATTGATTTTCAATGCTGACTGTGCCACAGTGGTTTTCCAGGGCTTTGCTCATGCTGCGCTCTAAGTAGATGCTGCAAATTGTGGGTGGCAGAAAATAGTCTTGCCTTGCCGTACTCCAACTATTGTCTTGAATCTGCCCCTACAGAACCTTGAGCAATTACTGTACTGATAGCCTTGGCGTACAAATGTTTGCTGGTGTTAGTCAACTCTTGACCCATGTTGTACTTCTTCAATGTGGCCTACAATGCATCATGCCACACTCTGTCTAAAGCCTTTTTTAAATCTATGAACACATGATGGATGTCTTGTTGATGTTTCTAGTACATTTCACATAGAATCCTGAGATTGAATATTTGTTATGTTGTACTTCTTCCAGTCCAGAACCCTGCATGTTCTTCAACGATTATTTATTCTGCTTGTGGTTTCAATCAAGGATGGAATTTAAAACACGCAGTTAATATGTTTCAGCATAACCAGCATCCACTTCCTGTATTTTTTCATTAAATGACCATCATACCATGCAGGTTATGATGTACCATAGGGAATTTTGTTTAACTTGCGTAATTTCGCAACGGTAGCTGGTATGCAATGGGTTCGGCGATTGTTCATTTGCCAGTAATGTGACAGTCATCGCGAAATTTGGTAGCAGTTAAGCGTCATATCCAGCAATGAATGGTCGCGAAGAACAAGCGAAGGTGTCATTAGTCATAGCCAAGTTTGCCGTCGAAGAAAGTTATTGTATGATTTTACATCGAGCGATTTAAGAATCACCAATACTGTGTCTATCCCATAATATAACATTAGGACATCAGTGGTTCCATCTTATCTGACTATAATGTAGCAAATACCCGCATGAAACTTGTTCAGCTACTTGCATCGTAATCTGACTGAAAACCTTTTATGGCGACTTGTTGTAGTTGGAACATTCTGTTCTCACAGGAGGGAACAAAAAATTATTCGAAGCTGGCGTAAATGACATATGGGACGTTATCTTCTTTTGCACCACGGTCAATTTTGAAATATGTTTCCATCCTTGACATACGTGGTAGATGATATTTTTCACTTATTCCAGCGCAACAGCCTTGGCGTACAGATGTAGATGGTGTTAGTCAAATCTTGACCCATGTTGTACATCTTCAATGTGGCCTACAATGACTCATGCCACACTCTGTCAAAGCCGCTTTTAAATCTATGAACACATGATTGATGTATTGTTGATGTAGTGCGTACTTTTCACACAGAACCCTAAGATTGAATATGTATTATGTTGTGCTTCTTCCACTCAGGAACCCTGCCTGTTCTTCAGCGATTATTTCTTCTGCTTGTGGGTTCAGTCTGTTCAAGATGATCTTCAGCATCACCTTACTAGCATGGCTGATCAAACTGATAGTTCTGTAATGTTGGCACAACTTGATCCATTATGATTAGATTTTAAAGCAATTTGACTTTCATTACTGCAGGTCATCATATGGGATATTTATGGCCCCTGAATGGTCTTTCTCATTTATGTTCCACACATTCAGCCGTTTAAAGTTATGTCAAGCATATTGTCGCTTGTGTTGCCCTTTGTGATACACCCATCACTAAGGACTCTATATACTGAAATTTTTCTTTTAAGATTACACAATAGTAATTTTTTTAATAAAACTAGTGTTTACTATTCAGTAAAACTTTATTTCATTAATAGTATGCTATTTATATTTCACACACGTCTAATGATGCTAACATATTGTGATTTATTACTTGCTTGAGTCCCTTCTGATGTTTTCTTAAGTATGTGTGAAGATGATAAATAGATTTTGAAAGTATTATTTCTGCATTGTTTTAGGTGAAGCTGTACGATACTGCTCACAAGGTGGAGTCTGGAGAGATCCCTCCTATGATAACTGCATTAGTACGACTTTGCTAGAATTGCAGACGCTGGTATGAGTAAATAAACTGGCAATATGTAACAATATCAGTAATGTTGGGGTACTTGTAGGTGCCAGTCTCATACTGACACTGTACCGGTAATTCGGTAGTTTCCCTTCTTTCGAAATGTATTAAAATGTCAGAGTATCAAATGTAATGCTATTAACATCATGTTCTCATTTAAAAATGTATTTTTAATATTAAAAATTTAATTATATTAATCATTATTTAATGACATGTCTGACATGTGTCACATATTCCAAGTTAGTAGACAAAATGGATTTTGTGAACGATTAACAATGAATTGCTAAATCTGCTGATACAGGCATAAATAGAAAGATATAACAGTAGCACCATTATTCACATAGCATTAGTGGCACATTGTTATATTTTTGTATACAAACTTAATGCTGTTTAAATATATATTGATTGCTTTATCCTACGGCAATGATAGTTATGAGCTTTTCCCAAGGACACATATGGCAACCAACCACTGCTTTGACCTGAATGGCTTGAATACTAATATATATATATATATATATATATATATATATATATATATATATATATATATATATATATATATATATATATATATATATATATATATATTTATATATATATATAGAATATATGTATAGTATGTACGCTGTATCAATGATATACCACGAGATGTATAAATTTTTCATTAAAAGGAAACGAGGCTTGCCCGAGTTTCCTTTTAATGAAAAATTTATACAACGAGTGGTATATCAATGATACAGCGTACATACTATACATATATTTTATTTATATCACATACAAATACAAATATTTGCAAGTTGGAGTTACGATGCGCTCCTGATATATTGCCCGAGTAAATGACCTCACAACCAAGTGGCTGTCTGCTACAAAATCTAGTTCTACGATTTTTCTTGTTATTCACAATCACATATTCAAATTGATAAGTTGATTGTTTTCTTTTTCATTTTCATTTTTTATTCACATTTATTAAATCAATATAAGACACACGCATTATTTAAACATAAAATATGTTGTTGTGTTGTTTTTTTTAATGAAGAAAGTAGTGCACTGCAAACACGGTGATCTTATTATAGACTATGGCTATGCATTTACTGTCATTGACCTACTGTCGTATGGAAATTCGTGTGGAATATAAACGAATTGGAATCACGAACCAACAAGAGGTAATTAAAATATTTTAATATATAGACAGTTCAACTAAGTCATCATTTTGATTTAATTAGCGATTATACAGACTAAACATCTCTCTCTCTCTCTCTCTCTCTCTCTCTCTCTCTCTCTCTCTCTCTCTCTCTCTCTCTCTCTCTCTCTCTGTACGTCTTGAATAACATTGCCATCATACATAGGTCCAGAGACACAAGCAAAAATCCACAACGCTTGTATTTTCGTGTATTTTTGCTCCGGAGGCGGGGGGGGGGGGGGGGGGGCTGCGACCATTTGGACAGTTTTATATTTAATTATTAATACTAGATTAAAACGGGTTTCAGAAACAACAACAAAGGCTTAAAACACAATACAGTATGTGCGCATCGTAACCGACAAATTTAACATGTAGGCCATGTGTGTCGTCTGACGATTGCAACTATGTATCATTGATATTATGAATACTATGGATAAATCCCAAGGAAAGCGTAAACATAGGTTTACGAGGAAACAGAGTATTGTGGGTTACTTGGTACAAGTTCAGCTTTAATGTTTTCGTCCAGCGCAATATATTTCTCTCTCACTCCATATTTGTGCTTATTTTGCATGAGAGGGGGAGATGAAAAAGACAGTATTCCGATGAAATTGTGTACCATTTTAATATTTAGAAAACAGGGACTATTAATATTTGTGTCGTTAATTTCATGTCATTTATGATTAATGAATGAGTAGAAATTCTTCATAGAGCTATAGGCCTACGGTAGAAAGAATGTTTAATATATTCGTATTATTGCGCTACGGGCGGATCCCTATTTGATATACCTATAGTATTGGTATATAGATTTGCTTTATACCAACACTTTAAATGCCATGTTATTTTTAACGTATGTGGTATAAATATATATATATATATATATATATATATATATATATATATATATTGCATTTAATAACAAATTCGTAGAACTGCTGGCAAGGTAATAATGAGGTAATAATTAATAAAAAATAAAATCCATATTGAATTTAATAAAATTCTTAGTTCTGATGACACAGGTATGAATAGAAAGACACTCGGTGGCAACGGTTACAAATAGGTGCCACTATTCTCATTAGCAAATTAAGTATTTGCTTCTTCAGTGATAATTTATAGAATTAGATCAATTTTAACTGAAATGTAAGCTGAGCTTCCAAGATTCAGGGATAGTTACATCACTGATCGTGTGAAAAGATAGACAAAAGGTTAGGTAGGTAGGATGGTAGATAGTTTGAACACAGGTCCTTACACACTTTTAACTCTTACTCAGATTAACATATCTTGATTAGGTATTTGAATAGCATAGCAATTATGGTTGGTTGACTGTATGTATGAATATATATACATATATATATATATATATATATATATATATATATATATATATATATATACGGATATTTAGGTTGGTTGTTAGATGGTTAGGTAGGTAGATATGTATGTATATAGCATCCATGTATTATAAACTCTGACGACGTCATACCCAAATTTAGTTGTTTTAATATGGATATTAATACAAATGGTCAAACCCTGCGCTTTGTAGATTACATGTATTACAAATGTACTATTCCTAGCAATAATAAATAAATGACAAACATCTGATTGTTTCAGACTGATAACATCAAAAATGGGCTGGCTCCAAACAGAATACCAGACTACTTGGTAAATCTAACAAGCGTGACTAACCCAAATAATGTGGAGCTGCAGAAAGCAGAGGTTCAAGTAGTCAGTACTGTACTGGATAATGTTATACAGATTTCTAATAACGCCAAAAACATCACAAATATTGAAGTAGAGGTATTTTTGCCCTGATATACATTTTTTCCATTAACTTATGATCAATTGGAATATCTTAAATGTCTCTAATATATATATATATATATATATATATATATATATATATATATATATATATATATATATATATTTATATATATATATATATATATATATCCTATGAATAACATATTTGGAGTCAAATCATAGGCAAGAATAAATATGTAATTGAAGAGGTTTCCAGATATGATATATCGAAGAGTCTGCATACAATATAATTGCTATAACATGCAGAGTCATGAAACTTTGGCACAAATTTCCATTGCTGTAATATACATTCTGATGAAGCATTTTGCATACAAAATTCCATTGTCTTGATATAAACGGTTATTAAACATTTATGTAAAATTGTGTTGCTTTGACATACATAGTGATGAAGCCGTTGCATAAAATCCAGTATTTTTAACATTCATAGCGATAACGCGTTTGCATACACAGTGATTTGTAGCCTTTGTATACATTTCCATTGGTTGTACATACACAATAAAGAAGCTTTTGCATACAGTTTATTGCTTTGACATAACCCATTGGTGTAGCCTTTGCATACATTTTCATCGCTTTAACATACACAATAAAAACGCTTTTAGATACTGTCCATTGCGTTCTAGCCGCTGCTTAACATTACATGGCTTGGACATACACACTGATGCAACCTTTTTCACACAAGTCCGTTGTTTTTACATGATTAATGATGAAGCATTTTCATTGAATTCCTTTGCTTGGACATAGCTTCATCACTAATGCACTGAATCATATACAGTCATAAGACATCATATATTGAAGTACATTGATTGTGAAAGATAATTGTCATAAATGCACATGTCCTTAAAATTGGGCTGGGCCATTATCACCTCCTTAACGTCTTGATTATTATATAGGTATTCTAACAGAATATCATCAGAATTGGCAGACAGAACTTGCCAGGATTATTATTACTTAAAAACTATATTAGGAGAAGCCAATTTTAATTTGCAAGTGTAATATAAATGCGGCTTCAGATTTTGACTGATTGTCGTAATACGTTTAAGAAGTGTGTCATAATTTATGAGAAGTTTATAGTAATATTAATTAATATTAACTTTCATTATATATTTTGTGGCAAGAATTTTCTTGAGATAGCTAGCAACGTAATTGATGTGAAAAACAGCCCCTCATGGCAAGCGCTAATCAATGAGGACAAAGAAGGGGCATCAATAATACTTCGGAATGTAGAGAAGTATAGCAGCATCAAAGCAAAATCAACCAACTCGACTGAACCTGTGCAAAGCTTTACCAAGAAGAATTTATGTAAGAATTGTCTCATAAGATTAATGGAATGCTAAATACCATACACTGCAAATAGGTTTTCTTTGCACAGGAGCTCAAACTGTAACAGTTGTAATGGATAATTCATTTTTGTGCTAATCTGTATGTTGTAATGTTGAAATTTTGAATTAAAACACAATATTATTTAGAATCTTCATTGTTCGCATATATAAAAAAGGTAACTTTTGATTCCTATATCAGCACATTCGCTCTCGTAAGATTGGGAAATAGCCATACCAAATGTAATGGTCAGAGAAGTTTCATAGAGATCTAATTTGTTTCAGTTTATAAAACTTGACTTAATTAACAATTTATAATTGTGCTTTATCTAATAGGCTTTGTGGATCATTATTATTGTAAGCTTTTATATGCATTATTCATTAGGCAACATCTCAGATTTAGCTTTCACATAATGTTCATTTCTTTCCTACAAATTGAGAATATTGCCATAATTGCATTCACCTCTCCGACACTGCTAATTTCTGTCAGATATGTTTGTTGTTATTATTGTATAAGAAAAAGCTAAAACGTTGTACATATTGTTCAAACGTCTGCATAAATCCATATGCTTATATGCACTTATGAGCTCTTGTCCAAGAAAAATAGACAGTATGCAACTTTTTGTTATTAAGAGACAAAACATTACAACCACCATTTCACCCCAGATTCTTATCTGATTCAAATTTGTTAATATAATGTTCTAAAGCGTTTTGTAAGAATATAGAACAGAGGATGAAAACTTGTGCACATTTGATGGTAAACATAAGATGTGACAATTGTTGCAACGTAAAAAAGTAATTAAAGTTCTTTGAACAATAGTGGCTTGTGAGACATGGGGCTGCTGGTTTTTTTATATGGCTTAAGTATGTTTTTATTGAGAGAGCAAGCTATTGGTGCAATCACATGGCAGCTAAACTTACTGATTACATTGATACCATATATATTAACAACAACATTATACATGAAACAAATTCCAATATGTAGATACTTTGTAATGGAACTTCAGTACATGATGAAATAAATTGTGCTAACAAAATAAAAGCTTTGTGATTTTTCAAAAGCATCTATTGCCACTGCCGATGTCGATCCCAAGAGCTTTGGATTTCAAATCCAAATAATTTTCGTCTGATATGCTTTGACACCTAAAAGATAGAGAGCATGACAGTTTAATGGACTTTGTAAATGAAATCATTTTCCAACATAGTGTCTGACTATCATATCTGCCAGTTTTCAGACCTTACACACTAAGCTCCAAATAGTTTCAAATTCTTTGAATAAGTTTGTTAATTGAAAATAAAATGATCTTTTCATTTCAGTTGTGGAAATAGGATATAAGCTAGGGAGTGATATTCAGTTTCCAAACACAACTGCAAATGGATCAGCTTTCAAAAATGGTTCAAGCAGTAGATTTGTCCTTTCTCAACATGCTTGGAAAAACGGTATATTTTCACTGGGGTATCACAATAATTATTATAAATGACAACTTAAACATTAATTTTTTGCTTTCCTGTGGTAAAAATGGATCACATAACATAATGCATATTATAGTGTACGATCCGGTGTCTTTCTTTACCATTTTCAGCATTGGAAAAAATAAGACATTAGCATTACTGAAGCGTATTATATATGCTCATGATATATATATATATATATATATATATATATATATATATATATATATATATATATATATATATATATATATATATATATATATATATATACAGAGAGAGAGAGAGAGTAGTGTTTGTGCTTCCAGTCAACCATCCAACTTTCATATATACGTTTAAAGCCATTTAGATGAGGGTATGAAATGCGATATGTATATAACATTAAAGGTATTTAGCATATGATGTTAACGTCTCTTCAGGGTCCGGAGTCATGTAAGTTTACATTTGCCATCACATTGTCCGTTTGCTCGATACATGTATAAGATTTATATGATTCAAAAAAGGTGATGAACATTGTCATACTTATACATAATTATAATGCCAATTTGGGGACCTATGTTCAAGGATAATATATGCATATGTTTCCTTAGTTCAAGCTCATGGTTTAGAATTTTCAGCCATATCTACATTCATGTCTATGGCTTTAAAACCTGTTGAGACTTACGGATGACACATTTTCTATGGATAAATATTTACCGGAAGGTGTGTTATGCACCACAATGGGAATTATGTATTCATGGTCAAAGTCATCACTGAATATCTGATTAAGGAATATTACCTAATATATTGACATCCTAGCAGGTGTGTTGCATCTACGAAAGGAGTCATATTTTCAAGGCTCGGTCAAAATTCATTGCACTTTCTCTTACACTTTCCAACTTAAAATCGTTTTGATATTGATCCATGCAATTTAGAATAACTGTTCATCATTAGCAGAAGGGTTATTGTGTACCGTAGCTAAGATCCATTTTTTATGCTCATGGTCATTCTTTTATATTTTATACTTTTGTATTCATTCACCAAATACATAGTTTGAGATAAAGTAGTGTAATTTGATATACATATATGTCATTATAAATATGTTTTTGTTCCATACTTGGGGTTTTATCCACAAGGTCGATGTCATTGTACTATATATATATATATATATATATATATATATAGAGAGAGAGAGAGAGAGAGAGAGAGAGAGAGATAGAAAGAGAGAGAGAGAGAGAGAGAGAGAGAGAAAGAGAGAGAGAATGGACATAATTTTGTTATATAATATTACACTTAGAGTATTTCGTTACAAGTCAAGATAACTAGTCAGTAGTTTAGTTGTCAGTACATTTGCCCTTCTGCTGTCTAAACTAACTGCCTAATTTAAATGGATATACATTTAAACATAGTGACCAGACGATATGCTACATTGCATACTTGATTGCCTATTGTTATGTGGTATAGGTCAGTTTATGTAAACTGCCTGCATATTCAAGCTTTTGTATGGTCTGGAAATGCCATAAATCAAACAAGATCATGAAGTGTGGGGAATAGTCCACCTCTTATACTATTCAAATAGTAGTTACACTAAACATTTATATACTTGATTGTAGTTAGCAAAAAGCATAAAACGCAGCAACTATTACAAATTTTCAAAATAATGCTGTGTCCTTGTCCTCAAGTAAAAAAAAGATGATTCTCAAAACGCTTAAATTAAAACAGCAAACAAATATATATATATTTTATCAATCTGAAAAGTCAAGCAGAAGGTCATTGACATTGTTGATGTATGGACTTGGAATTGTGAAACTGAACTCGAACATATCATTACAAATGTGAAATGTGTTAACTTCGCTCTGCACATATAATTAAAGATGTCAAATTATGAACTTTGCTCTGAACAGATCATTACAGATGTGAAATGTGTTAACTTTGCTCTGAACATATCATTACATACATGAAATGTATGAACTTTGATCTGCACACATCATTACAGATGTGAAATGTATGAACTTTGCTCTGCACATATCATTACAGATGTGAAATGTGTTATGATATTTTGAAAAACGGTAGTCTTAAACGGTAAACGGTAATCAGACATCAACTTTTCTCTGAACAGATCATTAAATATGTCAAATGTATGAGCTTTGCTCTGAACATAACGTTTCCTCTGCTTTATCATATCTTACCATTAAACCTGTCCAATCCATGTTTTCCACGTTGTCAAATGTACTACGCGTGATTTCATTACACCTTGCTGAAAATCAAAAAACTATGCACACTGCCTTACTGAAATAATTTCATTGCCTAACAGATCAGGGTCACGGTTTAATTTTGCAAGGTTTTTTTTTTATTTCTGCTTTATCTGTTTATATTACAAATTGTGCTTGAAATTCAAAATGAAGCATTGTACATCTATTATTTTCCATTTGATGTCGTATCATGCATATATTGACATATTCCACAAACATTGCAGTAAATTAACATTGTGTCAAAAAGTATGTACGAATATCTTCATTAGTTGAGAGGGAAAGCTGCACAAATAAAACAATATATTTGTGCAGCACATTTTTGAAAGATCCTCTCGTTAATTTCTGTTTTTTTTTTCCTTAATTAGGAAATTATACTTCTTATTCCGGTGCTTATTTCAACAATGTTTCGGGAATAATGAGAAGAATTTACGACATAATGGGTAAGTAGTAATACAAAATGATAAAGCATCAAAATTGTTTAACTCTTAGAATGTATACAAAATACAAATGCTCCAACTTAAAAATATATTGACCGAGATTTGATGTACAAAAATGAATTAGCAAACGGTGCAATATATCACCGCACATCTGGGTCTCTGCAGTTTGCAGTTTGACCTGACTCACAAGAGAATATAGATCGTATAATGTCAATTGTGATATGATTATTATATCTCTTGCATAGATTTAAATTATGATCTTTCGGGACTTAATATATTTTATGGCTTCAAAAGACGAGAATATTAATGGCTTGAAAATATATGTTGTTTTATTATATCCATAATGTTATATCAATCATTAAATATGCATAAAACATAAAATGACATTGAAATCTGTGTATAATTGTATTTCTCAAGCTTCATGGATCCAACAGTTCGCACTTTTAATATACGATGCCTATAACTGTACAATATTCTTAACTAATTATGATTAGTCATTTAAACCAACAGTTAGCTGAAATGCTGTTTTCCATGAATTTCATGAGCTCTAAAATTATATACATCTTTCAAAATGAGTATGATATAAGCATTGTTGTGATTGCTATATTTTTCTATTTAGGTCCATAATAAATACTGAAGCTGATCTGGAGATAAATTCAGCTGTGTTGTCCCTGCAACTTGATCCTCCACCTTCTTCACTGTCTCCTCCACTTACCCTGACATTTAAGCATTTTTCCGTAAGTGAATTACAGTTTATAGCAGCATAAATATTTGTTTTAGCTGATAACTGTTGTGGTAGTGTGGTTATTTTATGTTCTGCTGTTTTACAGGTGGGTAGCCATGTATCCAGTTAATATTGATTTCCACACAGTAATAAAGGTTCTAATGCACATATTGCACTTATATTTTACGACATTGTATCATTTATCAACAATGTTTCCTATCGATTTTCTGATCATTAACTTGATGTTTAATATTTATGATACTGAAACATAACCGGTATCGGGTGGTTTTATGACCTTACTACTCTTACTTACATCGATCACTGCCATCATACCTCTGTCTATGTAATATAATGTCTTAGTATTTGTCAATGTGGGTGAGTTTGAAAGTTTCCCAATCGTGTCCCGTCGGTCAATTGTATCTGGGGGTTTTCTGGGTTCTTTAATCACTAAATAAACATGCCACTATCATGTGCAGAAAAATGGGGTTAAACACATAACAATCAACTAAAATATCAAAGATTTAGCCATTTTATTTACTCTGCATATTTTCAAGTGCATTTGTGGGCACATATCACTTTCATATGTATCATTTGTCATTAATGTTTCACTTAATTGATGAAAGTTAATTATAAATTGAAGCAGCATAAATGTTTGTTTTGACTAGTAATTATGTTGGTAGGGTGGTAATTTAGTCATCTATTGGAAGAAGCAGGCAACATTGTATCATTCGTTTTAAGTTCCACACATTACTAATGATTCTAGTGCAGATATTTCACTAAAGTGTTGCCACTTTGTATCGTTTGTTAAAAATGATTCGTACTAAGCATCGAGTGGCTGAGTGGTCTAAAACGCGTGCCTACACCGATTAATGCCATCGTTTCTCTGTAAATGTGTATTCAAGTCTTGGACTTTCCTTTTGTTTGTAGGTAAGAAGGTTGGCAAGGATATTTCCATTGGACAGTAGTGGTTTATGGGGTTTCCTGGGCTTTAATCCACGATCATGTAACAGTTTGGCCATTCAATCCTTTGCCTTATTTTGAGAAACATTTTATATGACATATTCCATTTAAATTTGTAATTCTCTATTTAACTTAAATGAGGAAACAATGTTATAAATTTTGGTTTCTGGAGGTTGAAATCAAGGACACTGTTCAGGACACAGATTTGGCCCTTTCCATTCCTTTCCTAATATTAACTGAAATGAACATGGACAGCCATAAAGGGTCCCATCTTGACAAAGCCATGTAGGTCCCACATCTACAGCATTATGTAGTTAAATCAGGTGCTAACAATCAAGTATAGAGTGGGTCTTTATTGTTTTATAATTCATGGGAATTTAGATTTATGATTGTATTATTATCGTAAACAACTAAAGGTAAACACAAAACTTTTGTTTGTTTGATTAGGATTTTTAACGTAGCTTTAACAATTTTTCAGTGATATCGCTACGATGTCTGCTGTGAGGCAGTTTATAGTGATGTCTAGCACTGAGGCATCATGCCGCAGACATGTAGCATGATGTCCCACCCAGTCACATTATCCTGACACCAGGCCGACCAGTCCTAACACTAACCTCTTAATGCTGAGCGTCAAGCGAGGCAGCTGTTAGTACCATTTTTGTAAGTCTTTGGGATGACTCGGCCGGGGATCGAACCCGCAACCTCCCGCTTCCGAGGCGAACGCTCTAACCACTAGGCCACCGGAGTGGTTAAACACAAAACTGATCTGGACTAGAAAGGACTAAACGGGAAGAGAAAGATATACAGGTTCATCAAAATCTGATGAAATTCATTTATAAACTATCATTCAACAATAATACTATTAAGTAAGTAGAAACCCTTTTTATATTCCAGGCAAATTATTCAAATCCGAATTGCAGATTTTGGATGTTCAATGCAGAGTAAGTATTTAACGTGATGATAGTTATTAAGTCAAACTCTAATTAAGAGTTTTAAACTTAAAAAAACTAATTATTGTTTATATAAAACGCACATCTCATCAGTATGAAAATGTAATGAACAGAAACTAAATAAAATGTGTTTGCAAAGCCATATCAAAGTTTTAGAAATAATTTACTGTTGAAAATGGATTCAGACAAGCAGGTTAAAAAAAGCTATGATATTTGTCTTTTGTGCCAAGATGTCACTGTTGTCATGCATATATGCAATGTCTACTTTGCCTTTTGATTTGGAGAAGACACTAAATTGAATACCCGTTTTTGGGTTGTGCCATCTTGATATATATAACATAAGATGTTTAGTTCAAATTAAATGTTCATGATGACCGTGTTGAAGTATTCACGCAGATGTGAACATCCTCCAGGGTTGTAGTTTAATAGTCAATCCAAAGTCCCTCTTAGTTTTATTTAAACAGTGTATTCACCATCCCACTGGGTTAAGTTTAATAGTCTATTCGACATCCCAATGGGTTGTAGTTTAGACATTCTCCCGAGTTTAAACCTTGTATCATATTCAACCTTCCCATGTTTAGTAGCTTAGCATCATTTTCATTATCACAGTTTTGTTGGTATGGAAGCATATTAAACAATATCCAATTTAGTTTAGTGGCCCTATAATTATGGGGTATAGCTTAGTAGCATAATCAACATTCCCAGTGTTGAAGTTATTACAGTAAAGAGTACTCCCCTGTGTTGTATTTTTGTATTGTAAGCAACAACCCGATTGGCTAATATTTTGTAGTATATATAACTTCCCCCATCGGTTGATGTTTTGTCACATTGTCAACATACCCTTAAGTCACAGTCACAGAACTGTAGGTTTTGTAGTTTATCATCACCAATTTTTGTACTTTAATAGCTTATTCAGTGTCTCACATTTATAGAATAGATGCAGATTCAAGATCGTTGATGGATGTAGCTTAATAGAATATATTATAGCTTAGAGCATATTTATCATCTGCAAGGGTTTTTCTTTGGAATAATAATAATAATAATAATAATAATAATAATAATAATGATAATACTAATAATAATAATACTTTTATTTAACGAAGAAGCTCATTTTGTCAACTGACTAATCTTCATGAAACCTTTTATAACAACATTAATATAAATATTTCAATATATATTGCACCATTTTTACATGATGAGATTTCTTTAGGTAATAAATGCTATTAAATCTTAATCTTTTGACACACTTGATATAATAACATATGTACCTTGCTTCAAGGATAAGTACATACATGATTCATATATATAAAAGTAGCGAGCATGTGTAAAACATTATAGGTGAGTACATTTTAGCAATGCTGATTAAAGTTCTTGTACTGAATCGACACAATTATGGAAATGGTTGTTTCTACTAGTGATGAATAAGAAGCTTTCAGTCCGATGATTAAGGTCATTTCGGATTCCATAGTTTGCCTCCAGAAAAAGCAAACTTCTTCTTATAAGCCTCTGAATTTGGTTTAGTTAATATAACTTTCTGTTTGATATGGATCTTAATTCATACATAAGTGCATTTACAACAATTTTAAAATTACATTTATCATAATAAGGAGTCAAACCATATACAAATTTACAAACTAGTAAACCCTTTTGAAAATGAGTCTTCTACTGAAATGCAAGCCAGTGAGGTGTCTTCAAAACCTTTGTGTATAATATATTTAAATCAGCATCAATAATAACTATAGCTAATCTGGTTTTATATTTCCCTAAGCTTTCCTGATTGACTGAAAAACTATTATCGAAGACAGAACTGGCATGATATACGCATTGTCGAATATGTTTCTCTGTTTTTAAGGCAGATACGATTTTATTATTTCAGGTAACATTTTTAGTGACCTTAATATTGTTTATCGCAGCTTCACGGATCATCTTTAGAGTACCACGAGCAGAGCGCACCTTCCCGCTGCTCTTTACCCAACACTGGCTATCCATTCGATCCGAAATAAATCAAAAATTTTGTTCTCTGTGCTACTCCAGTCCATCATACATATCTGGCTTCACACAAGTATACACACATGCAAGACACTTATGCTCCTCTTCTGACAATCGTATACTCATTATTCTCATTATGAAGTCATATGGACAACGTACTCTTTCATTGCATGGCCCAGCAACTTGGAACGAATCGCCCATTGAAATTAGACACAAAGACACAGTGATACCTTTCAAGAGTGTTCTTAAAACTCATCTTTCTTGACTTCAATAACAACTTAAATAATAATGTTTCCTACTTTAAATATTTTTAGCAATTGTTATGTTTTCTTATTTCATGATGTATGTTCTGTTTTTGTTTTTTTGTTTGTTGTAGCCATATCATTATAGATGTTGTAAAGCCCTTAGAGCTTCTAAAGAGTAGGCTCTATACGATGTCCTCATTATTATTATTGCCATTATTATTATTATTATTATTATTATTATTATTATTATTATTATTATTATAATGAGGAATTGCAACTTGTATAATACTGTCAGCATTGTTACTATAGATGTGATCAATTAGTGTTTCAAATACCTGTTACTCTACTAGGAACATGAACCAGCTGTTGATATTTCAGGGATATCTTGGTTTTGATCCAGCTTTGATTGATATCATAAAACAAATTGTAATTGAAGTCACCCACAAAACAGATTTCTTTGCATCATGTTTATTTTGATATATAGTATGCTAGGCATTGTTAGTGTTTATCATTATTAATAGTTACACAGACAAATCCAAATTGTGCGGGACATTATATATCATTTCTAGCCAACGTGTTTCCATTTCCTCAAGATCATATTGACGCTTGAAAGAAATTCCATCCCTAATGTAATTAAAAAGTATACCACCATTTTGGTAAAGTCAGTCCTTTTTTGAGTTTCAATTTGTGATCATCAAAAAGTTCATGTAAGAAGGTTTTAGTGAATACAAAAATAATAATTACTGAATTATTCTTGAAAGCGATGATTTGGTGTCACCTAGGTTTGAAACGTTTAAGACCTTTTTGATTAAGCCACTGATTTTGAGAGAATTCCAAGTTTTGATGGTATTCAGATGAATGCTATGAAATATAGGAATATACAGTTTTAATATTAATGGATGAACAATCATATTCCTCTACATTTTCTTTTATACAGTGTCCTAAAGCATGAATATCGGTTGTTTTTTTCAGAAGATTTTTCAATTATTCTTGAAACATATGCACAAAAAACAGTTATCTAACTAGCAGGTAAAAGATTATGGCCACTTCCATTGATGAAGGCTTTTACTGGGATTGCACCAGAAGTGATTCGATGGACGTCACCACTCAGTGGGTTATCTGTAACTTGTTTTCTGTCATGGCAGGGAGAATTACAATCAGTAAATTGTATAGGATGTTTTGAGGTTTCTGGCAAAAATAAATGTGTTTGCTACACTTATTTCCTATCATTGCAATTTTCCCAATAGCTCATATCAGAGTGAAACATTCCACTTCGTGTTGCCTTGTGACCATATTGTAGACAGTCATGGCAATGTATTTTACTTGTTTATCTGAATAATTGCATATTATGACCTATTTCAAAACAGTACAAACATCTTGATTTCTGATGATGGTTTAAACATATTATATGGACACAATTATGTTTGTTCCCAATGGTGCCCGATGTTTCATCTTCTTTTAGAGGTGTTATAGTATGCTCCTTAGTGATGGAAAATCACATTCACTGCCTTGAGAAAGTGAGAAATATGGAATTTGCATTTGGCCATTAAGTTGTCCAGACCATCTCCAGACTATATTATCAATCCATATTCAACTTCTGTCTTGTTTTGATCCCACTTCTACATAAATCATAAATGTTAAATTAAATCATTCAATTCACAAATGTCGGTGTAAATATTTTGACATGCACTGCATAAAGAGACCGAGCAGTTAGGACTTTCCAGATTTATATTGTGTAGGATATTACAAACACTAGTTTAAATCTGGTCAATATAAACTTGATAGTTACATTGCTACCAACGCTTATAATAAAGGTATCATTAAAAGAGGTCATTTGTTCTCATGGCATTAAATATATGATCAGTTTCTGCTCCAGGTAAACTCTTAACTTGAACCCAAGATTTAATACCTGTTTCATTACAACTTTAATAGCTAAATATCCAGTAATAAGAGATTTGTTTTAAGTATCATGTCATTTGATGTTCTCGTCTCCGCCTGAGCTAGAATCCAGTGTATATTCTTATATTTTCATAAGCCTGCTTATTTAAGTGATGTGCATTGTAATTTTCATTCAGAGTATTGGCGGCAAATATAGAAATACTTAAGTTCCATAATTTCGTATACGAGCACATCTTTGTCTTGCTTTAATTGTTTAACTTCCTGTTTGATTTTTGTGTTGTCTTCTTCCAGAAAAATGCAATGTCTTGATGTCTTACTTTATGTCACATCTCTGATGGTTTTATTTGTTTTATCAAGGCTTTTACAATTAGTATCGAAACCTGATAGGTGTTTTTCGAGTGTTTCATGTGTATTCTTTGTTGATTCCAAGCTTGGTTTTAAAAACGTATCATGCAAATTCCTTTGACAGTTTTTAAAACTTGATTTATCTGTCATTTGTGCACGTTTCTGTTCAGCAATTTGTTTTGCCATAAAGGGCTATCATGTCTTGTCCGACCTCCAGTTCAGACACTTTGGGTGATTATCAGCCTCTGTGATGGTCTAGGGGAGCAAATCATAAGTATTGCTGTCTCTAGTTTGCTCACCTGAATTGTCATCAACACTGTGGTTTTCAGTGTCTAGTTTCTGAAAGAAAAAATATCTTAATTAGTTAATTGGTATAACAGCACTTATTCAATATCCCTGATAGTTGTTGTTCAGTAATTCAACATTAACAAGATTTTTCAAGCATATTAAACCTCACTGCGTTGTAGAATAGTATGATATTGAACATCTCCAAGTAGCAACTTGTTGTCACATTCAACATCCTCCATTGATTTAATTTATTAATTCAAGAGCTCCCTGCATCATAGCTTACTAGCATGTTCAACATCCCCCATGGGTTGCAATTAAGTGGCATTATAAGTCAAGATCCCACTGGGTTGTATAATATAAACAAATGCAACATTACACTGGGTTGTAGGGTATAAGCATATTAATATATTATATTTCGTAGCATATTTAAGATCCCCAGGGTTGTACTTTAGGTGGGTAAAGAGTGCTAGGACATTTGTGTCATGCATTCATTTTAGTCAGCAACATTTGTCCCATTCAGATGCTTTTCTGATGGACAGATTTAAATGGCTTCATTTGTTACATAATCGTCCAATGTCTAGTATGTGTTATATGCGGAAAGTTTACTTGGATGGAGAATGACAAGAAAAGGCAAATGATAGTGGTCATTTTCTCTTTTCATATAATGTAGTACTACATATGTCACTTGTAATGTTGTTTCAGCTAACAGAGTTGGTTGAGCCCTGGCAACTTTTACTTTTAAGATGAATTAATTTGTTTTCGTATACATACATACATGCATGCATACATACATACATACATACATACATACATACATACATACATACATACATACATACTTACAGACATACATACATACCACCTGAATTTGGATATGGTAATAAAAAAATGTGGTGTTTCCATTTACACTAACTTATTTGTCATATCTATATTTATTGTCACTGAAAATTGATAATGAACACGTTAAATATGTTTTAATTGGAGTAAATTGAATAATTGTAATTATCCTTTCAGTGGACGTGGGAATGGGGCATGGTCAGGTGAAGGCTGTAAACTTGTGTCATCTAGCGATGATACTACCGTGTGTCAATGTGATCACCTTACAAACTTTGCTATTCTAATGAGTCCTGGAAAAACAGTAAGTTGTTGGCAATTCAAATTTATAATTATTCATCATGTTTTGTATTTAAATGTTCCGGTATGATGTCTTAAGTTTGAATAATGGAACAGACGTAATTAATCTTGAATGTTTGGTGTCCAATTTGTTTTACTGCCTGGATGATTGAAATCCAGATGCAGTGGATGATCAGAGTCAATGGATTGCAGTTGACATTTTAACATTTTTGGAATCATGGCATTAGTGCAATATACATTACAGGGTATAAGCATATTACAGTTTGCTTTACTCTAGTGTTGTGCGATATGCATCATCATTCACATTAATCTGAAAATAGAATCATCAGTATTATATTGATTTGACATTCCCCATACAACGCAATACAGGTTCCCTGTTTGGCTCAGTGGTCTAATGCACTTGCCTTTCAGACTAAATATGTCAGTAGTTTATTCATTACATCACAATATCTTGAACCCAATTTCAATGACACTCATAAAAACTGGTATGCAATTACACATCCTCAAAAAATGCAATTGGTTTGTAATTATACTTCATAAGCAAATTTAACATAACAAACATTTGAACTACGTTTTAAGCACGTTCATTATTCACCCAGGACAGCACATGTCATTAAGCGGTCTCACTCCTTGTTAAAAACACCTTCCTCTAATTCTTCAACATGATAAAGCTAATAACAAGTTGAAGTTTATGTTACAACCAGCAAAAATAATGTTATCAATTTAATAAACTCTAACATTTCGATCATATATTTATGCTTTTGCAATTTATTTACATTTAGCGATTCTTTGTAACATCCTCAATATCTTAGATTTTATTTTGCTAATACGTATGAAAAGTTATATTTGGATGCATTTTCACATTGATAATCTCTTTCTTTGCCAATTCAATGTATTGTTGAATGAATAATCTCTTTCATTGCAAACTCAATGCATATTAGCATGGATGATCTTTTCATATGCAAACTCAATGTATTCTGACATTTGTAATCGCTTTCTTTGGATATGAGCATTGTTAATCTCTTCCGATGCAAATCAAATGCATATTAGCATGAATGATCTCTTCCTATGCAAATTCAATGCACATTAGAATGGGTAATCTGTACATAAACAAAGTCATTTAGTATTATCTAATTTCCATACTTGAACAACCATTGTGTTTGAACTATCCACATTTTATAATCTCACTATTTTTTACCTACACTCAGGAAATTTGGCATAGTGAGTGATCTCAAGAAGGATAGCTCAGCGATATCGAAATGAGGTTACTGTAATCTAGTTTTCATGCTGTGGAACATGTATTTTCAGATGTCAGCTCATTACACCTGCTATAATTTGGATCATGTTTGAACTACACGCTTGAATATTACTGGTTGAATGCATCACTAGAAAAGTAAATAGACCTTACATTATGACAGAATTTTCAGGCTTCATTACATTTTACCTCTATATCAGTCTAAATATTAAGCTACTGTAAATGTGAGTCTATTAGAAATGGGATTCAGGCTTACAAGTAAACATATTCAGGTTTGTTCAATAGATCTTTCTTCATTATTTACTGCATTGACCGGATCAAAGCCACAATTTATAATGTTGATCATTATGTTGTTTTACAGCCTGCTAAGGATCAGGTGCCTCTTAGCATCATATCAGTCATTGGATGTGCAATATCCATATTCTGCCTTTCTGTGACTATGACTGCACATTTAATTGTTTGGAGGTATGTATTCATATCAGTATGATCTTCACATGAGTTTTAATAGTTTTAGTTTGTGTTATTTTGATGCATAGGTAGTTACATAGGCATACAGATTAATGATTATTGTTGTATGGTTTAACACCATTTTTCATCACAATATAGGTTATACATGGCGGTCAGTATAACTGGTGGAGGAAAGACCCTAGCAATCCTCGGGAAGAACCATTGATTCACGAGGAGCTACTGGCAAGCTAATACTCACATACACACATTGGCTGAATATGAGACTGGAACCCACACATTCAGAGGTGAGATGGCAATGATCAAGAATTGCGAGCACAAGACAACTTGGACACTTAGGGTCCCCATGGATGAATGAGCTATACTTCATAAAGTAGCATGTATAGATAATTTCTAAGTCTGATGTTTATGAACAAGACAGTAAAAACAATTTTAGTTTTGTATATATGTAAGTGATCCTTTGAAAGATACCAAAATTAAAAATCAATGAAAAAACCCGGAAAGGACTTAGACATTTTTGTTAAAAAATATTTGTGTCACCTTATAAATCCCATTCTAATTTATCAAGTCATTATATACTATTTCCCCATTTATATAAATTACATTATTTTTATACAATAATTCCATTCAAAAAAAGCAAAAGAGAGAGGGGGGATCCCCAGATCATGATGCTTAAATCGTAATTAATGTTGACTCATCTAACATGTCAGCGTTCGGTTTAATTTAATAATAATTCATGTATATCAAATTCAGTATTTTTATATTTTGCTGCAGATACGTGAAGTCTGCTAGAAGCAGCCTTGTGATGAATTTATGTGCAGCCCTTTTAATCTCGTACGTCATATTTCTGGCTGGCGTAGATCGAACAGAAAACAAGGTAAGCCGGGATTATGTTTACTAAATTATGTTTTTTACATGTTGGAAACAATGATTATGATCAAGGTGTAATATATACATTTTTTTTATAAAAACAGATTCTTTTTCAGTATTATGTATTGCCCCCAAATCCAAGAAGAAGCACCTATCCCAAATAATGCTAAATTATATTTTTTTAAACAAAAGAAACATTCCGTTTCATCTAAATATGATAGTATACCTGGGAAGGAAATAATACATTGTTTCTTCTGAACATTTCTTTCAAGTCAGCGCCAAGTCATATTTAATATTTTATTTTATTGGAACTGTGTACTCTTCATATATTCAGTAAATGCATTACTATAGAATGTGTCACAACTAGATTGTATTATGATTATATTGATTTCTCCTTAATATGTTTAAGAGATCACATGAACATTGGCATAATATCCCTACTACCTCCTAAATGCAACCTTCTAAATATGTTATAATTCATCTTTTATATCTTGTATAGACAACTGGTCAACAGCTCTTTATCCATTGCCTGATTTTGCCATTACCAGGTGTTAGGTTAGTTTTAAAGCTTCACTTATAACAAAATTAAACGAGGCACCTCCCATTAATCCAAAGCCAAGTTTTAACCACTCTCTCCCAGAAACCTATACACATTTGAATGGCTATTCATTCCGAATAAGTTGGATCAATATTTATTCGCATATATTTAAAGAATCTCTCGGGCTTGACTAATTTTAATGTACGTGGTTCAAAACGCTGTCATTAATGGATATTGTAATTCAGTTTTTTCAAACACACTGCCTTGTGCTTTCTGAACCAAATAGTAATGGGTGTTAGTTTAGCAACACTTTAGCACTCTATATCATTAATTTATACATGTTTGATTTGATTAGTTAAATCTTTAAGTTTCATTGCAACCTGTCAATGGGGCTTAATGAATACAACAATATCGAGGCTAAGGTAGATATGCATGAGGCCTGGCTTGTGTTTATCAGGTTCACATAGTCAATACCATGCAGCATGTGAACAATAATATGGTCCAAAAGTGAACAGATTATTATGTATATTTATTTTATATTGTGTGCTTGACGTTTGTCCAAGATTGAGGATCGGGGTGTGTATGAGCATAGGTTTGTGTCATGAATAAGTTATAAATAAGTTGTTTACTGATATTTGAGTTCAAAGTTAAGCCTTATATAAAAACGTAGCATGTTCTGCAAATAAACGTCTGACTCAGTTTTCTGACATAACTTGAGTCTTTAGAAATGTACGATTATGTTTGGACATAATTTGAGTGGAATTGTTTATTTAAATTACATATTGAAATTACAAACTGCTCATTTGCGTTTTGAACTAAGAATATATATGGGTATTATTGTGAATTGATTCAAAGTCATTCTGGATTATGTCATTGTGACACATCAACACTATTGGTCAATCAAACTATTAAAGATTCTCAGTACAAATAGAACATTCAACATTGGAATTCAGTCAGAGCACTTTGGGACATGTCATTAAACATATATGGTTGTTAGAAATTTATGTAACAATAATTTTGGTTCATCTTAAATGTTACATATGTAGCTTTCAGAAGTAATTTACAAAGCTTCTTTGTTTTGCTTGTTGTAACATGACCATTTAATGAATCAGGAAAAATATGACTATCTTCCATTCTAGTGTTTTATCAACCTGGGTATGGAAGTTATAATCAGTCACAGTTGTATACATCCCTCTCATATCTGTGTCTTACATATTGTCTACTGTTTTAAGTTGTTTCCAGTATGACACATATATGAGTGAGGACGTTCTTCCAGTTGCTCGGCGTTGTTATTGCAGCATTAGATTTAACCCTACTAGGATGCCCATTATAAATGACTTTGGTGGTGAAATTACACCTCTTTTCCAGTTCAATCAAAAGATCAGTATAATGAACAAAGTATGATCATTCCGCTGTCAGCGGTGCAGTCATGTTTTGCTCAAAATAAAAAATCATCTAAAGAAGCCCCAGATGTAAGTGACATTATGTACCGATGACATTACCTACGACTGTGTAGATCACTTGTTTCCAAACTTACAGTGAAGAGCGAATGGGGACAGTGAAACTCCTTTTGCACATATCAACCTTTTTGAAAGATATTCCTTTCAGTTCTAGAAACCTACTTTGCAAGAAGTAAGTCATGATTATGCTGCACAACTCTGTATTGGTTGATTTTTCCCTTCACACACAGGGGCACCAAATTGCCCAACCTATGAGAGCATCAGCATTTGTATTTCGATTCAGTTAAAAAAAAACTATACACGTGTGGTGGTGAAAAAGGGAGATAATGAGCAAGAGGTATTTCTCTTTGTCTATGTGAGATATATCCAATATAAAATAAAACTTTCATCTGTTCAGTAGAGTCAGATTTGGAAAACATTGGGCTTTTATCCCAAAAGTAATCTTATCAGAATGTATACTCTCAGACATATAATTTACGCTTGTAATTTTGCGATAAAACGCATGCAAAGATTCATTTCCCTTGTAATACATAGTTTGCTAATCTTACCAGTAGATCCGATTATCAGACTTTAATGAAATATACTGTGAAGAGCTACCTGTTAGTTACGACTCTTACTAGATATGTTATGGAAAACTCAGCATTATTATAGAAATGCCCTGGTGTGAACAACCCTGCTGAACATCACAGGGGTCATAATGTTGTGTGATATCTGTCTCTGATTCAATCACAAAAATGGGATATTTGCAACACTAACTATGATATAATCCTTTCAAACCACAATCGACTTACGTACACCTACAAGTAGCATTGCATGCTATGAAAATGCCAATTGTCTGCATGGGTAGTATGAATATGTAGTTTATGCAATTAGCCGTTGGCTTATTGCCACTCACTGCACTTATTGTTTTTCAAGTTGAGTATATTATGTCTGATATTAGATATATTCAGTCCTACTTGATCATCTGATGATGCCCGCATAAAGGTCATGTTCTGGTGAAATTTATGAAATGCAGGATTCTAATACGTTATGTGGATTATTAAATGATGATTTGTTTTATAAACTAAGCATATATATATATATGTATATATATATATATATATATATATATATATATATATATATATATATATATATATATATATATATATATATATATGAAACTATAACACGGAACATTCTACTAAAATTATTAATTAAATAAAATATTATTATGGTATTTATCAAACAGGATTGTAAAATACCTGGAAATTATTACATTTTTGTTAATTAAATCGTGTTTATTTAGCATATACGCTGTGTTGGAATATAATGCATCATCGTGCATAGCTTGTTAACAGTCTAGATGAAATTGTTATCAGATTTAATATGTAATTTTACATCCTCAATATCGTAGATGATTTAGATCATTGTTCAAAGCACTTGCATATGCCAAAAGATTGAATACTTGTAATTTCATATAGACACATTGCTTACACGTTGAACAGTGGAAGCAATGAATTTCCAATTTATTTTCAAGTAAAGCAAAGGAAATAAGTTAATTCATAGAATCACATGTTTGCATGGTTATTCAGAATTTTCCCACTTGCTGAACAAAATCTTAGAAGCAAAGAAAAATTAATTGTATACTACCTGAGGCATGTATGTTTAAATAGACCAAGTTATGAAATGCATAATAATAATATATTATGGGGATTATTAAATGATGGTTTGTTTTATAATCTAAGCATATAGATGGCAATATAACAAGGATCAGTCTACTAAAATTATTAATTAAATAATTTAATATTATGATATGTATCAAACAAGATTTAAAATACCTGGTAATTATTACATTTTTGTAAATGAAATAGTGTTTTTAGCACAATATGCTGTGTTGGAATATAATAATATATCATCCGATACATTTGTTTATTGGACAACTAGACTACGAGTTTCACTCTTCACTGGATGTATGACAACAAAGAGCCAATTTATCTCCGGTTACAGACACATATAAAGGTGTAATATGTTGCCTGTAAGATATGGATGTGAGAGTTGCACAGTGTAAACGAAAAACAACCCAAATCGGATAGATAGATAGATAGATAGATAGATAGATAGATAGATAGATAGATAGATAGATAGATAGATAGATAGATGGATGGATGGATGGATGGATGGATGGATGGATGGATGGATGGATGGATAGACAGACAAACATAGAGACAGACAAACAGACAAAAGTGCAGACAGACAGACAGACATACAGGCAGGCAAGCAGGCAGGCAGGTAGGCAGATAGATAGGTAGATAGATAGATCGATAGATAGAAACAAAACCCATAGCAAAATACAATAAAATTATCGAGTGCAAGTCACAAAGAACTTGAAAACTGACAATTTGTTCTAATTAAATCCAATTAAAACAACAATGATTATATTAAATTATGTTCTTGAGAAAACTATTAAAAAGAATTATTTATATGAAACAATATCAAAGATGATGTATTTATTGCAGATAATTTTTCCACCAAACTTGAAACATTTTGAAAGTTCTGAATGTTTTTAAACCATCTCTGATATTTTCTGTTAAAACGTTTGATTTTTTGATTTTTGTTTTGCGATATTAAAAAGCCTAGAAAATTTGTTCCTGAAATATCTTCTCTTCAATTGGTCATTATTTAAGGTCTTAGATCAGGTAGATAACTAATTATCAAAAATATATGTCTTTTGATATCATTTAATTACAAAAAGGTGTAGATATCAGTATACATTCCTCCAGAAACATGTGTAATTTAACCAACAAGAGAAAAGAAAAACTCTGTTCTGAAAAACATTTTGAGAAAATACGTTAACCAGTCAAGGTAGCGCATGTGGTATGAATCGAATGAGGTGAATGATAATATGCCTCTTGGTATTTGGTCCTTAGTTCATAAGGTACATACAGAAACACATAAAAGAATCTCTTTTTTCTCACTTCCAACATAAGTAAATTATTAATTGATATACAGTTCTTGAGTATGTATATGAAAACCTATCTAATTAAAAGTTGTTTTTGAAAATGCATTGCATTTCATAGTATTTGTAAGGAAGATGACCATTTTTAAGGTCACATATTTCCTAGTCAGCACGAGATTCAGAATATATAACTTAATTATGCCAGTCTTACCCTATATATCTGACATTTTTACGTCTTTCAGAATGCTTGCACTGCTGTGGCAGCCCTTCTCCACTATTTTTACCTATCTGTTTTCTTCCTGATGTTAGCCTTTGGAATAGAGATTGCTGTGTCTGTGATATTCGTATTTGTAACAAGGTCGCGAATACAATGGTTGCTGCCTATTGCATGGAGTAAGTTTGTTTTCTAGTCACGATTTTTTTAAAATTATTATCTTACAATAAGTGTACAGGATGATTCCATAATGGTTACTGTGTTGTCATTATACTAAAGCATCATAATCGTATCGTATCATGCCTGAGTACCAATTTGCTTTATGTTTAAAACTCCATTTTCAGATGTACTTGAAATCTATTTCGAGTAATAATCATTTGATCAAGGAAAAATAATAAATAGTTTGACATATATACATATTTCCAGGAATATTTCGGATTGATTATGAACCTCTGGGCTCAATCTTTTACCGCATACACCATAAATGGTTGATCAATGCTAAATATTTATTATCCTATTATAAAATCATATTGCTGTCTAGCCTCATAAATACATTTGTAAATATTGCTCTTGCAATCTAGACTGTATGATAAAGTCGAAGTGCATTGTTGAAGCTGGATTAATGAATTAAACTGTTATTATTGTATCATACGATGGGGAAGACAAAACTACCATGTACTAGCGGTAAATTAATGTTCCAACCATATGGACAACACATTTGACATTGGCAAAATGCTTTTTCCTGACCAAATTGTTTTTTATCATACTTTTTCAACTTTTAAACTAGTAGTTATATTGTGGAGGGCAGCATATGTAATTTATTTGTAATTTATTTGAATATAACTGTATTGATTTCTTTATTATTAGGGCTACCTATAATATCATGCTCAGCATAACTTAGCTTGTACTTTATGAAATGTATAAACCCTACATTTGTTTTCTCTAAATAATACCATCCTATATGTAGAAACGTGTCTTCTTTTCTCTTAGAAAATGGTTAATTTTGAACCTAAATGTTTTCATAGACCCTGATTGATTATGCCCTTGTTATAGTTTCCGTTGCTTATATATCTGCTAATTTGTATTTGTTTACGTTATTAACTGTAAAACAAAATGTTTTTCTTTATTGTAATCCTGATTCCAAAACCCATTATAATATGACATAGATGATTGGAATTTATAAAGGTCACTAAAATCAATCATTGTGACTGATTATACAAGATAGAATACACACATAGCTGTTGTTGTTCTTGTTGTTGTGGTATTTAACGCCATTTTTCGGCTACACAATATGGTGGCCAGTATTGATGGTGGAGGAAGAAGCCGTGAAAACCCCGAAAAAGATTCACCGACCCACGAGAAGCTACCGGCAAGCTTTCACGCACACCCACATTGGCCGAATCTGAGGCTCGAACTTACGCAGACAGAAGTGTGATGGCAGTGATCCGTAACGGAAAGCGCTTTAGACAACTTGCCGAATCCTTGCCCCAAAAACATAGCTGTAATTGTCCGTTTAGCTGTCCGTTTCCAAGTGCATACTGCATACATCCTTATATGCCAGAAACATAATACACTGGCAGATATAGAAATATGCCATTTTGATAGTACTAATCAGTAGAGACAGTAAAATGCAATACATGTAACGTTTCTTTGCATATCATTGTTATTCTTCCATTGTCGTTTAAAAACAGAACAGCATTTTATCTTATATGAGCAAGAGTTTTGAGCTATAAAACTACATTATTTGCTACTTTCAGTTTTGCCAGCTGTTATAGTTGCCGTATCTCTGGGTGTGACAAAGCTAGAAGGATATGGAAATAAGAAATTGTAAGTGGGCATTTAGTGTTAGTCATTTAGCATCACTATCTTTCTCGTTCACCTGCTCAAACGTTAAGGGAATTGTGTTGTGAGCCCCATGTTCACAATCGTTCATTGTATGCTCTGTTTGTGTTTACTTTACAATCTTTATTAACAAATTATAACAAGATGTGAATATATATTTTTGTTAAACCAGCTTTGTCAGATGATCAGCAGAGTGATCCCTTTGATATCCATTTGATTTTCAGAACATAACATCCATCCATCCACATGTCTCTCTTTCTACACCCAACTTCAGGGTGAAAGACTTTAATTTGCTTGATTTTGTTTTAACTAACCATCTTAGTACATGGAGTATTATCTCAGTATGCATTTATCATATACCATTATGGTTCAGTGATCATTCCATTGTGTGAGGAGTTTATTGTACAGTGCAAGTTATTTAAGCTTCAGATTAACCTTGACATTACATTATTTACCTTGCTTATATATCAGTAATGTGGTCAGTTTCTCAAGTACTGCTGGACACAGATACATGTTTGTTGGTATGTATATATCTCATGGTGTAATCTACCACCAATGTGTCTGAGTTATGTTAAGATATTCAATTACATCATCGTTTTAGTGTACATTTGGTTAGAGAATCATGTAATTCGGTGAATGTTTCGTGTTTTGAATATCAAATTGGGAAACGTAGGTCAGATTGACTGAGTTCCTGTAACTCATTATATGTTTTGCATTTTGGGTGTTTTCTTGGGCACGTTTAGTCACATGGAAATTGATGTATATACGTATTATTCTTACTGCGGTACCTTTCCATCAAAGTAATTAAATGACCTATGTTTCAGTTTGAGGTTCAGGAGTAAAGGTGATATAGTCAGTGGGCAACTTCTTAGTACATTGTCTAGGTCTCAAAAGAGTTGACTCTGAGCAGGATTCACACATACTAATATAATCTGGCATACACTTGGCTTATGATTTTGACGTTATTCAATTGTCAAAGGATGAAGCCGGGTTGGGACTGGATTAAGCGAACGCAACTGCGTTAATAAGATTTGTATTTATAAACGCAATTTAACTATAAACAAATCTGACACCATCATAAACAAAAGATGAGGAAAATTATAAAGTTCCTAACATGGAAATAGCAACAACAAAAAACTCAAGGAAAAAACTCAAATGATAATTTTAACGAAAGTAGTTTCAAACTAACGTGAATAACGTCTTATCACCCGATCAACAAATACAAGTATATGTATGAATTTCCAAATATATCGCTCTTATAACGAGACTGATATGTAAATGCCTGTAATTTGGATTATATCGTTCATAAAACAATTTAACAAGGTAAAGCATGTAAGTTATGATTTTATCGTTCATGTAACGATTTAGAAATGTAAAGGTGAAATTATGAATTGATGAATTCATCGTTCAAATAACGATTTTGATATGAAAATGTGAATTGTTTGCTCAGATGGCAATAGCAATAACATGGAACACGTATTTTATAACTATCGTGGCGCCCATTTGACGTCCAAGATGCATATCCGGTTCCACCCGCTCTAGTCAATGGTCACGGAGTCGCCAAGCATGGTCCACTCCTCCCTGTCTGTTTGAAGGATCCCTCGAGAGCCCTCACATTTAACACACACACGATGGTCGCGAAGCCTTGGTCCCTCGCATTGAGAACACCAGTACATACTTCCGAACCAACGTCATCAGACACAGCGTATACGTCACAAGAAACCACACAGAGTTCTTCGACTTCACATCACCCAACCATATATATATATATATATATATATATATATATATATATATATATATATATATATATATATATATATATATGTATATATACATAAGGCATATATAAGGCAGCATATACACGGCAGTTAAAATTAAAACAACTAAACCGTGTTATACATTTGACACATTCATATATGTTGCACATGCGCGCACATTAATTGGTTACCCATTTATATTAAACGTTCAATGTATGCAGCGTATAATTCAATTTGTCTGTTCGGTTACAATAAATAGCTAGCTCGAAGCAGACTATAGTATATTTAATATCATGGCGCTGTATAACCTAGGTATTTACTCTAAAATTTAGAATAAATACTGACACATCTGATATATGAAACAATTATATCATATAAAACGAATAGCGACAAGAATACAATCTTAAATTTATATTACCTCTTTAGCTGAAGATCCTACTTCCGTACAGTGGTAAGCTTCCAAACAAGACACGTTGTAATGAAATGTTTACAGAGAATTTGCTCTATAATATTCACTAGCTGTGACCGATATGCGCAGCTAGGTACTTAGATTTTTAAACTGAAGGCAATTTACACATGCAGCATGGGTTGAGTTGCTCTCAGTGTTTCGACATAACTAGAGCCGATGAATAACAAACCACAGTCTGTGACGCTGTACGCGGCAGCGAAACCCCAGTACATTTTTTTATCAAATATACATATTGATACCAGTCAAACACTATTCCATGACATCAATGATCTATTGAAATTTAGTGACTTGGATCATTTCAAGTATATCTCATCTAACTGTGAATCTATTTTCCATTCCGAATCGGTATCTAAGCATATATTGGGAAGATTTCCGGGCAGAAAATCACAGACAGAAAAACACATTAGGTTTGATTACTTGAGAAATGTTGGAATATTTAATGTTTAAGATTTATTACTTTTCAATACCGATGTGTCAGACCAATCAAAAATAATGTAAATTTAGTTATCGATTGATGTCCATTTTTGTGTGATTCTCTCATCAATGTCTATCCCCAGGTAAGTGTATTTATATAAAACTGTATGGGGCAAAGTACTATGTCACTATTACCCATAACATTAAGTACTAAATAAGTACCTAACACTTAATCAAATTTCCAGAAGCTGAGTATACAAAATATTTCTTATTAAACACTCATACAAAAGGTGACGGTATTAAGGGACACTTTTTAAAAAACATGCCTGTTAATATCAAACTTGTTTTCTTGAGCAGAATGTTTGTGCAGCTAATTATTTGTCAGGAGTCATCTTGTTAAACATGGGCGATGCAGGTTTTTGACCTTTTGTATTATTTGCTAAGTATGTTACATGTTTGCTCATTCTAAGTTTAAAATTGTTTTCTATTTTTATATTTCAGTTGTTGGCTATCAATAGAACATGATCTAATATGGTCATTTGTTGGTCCAGCAGCATTAGTTATATTGGTAAGAAAAGAAGGATTCAAGTCATTACAAGAGGAGTCCAATAGCACCAAGCATGGTTCTTTTGGATCCAATGCTTGTTAATTTAAATATGTTATTACACATTAAATCGCTGAAGACTGATACGACTTTCTATCTCATCATGATATGTACCATAATATATAAAACATTACATACCAACAAACATGAATGTATGCATTTATATTTTCTTCAGTTCCACTTCACTTAGCAATTAACTTCAGATTTTTTTCTGTCATATTAACCACTTATATTTGTTTTGGATGCACCTCATAGAGTGTGCTGAAAAATTGCACATCATTTGTATGGTTAGCTGCTATTTCTTTATCAGATTAAAATTCTGCGGTAAACGTCGAACTCTTACAAGTTTGATATTTCTTGTTCAAATTGATTTATGTCATACTGAATCAAAAAGTCTCAGCAAGTAACAATTGGCAGTATTAGCTGACCGATTACGCATACACATTTAGAGATCATTCAAGGCTCTGTTTTAGATCCTCTTCTCTTTACTTACGTAAATGATCTTCCATTAAATAAATAATCCACCAATACACATGTGTTCGCAAATGATGCAAACTTGTTGGGCTTAAGCTCAGATATTGACATTATCCAAACTAAATTACAATTGGATTTTGTTAGAGTTCAATGTTGACTATAACAAAATAAAAAGGTAATTAATGATGCTAGAGCAGACATTATGATTTTTGAGACAAATTACACAAGTAGGGGAACACAGAATTATCTCATACAATAAATAATGATTGTTAAAAAAATATAACATTAAAAACTTGCAGGTAAATCAGAGTTTACAATAGGAAGGCCATATTGACAACTTTGTAAAACATTCATCCACAACTGACATACTCAGAAAATCTAAAATATTTACCTAAAATAGACTCATGCAATATTACAATTTTTTCAGTGTTTGAAAAATGTACCAATGATAAAACTTCAGAAAATGGGTTCACCCATTATTTTAGATGTGTCCATTGATAATTCATCAAAAGCACTGTCTACATAATAAAATGGTTTATTACTAATGTAAGGATTGATTTTCACAAGGTGATTCTTGTGTATCAACGTATATATGGAGCTACACAATCTATTCTTTAGAGGTTATATTTATTCATGTATTACCATATCACATGGGACCCTTCATACAAAACCTCCATACAACCATAAACAAGAACAGGGCAAATTAAGAAACATTTTCAATACTCTACACAGTTCATGAACAACAAATTTCTACTAGATGTAAAAGCTGCAGACATCATTGCAGTATTCACGAGGAGATATGATGAGTTACAAATAGTTTATAATATAATTAAATAAACATGATCCTAAACACAATTTAAATTAAATAATGATTATCAGTATATTTTGTATGACACAGATTGTTATACTTTTCATAACAGTGTAACAGTAGAAAATAATTATTGAATAAATTAGTCATCCTCTATGAATATATTATTATTATTATTATTATTATTATTATTATTATTATTATTATTATTATTATAACTTTGGTCAATTACCTTCAAATTAACCTGGATATATAAATTCAGTTTTCTTAGGAGTACCAACACTTGGAAAGAAGATGCTTTTGAAACCAATAATTTATAAAACAACTAAAGATGTTCATTCTTTACTATGTAAACGTTAATCTGATACAATTTTAAATAAATATCTTCTTGACTCCAGGCACATAATATGACTCACGGTAAAGGATGTGTGCTAATCAATACGAAATTATTGAAATCAATGACTCAGATCTGCTCTCTTAAAATAAATATCCTAATCAATCAGGATCTGACTGTTTGTTCTATTTAGGTTTTAAGCCAATGGCATGGATTCTAAATCTGTCAGCATGTATGTGGTATAATATATTTATGATACGGCAATTAATATTTACATACATTCTCATTGCAGTTGGTAAAAATAATCATTAAATAAATTAGTCTTCTTCTATGAATATATTATTATTATAATTACAACTTTGGGCAATTACTTTGAAATTGACCTGGATATATAAATTCAGTTTCTTACTTTGTTAACACATAATTTTTATTCAGCACCATGTGCTTCATAATAGTTTTTTTCTATTGGGTTTTTTTCCAGCTCAATTTTATCATCATAATAGTGGTGTTCCATCGGATGTTTAGCTCCTCTGCCATGATGACCAAGTCCGATAAAATTAAGGCTAAGTGAGTATGTTTGCATCAAAAAATGTACTGTCGTAGGTTTGTTGGTAGTTCAATTTACTATACTGTGTTTATGTGAAGGTTTATATAAAGACACATGGACTTTAAATTTCAAAATCACTCAAGTCCTTTCTGATAGCAATTAAAGCGATTGTCCAGGGTCAAGGACATAGACCACGTTTTGAATGACCAGTCATTACCTAACTATACTCTGGACAGCTGTACTGAAAGTTTCAGATATTTTCCAGCTTCAATTTCATTTCATTCGCAGACATTTGTAAAAACAATATTGTCTATTCCCTTGTTAGGCATTTTTAAAAACAGTATTGTCTATTCCCTTGGTAGGCATTTGGAAAAACAGTATTGTCTATTCCTTTGTTACGCATTGGTAGAAACAGTATTGTCTATTAACTTGTTAGACATTTGTAAAAACAGTATTGTTTATTCTAATGGCATGTATTTGTCAATATAATAGTGTTAAATTAAAGCCAATTGTGTGCAATTGTCATGGAGATCAGTGATATAGAAATAATGTAAATGGATAATGTCAGCTTTCTATTATAATAACGAACACGATTTGGTTTATAAGTGAAACTAATTGGTCTTGACTCATGTGACCTCGACTATTGATGATTGATCTGGTATAATACCATAAGTAAGAGAAAATGCGGCTCTGATTAATGATCAAGTGGTAAACCATTACTAACAGTAAAGCTAGCCCTGATAATGATAAATTGTAATACCGTTATTTACACTGAATCTAGCCCTGATATTTTGTCACTTGGGATACAATCATTAACATACAAGCCAGTGTTGATAATTGGTCACTTGAGATACCGTCATTAAAATACATACCAACACTGATACTCCAATAGGTGGACTACTATTATTAACAAACAAGCAATCCCTGCTATTTCTTCAGTTTTGATACCAATGATACATTAAGAGAGAGGCTATCCCTGATATTTGCATGAAGAGACCAATGAAGCATCATACTAACATTACCTTGCAGATTTACTGTAAACGAATTATACGGCTTGGGAACGTGGTGGAATATGTGAAATATTGAATGATTTGGTGGAATAAAATACCTTGAGAAATACCTGCTTCATTTATGTTTTGGTGATAATGACTTTATATCTTCCATCTAGTCAGTGGAGGGATGGGTGGGGGACATTGGATACTGATGGACTTTATTAAAACGTTGCCTTGAAAACAACTCTTCCTGATGAAAACAAGCCAATGTCATACCTGATAATACAAAGGGAACTGCATTATTTGATTCATGTATTCCATCTCATAATATAACTATGTAATGATTTTGATGTTACTCACACCAGCTCTTCCTTTCTAAGATCTCAGGCTATGCATATCTTACCTTGATCCCTGACAGTAAATGTCAGGTACTGGACCTGCCACCAATCAAAACATTTTAAGACTTTACCAAGTCTCATTGTTACATGGATAAATTCAAAGCAACTATGTTTGTGGTAGTGTGGGTTATATGTGTTATATGCGGCGAACAGCATATCGCGTAGAGGAAAAATCTGATGAAAACCTTGGAAATAACTAAATGAACTACAAAATGATTGAGAAAAACTTTCTTACATACCCACTTTGGCGGAACTGGAGACTTGAACCTACAGGGACGGAGGTTAAATAGAAGATAGAAGTGATCTGTAAAGGTAAAAGCATTAAACCACTTAGTCACCATGTTCCCCGGACAATGAAAAGTGTTTTCTCTTTAAAATGTGGTCAGAAAACCTCTACAATCATGCAACTTATGCTATACATTAGACAGTTATACCACGTGTAAGTATAACCAGGTTTATTTTTGGAATACTAGCAGATACAATGAATACATCGAGAGGATAGGCTGCCACATTATCATCGGATGCTTTTATACAATAACTAAATTCAAATGAAGCAGTTAAAACAACGATATAAACAATTTAAAGTGTTATGTCTTTACTCACTTCAGAAAATGGGTAGTGGTTTGCTGTGTGGCTATATTTTTATATTGATTATGTTTAAAATTATTCATAAATCATCACCATTGTGTATTGCGTTTGCATATTTATATATTTTTACATTTTTGTCGTAGAACCGCTGTTCGAAGTCTTTGTGTCCTTTTGCCCATCACAGGAATCACATGGGTGTTTGGGATATTGTCAGTCAATGAAGATCTGGTTGTCTTTCAATATTTATTTGCAATAATAAACTCTTTGCAGGTATGAAATGTTAAATTGTCAATTCCCAAATCCTTAATACATGTAGGTTAAAATAAAACATCATCTTAATGGGTAAGTCATATTTTATAGAGGTGGTATTATATTTTGTATTTTTGTATTTTTGAACATCAAACAGTGTATTATTATGGAATATAGACCATCTTAAGTAAACCAGATTCAGTCCTCATTGTAACAAATATTGTGTGAACATTTCAATTTATTTATGAATATACAATGGCCTAAAAGAGAAGTAAGATAATTGGTACCAACATATATGTCACATAATAAAGACAGAATTGTTATTTTTGGCTAGTGATATTTTTCTTCTTCGATGTTTGAATTAAAGATGAGTATTGCCACAACTACTGAATCCATAAATGTCAATATGGTGAAACAGGTTCATTGTATACACATTTATGTGTATAGTAACGTGATGTTAAATAGTTTCCATTTTCAGGGACTTTTCATTTTCTTGTTCCATTGTGTCTTCAACCATCACGTAAGTTAAAAAATTAATGTAATTTTTATGAATATTAAGTCTTGAATTTGAATGCATATAAACATGATGATTATGTTAAAGCACTATATTTAGAAAAACCGTTTGGTTCATTGACATGTAAGATTAAGTTTTGCTCTAGACGGAGACATTTTAATAAGAAGCAGCACAACCGTTGATTTAAATAATGAACACTAAGTATATTTTGGATGATTTTAAAAATTCTGAATATTTGGATTTCTTGTTGGCATAAGTGTACCTACGTTTAATCTGTTTTAACTTCATCAACTGAATATTTTAACATATGATGATATGTTTAAAAAACATACATTTTATGAAGTTGTCTCTGTTGTCAAAGTGTTTCCCACACAATAGTTTTAGTTGTCCACCTTCTATAGTTACCAATGTGTGTGGATGTTTCCACTTGGGGTCAGAATAACTTGTCAATCGTAGGGTCAAATGGTCAAATGTCAAAAATGTTGTGACTGGTTAAAGAGAATATTTCCCACACAATAACAGTGGTTTCTACCATCAATTGTTACCAAAACGTTGTGGAGAGCTTTCAAATGCCATTTGATGACGAATAGTAATGATTTTGAAGTCAAAATGGGCACAGCCACATACTGAAATTTAAAATAATGTGGCTGCTGCAAGAAATACATTGGTTTTAGTGCAGAGATAAAATGTATTCAGGACTATTAAACTTTAAAATGATATTACGCTAGACTGACATAAATAGGCACCCAGTGGCATATTTAGCAGAGTTTAAATGCTTGATAGACGTCATATATCTTATTGACTGGTTAAAATGGGTAGCATTCACATCGTTTGGTGTTTATTCATGCTTTCCATTACTATGATATTTGACTATAAAACCTACAACGAAGATTTGGACATATTTTACTTAAGAACCCATGAATGACTTAATATGCTTACATAGTTCAGGAGCAATAGCAGTTCTGTTGATGGAGTGTCTGACTTGTTATCCAAGGATCGATAATTCATGACCTGCTCAGGTCAACTGACCTTGTGTATCCTTGAGAACAGCACATGACATGCCACCCATTTTCTTGGTATCATATTTCCTATAATGTGCTGAAAGTGTTCTTAAAAACTAACCGACAATTCAAAATTGTCGCATTTCACAGTACTCAGACTATTTGTTGATTTGTGACAGGGCACAAAGCCCATGTGTATAAGTGTCCTTAATATATAGATAGATAGATAGATAGATAGATAGATAGATAGATAGATAGATAGATAGATAGATAGATAGATATCACTGTATTCTGTAATTAAAACTGGTTTGGGAGATGTTTCCCAGCATCATGAAGTATGGAACAAATTAAAACTACTCAATTATAATTCACATTTTGTTTACATCCTTGTCCTTTCTTCTTGCTACTAAAATAAACTTCTGTATGATAAGTATAACCAACCCAATGAATGACATCTAAGTTGTCCTAGCATTCTGTTTTGTTATGTAATTTCATGGTTATTTTGTATACATGTTGTATATTTTTATGTTTTATAATATTGTAATAGCCTTCAAGTCTTATGAAAATTTGATGTTGTACTAGGTCCAACTGAGAATTATCAATAATGTTATTATTGTAAATATTGTGCCCCATTGTTTCTCTTAAAGCTAAAAGAAGCCATAAAGAAAATGAACGCATCACGAAAGCGCAGCCAGGTTCCTGGTTCAAGGACTCTAAAGAGTTCTTCGCATAGTTCTGGACCCAAAGTAAGTATTCAATGTGTGTGTGTGTGTGTGTGTGTGTGTGTGTGTGTGTGTGTGTGTGTGTGTTGGAATTAATATAGCTTTAACAATTTTTAGTCATATTGCTACGACGTCTGCAGTGGGGGCCTTGAATGGCATTGGGACATTATGTAACAGACATGTAGCATCCTGTCCCACCCAGTCACATTATCCTGGCAGCAGGCCAACCAGTCCTAACACTAACCTCTTAATGGTGAGCACCAACCAACGCAGCTGTTTGTACCATTTTTGTAACATTTTAGTATGACTCTGCTGGGGATCGAACCCATCCGAAGCGGATCATCTAACCACTAGCTTGGTGGATGTGCTTTACAAACTTCCAAATGTGTGTAAGATGATAACTAAGAATAAGTTTTCTTTTATAACAATGTAGACCATATCTGAAGACAATTAACAAGGTCTTTGTCAGAGGGTAGTGTTTTTACCTGTCAAAGATACTTTTGATTTAATACTTAATACATAATCCATCTTCAATCATTATAGTCAACATAGGCAGTATCATGTGAGATTGGATAGATATAAATATCATAAACATTGGATATTAGCTGCTTTTTTATTAAGGCAAATACTTTGCATATAAGGAATACACAGTGAGTCTACAATGCTAAAGCAATAAATTATTGTCCACCATCTTATCAGTTACCTTAATTAGATGTTCTCGTCTTTCTCAAGGAACCTTCCTACATAATCTAACATCAAATCTCAACTAAAATGAAGATTAGTGACTCATTTCCACTTGTAACCTTGTTTTTGTTGCATTGTTTCTGTATCCTTGAATGCATCAAAGTTTTTGCGCAATACGAAATGAAATTTCATTTTAGCATTAAACATTTTAGATGTTGAAATTTACTTTTATTGACCAAAAGTATATTTTGTGAACAGAATAAATTGGTTTAAAGTTAATATTTTTCTGGAGACTATATTACTAAAGCACTGTTCTATTGTGGTAAACTCATTCTTGGTCGTATCATGCTCCTAAGGCAGCATACTTGTTCCAATAATTTATTCAAAGCATTTATCAGTATCAAACTAATATGATACAAATATAAATCATTTTCAAAGGATGGTGTTTTGATTCATTCTTTCTAACCAATGACACGTACATGTATTATGTGCAATAGCGTTGCTATACTCCATAACTATTAAATAAATAGACATGGAACTTGGGTCAGTGATATTGATATTGGTGTATATTGTGCTAACTCTTTTTGGAACTTTAATACATTCCTCAGGGTGGGCCTGGGATGGTAGGTGTGATTTTACACATATTTCGAATAGCTCATATGTTGTTTATCTCACTTACCCATAGTTATAATTGTCTCAATATTTTAGACTTTGTACATGTTGGTTATTTCCTGGAACTTTCCAATGTGCAAGACCTTAAACCCTGTGATTTAAAATACAACGTAGAGCTGCCTGTCATATATCCATATATTGTGCAAGGAAACATGAATGTATGCATCCTAATGACATGTACCTTAAGTCACATCCCTAACGTTGGGTTTCAACAAGAAGTTATTCTGTTTCTGTTAGTAATGAACCAGTCATTTATAGCTTAAATTTAACTGTTTCACTCATTATACATAGTTGCAGGGTTTTCTTTTAGGTTTGTTTGTGTAAACATTTCAGGCACGATGAGTCCTATTTATACCTAGATGAATGAATCATATGCACTCACCTATGTAACAGATATGAACACAAATTTAGTATTGCTTATTTTTAAAATTAGACTCTTAATATTTGCCACACAGTTGTGAACACGATTACACATAAAAACGATGCATAAAATTTATATTTTAGACATGTGATACCCTCGATGAAAAGCAAAAGAATAAAGCATCTGATCTTGAAGGTTAGTTGTATTATGTTTATACTAGATTTATATAAAATCTTTGAATATTGAATCCCTTGAAGAAATATGTTGACTATGTAAAACAGATATGAATATATCTTGTACAAGTCTACTTTACCTGTTGTCTCTTTGTGTATAAAACTATATTTAATTTCTTCTTCAAATACATTACCAAATAACAATACCTCAGGAGAACGATTACTACCACTGTGCAAATCTAGCCCCACCCACGGCTAAAAACATTGAGCTTGAAAGCTAAGCAATGTCTGGCCACCTGGGGAGAGGTCAGGTAGAGTGATCTCCCTTGGCAAAGGGATTGGTGCCAAACCCTATGAAATTGATAGGTAACTAATCGCACACAAACTCCATCAGCAGTATGGACACTTCCTCCAACAAGATGGAAGGAGTTTCATCTTTGAAGTGGAGTATACACTGTCTTAAAATGTTCAACTTTCCTGTTCTTACTCTTGCTAACGATAACGTTTCCTAACTTTAAAATATGTTTTACTGTTTACATCTTGATATTAGACACATTGGCTTCCCATTTGTACAGATTGCATTGGCATCCCCTCACATTCCTATTCGAGCATGTATAATGCATGGTATAGAAAACTAATTTAATATAACTATGTAATTTCATCCTGAGTCAGGATGCACATCGATTCTATTTGATTTTCTCTTAATGTTAATTCATAGCCATATGCATTTCTGAGTTACTAATTGTACCCATACAGGCTACAGGATATAATTCGGTCAACATGAAATATATAGATGATCTCAAATAAGTAATGATTTAATATTGAATTTAAAGTCAAAGCTGGACATTATTTCATGAGTTTTATAAATGAAATATTCAATCCTTACCCATTTAAGATTCCTTTCATCACATAGTTTTATTTAAGCAGAAGTTATTTAGATAGAAAGAAGAACCAATAAGTTCGTTCCTTCTGCCAGCTACTGTACCTTTCATTTGTTGTCCCTAAGATATAGTCCCAAATAGTAAAAGTATTATACATTTTTGATAACTATAAATCAAAGAAGAATTGAATATTTGACAAAGGAGAAAACATTTGTTAACACAAAATGTTCAGTGTCTGTGATGTCACGTTGTTTGATATGGTGCACAGTACCTGTTTGGGTTGGCCAGCACAACAACACTTAGTGTTTATGTTGAATTTCCACACAACAACAAAACATTACATTGTTGTGATATGTTTGCTAAAATAAGATTACTGGATGCAGAAATACACATATGTACTGCAATGAATTTGTGACCAGATATTTCCGTTTGTTTTGGAACATTAGATTGTACAGAAGACATAAACAAATTCCTTTTTGAGTCAGACTTGCATCAATATTTACGGTGTAAGAATGTTGTGGTTGGATAAAGTTGTCAGTTGAGGAGACCAGTTAATGTCTGCATTCTTCCCTGAACGAAGTTGAGTTTATTTACTTCATAAAGTTCACATGTAAACCATGCTTGTACAAAGGGTGTATTTGATGCTACATATATCTTTCCAATCCATCATTATCCACACTCTCATTATCATCTAAGCAATACCGGGTTCACACCTTGTCCTTTCTAAACAGTAAGGGCGAAAACGGCAAGAAGCATCAGCTACAGTCTTGCAAGTTAGAAGTATGGACAGGATACATGGATCTATATGGTGTAGCCCCTCCCAACATTAAGAATTGGACATCATAGCATCCAAGATGGCCATGTTTCTTCACTTTAATTAGAGTGGGCTAAGAACCCGCTTTACGCACCAGTCTTACAAGGATATGTGTAAGTCACAGGCACTTCCTGTGTAAAGCCTACTGTTTATCTAAACACATGCTTGAACAAAACTCTGCCTTGCAAGTTTAGAATGAAGTTTCTAAACCAATGCCGTCGTAGATCTGTCCGTGTTTTTCTGCATCACATGCCATGTAAAC
This sequence comes from Unio delphinus, assembly GCA_029339505.1. NCBI lineage: Eukaryota > Metazoa > Mollusca > Bivalvia > Unionida > Unionidae > Unio > Unio delphinus. The sequence continues at coordinate 2,082,993 of JAQISU010000009.1, read as the reverse complement.
GTTTAGACATCAGATGAAAACTATTTAACGAATATTCTATTTTCAATTGACTCCGCAGTTTGAACACTTGCTGACACGTTAGGATTGATTATGTTGTCAATGACAAGCTGCAAGTGTCTACGGATATATTTTAACACCGATGCCTCCTCTGTTGTCCATTAGGATAACCAGGAGTTGATTTTCAAGGTCTTGACTATTTGATTATCCTAGTATTTATGACAATCCTTCATATTCAGACCAAAGATTACATCATTCTACTATGCATCACACTGGAATAAGCGTGAAAAATGCGTGGAATGGTCACTTTATAGTCTATAGCCACAACAAATAAAGCCCTAATTGCTACTAGGAATTTACAAGAGGTGTAAAAAGATACATAACTATACCATAGGGACTAATCATTAGCCATGTTACACTTAACAACCAAATCTATACTCATATTTACGATCAAACTTGACAAAGTAGAAGAGTTAGAAGGAAGGTAGCAGCAAGCACGGTGAACATACTCTAATTTGGTTAGATATCAAGCGAACCATTTTAGAGCTCTATTTGTCAAGTTAAGATCTAACAATTTTAATGCTCTGTTTGTCACATTAAGGCCTTCTCAAAACGAAAAAATGTCCAAAAACAATACTAAGGCCTGTTACGAAACCGAAACATAGACGCACATTTGTTGTTATGGTTTTGTGAGTTGTTATGAATTAAATCATGTAATATAACATAAATGGTACGATAATCGTTAACAACTAGAGAGCAATTAGAGGCAATAAAGAGATTTATACCTGTTACAGATTCTGTTAGAAATAAATTACAAGCGGGACAAGAATCTCAAGTCGATTTTGCAACATGTGCTGAACAATTATTCAAACCAGTAACTACAGCTACTGAGAAATCTGCATTGCCTACTGAGAAAGCTATATTGTGAGATATTGTTGACGATGAAGATAGGAAAAGGTATTCTTCCGTTGTTAAAAGAGACCGCTGGAGCTAAACCACAATCTCAAATTGTCGGAGAACAGGAAAGCACTGTTGCTAAAACTCAGAAAGGTGTTTCTTTCATGGATAAATTTACCGATGAAGCTAAAAAGTTAATAAAACAATTTCAAACATTAAAATCATGAGATTTTCACACTTTTGATGATTTTGCTGCTGAAAGCCATCATTCAAGAAGTGAATTTTTTAAAGAAGAACATAAAGAAAAAAGAACAAGGCGAGATGAATCGGTTGATTGGTTTTATAAATGAAACAAGGGGATAGGTCGTATAAATACAAAAGGATTCGGATCTATAAATTATCGAGATATAATTGCTGATTATGATATACAACAAAGAGAAGAACGTCAAAGGCAAATAAAAGAATGTCAAAGACAAGGGAAATAACGTCAAACACCAACACGGAGACAAACACGGAGACAAATAAACAAGAAGATCCTCAACTCTCGTATTATATACTATCTGATCGACAAGAAGATGATGATACGCAAGGTGCAACTGGTCAAAATTTGCAGCTGAATTTTCTCATTCTAAAACCCATGGCAGTTGTCATGTACCCTGTCCTAACAATATTCTAGACGACATAGCACTGTTAGAAATTCTCATCGGGGATAAACCAGCTGGAAATAACTCACCGGAAATAATTAATGAAGCCACTGGTATCTGCCTACGACTATTTGATGGTGATATCATGGATATTGGTGTATATGGAGAATTTATCGATGAACTCGTTGATGATTACCACAGTGACTAATGTCACTGGTGATTTAATGTCCGTAACAATTAGTCAGCCGATTAGATAAATAATAATTAGATAAGATGATCATACAATACAAACACAACAAACCAAACATGACCTACGTAATAAATTCACTACTGCCCTATTATAAGATGTATTATGGAGAATCAAACAGTGATTAATTAATATATCCTCGGTGATTGCAGTCAATCTAGTATGAGATGTTATTGATGGAAGTTACCAAATAAATCTTGAAAGATCAAATAAGACCCAGCAGGGATACATTTTATATTCGTTTGCACCAACGGCTCCAACCGGATTTTTAATTATCCAGGAAACCGTTAGTGTAGTGTATATGAGATGTCATAATGATTCATTAACGAGAATTAATTTTAAACTCACTGACTAGTCCAATAATCTGATTGATTTACAAGGAGAGACTTTACAAATTAGTCCCTAAAAGATTTTCATCGTAAATGATTTCCGTCTTAAGATCTCAATCGTAAAGGATTTCCGTCTTAAAGACTTACCTAGAAGATTTTCATACTAAAGACTTTTATCTAAATTATTTCACATCTTAAGATCTCCCAGTTGTTAAAATATATTACTCATCATTAAGCACAAATAACTAATCAAGATGGTAAAAGTTTCACTTACCTGTGTTTTCACTCCTGGAAAACACACTGTTGTAAAAATTTCACTGTATTTTATAGTCCACGCAAAGAGAATTTTCCAGTGGGTTGTATCATCAATGAATACCACAATCACTGAATCATTGGCTGTTTTTGTATCATCAATAAATACCACAATCACTGAATCATTGGGTATTTTGTTTATCATCAATGAATACCACAGTAACTGAATCATTGGGTATTTTTGTATTATCAATGAATCATTCGGTATTTTTGTACTATCAATGAATCATTCGGTATTTTTGTATTATCAATGAATCATTGGGTATTTTGTTTGTCATCAATGAATACCACAATCACTGAATCATTTGGGTATGTTTGTATTATCAATGAATCATTGGGTATTTTGCTTATCATCAATGAATACCACAATCACTGAAACATTGGGTATTTTTGTAATATCACTGAATACTACAATCACTGAATCATTGGGTATTTTGTTTATCATCAATGAATACCACAGTAACTGAATCATTGGGTTTTTTTGTATTATCAATGAATCATTGGGTATTTTTGTATTATCAATGAATCATTCGGTATTTTTGTATTATCAATGAATCATTGGGTATTTTGTTTATCATCAATGAATACCACAATCACTGAATCATTTGGGTATTTTTGTATTATGAATGAAGCATTCGGTATTTTTGTATTATCAATGAATCATTGGGTATTTTGCTTATCATCAATGAATACCACAATCACTGAAACATTGGGTATTTTTGTAATATCACTGAATACTACAATCACTGAATCATTGGGTATTTTGTTTATCGTCAATGAATACCACAGTAACTGAATCATTGGGTATTTTTGTATTATCAATGAATCATTGGGTATTTTTGTATTATCAATGAATCATTCGGTATTTTTGTATTATCAATGAATCATTGGCTATTTTGTTTATCATCAATGAATACCACAATCACTGAATCATTTGGGTATTTTTGTATTATCAATGAAGCATTCGGTATTTTTGCATTATCAATGAATCATTGGGTATTTTGCTTATCATCAATGAATACCACAATCACTGAAACATTGGGTATTTTTGTAATATCACTGAATACTACAATCACTGAATCATTGGGTATTTTGTTTATCATCAATGAATACCACAATCACTGAATCATTGGGTATTTGTATCCTGGAAAATTCCCTTGGCGTGGACTATAAAAGACAGTGAAAGTTGTACACTTGTGTGTATTTCAGGAGTGAGTGAAACTTTTTTATTGACTCTTACACAATAATTGCGCATTGGTATGTAACTCATAACTAGTGTTAGTAAGACTTTACTGTATAATAAATACTATATAATATAATACTCAATATGTTAGTAAGACTTTACTGTTTAATATTCAAACCGAAATGTTTGCCTAAATCGCTTTGAAAGTGCGGATTTAGTGATATTTTCTACAATGCGTCGGTTGGCAAATATCAAAATACTTACCGGCTTCGGTAATTGATTGAAATAATCTTTCTTCGTTAGTTTCTATGTTGATTGATTTGACAGATTTTACAATTTTTGGGTACATTCCTGTACGGCCGCGTTTGGTATTCTCACTCAGAGTAATAGCCTGCAGGTTCTCCGATTTGTTATTTGTAAAATCCGAATCAATATCATCAATTACAAGACCATCCTTGATTAATCCCTGGAAACATTCGACCACGAATCTAGACAAAACATACTTTTTCCTCCAGCAGTAAATCTAAGATATTAACGATTATGAACAGTACCCACTGTTTTGTCAGTCTGCAATGTCTGACTATACAATCACGTTATGCTTCATAGTTGATAATCGTTGGATGTGATTGAAATTATTGGTTCATTTATATACATTAGTATTTATTTGTATAATTTATTATTTGGTTTAATTATTATTTATTGAGAATCTAGTAATATAGTCTTGAGGTGTTCTTATAATTTTGTAGTTGACGCTGTCAGGGACAGAGTCAGGAATAGAGTCCATGACTCTCTTATCATAATAGTGCTTAAGCTCCCTGTATCGCTTACCACCACATTGGAGTCACAGATGTGTCTTTCTTGATACTCCAACACTGCATCGTATACAAGATAACGGACCTAAGATTCCACGTCGCACACTTTGTGAATGATATCCACATAACTCGTTTCTGCATGATTTGTTACCAACGGTTACTGATTCTATCATAAGCCATTTACAGTGATTCATTATATATAAATTCTTTATTTAAATACTTGTTTTAGTTATAATATAAGGAGTTTGATAAATTTTACAAATTAACACCTGTACAAATTTTAAATTCAATCTCGATAGAGTCTCCTTAGATGCACTAAATAAGGGTCTAATAAGTGATAGAAGCATGATAGGTAAAATACATGAAGGGTTTAACGAATTTAAGCGCGACGAAGCATTCATTGTTGGTCAACATTTCGAATTCATGGTAGTGTTGATGCTACCATAAACGACCAGAGGGCAGCAGGATTAATATCTCATCTTGACCATCGGAAGTATTTTTCAGAGTGAAATTCATTTTCCGTTCAGAAACAGATATATTATTGGCGATAAACTCAATCCTATCTTGAAAACAACTGTCACTGTACGTCAGGATTCCAAACCAGGAGCGTTGACTGGAATTGACAAACCGTATTACGGGAGAGCTTATCCTGCAACTGCAGTTGTTCATGGGATTTATCCGATAAATGAAAATCCGAGTGATGAGAAATTAAAATCAATGAAACTGTCGTCGCTGACCTTGTCAGGGACAGGGATAAATTATGTAGCCGAACGAATAATAGAGCATTTTACAAATGCGTTACGTGGAAATAAATTATCAGATCTAAGACGTAAAAAAATAAACGAAGGGGCACTAACAGTCAAGGATAATAGGGCCACAATTCAAAATGTGGCTGCGTTAGAAAAAAATATCAAAATCCCCAATAACCGTAGCGACGTTAACATAAGAAATGTTATACGAATCGAAATATAAATCGGGGGGGGGGGGGGCTCCAATGAAGATCTTTGATCATAACGCACATACGTGGTCTATTGCAGAAACAATATTTCCACGGGTTAGAACCATAAAATATCTACCTGTAGAGTTTTCTGGAGAGGGGAATTTCTTTGATTTTATTCACGCTGAAAGTAAATACAATCTTATGTCAGTGTGGTTATTTCAGAGTTTTGAAGACGAAGAGTGCAAATTTGACCAATTTGTAAAACCTAACGATGAAATATACCGTACAGAATCTCTTCACGACGCGATGAGAAAACAAGCTCCGAATTTTTCAACGGATAATAACGAGGAATTACTAACAAACTGTTTTACAATCTCATCAGTTGCAGCTCCAGTTGCAGCTCATTTCGCGAGAAGGAAAATCTGAGAAAACCAATACGCGCTGAATTTCTCTCAGATGTTCAAGCCAGTTGCGCGACATACAGACACGGTGGAGTATGGAATACCACAATCACTGATGCTAAAAATGTTTTTTCACTTGATATGGTTGCGTGTTATCCATGGAGTTTTCTCGGGTATGGAGAGTGCGCTGGGTATTTTAAACGATTTGGGCATCCCACCCATTCGATAACACGAGTTGCGATTAATGGGTCTTTACCCGATTTTGATCTAACCGGATTTGCACGTGTAGTATCAATCGAGATCACTAAAGGTTTTCATCCATGCTGTTATGTTTGGTTTGGTAGACATATATCTGAAAAACACTGGTTACCAATAGTGTTATTACGGTATATGATCGATTGTAAAATACCGATATCGCTGACTGGCTCCGAGGCAATTATATCATATCACGCGCAGACTGAAATTTGGTTACCACAATCCGATAGTCTTGATAGTATAATTAACCATAACAAAGACAGATGTCCTGATCTCGACGAAGAAAATATTCTTAAAACATCCAAGGAGATCTTTGAAGTCAGAAATAGACATGCAAAAGAACTCGGTAGAAGAATAATTGGTAAATTCACCCAGGGTGGAGCATATGATCACAAGCGACATTATTCACTACTAATTCTAGACGATGCTAAATACGATTTTATAATCGCGGATGCAACATCTAGAGGTTTATATGTCAATCGTAAAGATGCTTTCTTGTCCGATAGAACAAAATTCGGTACAATTGCTAGCTACATTGATGGAAAATTGTCCCAATACGTACATGTAAGGGCTTCTATGCTGGCTTACGCTTCTATCAATTTGCTATCGATGATAAACAGATTTCCTGAATTTGCTGTTAGAGTCGCTACAGATTCATTTTATATAGATATCAAACATAGCGAAGCAGTGGCTGAATTTACAAATTTGGATGAGTGTTGGAGATCATGGAGGATAAGAAAAGAAATGTTGCTCTATTATTCTAAATTAGCAGATGCTACGATTGAAGATAATTACATTAAAACAAATCAGATATCAGAACTATCGAAAGCCCCTTCGTTATCCGATCCAATATTTAGATATAAAACCGTTTACTTAAACGGATGCGGTGGATCGGAAAAACAACACAAGTGATCGAATTATTTCGAGGCAAATCAAACATGATTTTGCTAACACCAACACACAGACTTGCAAGAGAAATGAAACAACGATGAATTAAATCCTGCACATATCAGTTTCTTTCGATGTAAAGGTGACGCATGGACTCCTGATCGAATGGGTGAAAAATCTATTCCTGAAATCATTATTATTAACTAAATATGTACAGTGTCGTTAGATATATTAAAAATAAAATATTATGTTACTGAAAAATACAGATGTGATAATGTGTGCCGGTCATGGTCAACCACCACGATTAGTCGGTTTGTATCCGCATGATTGGTTTAAGATTTTTGTAGACTATTATGAAGAAATTAATACTGATTATAGATCACTTGATCCACAAGTAAGTGAGTTCAAGAAATTAATCACATTATAACCGGATTAAATCCAGTGTGAAATAGCGCGTGAAATAATTTCAGAAACCCCATTAAATGTGTTTTGGGAAGCGTGGAGACCAAACGACTTCATCGTGGCAAGTAGAAAGATAGTCAGAGACACACTTCAAGCGCGGTTGTTTCAAACACAATGAAAAATTTGCAACACTTTCAGTGCCATTTTGTTATAGGCCTACGGACAAGAATATTGAAGTTGATATTCAAGGACAGACTGAAAAACAAAGTCTAGTGTTAAATGATATTGTGTTGGTTGATATCAGTGTTGTCGAAGATGCATTGCTCGCTGATAGATCTCCGTGGACGCTAGGTTACGAAATGACGATACATTCTTCCCAGGGATTGACTATATCCGATACGATTGTTTGGATCGTATATGATCACATCGAGTGGTCGAATTTAGTTTATCTCGCAGTGTCCAGAGTACAAAGAATAAATCAACGTCGAAGAGTTGTTCTAGATGCTAATGACACGACAATCAGTGATATTGTCAGCGATGATATAATAAGAACAAATCTTGCTGGTTATAAACAACAGGAAAAATAAAACAAACGAGAATTTAATATAGATGTTGAATTTACAATTACGCTGAAACAACAACAGAATAATCACTGCGCGAGCTGTAATTGTATAGTGCTTTGGCAGTATTCGGATAAAGATCCTCACCAAGTTACCGCAGACAAACAAATAGCAGCTTTGGTCATTCCAGAAATAATGTACTGTAGACCTGTCTTGAGTGTAACCGACGCAGAGGTGCTAGTTAAGACCACGCGGCGGTAATTGTGTATCATCTGGTATCACTTGTAATTGTTCACATGTAAATCCACGCTGAGTAGCAGTTCAATCTAATCTATAGATTGCGGGTCTACCCGTGGATCTTACTATGTTGGATATTTTGTGTGTAGTAACACTCTAGATAGGATCAGTAGCTCTTTTTGTACCACCTTCAAGTTCACCCTTCTCGTACAAATATCTTACAGTGATATTGCCGAGTATTCGTTGTTTTGTAAAATCATGTCGCGTTTGTACGGGAATAAACTATTTTTTTGATCGCGATAACAGTTTTGATATTGATTGTTCGAGTAATTTCATTATTTAGCGCAGTAATCACACCTGGTAATCTCTTGACCCATTCTCGAGATCGTTTATCTTCGGTGAATTTCTTCGCGTATTGATATACAAATAACCGCTCAGCAAGTGTCCGATCGTTCAACAATTGCCTGATCGCGGTGTATTGCAGTATATCCTCGTCATAACGTGGTATTATGATGTTTCATTGTTGATAACACTACACCCTGAAATTCCTTGCCAGGATCAACCTGTAATAGATTTGGCCACTGCAGAGGACCTCGTCGAAAAATCTTTTCAAATGCAGAAGCTGATTCAGTTGATGACTTGGTCAACAATGGTTCAGCTTGTTTGTTTCTACTCGCAACATCAACTACGGTTAGCGCTTATTTGTATGTCCGTTTATTAATAGTATCATGCGGCAGAAATAATATATCAGCCTAATGAACTTCATTAGGGACGCTGACATCAAAATGTTGAAAGTGAATTTGTTTAGGCGGTGGTAGATAAATCTGCCATATCGCCTGTCTTGATAATCAAACCGCCACAGTAACTGTTTTGACTTTTGCCGATTTGGAGAGTTGATCGATTGCTGATTTTCCCCGCTAGTATCCTTTTGTATAATAATAAAAAATTCCATATTGTTAATAATTACCAGAACCCAGCAATAATTTACTTTTCATCGCTGATTTTATCAACCACGAAGCTAATTGTTCCTTGAAGAATTTATCAGTGATAGAATTCAACGCATGAATCAATTTCACATCTGCGATATGTCTATGTTGCAGATTGCTACATTTATAAGCAACATCATGAGCAGGACACGTCTTATCATTAGCGTTTATTGGATATTCTCCTGGTCGGGGTTGGTCTTGGCTTTTAGGTCCGATGTCGAGTCTGGTTCCAGGCAACAAAACTATACCCTGGAAGATGTTTTTCTCCTGGATATTTTGCCCACGGAAGTTTTGTCAATTTTAATGCAATATCTTCTCCTTTTGTTTTTAAAATCATTACCCGATTTCATAAAAACAAATCTAAATTTTTGTGTACCACATTGTACACACTTACCAGGAATTGCTGATCTGTTATTGCTTGTTGTAATTGTTGTCAAGTCGTTTGTGCTAGTACGTGTCTTACATTTAACACAATAGAGATCCATAATTTATTTATAATAACATGAATATAATTGATTATTCAGCTACCCGACGACGGGAACCTGTTAAACACCATGCGATGTTGCCGATATCAATCAGAATGACTATAATTGGTCCGTCTGGAAGCGGTGAAACACAATTGTTACTTAATTTGATAATCAGATGAATGAAACAGGATAAACTATATTTGGTAGCCTCCAGCATAGACGATCAGCGATGTTACGGGGTGTTAAAGGGTTTTAGCGAGAAAACAAAATCGGAAATCGATGAGGAAATTATTGAATTTATAACTGATATCGAAGAATCTCCGAGTATTGATTGTATTGATGGAAGTATTAACAATCTAGTTGTGTTCGATGATGTGATGCTAGACAATCAAAAAAATCCCGCTAGGATTTTTTTCACGGGGCAGGCATAAAAATACTGATATTATATATGTTACTCAGAGGTATACTCAAGTACCAAAAGTGATCAGGGATAGCTGTAATATTCGTGCTGTGTTTAATGGAGTTGACACTCATACGCTAAGAAATATTCACCAGACCTGTTGCAGTAGAGATATGGACATAATTCATTTTAGAAATTTCTTTAGTCACGTTCAGTCAATCCCACATGGATTTGTAACGATAAATTTGCATGAGCCTAGATTAAGATATCGTATCGGATAAAATATTCGGTTAAAACCATAGCAACTAACAAAGCCACGACAACAAAATATGCGTCTGTGTTTCGGTTTCGTTACAGGCCTTTGTGTTGGACATTTTCTTGTCGGTTTTGAGAAGGCCTTAATTTGACAAACAGAGCTCTAAAATTCTTTGCTTGAAATCTAAAACAATTAGAGAAAGTCTGTTCACCCTTCTTGCTGCTAAGGTCGATCATCCTCACCAGTATTCTATGAGACCATCAGTTTTTCAGCGTTTTATTTAATGGTCTCATAATCCCACCATTATCATAGATCCAGGTAAGTTGAAGATTCCAATCATTCATTGCTGAATGAGAAAGGTTTACCATGATGACATGGGGACACAACAATTATCTTTTGGGATTTGGTAACATTTTCAGCGCACCTTCTAAGGCTTTGTCCCGAGTTCCTTCATCTACAATGCAGCAGTTATTTGTTGGATTTCAACATAAACTCATTCACATTTTCTATATTAAGTAATAAACTAGTTCAAACATGTGCAAAGTAATCTTGTATCACACGCCATTTCCCGAATTGCGTTTTGAGTCTCTCGCGCTTACGAGATATGCATGGAGCCCATATGTTGAGGTTATCAAGGATGTTCAGATAGTCCATGATAAAACAAGTACAAATTAACCTCCAACACAATTGCTTTAGTAGCTATCATACAAATGTCGTTATAGCTACAGGTACTATGAATCAAATGATCATCAAAGATTTCAAACGGAATTATTGTTTTATTATGAATTCATATAGAATGCAAATGATGCTCAATGCAAATGATCAAGCCGTCACCATTAGCACTAGCCTAGTTGATGATAACTAGATTTCAATATGAATTATTTCTTCATTATGAATTCATATAACATGCAAATGATGCTCAATGAAAATGATGTTTCCCTGACCTTTAGCACTAGTCTAATTGATGTTATCTAGATTTCAGACGGAAGTATCTCTTCATAATGAATTCATAAAACATGCAAATGATGCCGAATAAAACTGGTGACGCCTTGACATTTAACACAAGTCTATTAAATGTTAACTAGATTTCAGATGGAATTATCTCTTCATTATGACTTGATACAACATGCAAATGATGCGGAATGAAAAGTAAGAAAATTATTCGTTGCTGACGATTCCATATTATTTAAAATTATTATTTAAAATGCAGCAGCAGAGGGGCGAATCCGACATCTCTACTTGAGTTGGATTATAAGCAAAAAATTGTAAGCCTCTTTTTCCCAAATGGAGCTTTAACGATTTTTAATGCCCTATTTGTCAAATTAGGGGTTTCTCAAAACCAAAAAAAAATGCAAAGGGCGAATCCGACATCTCTAGGTGAAAAATCGTTTAGTGAAATTCAAAGAATCCTTTTACGATTTCAACCAAATATTATATCAAGTCCGTAACGATATAGTGATGTAGGGCCATGAAAATATATCGTTACAAATCCATGTGGGATTGACTGAGCGTGACTAAAGAAATTTATGAATTTGTTATAATCCATATCTCCACTGCACCATGGATGGTGAATATTTCGTAGCGTATGTATGTCAACTCCATTAAATATAACAAGAATATTACAATTTTCTCTGATCATTTATGGTACTTGCGTGTATTTTTTAATAATATAAATCACATCAATATTTTTATGTCTACCTCTGGAACATATCCTGGTAGGGTTTGCTTGTTTATCCAATACCACATCATCAATGATATCACCTCCGATGATCTCCGAAGCTTTCTCGTTAATATCCTTTAACACCTTCTAACATTGCTGATCGTCTACACTCGGGGCTACTAAATACAAAATGTCCCATTTCATTCATCTCATTATTAAATTAAGTAACAACTGTGTCTTGCCACTTCCAGATGGTCCATATATAATCATGCGAATAGAAGTTGGTAGAGCTGCATGATGCTTAACGGGTTCTTGTGTTTTTGTCGCCGAAAAATCAATTACATTCATGTTATTATAAATAAGTTATGGATCTATATTGTGTGAAATGTATAACGCGTACACCAACAATTGATCCAACACCTACCACAACTAAAATAACAGAGAAGCTATCACTGGCATATGTGAACGATGTGGTATAAAAAATTTAAATTCGTTAAAAAAAGAAAGGTGATATTGCAGCCAAACTAGTAAAATTACCGGGAACACCATGGTCAAAATATCCAGGAGAAATACATCTTCCAGGGTATAATTATTGTGGACCCGGGACCAGACTCGATATCCGACTCGATGATCAAAACCAACCCAAACCCGGTGAATATCCAATAAACGCTATTGATAAGGCATGTCATGCTCATGATGTTGCTTATAAAAGTAGCGATTTGCAACACAGCCATATCGCAGATGTGAACTTAATTCATGCATTGAATTCTATCACTGATAAACCCTTTAAAGAAAAGTTGGATTCGTGGTTGATAAAATCAGCGATGAAAAGTAAATTAATGTTGTATGCTGGTAATTAATAACAACATGGAATCTATTTAATGTTCTCCAAGAGGATACTGGAATGGTAAATCAGCAATCTGTAAACTCGCTAGCGCCGCAAAGGTGAAAAATACCACTGCAACGGATTGGTTATCCAAACAGGCGATATGGCAAATTTATCTATCACCGCCTAAACAAATTAACTTCTCACATTTTGATGTCAGCGTCCCTAATGCGGTTCATCAAGCTGATATATTATTTCTATCGCACGATGGTGTTTACAAGTATGCGCTAACTGTAGTTGGTGTTGCGATTAGATACAAACAAGCAGAACCATTCAAGACAAAATCATCAACTGAGGTGTCTTCTGCGTTTCAAAGGATTTATCGGTGGGGTCCTCTGCAGTGGCCAAATCTATTACAAGTTGATCCTGGCAAGGAATTTCAGGGTGCAGTATTATCAACAATGAAGCATCATAATGTCACCATCAGACGAGGACTTACTGCACTACATCACGATCAGGCAATTGTTGAACTATTTAATCGCACACTTGCTGAGCGGTTTTTTGGATATCAATACGCGAAGGAGTTTATTCATGATAAACGATCTCGTGAATGTGTCAAGAGATTACCAGGCGTAATTACCGCGCTAAATAATGAGATTACTCGATCAATTAATATGAAAGCTAACAGCACGATTAAAAAAGTATATACCTGTACTTTAACCGCAAAATGATTTTTCAAAACCACCAATACTTGGCAATGTCACTGTTAGATATTTATATGAACCAGGAGAGCTTGAAGGTGGTAAAAAAGAGCTACTGACCCTATTTGGAGTGTCACTACGCATAAAATATCTAACATAACCAGATCCACGGGTAGACCAGCAATTTATAGATTGGATTCAACTGTTCTTCAGCGAGGGTTTACACGGGAACAATTACAAGTGATACCCGAGGATACTCAATTACCGCCGTGTGGTCTTAACTAGCACCTCTGCGTCTGTTACATTCAAGACAAGTCAGCATTACATTATCTTTGGTATGACCAAGGCTGCTATTTGTTCTGTCTACGGTAAATTGGCGAGGATCTTTATCCGACCAACAGAAACGCATTATACAATTACACCTCGCGCTGTGATTATTCAGTTGTTTCAGTGTAATTATAAATTCAGCATCAAAGTCAAATTTTCTCTTATTTTCTTTTGTCCTGTTGTTTATAACCAGTGAGTTTTCTTTTTATTATATCATCGCTGACAATATCTAAAACAATTCTTCGAAGTTGATTTATCCTTCGTACTCTGGACATTGCCGTGTAAACTAAATTCGACCACTCGATGCGATCATCTACGATCCAACCAATCGTATCGGATATAGTCAAACCCTGCGAAAAATTATCGTCCCTACGTATCCTAGCGCCCATGGGGATTTATCAGCACGCAATGCATCTTCGACAACACTGATATCAAACGACACAATATCATTTGACACTAGAATCTGCTTCTCAGTTCCTGACTCTGTCAGGCCTGGAATATCAACTTCGATATTCTGTCTTCGTCTATCCGTGGGCCTATAACACAGCGACACAGGAAGTGTTGCAAATTTTTCCTCATGCGTGTTAAATAACCTCATCTGAAATGTATCTATGACTATCTTTCTACTTACCACTATTAAATCGTTTGGTCTCCACGCTTCCCAAAAATCATTTAATGGGTTTCTGAAATTATTTCACGTGCTATTTCACACTGGATTCTATCCGGTTGTTATCTAATTAGTTTCTTGAACTCGCATAATTCGTTATCAAGTGATCTGTGATCGGTATTAATTTCTTCATAATAGTCTACAAAATTCTTCAGACAATCGTGCGGACACAAACCAACAACTGGTGGTGGTTGACCATGATCACCACACATTATTACAGTTGTTTCCGCTAGCAATAGCTAATCGAGAAACTTTTTTAATACATCCAACGACGCTGCATATCTCATCCCAATTGATGATTTAAGGAATATATTTCTCGCCCATTCGATCAGGAGTCCAGTCGTCACCTTTCCATCTAAAGAAGCTATGATAAGTGCAAGCATTAACTTCTCACTGTTTCATCTCTCTTGCAAGTCTGTGTGTGTTGGTGTTAGCACAATCATACTTGATTTCCCTCGAAATAATTCTATCACACGAGTCGTCTTCCCTGACCCACCAAAACCGTTTAAGTAACTGGTTTTATATCTACATAATGGATCGGATATCGAACTTGCCTTAGATAATTCTGATATATGATTATTTTTCAAGTAATTGTTTTCAATTGTAACATCTGCTGATTTAGAATAATCACACATTATTTCCTTTTTAATTCTCCATGATCCCCAACTCTCGTCGGAATTTGTAAATTCAGCCACTGCTTCGATGTGTTGTACATCTGTATAAAATGAATCAGTGGCGACTCTAACCGCGGTGTCAAGAAATCTATTTATCATCGATAGCAAATTGATAGAAGCATAAGCCAGCATAGAAGTCCTTAAGAACGTATACTGAGGATTATCTCCGTCATTATAAGTAACAATACTACCGAATTTTGTTCCATCGGACAAGAAAGCGTCTTTATGCTTGACATATATACCTCGAGATGTTGCATCTTCGATCAGCATTATATATAATTAATCGCGAAGAATATTGCTTGTGGTCGTATTTTTTTCCACCCTGGGTGAATTTACCAATTATTCTTCTACCGAGATCTTTTGCGTGTTTATTTCTAACTTCAAAGATCTCTTTGGACCACCTAATGATATATTCTTCGTCGAGGGACGGAAATTATTTCTTGATTTCGCCGATTATACTATCTAGACTATCGGGTTGTGGTAACCACACCTCAGTTTGTTTCCGATATGATATAATTGCTTCACTGACAATCAGCGATATCAGTATTTTAGAATCAATCATATACCGTAATAACACTATTTGCATCCAGTGTTTTTCAGAAATGTGTCTACCAAACCAAACATATCAGCACGGATGAAGTCCTTTAGCGGTCTCGAATGATAACACACGAGCGAATCCGGCTAGATCAAAATAGGTTAGCGGACCATTAATCGAAACACGGGTCATCTCATGTCTTGGATGCCCAAATCGTTTAAAATATTCAGAGCATTCTCCGTACCCGAGAAAACTCGCCAAATAACACGCAACTATATCAACCGAAATGACACTTTTGGGGTCATATTTGGTATTCCATAATCCACCACGACCGAGTTCAACACAACTGGCTTGGACATCTGAGAGAAATTCAGCGCGTGTGTGTTTTCATAGATTTCTCTTTCTTGCGAAATGAGCTGCAACTGACGGAATTGTAAAACTATTTGTTAGTAATTATTCGTCGTGTTCCGTTGAAAAACCACGAGCTATTTTCTCATCTCGTCATGGAAGGATTCCGTACGATATATTTCGCCATTGGGTCTTACAGATTGATCGAATTTACCCTCTTGGTTTTCAACACTCTGAAATAACCACACTGACAAGGGATCGTTTTTACTTAACTCGTAATTAACATAAAATAATTTCTTCTGGGGGAGGTTTCCTCCCGAGAACTCCACGGGTATATATTTTATGGTTCTATCCCGCGGAAATATTGTTACCGCAGAGGTCCTCGCGTGTTCATTATGGTCAATACTTTTGATTGAACCTCCATTTGATTTATATTTCGATTCATATAATACCTCTTCTGTTGTCGCCATTAAAGTTATTGGGAATCGTAATGATGTTTCTAATTCGGCTATATTTTGAATTGTATCGCCTCTCTCGTTTATTTGTTTGCGTCTAAGATCCGTCAATTTGTTTCCACGCAACGCATTTGTAAAATGCTCTATTATTCGTTAGTACACATAATTCAACGACGAATGTTTCATTTGTTTTAATTTCTCAATACACGCATTGTCATTTATCGGATAGATCACATAAACAACCGCGGTTACAGGATAGGATCTCTAGTAATACGGTTTGTCAAATCCAGTCAGCGTTCCTGGTTTGGAATCCTTACTCACAGTGACAGTTCTCTTATCTTTCAGGATGGGTTAAAAATTGTCGCGTATATTCCAATTTCCAGTTTCTAAGCGGATAATTAATTTAACTCTAAAAAATATTTTTTTCTGGTCAAGATGCGATATTATCACTGCTGCTCTTTCGTCGGTCATGGTAGCATCAACACTACCATCAATTCGAAATGTTGACCAATATTGAGATGCACCATCCCGCTTGAATTCATTAAATCCCTCATGGATTTTACCCAGCATGCTTATATGACTTATTAGACACTTTGGTGCATCAGTTGATACTCTATCAAAATTGAATTTAGCATTTTTCCAGGGTTTTGTTTTCGATAATCTCTCGAACTCCTCCATATTATAATTGAAACAAGTATTTAAATAAAGAATTTATATATAATGAATCACTGTAAGTGGCTTATAATAGGATCAGTAACTGTCTGTAACAAATCATGCAGAAATGAATTCTGTGCATATCATTCACAAAGGGTACGGCGTGGAAGTTAGGTACCTCTACCTTGCATACGATTTGGGGTGGGTGTGCGGGGTAAGTAGTAATTGTGCCTAAATTGTGGTGGTAAGTATAGTATATAGGGAACTCAAGCGCTATGATGATAAGAGAATCAAAGATTCCATTAAAAACTTCATCAATGATCTGGACTCCGTCAAGGATAAAATCATAAGAACACCCCAAGACTACATTGATAGATTCCCAAGTAATAATTAAACCAAATAATTAGTTAGACAAATTATATATATATATATATATATATATATATATATATATATATATATATATATATATATATATGAACCAAGAATTTTTCAACCACATCCTGTGATCATCGATTATGAAGCATCTCGTGACGGTATTGTCAGACATCGCAGACTGAATAAATCGGTGGGTGTTGTGAATAATCAAGGATATTTGATGTTTAGTGCTGGGAGAAAAAAATCTTAATCACAGAATAATATATGAGTGTTTCCATGGATTGATAAAAGATTGATTCGACCATATTGATTCCAATCCTAGGAATAATTCTTTGGATAATCTACAAGCTATCACACAGCGCGAAAATATCAAACGGGGAAGACCCGGTACTTGTAAATCAATTGGAAAGAGACCTATCAAGTTACTCAATATAGAAAAAAACGAAGAAAGACTATTTCAATAAATGACTGAAGCCAGTAGGCATTTTGATATTTATGTGTCCTCGGTACGATATGTAGCAGAACGAATATATAAATCAGCACTTTCAAAGCGAACTGGTAACAGAATTCAATTTACATACATTTGAATTCTGTTTTGTACTGTATATATGTAACATTAAGGAGAATAACTCGTGTGGGCTTGTGTATATAGTTTCTGAAACAGAGATAACTCGTGTGGGCTTGTGTATATAATTTCTGAAACAGAGATAACTCTTTTGTTGTTCAGTGATCCATGGGAACAATCACGTATTTGTTTTGTCAGAAACCTAATGGAATAAATTTATATTTACAACAAGAGTATTCTTTTTTTATACCTTTTTTCAGGTATCTGGACTTATTTGGATGCTGTCAATAAGCACACTTAAGTAAATGAGAGAGTAAAAATCACACCACTGTTATAATCTCCGTGTGTTAGTTAGCTTATATAGAAACCTGTCTAATATAATTATGTGGCTTTGCGAAGTTCAACATGAAACCACTCTAAGTGATACCGTCACACGGTGTGAATGTGTTTTTGCATTCAACCTGGGTTGATTTTGTGTATTAGAGTAGTTGAGTTGAATGTAGAGTATAGCCCCTTTTGTATGTGCCGTCCCCCTATAATCCATTGTTATATGTTGTATTGTCTTGTGCTGTCCTTATACAAAAAAAACTGGGGTCAATTTTAACTCGTTTTTGTTTATATGTGCCTTATAAACCCGCCATCACACTCGAATGGGGGTTAATAAGGATGTATTAATGTCTTATATGTACCTTATACACTCGCCATAGCACTCGAATGGCGGTTAAAAGCTTGTATTCTCGATATCATGTATCATATTTCATAAAGAAATGTATGTTATGTGACGTCATACACCAAGCATACCTTCTAGGCTTCTAAACCGTTATTTGACGGGTTAGATCCTCGCACGGTGACTGTGCTTCGTGGTACCCCTGTGTCTGCTCAGATATTAATAATACCTGAGAGGACCGCATGGGGATGTGTTGTCATATATGTGCCTTATAAACTCGCCATAACACTCGAATGGGGGTTAAAAGGATGTATTAATGTCATATATGTGCCTCATAAACTCGCCAAAACACTCGAATGGGGGTTAAAAGGTTGTATTGTCTATCATATATGTATTAAATATTAAATATGTAACATATCTTTTATATATATATATATATATATATATATATATATATATATATATATATATATATATATATATATATACATATATATATATATATATATATATACATATATATATATATATATCATATAATAATTATATATATATATATATATATATATATATATATATATATATATATATATATATATATATATCATATAATGAATTTCGAAAATATAAATGACATTATAAATGAGATCTCAAATTTTAAAAATCAAAAAATACAATTATCAGCTAAATTAGATTGTAATCAGATTCTTTCTGATTTTCAAGATATTGATGATAGCGCTAAGAATAATATGTACATGTTACCGATGAAATATTCCCTTATTAAAAGAATTCAACACGCTATTTATGACTGTTTTGCATATAACAATGACATAAATAAATTCTTCCTGCTATATACCGCATTTGAAAAGGACAGGGTGGAGCTCGGACAACAGTACCAGTTCAGACGCACAATAATTCCAAAATCAAGATGATTAGAAATATTATTTAGGAGAATAATACACCGAGTTTTGAAAAACCTTTCTCCGCGACTGTTCCTTAAAACATCTTCGTTATATCCTTGTACACCACTACGTGTTACTGACATATACACAACAGACAAATATGGATTAGGTCTGTTATAGTAAAACTCAATAGAGAGGTATTACACACAATGAAGTATTTATTAAGAATTTGTATGGAGTTGAAATTCTATATCCAGTGATAAAATCACCAGTGATGACGCAAACAGGTATTTGGTTGTTTTTTTTTTGCATCAAATCAATGAACACTGAAGTAATGTTGCATCTATATTGTACGAAATGTAGGAGGGTTGGTTATCGTAGATTTTTAAATAGTTAACAACTAGATCAGTTCGCGAGAGTTGGCTGCAATAAGGAGATTTATTCATGTAAGAAATTCTGTTATGGACAAATTACAAGCAGGGTAGGACTTTCAAACCGACTTTACAACTGGTATTGAACAATTATTCAAACCTCTTACTACAGCAACCGGGAAAGTCGTATCGACCACTGAAAAAGCCATATGGGTAGATATTCCTGAGGAACAACGAGGGAAAACAGCTGTTCTTCCTGTACTTGAAAAAATAGCAAGGAGATCCAAGCAACAAAAAAATCCCTGAAAACACTTCCTGATAATATAATAGCTGCTGTACGACCACCACCTGAATTTGTTGAAATATCTGAACAAGAACAGGAGAGTGATAGTATTGAACAGAAACAAGAAAGTGATACTACCGAACGAGTTGCATTCATTGATAAATTTCTTCCGGGTTAATTAAATTAAATAAAACAAATGAGATTTAATACTACTGAAGAAATAGCTAAATGCATCGTTAGGAGTTTTCCTCACAGAAGAACTTATATCCACTCTGATTATAATCCCAGATAATAAAAAAACATGGTATAATGTATCGTGTGTTTACAGGTGTATCTAAGGCATCACCTACAGATAATGATACAGATAATGAACTTATGACTGAAATAAAAAAAAGGTGAATCATCACCAACAGAGCAATCAGATCCTGGATTTCTCAGATTACCAAAACAATCGGATATAGGAAAATCCTCTTTACAGGGTGCAACTGGTACAACTGGAGATGAATTTTCTCAAAGTGGAGCTCCAAGGGGGTTTTCATGTATTAGTCTAGTTCGATGTCCTAATAATATTCTCAGAAACATAGCACGATTAGAAGTTATCGTAGGCGGGAAAGGAGCTGGAAACAACTCACCGGAAATAATTAATGAGGCAGCTGATATCTATGATATTGGAAAAAAGAAACGTTCTTTCAAAGCAGGCCGTCGCAAAACAGGAAGAAGGATTCCAGTTATCTCCCCTTCGCTCGTAACGGATAAACAACTTAAAAATTCTGCCGTTAACGTCAATAACCTGGTTCAAATTCCTCTTAAATCGTAAACTGTCCCAGGGATACCACTACGTATTGCATTATTCAACGCTCAATCAGTAGGATCACCGGAAAAGCGCACAGAAATTGTTAATTTTATCAATGACCAGAATATTGACGTCTTCTTTCTGACAGAAACTTGGTTAATTTCGGTAGGTGATGAAAGTAAGTGTGTGGATTTAACACCCATCGATTACTCCATCAAGTCGTTCCCCCGCAACTCTCGCGGAGGTGGAATTGCTGTAATTACAAAGAATTCCTTGATCAAATACCTCAAGTACAACACAACCTTCAACGTCTGCCACACATCGTTTGAACTAGTCCAAACAACGCTCATACTGGAACAAAGGTCAGTCCATTTCTTCTGTCTCTACCATCCTCCTCCTAGTAGAAAAACAAGCTGACTGAATCTCTCTTTTTGGAGCAGTTTCCAAATCTTCTAGAGTATGGAAATTCGATAGGTGGCAACTTAATTATTCTTGGAGATTTCAACTTTCACTATGACTGTCCTGGTAAACCAAACACGTCAAAACTCCTAGATTCCATTCATGTTTTCAATCTTAAACAGTCAGTTAACCAAACTACCCATAAACTTGGTCACATGTTAGACTGATTTCTTTATAGACCTGATGATAATATTCTGCAATCAACTCTTGTATCCCATGAACTTGCATCGGATCACCTCTGCATTGTATGCCATCTCGACGTATCAGTCCCTAACCCTCCACCTTTATTTGCCACTAAGAGAAACTTCCGTATGATAAATAGAACCAAATTTATGCATGACATCCAGGAAAACCTAACAACTTTCTTACATTCAACAGCGGAACAACTTGATAACTGCCTGCGTTCATTGCTTGAAAAACATGCCCCAGCCACCAAATGCAGAGTATCAATAAAAAAAAGTGTTCTCCTTGGTATGGCAGTGTTAGGGACCAGCTTCGCACTGCTAAAAGACATCGCCGAAAAGCAGAGAGGCTTTGGCTTTCCACCAAACTCACTATTCATAAACAAATCTACGAAGCCGCTAAGAAGAAAGTCACAAACATAATCCATTTAGCCAAATCATCCCACTATAGTTCTAAGATCACGGAGAGTTCCAGCTGCAAAGAGCTCTTCGAGATAACTAACAAACTAATGTCAAGGAATAAATGTACACCACTTCCAACGACCTTCTCTCCACTAGAGCTACCAGACCATTTTGCAAATTTTTTCAATGACAAAGTTCAAACCATTAGAGATTCGCTTGACAGCACAATTTCAACTGATTCATCACCATACAGGTATGATGCAGAATTTCAGCGACAACCATTAGGAGCATTTGAACCGTTTTCTATAGATTTAGTACGGACAATCGTGATGAAAAGTACACCAAAGTCTTGTGAACTTGATCCAATTCCGACATCACTGCTGCTTGAGTGCTTAGAACCAATATTACCTTCACTAACTGATGTTATTAATATCTCTCTCATATAGGGAATTCTCATCATTTTTCAAAACTGCCATTGTAAAGCCACTGCTGAAGAAACCAACACTGGACCATAACGATTTAAAGAACTACCGCCCAGTTTCTAACCTCCCTTTCATATCAAAAATATTAGAAAAGGTTGTTCTAACTCAACTTGTATCTCATTTGAATTCAAACAGTCTTTTTAGCAATGTATAGTCTGCATATCGCCCTTGCCACAGTACGGAAACTACTCTTTTGAAAGTATTTAGTGACATTCTCTCCGCTTTGGATAGTGGAAAGATTACAGTCCTCACTCTCCTGGATTTATCTGCAGCATTTGACACAATAGACCATGATATATTACTTCACCGTCTCCAGCATGTATTTGGCATTCAGAATATAGCCTGACAGTGGTTGAAGTCCTACTTAGCCAACAGGACACAAATTATATCTGCAAATGGAATACAGTCAAGCCCAGTTGACGTATGTTATTGTGTTCCACAGGGATCTGTTCTTGGACCTGTTCTCTTCATTCTGTACACTCAGCCGCTCTCAAGTGTCATAGATCATCACCCAGTGTCGCACCAACTGTACTCTGATGACACCCAAATATACAAGTCTAGCCACCCAACTGAAGTTGATGCTACCATCAATGGTGTAGAGAAGTGCATTTCGGATGTGAAATCATGGATGACATGTAACTAGCTGCAGATGAATGATGATAAAACTCAGGCTATTCTGATCACAACACAAAGACTTTCTCATCCACATCCTTTACCTCAGACAATAAATATCAGCAACACCAACATTAAATTCTCACAGTCAGTACGGAATCTAGGTGTTACTCTAGACAGTACTCTCACATTGCACCAACATGTCATGAACATCTGCAGGGCTGCATATCTTGAATTGACACACATCAGTTCCATTCGTAAATATCTTTCTGTTGATGCCACTAAAACACTTGTGTGTTCATTAGTACTTTCAAGACTGGACTTTTGTAACTCAATTCTGTCTGGTTCGTCACAATATTTACTCCAGAAACTTCAAAAAGTTCAAAACACAGCTGCACGGATCATCTTTAGAGTACCTCGATCAGAGCACACCTCACCACTGCTCTATACCCTACACTGGCTATCAATTCGATACAGAATCAAACACAAAATTTGTTCTCTGTGCTATATTTCAATGACAGACTCCAGTCCAACATACCAATCCAGCCTCACCCATGTGTATACACCAGCTAGATCCTTACGCTCCTCTTCTGATAATCGTATACTCATTGTTCCCAAGATGAAAACAAAGTCATATGTACAACGTTCGTTTGCATACCAGGGCCCGGCGACGTGGAACGAATTGCCAATTGAAATTAGACACAAAGACACAGTGTTCTCTTTTAAGAGTGCTCTCAAGACTCACCTGTTTCGACTTCAGGGACAAACTTAGCGACCTAATCATGATTTGTATCTTATATATTTTCAGCATGTTTTATGTTTTCCAATTCCATTGTTTTTGTCATTTGTTGTTCTGTAGTGTAGTCATATCATTATTGATGGTGTAAAGCGCTTAGAGCTTTTTAAGATTAGGCGCTATACAAAGTCCTCATTATTATTATTATTTATTATTATTATATCTGCAGACGACTATTTGAGGGTGGTGTCATGGATATTCGTGTATATCGAGAGTTTATTGATGAATTAGTTGATGATTATCATAGTGATTAATCGCTGAAATTGCTATCAATGAAAATCGTTTACGATGGGAAATCCTTGGATTTCTTCCGATTAAATAAATAGCATTTAAATAAGATGATCATATACTACAATCACAACAAACTATCCATGGTCTATGTAGTATATTCACGATTGCCTGTTTATAGGGAACATTACTGAGGTGGTCTCGGTAATGTTATTCAATGGGTATTTGGAAGGATGGCTCCAAAAATAGCACCAATCGCGAAACAGTTATCAATGAAAGCTATTGATGTTATTCGTGATAAGGGTATTAGTGCTGTTGGTGATGTTGCCGGGAAAGCATTTTCTGAGGCCAAGGAAAAACTACTAGCGTTAGTTCGGCGACGAAAGAAACCACCACAAAAATCCCTTGGATTTTCGACGAAGTCACTAGGACAACTACCATGTACGGAGGTTATGCCTGCGAGTAATAGTAAAATAATAAATAAAGCGGTGGATCAGAATATAGCATCGCGGATAAATGATCAGGACAATATTACTGCAAATATCATAGCGGGAAGCGGCCTGACGAAGTCATCGAGATCGCGATTTAGATCAAGAAATATGTCATAAAATGTTCAAATCGTCACCTGATACAGCGTTCCATTTCGATGCCCCAGCGCGCAAAGATGATTCTGTACACGATTATCAATTCTATTCCTGTAATGCAGTACAAAAATAGTCGATCAAGAATCAAACTTCAAGTCCGTGATACCAGCAAATACTTTCTACCTGCTGAAGCATTTATCAAAGTAGAAGAAGAAATTGTAACAAATGTTGCAGCTAATACGCCATATGACCTAAATGTCAAAGTTGGTTTTGTCAATAATGGTATCAAGGCGCTATTCGAGAGTGCTAGATACATTATTGATGGAAGAGAAATTGAATCCATAGAGCATGATGTTGATGTTGCCACAACAATAGTGGGGTTAGGAAGATATTCTGATGATTATACAAGATCAGCAGGTCCATCTATGATGTTCTCTAAGGACGCTAATGATCACGCTGAACACATTTATCATACTAGGGTAAAGGCAACACAAGATACTGCAGTTGATCCAGCACCAGCCGGATGTGGTAAATACGGTTCCTAATTACAACCTAGAGTTTGCAACACGCGTATCAATGTTGGAAGGACAGCGTAGATTATTCTTATGCGCGATTCCACTATCTCATATATTTGGATTTTGCAGAAATATTAGAAAAGTTATCTATGGATCTTAACATACAGTAGTCCTCGTGCGAAGTGGCGACGATAATAATGCAATCTGGACGGTTCCAGCAGATCTTGCACATCCAGATGCTGATGCTGGTAAAGTAAATATAACACAATTCTCCCTGTGGATGTCAGTAATGACCCCATCAATCACCGCAGAGGAAAAATTACTATCATTTATGGATCATGGAGGAAAATCATTGCTATCATGGCTAACAACGACAACGGATACCATGGATTCTACTGTTAACGGTGTATTTACATGGCACCTGGCACCTGGCATCAAAACAAGGCATTGCTGCACCCCGACACATATTTGTTGCGTTACAGGATGGAGCGTGCTTAAATAACCAAACACGCAGCCATATGATATTTGATCAATTGGGTGTTAATGACGTCTCGTTGAGGATAAACGGCCAACAAGAACCATCCGAGGATACTTTACTTAATTACGGACAAAACCAAATAGCACGCGCGTATCATCGTTTGCTGACATTTATGGGACGTGATAATAATGTAGATACTGGTCTGAAAATATTACAGCTGGATTTTAGAAAACTATATCCGATTTATTACTTTTCGTTGGAACATCTTGATTTAACCAGACATACACTTTCGAGCTCGTGTAAACCCTCCTGGTGGTACTAATTACAGAGCAATTGCTGTCATACTTAGTGACAAGTCAATGCTACTTGAAGGTGTTGGTGGACGGATGAGAGTAGTTGATGCATCATTGGAAAATATGTAGACAATTAGATCAATATGTTATTAAATAAAATGTCATATAGTCATGTTAATGTCAATCTGATTCCTGGTCAAATTAAAAAATTGCAATCGGAATCAGCTAAAAAATGTGGAACTAAGATATCGCTGAAACACAATCAGATGTCTGGTGGTCAGAATAAACTATCACTGACAACTCGTCAAATTAAACATTTAAATGATGCTATCAAGGATATAATAGG
Organism: Unio delphinus; assembly: GCA_029339505.1. Lineage (NCBI taxonomy): Eukaryota > Metazoa > Mollusca > Bivalvia > Unionida > Unionidae > Unio > Unio delphinus. The sequence continues at coordinate 2,056,597 of JAQISU010000009.1, read as the reverse complement.
TGTTCAGGTCACTCACTATGCGGCCGCGATCAAAGACTTGATAAAATCAGGCGGTATATTCCCGCAGCAAGCTGCGATTCCAGCAATAAGGTATTCCACGCGACCAAAACAGAAAATGACCGACCCATCCATATGCGGCATAGAAGTATTAAACGTCCTCGACGCTATTTCATCATCGGGAAAACCACCCAATAAAACCGTACACGAATATACTAGTAATCGCTTTTTAGAGAGATCATAACATATAAAGATTGATATTTGGGGAAGATTTCTATCAAGCCTGAAAAACCCACCGAGGAAATATCTGCAGCCGGTGATGTAAAAACAATAATCGAAGATGAAATGTTGGAGATAATAAACCTCGCAAATATTGATCCAAATGAAATAGTCGTATTTCAAGATCGTCAGGGTAAATTGAAAACGAGTATTGTTTCCCTGGATGATATTTTAGTTAAACAGCTCGGTGTAACTGAAAATGCTATCGCGGTTTTTCCAATCATGGTAAACTCAAACCAGATGAATTTCTTTCGACGTTCAAAGATAAATTAACGGCACTCAGTGACAATTATTTGTTGACAACGAAATCATTAAAAACCCTTGAAGAAGGATTTAGTTGTCAAGTAAATCAATACGCGGGTTTACAAAAATCCGTCACCGAGATTCGAGTCTCCGCCGCTGATTTTTTGGGGGTTCCGCCGGTAACATCGCCAAAGCTCTCATCAATAAAAATTGCGATGGGTGATTTAATTGCGCTTGATCACGCGTATGACGAACATGTAAAGAGTTTTGTGGCGTTACGTAAATACGTCATCGCGAGTTTATTTGGGACTCCACCGGTGACCACACCAAAGCTCGTGGATATTAAAAAATCTCTCCATGATTTTAAAACAACCAGAGACGCCATCAAGGATGATCTACTGAGAATGATATCCGTAGTTGAAAAATTACAAATTCCTCACGAGCGAACAAATATTGTAAATAGCGTGTACACGATCCAACACAGATCATTTGCGTGGACACCACTCGCTAACACGCTAAGTATCACTGCAACCGTCAAAGTTATTTTTCCACTAACACTAATATCACCGATTCAGTTTAATATTTCATCGACGAGTTCAACCAGGGTCAATAATACAATATCAACGATCATCGATAAGGATACAACTGAACGATTCACGATAACAACCACCGATAACAGTTTGGCTAGGACATCAGTAACATGGTACGTGCAATTTGTGGCGGATTTGAGTAAATAGCTTAATTGAAATTTTCTATGTTGGAATAAATAAAAGGTCGACGTTGACACTAGCATCACAGAAGGCAACACTCACTGAGGAGTACCAAGTAAATACAAAAAAATACCAACGAATAATTACCGTCGTTGACGTTACCGTGTACTCGGTATCGGGTGTAATTACCGGATTTGGTATTATAATCTCTTCAGTGACAATGGTCACCCCGATAGCTGTTCCAATTTGTATATCCGCGTCGACAACAATCGCTGGAATAATTTCAATAATAACAAACAAAATATCATATTGTAGTCAGCGTAAACTACAGGATTATATAGTTAAGTTCCATGTTATGTCAACCGCGTACTCGCAATTATCCTCGATGATATCGTCCTCCCTCGATGACACATTAATATCCGATAAAGAGTTTTCCGCGATGGTACGTGTTTACGATTCCGCGATGTCAAAATTAGAAAAACAACATGAATATAATGGCAACATCGCAGGAACTAGCGGAAAATACCACCCAAGTGAAAACCGCCATGATCTCAAAAGCCTCAACGAATCCTGAATTCAGTGTGAATTTCCCCACTGCGATTCCAGTGAAGGAAATAGAACTGGCAAAATTACGAGTATATGACAGTTGGCCAAATATTAGATCAAAATCATATGGTGGTCAACAACCGAATAATTCCCAAGTGTTTACGAGTAAAAATAAACCCGATGGAACTCCAGACTGGAATGTTGTTTTGCTACCATCTGGGTCTTACCAAATCGAGCAGATCAATAATAAATTTCAGCGTAGAATAAAATCCATTACTGGAAAAGAATCAAAAATCGCTATTACAGTTCAGGAACCAACACTATCATCCGCGATTGAGATAAACTTACCCGGGTATGCCGTAGATATTTATCAGAGCTCAACCACAACAATACTGGGATGGCCTGAAAACCCTCCTCGGACATCTTATCAAATACCCGAACCTAAAAAATCTAATTATGTTACAGACGAAAAATCATACTATGAAATAACCCCATCATATCGAGATGATTTATATAATATAAAAAATGCAAAATTAACCGATAGATTCGTATTTACCGATAACAATACCATGCAATGGGATTTTGTTTTTTTTTTTAAATTTTGACTCATTCGTTACCATTGCTTTTACGTTAAAATACATCATTGATTATTTTAGCGAGATTAATCAATTGCATAAAACACAACTAGAAAAACTACAACAGAGTTTCCAGGAGCATCGTTCTGATATCACAAGGCCACGTGATGATATCATAAAACATATTAGGATATTAAATCAACTTATATCAGACATGGAATATATCAATAAACGAATAATTCAAGTAATAATTAATGACAAGAGCGGAGATAAACAAAATATTTTAACTGCATATAATATAACAGAAGCTGATTTACCCGATTTCAAATTTCCTTGGTGTAACGCAATTGAACCAAAAAAAATCTACTAATGATCTTATTCAGGAAACCTTTTCTCTGATACTAGCCGCGTGGAAGAAAATATCACAACCACCAACAACCATCCATAAACATTATAATGACCCAGACGGTAGTGGACGGCATATTGCTCCTCAAAATGTCAATATATCCTCGGTGGTTGCAGTGAATTTAGTATGTGATGTTATTGATGGAAGTTACCAAATAAATCTCAAAAAATCAAACCAAGCTCAACAAGGGTATAGTTTATATTCATTTGCACCAACAGCTCCTCCAGGATTTCTAATAATTGAGGATCCAATTAATCCGGTGTATATGCGATGTCATAATGATTCGTTAACGAGAATTAATTTCAAACTCACTGACCAGTCCAATAATTTAATTGATTTACGAGGGGAGATTTTACAAATTAGTCTATATGAAACTTCTTAAGACTTTCGTCGTAAAAGGATTCTTTGAATTTCACTAAACGATTTTTCACCTAGAGATGTCGGATTCGCCCCTTGCATTTCTTTTTGGTTTTGGGAAACCCCTAATTTGACAAATAGGGCTCTAAAATCATTAAGGCTCCATTTGGCAAAAGGAGGCTTAAAATTTTTTGCTAAACGTCCAACTCAATTAGAGATGTCGGATTCGCCCCCTCTGCTGCTAATGTATTCAGTATTCAATGACCAGTTCCCAACATTACATAGTTTAGATGGCCCCAAAAAAGAACAATCTTACTATTGATGTTGAGGTGAAGAAAGCAAAAGTCAAGGTCACTACAACTGAAAGCAACAACAAAAAAAAAAAAAAAACGTTTTGCACAATAACATTTGCTTCACACCTCAGACTTGGACTAAACTGTATGGAAGATTTCTGTTTGTGGATAAGAAAGATTCGTTTTGATTGCGAGGTCCATAGGTAATCAGTCATGTTCACTGTGCCTGAAAGAAAAACAATGTATTTTGCATGAATAGCATTTGTCCAACGAGCAAAGTTTAAAGAGGGTTTGTGCTTAATTGATTTTGAAAAGGGCTATAGAACATAAGGTTTCAAGATCAAAGGTCATTTGATTTTTGCGTTTAAGAGAAAATGGATATTTTGTATTTGTAACATTTGATCTAGAGTAAGTTCCTTTTTCCTTTAAATTACCAGACATTTTGAATATTTTATTCTAATTAAGATAATAAATGAATCATAACAGAGTAGCTGTTTCCAATATTCATGCTAAGAATCAAAGTGTTTACATCTCACGTTAAATTTATTTGCAAACTGTTTTCATCTTGTGTAAATTATTTTCTGAAAATGTAAATTTTGAGTAGTATATGTACTTAGATTGCAAATGGATATGCTCGGTGATACATTATCTAAGCCACTACATATTCATCTGCTTAACATTGATCAATTCATCTGCTTCTATCAACAAAACAAACTAACCATATATCATTGTAGCTTCAAGCAAGAATTCTTTCCTCGGGTGTGATCGACAGATGGAAAAACAGGTAGAAACATATGCCAAAGATGATCAACTAAATAATGAGTATGCAGAGTCCAGTACAAATATTCAAGACAAGAGGTGCGGTCATAATATTAGCATACAAGATGTGAAACTATCAAATAATCTTCGTGATTCAAAAGGCAGAAGAGACCATGATCATGCACAAGCTGCCACATCATCAGCCACGAGAGTAAATGCTAATACCAGTGCTGACATAGATACTGGAGACTCTTCAAGATTTAGAGAGGTATGTGATTTTAAGGTACATGCAATACTGTGGTTTTTCACATAACATACGTGTGTTATACTGTTTTCTCACAAAGCTAATTTAACATATGGTACAGACCTGCATCCATATTGCATATGCCATCAACTGCTACTTTAAACGTCTGGGGAGAAAAGATCATTTATGACTGAATTATTCAAAAAACATTCTGGTATAAAGGGGTTTCAAATGTTCAAATGATGCTGGTCAACTATCATGAAGAGCCTCTATTAATAATATGAAACTATGAACAACAATTTTCACAAAACCTCCCAAACAGAATTTCATTAAATGTGGTATGAACCATTTTGTCGTGAAAACCATTGCAAATAATTACAAGATCCTTTAATTATATACATTTTACTTGACAGAAAACAACCAGTTAACAACAAATATAACCAATGCTTTATAAATCTTTAAAATACAATGCGATCAAAGATGACATACATTATCCATGTATGTAGGTCTTTGAAATTTGTACAAATCATGGCCGAGTGATCTAAGGTATTTGGGTGATGATAAGACAAAATTAAGCAACCTTGAAAAACGTATATTCTATACATGTACAATTAATCGTATTGGAATAAATTTCAAAACAATATCATCCTACGGATCTAGATGATTAATTTCTCTTGCATTTTTCAATTAGACATATATCTGCCAGGTGAGCAGTCTCAAGCTCAGTTGTGCCTTTAGTTTGTGTTTGGATCATGTTTTATATAAATCATGTAAATCAATTATGTTAATATATGTTTGATATAATTATATTCATATGCACAGACAATACATATAGTTGAGCTATGAAAACTTAAGGCGCTGTGAATCAAAATATTGTTTTAGAATCTTTTGTCGTTTAACGTTTTGAAGATGTATGCACGTTCAGGAATTAGGCAAGAACAAAATACATCATTTAACAGAGTCTACATGTGTCAAGAAAGCCATGGAGCTATTTTTCGTTTTCCAGAAAGAGATGGAAAGGTATGTGATGTCAAGGAAAATTGAAGTTTTCATCAGATTTAACTGTAGTAATACTGGTATTAGTGTTATCAATTCTGTTGGAGACCTTTCTCAATACAGTTTATCTTTAAGACATATTCATAAGGTGGATATTTGTATTTTAACTGGTATTTTGATTTTTGTCATTAATACATGAATATTTCAACCCCTATGTAAGATTTAATATTATTTTCATCAGCACTTTGTAATATTACTGAATCTAATACATAATGAATAATGTAAAGATTTGAATGTCCACTTTAAAGATTATGGAGTTTAATATTTTGGTAAGATGATGAATTGAAGCGCCAGACCTAACCAAAATCTGGCTATTTGAACATTTATCTACCAAGGGAGGGCGGATTGAGATATACCATACATATACCAGTGCAATTAATTGTATACATGTATGTGTGATAGATTCAAAATAATTTGAATCATTTGAACGCAGGTATTATTTGCATGAAGTGTACATAACCATTTATGAAGGCAGTGGCCCAACTTGATTCTATCGCCCGACCGGAGGACCGCGATGATGCTATCACGTGATTCGGCGTATTGACCGGGTGATCCAATCAAGGAAGAAAAATACGGCGAAAATGGCGGAGATAGCAATGTGTATGTCACGTGTCTTCTTCTGCTGTCGCCATCTTGGTTTAAAATAGGCCGGAGTGTTTAGCACGGGTGACAAACGATCGCACGGGGGTATTTACTTACTATGAATCAAGTACGGAACTGGCGGTGCGTACAATCCGGGCTAGAACGGGTTATCGAATCAAGTTGGGCTAGTAATTATCTATACCTGATGCTGTTTAATCCATTCCAATTACTGTTTGTGCTATGACTTAGTGTTTGATGGATGGTTCAAATTGTGATTTAATTTGGGTATACTGAAATGGCTTTTGTTTTTGCATGTCTCATGTTTGAGGTTTTGAGAAAATGACATTTTCTTGGATATCTATTTACATCGTTTTGCCTTCAAAGTTTATAAGAATTATTTTGTTGATTAACCTAAAAAAACTACTGCAATGATAACACATGCTGGCAACTTTAGTAGAATTAACAGTAATGCCGCAAAGTGGACTTTAATAACCCAGAGACTTGATGCGAATATTTTAAACTATATTATGCATTTTTTAATATGACGAAACCAGTCTAAAAAGGGACATTGTTTATGGGTGGGTTCATTAACTGACTGTTTAAGGTTGAAAACATGAATAAAATCTAGGAATGTTAACGTGTATGAGTTTCCAGGACAATGACAGTGAATGTTGAAATCTCCAAGCATAATTAGATTGCCACCTATCGAATTTCCATACTCCGGAAGATTCGAAAACTGCTCCAAAAAGAGAGATTCAGTCAGCTTGTTTTCTTTTTCAAGGAGGAGGGCGGTAGAGACAAAAACAATGGACTGACCTTTGTTCCAGTGTGAATGTGTGGCACAGTTGACGGTTGTGTTGTACTTAAGACATTTAATCATGGAATTGTTCGTTATGACAGCAATTCCACCTCCGCGAGAGTTGCTGGTGAACGACTTGATGGAGTAAGCGGTGGATGTTAAATCCACGCACTTGGGCTCATCGCCTGATGTTTTTAGCCATGGTTCTGTCAGGAAGAAGACGTCGATATTCTGGTCGTTGTTATAAAAACATAAAAACTATGTATGTGCGCTTTTCGGTGATCCTACTGATTGGGCGTTGAATAATGCAGCTCGTAGTGGTATCCCAAAACAGTTGACAACGGTTGACGATTTAAGATAAATTTTTACCAGGTTATCAAAATTAACTGCCGAAGGTTTAAGATGTTTATCTGTTACGTGTTACGGGCGAAACGGATATAACTGGAATTCTTCTTATTTTTTCGCTTCTGTTTATATTTTAAGTAATGATGAATGTGGTCCCAGTTCGCTTAGTCTTGATCACAATATAGTATAAAGAGCCAAGTTGTAGTCATTAAATGCAATTAATGAGGATTCGTCATAGCGTAAGCGGGTTGACTGGCGATCACGTAATTGTGGTTTATTAAAAAAACAAAGGACGTCATAACAGTGGAACAAGACAGATGAGAACAATTCTAATTGTTCTTCTTTCCAAAACATGGAGATGAAGAAACACAGAAGAACTGAATAGCCAATGCATGATGAAACACAACAATGTAGACGAAGATAGACAACTAGCACACATATCATGAAAAATAGCACAAAAACGGAAGAGCCTGCGTCAAACAGTTAAGCGATGGTAGTCATCTTTATGCAGTGTTACAGAATTAATAACCATTAAAAACCACAGTCATCCAAAAATCAATTAGAAATAAAATGATATAAATCGTTTTCAGTAGTGTTTAAGAGACCCTCCCAATCTCAACTACCATGCATTTATGCCTCCTTTACTTATTAAAAGTCTCAGCATTTAGAAGGCTGCAATCTTGCATTGATTGCTAAATTGGGTAGATTTAACATGACATTTTGACCCGACACACAGCTTATTAGGCACATGTTATAACATTAGGCTCACCTGCTAGACATTTGTCGCGAGCTCTTTCAGTTGCAATGCAGCATTTATTACTTGATTGTCCATGCAGTCAACTTTTTAAAGCTCATGGGTTCGCAACGGAATGCAAGAATGGGTTATAATGTAATTAATTGTGGTAAATACACAATCAATGTTGACTTGCAAGATGCGTCACATCCCGTCCACATTCATACGGCTACAAACGTTCTATGATTTACTACAACATGATACAAATCAACATGCTGATTTTACTTTGTGGTACCAAGAACATGTACCTTAGGAATACATGCAAGGAAGATCCATTGCATATAGGAAGATCACTTCTCATTTTACATTTACTAGAAAGAAAGGGTGAATTAGTATCAGCGAAATTTCTTGAATAAAGTGGAATACCTGCTTTGCATATCATATTAAATCCAATGAAATTGCCTTGCATACGGGCTCACGAAGTTAGGAAAGTCTTCAAAGAGTTTTGCATGTGAATGAAGCTCTTCTCTTACTCTAATTATTCATGATGTGGGATGGAGATCCGAGTAGATATCAGATATTTTTCATCCTGAAAGGTTCATTTCAAATATGAATGAACCTTTTGCGATGGTGCAAAATGTTAACTGTCCATGTCAATCAACATCTCTATAAAGTTGTGACTTCATGACTTAAAATGGATTTTAGGGAAGGACAAGTATTCCCTTTCAAAGCCATACACCGACATAAGGAGTCAAGGTTCCAGTCGGATTACCTAGAAGCTGTTTCACATACCTTATGGAACTAGAGATGGTCTATATGGGGTAATTGGATGTAGCGCTCCCCACCACTTACAAGTACACATACAATATAACTAACGTATGTGAAGAGCAATCCATTTTTGTCAGCAAACTGTTTCTCGATAATACTCACTCAGCCATCATAACAATACACCATCCAAACCTCCATGCAGTTAATCCGATAAGAAAGCATTCCTTCTGCTTCTGTAGTAACTGACAATTTTGTGGTATTTTGAACCAGTCTCGCTATCAAGGTAGATTGCTCCATAATGCACAAAGGTGGGCATATCACTTTTAGCTTTTGGTTAAAATATTTTAGTCTGGACATGATGGATTTGTGAAGTAGCAGATGTTGTCAAAAGGTATTAAGATTGGATAAGGAATATAAAAAACATATTTTACAAGCAAAATATCAATTTCTTAAAACATAGTTCTTGCTTTTCTACATTAAGCACAAAACAAACACAACAGGAATTAATGTAATAGCTTTGCTGAGAATTTGTGAAAAGTCTAATCAATATTTACAAATCTAGATGTTCATAGAATGTTCTGAGGATCAATAGGGAGACAACAATTATTTAATTTTATTACAATCTAGTAAAATGGTTGCTCTTCATTAACATGAGAAAGTTTCGGATCCAAAAATGACAATAATAACAAATGAAACAATAAAAGCATGAGTTTCTATACGTGTACTAGATTGAGATTTCCTCTTGTTCATCTACGGAATAAGAGAAAGTTACGCAAAGTGACTCCATATACTGTATCTTTCTTTGCATCTGAAATACAATATTTTGAAATAGATTCCTCATTTTAAATTAAATGTATTTATTTTTGCAGTTTGTACTATTCTGCCACTATCTGTTCTTTTCTCATACAGTTGACTAAAGTGGGATATTATGTGTGAAGATCAGCTTGAGACAAATTACCCAATAAATATATAATTTCTTTACGTTGCGTCATTCAGATATGTGCACAAAGTTGATTGAAGAAATAGTATTTGACTTGACACATGACTAATTTGGAAACAAACTCACAAAAAAAAACAATTTTTAATGAATGAATCAAACCTATTCTTACTGAGCCTATTTTGACAAGAGCTCATTAAAACAATTACTTTGGCATTTTTTTTTGCAGATGTGTTTGTCCTTAGATTAATCCATATTCTAGATTAAAGTCAATGTTTTTTAATAGTTTGTATTTGCAATTTCCATTCTATTTCAGTATTGTTTTATCACAATCGTATGATATGGATAATAGGTTTGGGACGTGCTCAAATGGTCAACAAGCAAAACATCATCAACTTCTGTAATGTAAATACCTCAAATGAGTTAACACCGCCGTTGTCTTATCCCATATCGATTGCAAAATTCTGTTTTTAGTCTAATGGTGGAATATGTATAACGAAAGCTGTCTTTAATTGACATTCTAGGGTTACGTGTCCTTTTCATAAAGGGATAATGCTGTAAGATAATTAAATGGAGATGCGAAATTCTGAAATGAGTGTTAAGAAAATGTATCCTTTATAAGGAAGTTTACTAGGACTGTTTTTGTAATGTACACTAACACTGCTATGTTTACATTAATGCATATTATCTAATCATCAATACATTATCCCATAATTTAATTTTCAGCGTGAACCAAAGAGAAGAAGTACTTCAGCCAGGACAAGGAAGGCGAACGACATACCCAGACCCAAAAAACATGGCAAGCCAAACGAACGTTCACTACATCATCAGTATTCTGCATTTGATATGGTAGACATGGATCCACAGATATACCACGGTAGCTCCGAAAACATTGCTGGATATGTATCATACACTCTCTATGACGGAGCTCATCCATATGGGACTCAGAGGATGTACACTGTGAATCCCATCCAATACCATCAACCTCAGAGACAAAAGTCAGGAAAGAAAATGTTGTAGATGAATATAAACAATGTTATGTGATAAATCTGTGCATTTTTTTTTACACATGTATTTTGTAGGTTCACTGTTCTTTATATTTGCGCTTGCTGTTTTAAGATGCATTTATGACAAAAAACATATTACTAAGTTTGCATATTAACTAGAAACGAAAAGCAATCATACCTTATACAGATATTTTATCTTAGATGCCTACAATAATAATTATCTAGACATATTTGTGGTTTCATATCCTGCTTTTAGATAAGACTTTGGAACAGTTTCTAATTGAAACTATACATAATGAACAAAATCAAGGTAACATAATTGTTTACAGTACTGAACATACATAGCTCTATAATATTGTTGCTTAGAGATTGTTTTCACTTCCTAATATAGTGAAATGAAGGTCGCTATAACATGTAACAGCATCGCAACCTAACCTATTGTTAATTCAGGAATCAGAGAGAATACCAGTCAACAGGACTGGTATTTTATTGTTTTTAGCATTCATAGAATATGACTTGTGCCTGAATCATCACTTAGTGTAACTAATTAAAAACCAAGTAAAACATCAAACAATAAGCTTACCTCATCCTCAACCTTGACTGCTTGAGCAATTTCAATAATCATGTCAATTTGTTTCTTTTATGCCCGAGTACATGTTGTTTATAAGGAAATGCAATCTTGTCAAGAAAAAAGTCCCATTATATATAGTGTTTTTACATTTTGAATCACTTGTATTAAAAAAAATGGCATGATTGCCATCACAATTTATTATATGGTTATACTATTTGGCAGTGATCTTCATGTTTTGATGACAACTTTTATCTAGATGAGACCTATGGACATAATTATTTTAGTGTCCGTTTAACACATTAACCCCAAATTTTGAGTTTTCTGGGGTGCGAGGTAGTAGGCTACTTCCAAGGTATGTAGCGTCTAGGTCATGCATGACAGTGGGTGGTATTATAGATAGGTAGACAGATTTAGCTCTACAATGATACCAAATAATCTGGAGATTTTAGTTGCACTACACAATACGGAAACCAAAAACCTAATTTTTTGGACCCATTTTTTTTTCCACCCAATATTCGCTTATGTTCGGAACCCGATTTTGTGTCCAGATTTTAAACTTATGGCCTCAGATCTAAACGAAACCGGTATGAAGAACAAAAAAACAAAAAACCAAAAAGAGAAAAACAAAACAAATTTTTTTTCATCTTCTGCTCATTCACTAGCAAATTAACCAATATAAAATCTTTTATTTGATTTTGTTTTAACACAATCATGCATTGGGCTAATGGATACTTGTTTGGAAGTTTATGTAGTAGCATGTATTCAGAAATAGTCCCCAAAACGTGTTTCCTACTCGCATCTCATGCGAAAACAGCAAAAACCTCCAGAGGTTAATGTGTTAATATATAACCATCATATACCTGAATTCATGTTATAATGATGACTGTTATGTCGGGGACTTCATGTAATACCATGCAGCTATATTATGTATTGATGATATATATATATATAGTCCAATAAATAACTTTAGTTTTAATTAGTTTATTTTATAGCAACATTTGCTGCATGTATCAATGTTATATGCTTTATTCATGCTACAATGGATAGTGGTATGCTTATAGATATTTAACATTTTAGTGCAATCTTGGTGTATTGGCAACATTAAAAATTCAAAGTATGTATCCGGTCTCTCAGAAAGAGTGTTATGTCTTTTAAAAAAATGCTGTACGTTATTATCAGCTGGTCATTGTTGTTGTTGCTATGAGGCAGAAGTGAAGGTATCACTGTAATGATTGTCACAGGATGAAGCCGAGTCGGAACTGGATTAGTGAAGACTCCGAAACCAGCTGCGGTTATAAGATGTTTATTATAAACGCCATTTAAATATGAACAAATCCGACACCATTATTAACAAAAAAGATAACGAAAATTATAGTTCCTAACATGGAACTATAAACAACACGTAATTCAACGAGAAAATTCAAAGATGAATTTAACGAAAAGAATTTTAAATAAATTTGAATAACGTCATATCACCCCTCAACAAATAAAAGTGTATGACCTACACCCCAATATAAACAAATTCTTGTCAAATACAAAGGGTGACCAAAGCATGTGATTCATGCACTTATCAATATAATACTCGTTTTATTCATCGATCTATCAACTCATCAATTTACCAATTTATCAATTCATGGAGCGATTTTGGAATATGCTTGAATTTTATTAATGTATCGTTCACATCAACGATATTGAAATGGGATCGCATGAAATTACGAATCTAACTCTCATATAACGATTTTGAAATGCGATTGCATAAAATTATGAATCTATTGTCAATATAACGATTTAGCCATGGGAATGCAATGACAATTTTCTCAGATAGCAATAGTGAAAATAACAATAACATCGAACATGGTGTATATATACATATATATATATATATATATACATATATATATATATATATATATATATATATATATATATATATATATATATATATATATATATATATATATATATATATATATATATATATATATAACTATTGCGGCGCTCATATGGCGTCTAAGATGTATTTGTGGTACCTTCCGCTCTAGTCAGTGGACAAAGAGGTCCCACGCATGGTCAACCCTTTCCTGTCTATTGAAAGACTCCTTGAGAGCTATCAAGTTTAACACAGATCTGATGGTCGCGAAGCATTGGTCCTACGCATTGTGAATACCAGTACACTTTTCCAAACCAATGTCACCTGACAGCGCACACGTCACAAGAAATGACACAGTTATGTGACTTCACATCACCAAGCCGTATATAAGGCAGCTAAAAGTATAACAATTAAACCATGTAGTACATATGACACGGTTAAGTATGCGCTCATGAATTCGTTACCCATTACATTAATCGTTCAATGCATGCAGCGTATAATTAAATTCAACCTATTTGTTTAGTTACAACAAATAACTAGCTCGAACAACCCTATTATATTTATATTATCATGACGTTGTATAAACTAGATATTCACTCTCTTTCAAATTAAGAGTAAATCCTAAAACATCTAATATATGAAATAATTATGTCATATAAAACGAATAGTGCTAAAGAATACAATTGTAAATTTCAACACCTCTTTAGCTCAAAATTCGCTCCCGTAAAGAGGTAAGCTTCCTGACAAGATTCGTCGTAGCAGAAAAAAAAATACCCCCCCCCCTCAGGTGACGCTTTACGCGGCAACGAAAACAGAGTACATTTTTGATCACATATACATATTTATATAAATCATATACAATTCAGTGACACTGATGGACATTAAAGGTTTCCTTAGTTTCTTTTTTTCAAATTCAATACATAATCGTAATACCGTTGGGGAAGTACTGTGTTACGTCAAAAATCCAGCTCTCTTAGAGTATACTATTAGCTAAAGGGAGCTAAAGGTTATCTGCCTGCCTATGTAGCGGTAAGGCAGAGAGATCTCCCATTAGGTATATGATTTGGCGGTAAAACATACAAATACATCAGATGCTACCTCCGCTCATGCCAAGAAGCACGCGCTCGTTACGTTATTGCCTCATTACACTATTATACATTTCTGGGTCACCCTTTGCATGCTTTATCTCTTCAAGGACCTTGTTTTCTAAAGACATTTGCAGGAATACAGTTTTATACACTTTCTTCCATTTTGTCTAATAAAATATAAATATGGTCAATGCGCAAACAACACCCAGCTCAGAACGACGACGTTACCAGTATACATGCTGTTTTCTCAGTGTGAATATTTTAAGGGGAGAAGGGAGACAATTCATCTTACTATTCAGCCACAGTGCTTGACCACCTACATCACTATCACAAGACTCAACATTTTGGAACATACTCTACCTTGCCTCAGCTTTACTGGCGGCATTAGCCTTTCCTCACTCAACCAAGATGATGTTACTTGTTCTCAATCATTGTCATCTGTTCTACGCTATCAAATGGCAGAGGAAGATTCAGCGTCAGAGTCTCCACTGACAATGTTTCTGCACCAGGAAGTGTTTTCTACTAGTACCAATCTATCACGAATATGCATCAGAGCTCAAGAAGACTATTGCTCTGAATCATGGTGTGGGACGTTCTGAAGTGGTGTCAACAAAGTCACATACTTGTTTATCATATCCCGAAATGCCTAAACCTAAAGGCTAGCTCTATGTCACTGAATACTCAACTAGTACAGTAACAGTGGTTACTTCATCCTTCTCTTCTCACTAAGATCTGTATCCGATGCGACCGACAGTTGGTAGTCTACAATACGACATGGTGAAATGCCAAATTCACATCCTTTGTCACTCCTGTACCAGACCAGAAAACTTGGGTATTTGACGCTCTATCATTAGATTCTACCAATCTGAATGCATATATCCACCCTCCAAAGCCTATGATTCCATAAGTGAAGCAATATAATCTGCCTGTTGCCGTAGCTTCATCGCATCACTGCGAATGAACGACCTCGTCAATTTTGTATTGGAAATCCAAGAGACAATTCGGGTTATCCTTCAACTACTCAAACAACGACGACTGCAGTTGTTCCATCCTTGTCCTGAGCTTAAGAACCTGCACGTCTGGATCATATCACACTGGTTTTCAGGCTTAAGCAATTCTCACTACCAGGTGTGAAGTGAATCAATTCGGCGCGACGCCTCTCCACTCTCAAAGTATGTCAGGGCAAATGGCATATAGTTACTTATACTATACTGCAGATAGTTATTTTTCTTTTCTATCTTTTAGAAAAGAGCAATTTATGAACGCATATGATTATAGGTTACCGCTCTATGATTGCTGAAACCTTGCATCGTCACCATGGGCGAAATAAAATCGGACAAATCCAAGACGTTGTCGACGATATCGACAACAATGTGTATACCGAACATTAGCTTTAATCATATGCCCAAAACATAACCTATCTTGGGTATTAAATTGGATCGACAAGACAGCTCTTTGGCACACATGTTTTTACATGGCATGATTCTTCGTGAACTTAACGATGGCAAGCGGACTTCGGACAATGCATGCCCTATCAGCAGATCCGAATTTCATGCACAATCCGACATGACACGTTATTCTGTTACTCATGAAGGCATTTTCTTTCATCGCCATGAACTGGTTCTCTCTAAGCAATCTTTCGTCATGTAATCTCTCCCTCATCTGGACACGTCAATTGAAGGCCACCTACGAGGCCAGCTATGGGCTTTCATCTATAGCTATTGCGTCTGTTCCCAGATTTAATTAATTTGTCTTTAGTTCGCGTAGTGTTCCGTTTGCTATTTGTTTGCTTAATTCTGAAAACCTGTCTTTTTAAAGAAATCAAGTTAAACTCTTAAATTGCTGTCACTTTTACAACAAGTCCATCCTTGATGCATTTATTCAGTCTACATGATACATGATTTGGCATTCGAAGTATACCTGAGGTGCGATGCTTTTTAAATTGTTTTTTGAAAAGATCACGTAGTGTTGTTTGATGATGATGTAAGTACAATGTTTAGTAATGAATTAATGGACTGAGCAATTAATTTTGAATACGTGGGTGCATATTTCATCCAAATATTGGATTAGTTAACATAGGAATGCACATATGTACTAATGAAAAATAAAAATAAATTACGTAACAAAATACAAACACAAGGGGTGGGTGATTTACAGTGATTACACAATGAAAATATGAGTATAGTTTACTCAGCTAGTACACAATGTAGAATTTTACTTATGTAGTAAAATGAATTCATTCAGATAGTGAAATTGTGCAAACAGAAAAGGGAAAGATATTCAACTTATTTTTACACTCCCGAAAGATAAAATGGGTTTTACGAACCCCACAATTAGCCCACGGCTACAAGATTATATTACGGAGAAACACTCCTTCATCATCTCACTTAATTTCAACTCCACGGCTGTTACAGTTTAGCTTCACAGCTGCTACGGTCAATTCATGTGGTTGGCTTTACATCGTGCACCACGTCGACCCTGATCACCTCGATAACTTTGAACGCTCGGTTCACTTTAGACACTCTAGACACCCTTGACGCTCCAAACCATCTGAGAAATAAAGTGATTTCACTATTTGGATTCATAGCTATTTTGGAATTACTGTGAATTCATTTAAATTCTTTTTGCGATTATATTATTGTGATTCAGAAATACACTAGTACAATATGAACATCATACGGAATAACAACGTTTAGGACTCTGGTTTTTGCTCTTTGTGTTTTTGAAGAAACAAAAAACTATAAACCAATATTCTTAATATTACCTACCCCATAATTTATTGCAAACAGGATTAACACAACATTAATATATTTAATTATTGATGATGAAAGTGATTTTAGGATTAGCAGATCTAATTGTTTAAACATTAGAGCAGTATACAATGTAATCTTTACAATTAAAATCAAAAGCTACCTAAATTGCTGCAACAGACTGACTTTGCAAAAGCCCTAAATTATATGGAATTAAATATTCTTATTTAAAATACCCAATTTGTCCAACTTCAGTAATTAAAAAAACGCAGACTGAAGCATTGCACCACAATACACAATGATTTGTAGGTGGTAGTGGGCATGATTCATCTTGGTCTTATTTGCGGAGAGAACACATAAGAGACCCATTTCACTTTATCTGTTTCTACACTATAATTTTATTATTGGCATCAATATAAATGGAAAGGTAATTGTTATCTTTCTCCGAAAATACTATCCCGATTACATTAACTTTAATGATATAAGCCAGCTGTCTCACGAATCTAGCCCTTCTAGAAAGACAAATATTCGTCTTTTCTGTCAGATATATAGATGGGGCAATACATTGTATCGAAGATTCTCCTTCCCACGGCCAGGTGTCGCGAATTTTCAAGCTGTGCTATATGCCAATGAGGATTTTTGCATGATTGGATGGTTGTTTTGTTTTTAAAGCAATGTGATCGTATAGTTTTCTCGAGAAACATAATTTGCTTAAAGATTTATTTATCCTTAAAATACTTACCCGATCACATTAACAGTAGGAAAAAGTCATATATAAAGAGGGAATGATGAGCAACCGACCTGTACGTCGGGTATACTTCTTTATTAAAATGGAATCTCCCTGCGAACCATAACCCATTCTATTCACCTGATTAGCAACACAACCCCTATATCGGTTTATGACGATGACTATTGAACCTTATTACTGACTAAAGTTCGCTGACAAATCCAGCGACACTTTCAGACTATGTTGACGTTTTGTTGTCTCTGGTGGTCATCTGATCTTTTGAGATCTCAGAATACGCCAAGCAAATAATCGACTTCAGCCACAATGATAGAACTTTAGCAGTGATATCCTGCTTCCTGGTTTTTACCAAAAGAGAGAGAGTCGCTTGCGTGTACCACGACTTGTTCATATGTGCTTCACGTAGTACTTGAAGGCGCAAACAGGGCAAGCAAGGTTACCTGTAAGGGAAGCATAAAAAGATCACCGAGCCAGATCAAGTTCGCTGACTCAGTGAATGACCCAAGTAGTTGCAATAACTCTCAGAAATCTAAGTCATGTTGCAAACGGACTTTAAGAGTTCGACTGTAACAGAATTGTTACCGAGTGGATGGTGGATTAAATGAACAACACAAACACAATGTGTGAAAGATAATATAAATTTATGAAATAAATTATTAATGAAAAATAATGATGTATCAACACAAGAACTCATGCGTTCAACCCACGATTACACTCACAACCATTCACAATACATGAATACATTTAATACAAAATAAAACACAGATACAAAGGAATCTCTTGAACTATACACAGATCCAAGGAACCTTTACAAAAGTTATATTAACGCAAGTATAAATTGCGATAACAAATACAAAACATCAAACTATACTATCGCACGTATGGATTGCGACAACTACCACGAACATATACATGTATTTAATCAAGTTGCTAACTTTTATTGAGATTCATGTAATCCCTTGAAATACTATTGTGATTTGAAGTAACTATGTAAATATAACAATGTATTCAATTGTACTACAATTGCAACACACACATGTGTCTCGACCCTGAATAACCGTACGATTCACCAACTGTTGAATCGCCGCCCAGCTTCCCCGAATACCTAGGGTTGACCAATACTTTTATCGGCCGTTTGCCCTTCACGGATCCACCACAGTTATACGTACAGACATCATACAACATCTACTAGAACCAACGTTCCCAAATACCTAGATGCCACCCCGGAATGTTTACACCTCTAGACAGCTCCGACACTCAGACTTCTAGATTTCCGGATATTTACACATCACGACAGATGTAGACGGACCGACAATCCGACAGACAGAAAAGTCAGATACCTCAATTTGATCGCACAATTAAACAGCATAATCACGGCACAATCAATCACATTCAGCTACAATTCAGAGACATTCAGAGCCGTTCAGCTACAAATCAGAGACCTTCCGCTACAAATCAGAGACGTTCAGCTGCTAATCAGCCCTTTGGCTGCAGACAGAATGACGAGCTATCCCTCCTGTGATAAGATACTTCTGGACTCAGAAATATTCTGCATTATATATCCTCAAATAGGTGAGCAGAATTCACGGCAAAATTACCGTGCACCCCGTGATTCTAATGTTCCTGACTTCAAGTGATACGAAGTCAGGCACATGCAAATCGTTACACGCCGCTTACCTTGGAAAAAAACCACTTATTCACCCCAGGTAACGCATGTACGACGAAACGAAAAAAAATGGTGAAATTAGTTTGTAATTCAAGAAGAAATAAATTTAATTTTCGCCTAATTCTGTGACAATACCTCCCCACCCCCCACCCCCAAGAATAAAAATGTACACATTTTTAAAACTAACACAGAATAGAAGAAAAATTACTACTGATGATATCTTTCAACATTTACACTGGTTATACTACAATCTGGATTTTAATACTGGGCAAATTCATACAAATTTCCCATCATGCCCTACTCAAGTAGTCTGCGCCTATATTTTCAACTCCCCTTATTGCTTCTACACGGAAGCGATAAGGTTGTAGTGTTAGCGCCAAACGCATCAACCGAGCGTTAGCGACCTTGGCCTTGTTTAAATACAGTAGGGTTGGTTATCAGTCTCGAGAATGAAATCTCTCCCAAATAGATATGCGTGATACTTCCCAATTCCCCATACTACGGCCAAACATTCCTTTTCTATAACGGAATAATTTTTCTCCCTGGGTAGCAATTTCCTACTCGAGAAGCTACGGGTAACTTACTGTCGTCTTGCTCTTGCAGTAAAACTGCCCCCAACCCAGTTTCAGAAGCATCTGTTCTTAGAATAAAAGGTTTGCTGACATCTGGCAATTTTAATATAGGTGCACTAACCAGTTTCTCTTTCAGAACACAAAATGCTATATCTTGTGACCGTCCCCATTCAACTTTATTTGGTTGCCCCTTCTTGGTCAAATCAGACAGTGGGCTAGCAATGGCTGCATAGTTCGGTATAAACTTTCTATAAAAACCTACTAGACCTAGAAATGATCTTACCTGCGTTTTGTTGGTTGGCTTTGGTGCGTCTCTAATTGCTTCAACTTGCTAGGGGTGAGGATTTAACTGACCCATACCGCTGACCCTATGACCCAAACAATCTAAATCTGTATAACCAATACTGCATTTAGTGGGTCTCACTGTGAGGTTCGCTCTGCGGAGTCTATTGAAGAGCTCGCTCAGGACGGACACGTGCTCACTCCAAGTATTCGTGTACACGAATATGTCGTCTACAAAGCTATCAACGTTTGCTAAACCTTTAAGCAACTTTCACATCAAAGGACAACAGGTGGCGCTGGCTCCAACTAACCCGAATGGCATCACTTTGAATTGATACAATCCTTTCTGGGTCGCAAATGCTGTCAAAGTTCGGGACTCTGGGACAATGGGAACCTGCCAATATCCCTTAGACAGATCCAATTTGGAAATCCATCGGTTTCCCGACAACTTTGCAAATAGACCCTCCATATCTGGCATTGGTTCTGCATCGAACACAGTGATTTTATTTAACTGCCGAAAGTCAATACAGAATCGGTTTGTCCCGTCCTTTTTCCTGACAAGCACTACTGGAGAAGAATATGGCGAGTTGGAGGGTTCGATCACCCCCAGATCCAACATTTTACCCACCTCTTCGTCCACAGCTTCACGTGCGTTGTATGGCACCGGATAGCCCTTGATTCGAATAGGGTCAGACGTACTCAGTTTAAGTTTGAGGTCCAACAAAGTTGTACAACCTGGTCTGTCTGTGAATACATAAGAGTGTTTAGCCAAGAGCGCATTAATCTGTTGACGCTGGTCTTTCATCAACTCCGCACTCACATCGACTTTATCTATCCCTTCCCCCGCAACTCCCAAGGGACATTCAAGGGAACTCTCGATATTCGAATCTGCTTCATCATCGTCTACGACTGCCGTACAAACGACATTTAAGACCCCCTTTTCAACATTGTCGCTCTGTCTCTTGATATACAACTTGAGCATGTTAGCATGGAATGTCTTTAAATTACCGTCCATGTCAATTTTATAGTCCATGTCACCTTTTACCTTTTTAACTTCATAGGGACCTTTCCACTGGACTAATAACTTATTTGAGCTCGTTGGAAGAAGCAATAGCACCTGATCTCCTACAAGAAATTTCCTATTTCGCGCTCTGCTGTTATAATACTTGGCATATCTGCGCCCCGATTTAATTAATTCGTCACGTGCCATCTGGCATGTACTTTCAAGTTTATTTCGCAGATCTAACACGTACTGGTAAGTTACTTTTATTTCCTCGTTCGCAACATCACCAGTCCATAGTTTGCGTAGTATCCGCATCGGGCCTCGAACTGTTCTACCGTACAACAGTTCGAAGGGTGAAAACCCTAAACTTTCCTGCGGTACTTCACGGTACGCGAACAGAACAGCGTTTAAATAACGGTCCCAGTCTTGCGGACGTTCCGCGCACATCTTTCGTAGCATGCTTTTCAGGGTATCATTAAACTTCTCTACCAGTCCATTGTACATCGGATGGTATGGGGTAGTGTTTAGCTGTTTAATGGATAACAGCCTACTTATTTCACCCATGAGGTCAGAGTTGAATTGGGCACCACAATCAGTGAGGATTTCTTCTGGCACCTCTACCCTACTGAAGATATCAACTAATGCCTCAGCTACCCTTTCCGTTTCAATAGTTGGTAACGCTACGGCTTCGGGGTATCTGGTCGCGTAGTCAACCAGAGTAAGAATATACCGATTCTTTCTTTCGGTAACTGGGTGTATTGGTCCTACAATATCTACTGCCACTCTTTTAAACGGTGTATCTATTAATGGCATCTGTCCTAAGGGCACCCTTGTGACCCTTCCCTTACATACGGTTTTCTAACATACGTCGCACGACCTACAGAACCGTGTGACATCGCCATTAACACCAGGCCAGTAGAATTCAGCGACTACCCTGCTAGTGGTCTTA
Source organism: Unio delphinus (assembly GCA_029339505.1). Lineage (NCBI taxonomy): Eukaryota > Metazoa > Mollusca > Bivalvia > Unionida > Unionidae > Unio > Unio delphinus. The sequence continues at coordinate 2,034,465 of JAQISU010000009.1, read as the reverse complement.
GCCTTACCTAGGTGTCCTGCAATGCTTGACTCATGCGCCACCCTAAGTACTTGAGATCTATATCTCTGGGGTACGACCACTTGCCAATACTTCTTACCCTCCCGAGCGCTAAACTCTCTATGAATTAATCCGTTCTTGAGTACGAATCTCGAGCTACCCCCACCATTGCAGTGTTTAATCGCGCCGGACGTGATTTTCTCAACAATTGTTTTGATGGATTCATCACGTTCTTGCTCTTTTTTGAAATCATCATGCGAAATTCCTGAGATCGATTCAGGGACTATTAATTTTTGAAACGCGGTTTTCTCTCGCCGTGTTTGCGCTCGCGTTTCGATTGCCTCGGCCAAAGGCATTTTAAAATCGGCCATGGTTGGAAGACGGGAACCTTCAACATTACCGATCGTCAGATCGTAAATAGGGTTTTCCATACAAAGGGCATCAACAGTTCCAGTGAGGAAAGGTGTTTTTTACCGTGATCCTTGCTACGGGAATGCGACCGATCGTCTGATCAAGTAACATACATGGGGACTCCCACCCGAGCATTTGGTTATCCTGCACGAGACTACGTTTGATCACTACGCCCGTGCAACCAGTGTCACGTAATACTACGACTTCTCAACCGTTGACAAACCCTCTCGCGGTTGGTACTCGCGCTTCGGGAAATAGACACTTGCCAAGCGAATGAATACATGGTTCTACCTGTACGATATTATCAGATATACCTTTACTTTGTATAGCCACTGCTACCTTATGTACAAGTCCCTTTCTTTTAGGACAGTCTTTTTGAACATGACCCCATGCATTACACTAGTAACATTGCAGACGCTGAATACCTGGATTCCTAACTGACCTATTTGCCTCAGCTGACTTTACAAGCTCCCTAGGCATCGGTCTCGCAGACTGGTTTCCAGACTTAAAATCTTTTGAAACCACGTTCCGGGTTCCCCCATGAGCTTCGGCAAAGAAATCGGCTTGCTTAGCCATATCTTTTACGTTTGTGAAGACTTTCTCTTTCAGAAATTGATCTAATTCCCGCCCAACTGTATTAAATAATTGATCTCTAAGCAAGAAATCAGTCAACCCTTCAAACGTTTTCACCGCTTTGCCGCATTCAATCTACCGCTCAAAATAGTTCGCAATTCTAACGGTGAACTGACCAAAGGTTTCTCCCTTATCGGGCTTGCTATACCTGAACACTTTACGAAAACCCTGTTCAGTGAGCTCGTACCTTTTGAGAAGTGCTTCCTTTAGGACGTCGTACTTAAACACATCGTCTATAGGAAGTCGTTAGTATACATCCAGTGCTTTATCTTTTAATAGAGCACTAAGATGCAGTGCCCAGTCATTTTTACTCCATTTCTGGTTTACGGCATATCGCTCAAACCGATGAAGATAGCTATCCATGTTATCTTTTTCATCGTCAAAGGGAGGTAATTTGGGGCCCCTTAATTTTCTAAAGGCAGAATCGTGTTCTTTTCCAGATGTTTCTAATTCTACCTTACGCTCATAATCCCGTTGCTTTGATTTTTCTTCTAACTCTAATATTTCTACTTTTGTTCGTTTATCTAACTCTATTCGCCTTTCCTCCGCTTCCCTTTCCCATTCTATCCTGTCCTTTTCGGCCTGCTTCTCTAATTCTATCTTTTCCCTTTCGGCCTGCTTCTCTAATCCTATCTTTTCCCTCTCAAAGGCCCATTTCCTTTCATCGGCTACCCTTTCTAATTCCCGTTTCCTTTCATCGGCTTCCCTTTCTAATTCCCGTTTCCTTTCATCGGCTACCCTTTCTAATTCCCTTTTCCTTTCTTCGGCCTCCCCCTTTTCCTTTTCTAATTCCCTTGACCTTACCCTTTCTTCTCTTTCCCGGGCTTGTTCTTCTTGAATAAATTTCCTTAAGCTTTCACCTTTATATCCAAATTCTTTGCCTAAGGCAACCAAGTCCTTAAGGGATGACATGACAATTGTAATATGAAAATAGATATATATAACACAGGCTGACCTTATCTTCCTGATGAAGGTAACCAAACCAATGATTTAAATACGTTTATACTGGACACACGGACCTAGATAAACTAAACAAAAAAAAACCCTACTTTAGTATTATCTTGTCAAGAAGGTCACGCTCAAATATAAACATTAAATGTATACTTTCACAAAAATGATTGACAGTTCACTTAATCCAGATATCCCACTTCTGACGCCATTGTAACAGAATTGTTACCGAGTGGATGGTGGATTAAATGAACAACACAAACACAATGTGTGAAAGATAATATAAATTTATGAAATAAATTATTAATGAAAAATAATGATGTATCAACACAATAACTCATGCGTTCAACCCACGATTACACTCACAACCATTCACAATACATGAATAACTTTAATGCAAAATAAAACACAGATACAAAGGAATCTCTTGGACTATACACAGATCCAAGGAACCTTTACAAAAGTTATATTAACGCAAGTATAAATTGCAATAATGAATACAAACATCAAACTATACTATCGCACGTATGGATTGCGACAACTAGCACGAACATATACATGTATTTAATCAAGCTGCTAACTTTTATTGACATTCTTGTAATCCCTTGAAATACTATTGTGATTTGAAGTAACTATGTAAATATAACAATGTATTCAATTGTACTACAATTGCAACACACACATGTGTCTCGACCCTGTATAACCGTACGATTCACCAACTGTTGAATCGCCGCCCAGCTTCCCCGAATACCTAAGGTTGACCAATATTTTATCGGCCGTTTGCCCTTCACGGATCCACCACAGTTATACATACAGACAGCATACAGCATCTACTAGAACCAACGTTCCCAAATACCTAGATGCCACCCCGGAATGTTTACACCTCTAGACAGCTCCGACACTCAGATTTCTAGATTTCCGGATATTTACACATCACGACAGATGTAGACGGACAGACAATCCGACAGATAGACAGTCAGATACCACAATTTGATCTCACAATCAAATGGCGCAATTAATCACATTCAGAGACGTTCAGCTACAATCAGATACGTTCAGTGACGTTCAGCTACAATCAGATACGTTCAGAGACGTTAAGCTACTATCAGCAACAATTTCAGAGATGCTCCGCTACAATATCAGAGATGCTCCGCTACAATATCAGCTACAATAAAGAGACCAAACTAATAATAGTTTTTTCTAAAACAATCTACAACTTAGATAACGCTATTGCATTTAAAGTCTAATAGTGACTAGTAATTCCAAATATTCCACGTTTAAATCTGCATTGTAATAAAGGCATCATTACATGAAATGATAAACTGAATAAAAATTCACAATAAAACGAAATATAAATTTAACACTCACCCCTTTGGCTGGAGAAAGAATGACGAGCTATCTTTCCTGTGATAAGATACTTTTGGTCCCGTAATATTAGTTTGTAATTCAAGAAGAAATAAATTCAATTTTCGCCTAATTCTATGACATCGACGATCCGTACTACGAGAGCACCGTATTAGACTGAGTTTAGTGAGATACTCCACGCCGAGATGCGATGTAAAAAATACTCTGAGATTAATGAAAACCGGACGGCTGCCAGATAGCTAGCAGGCCTAGATGATTCAGATGTGATAGGTCTTTTCTGACCTTAGGGAGAATACAATTTACTCATGGTTTCCATCTTGAATTTCGCAGGCATAATATATTGGTTGCAAAGACTCAGGTCGATGATCGGATTCCACTTGCCATTCACCTACCTGTAATAAACCCCCCGAGATTGTGGTTTTAAAATCACCACTGCCCCTTTATCAATGACCGACTGTATCTCCTCTTGTAGATAAGTTTCCATCTGATTTGACTTGCGATCAGTGAAAAGGCTAGAGGTGGAAAGATGAGGTTACACATTTGAAGTCCCTCTGACCTAACTGACTCATTCGTTCTGAGGAAATATTAGGATCCTGTATGACTGGAACTCCAGGAGTCGGGCACGGTAAGCCGTCTGTAAAATGTGGTGTTGGCACGTCCGTGTCAGAATTAGGAGGCTTAGAGGCAGATCAATTTGGTTTCTTGTCTTCCCTGTAAGGTTGACTCCTATACTTGTAAGATTGTTTCCTCCGGAACTTAGGCTGGGATCTGAACTGAATGTTTTTCCTGAATATATCCATTGATTGGATGGTGATCGAATGTCTTCTATATTGCCGGCATTGTTAATTAAGAGTCAAAAACGGTTTTCAGTAATGTCATAATATGATGTGGCTTGAGCAACGTGAAACGAAAACATGCGACACTGTATCAGGTCAAGAATAGCAGAGGCAGCTAGCATACTGGCCATGGAATGATGAACTGCCAAATTAATGACCAAAGCCAAATTAATGACCAAAGCTATTTGAGTCGTTCACTTCCAGGCGAGTTAATTGCCCGATGTTTCTGCAAGCTGGAAGCCAATGATGCCAAATCTAGCGTCAAAGATGAAGTAACAACGTTTCAGACCAGCTTCGAAATGGCATGGAATAATTTTTTGTCAACCTTAAACACCCACCCGCACCCCACGCTCCCATAAAACAAGCCAAAAATCAAACAAATCAGTACGAGGTTGACAGTACAAACGCAAAGCTTAAAACCTAATGACACCAGGTGGTGGTATATGGAAGTTGTGGACAGGATATATTGTCTTTTGTCTATACGAGATAGACAAACAAGACGAATTATCGTCATTTTAGTAGGGCTAAATTTCAAAGGTATCAGGCTTATATTCCAAATGTTGATATGAGAACGTATTTGAAGGCTTAATGAATGTCTAATATATCTGTATGGTCATAATAATTTCTGGATTTTTTTAAAGCCTTTAAGAATACAATGCTCACAATAAAATTCATCACCAGGTCTCCAATCCCAACGGAAATAGAATGAAATCAAGCAAGTTCAGTACAATCTGTTCGTCTCAACATCTTTGGGGCAATGGTTATATTGTCAATATAAGTAGATGTCAAGATAAGTGTTCAGGGAAATGGCTGAAAACCAGTCAAATTTCGTATAGAATTTACACAGAGAAAATAAGTAATGGACATTTTGAAAAATGAGGTCAAAATAGTTTTCAAATATACTTGTATATGGACAACTTAATTTTGTTACCAGAGTATAATGCTATCCATAATGTGTTATGTCTGTAAATTTCTGTGAAAGATCCATGAATTCAATCAAGCATAGGTCACGTTAGAATTCGTGTATCGGTCACGCTGCATTAAAAACATGCAAATAAACACATGTATAAAAGAAATGGTAGCCATCGTTTGCTCCATATCCCATTGTCAACAAACAAATCACTAAAACCATGATATTCACATCTGCCCATAGCACATTCTTAAACTGGCCAAGATGTTGGTCTGCCTGAGACAACAAACATGATCATCTTACTCAGAGACTACCAAGGAGGTGAGTCAGGAAATGAAAACCTGTCAACTATCGAATACTTTTCACAGACATCATTGTGAGATGCCCCACCTTCAATTGACAGTTACTTGATTTAAAGAGATTGTAAATTTAATTGATTTTTATGCTGCCATATGGTTTGTCATGAATGAAAATGGTGCAGAACTGATACTTAATACTGTCACAATGGCAGTCTTGACATTCCTGCTATCGCAACTCCTAGCTGGATGGTAATTTTGACATTTTTGTAATGTCGATTTGGTTTGACATTCTTGCCAAAAGTGCGGAATATGTGTTTTAGAAACACAAGCAGGTTTCATCAGATTTCCATATTTGATTTGAATGTTGCAGGAATGTTGTAGGAAGGTTATTTAATAACGTTAGACAGCAACGTTTTCGCAACGTTCCCACTTGTTCACCAAATAACGTTGCCACAACATTATTTGACAACGTTGCCACAACCTTACCACAACGTTGCTGCAACGTTGTAGCAACGTGGAATTGTTAGCTGGGATTGGCATCCATCATAAACATTTTCTTTTCATGCGAAAAAGAAACTTTCACTGCACAATATATTTGTTCCAATCACTGATCACTTTGGAAAATACAACAATCAGATCTAACTGCTCATACTGCTTGGTGCAGACTTCCTTTGATGAAGGGTATTTTATTTTTATTGAAGATTGTAGCTGACTTGCTTTGATCAAGGGTACATTCCATTACTGATGCTGCTATGAAAGGCCAACTTTGGAGGACCAGACAAATCTCTGTTTGTTAACACAACAGCTAAATTAAATAAATGTTGAACAAAGCATGGGTCGAAACTGGACGCTTCATTGATGTAAATAAGGGTTATATTACATTTGGGACCTAGGGGTTATGCCATATACTTTTTAATATCTCTACATTGACACAAACATGACTACTTGTATAGCATCGATAGACCATGAGCCAGGGACTTTTTTGTCAACATAAGAGGAAGATTGTGTACATGAATAGGAACCATGACATTGATGTTGTTTCTGAATATTTGCATGCTAAAAATTTGATAAATCGAAATCCTCCAGATCTGAAGCAAAAACTACTGACAAAATTTTGCATGTCTCCTATGCCGAACTCAAAAGTTATGTCATAGGTTCAATTTAAATCCAAATTATCTAAGGAGGGGAAAATATTATTATCCATGTCAGTCCATTCAATCCTCTCATATCCTGTTCTGCTTTTTTATGTCTCTCATAAATTTTGTTTCTGCTCAGTAACTTTAGCAGGAAATAATGAAAAGATTAGAAATTTGGTTACACAGCTGCACATTAAGAGGTCCCCAAGTCAAGTTTGATCTTCACTGTTTTCTACAACAAGAGTTATGTCCCTACTTGCCAAAACCTTAATTCCACTAACGTCTGCAAATATATTTGGTATAACAAAATCCATGACAAGCTCATATGCACCATTTTCCAGCATAATTTAACCCACTTATGACTCCAGTTTAACTCTGAACTTGGCCTTTACATTTTCTGTCTGTTCTAGTAGAGGACTTTATTGTCTAAGTTGAATTCAGTATGAGTCTCTACATGAAGAAAATATAGTCTGATTGTCAACTTCCTCTTGCAAAATAGTAGTATTTGACTTAAATCTTAAATTTCCTGTCAGTAACTTCTAAAGATCTTCATGGATTTAAACTCAATTTGATATAATGTTTTATCCTAACACTGAAGTTTAATTTTTGAGGGAGTTATGGCCCCTATTTAACTTACAACTTTACCTGTAATTTCACCATATTGGTGGAAGTCTCTGTGGCATATTGACATATTCATATTTTCAGTGGTGTGTATATTGGATTCCTATCAGTCCTATATGTGTGTGTGTGTGTGTGTGTGTGTGTGTGTGTGTGTAGTTTCACAAATTTCCATATGCTTTCTTTTCATTTTCAGATGGGAGTATTCATGTTTGTCCTTTGACCTTTATCAATCCCTTCTCAGTCCCTAATCAGATGTGTAAAATAATATTTAAAATGCATCAATCCATTCTCAGTCAGTAATCAGATGTGTAAAATAATATTTAAAATGTATCTGACAGATTGTAAAGTCGATTGAAGGATGAGTGAAGATGAACTATGGAATCATCTTTATTTTTCAATAAACATATTTATATGGAAATAGAACTCTCCATATTTAATTTGTCATGACAACAAGAAAATAGTTATCAGTAGTTTTTAGATGGTCAAGTAGTTTGTACATAGACTTATTCAGTCATTACTCTACAACTGTTCAAATCAGTGCCAAGCTGATTTTGCTGCAAAAAAAGCTAATTTATAAAATGATCAACAGAAAACACTCAGGAAGAATTAAATATTTATAGCGTGTGCAACATATCAGTGAAGTGTTCATACATAATAAAAACATGTACAAATGATACATCCGTAAATTATTAAACAACTTGTACCACTGTACTCTGCTCATTACATCAGCATAACATGGAAAGTGCTAAACATATATTGTTCCTAAATGAGTAAGATACTGTACAAAATACAGACCAGTTTCCACCTACAGAACCATATTTATTATATTGACTTTCCTCAAATAAATAATTACATGTTTCATTCTGAATCATAAGACTCGTATATTGCACTTTATCTAGTGTTATACTCTGGAAATTATTCAGAATGAACATACTGCCAAAGGTTAATTTTGGTGCTACCCAAACTACCAGTTTGTGAACTTGTCATAAATGCATATTCAATAATAATGATGGAAGCTCTTTAATTTTGGTTCTTTTGCAGTTTTCAATCAACAGGGTAGAGCTGCAGAGTACACACTCTATCACTTTCTCTGGAATTAAATATATACCAAATTTGTTTTTAAAACTCAAACAAAAAGCTTAGTTGAACTATGTACTTGTTAGTGCTTTGAAGAACAAAATGCATGTAAAATAATAATTAAGGAAAAAGATGATCTTGTCAAGTTTATATTAAATTTATTAGGTAGACACAATTCTAAAATGGAGATACATTTTCTTTTACATATTCAATAAAGTGTCTGACTGTATCAGTCTTTGTGTATGTGATTGTTCCTTTTGTGTTAAGTTTGGTTTTCTTCGATATCGCTGGCAGTGAAATTGTTAAACAGAAGAGACAGCTTGTGTTTTTTCAGGTGATAGGTGATTTGTGCTCTGACAAAATCAAAGTATAATACATAAATACACTATCCTTAGTTGACATGTCTACAGCTGAATAAAAACATTACAGGCATGGATTTTAATACAAATAATATTATTTATTGAAATTACTGAATGGTTTAATAAATCAAGAGGCCAATGTGGACCTGATATGGTTCACATGTTTTACATAACATAGACTATTTCACATAGATATATGTTGTTTCATAATAATATAATTGTATGTAAAATATATTCCTTACCTTTTATATGTATAATCTATCTGAATATAAACTAACCACATTTTATACAATGATAAAGACATTATTAATTTTTTTGTTTAGCTTGAACAAAATTTCTTGGATAAAAAACCTATTTATGATATATTTAATAATGAAGTAATGATAATACCACTTTTATCATCACAGTGGTAATTTCAATCTTGGAACCATTTTTTTTCCCATTTAGAAAATATATTAGCCTTTATGCTTGTTATTCCAACTTATATTTCCATATTTAAACCTAATTCATTTTTATTCCTTTCTTTCTCCTTCTTTTCCTCAGGATATAGAGACTTTAAAATATGTCAAGACTGGTGTATATTTCTGTAATCAAAGAGGAAAAAACATAAAAAAAAGTCGAAAAATGAACTCCAAACAAAAATAGTAGCCTTCAGGTATTAACTTTAAAAACAAAATAGTCTCCCATGTGAATCATGTCATTTGTCCATGACTAAATATATAAAACCAGTTTCGTTTTGGTTCAATATTCAGCGTCACTGTACCTATTACAACAAACGAAAGTTTGTAGGGCAAAACGCTTGATCAAATCTAGTTATAAAATTGTTAACAAGGCAACTATATCTCTTGTCACAATAATAATCATGTCTTCAAATGCTGATTGCAAACCAAAAATAAGTGGCAATCAAAATTTGGGTGCAGTGTCTGTTACCAAACAAAAGTGCAGGCTTACAAAGGAAACACAAAAATACAAAAAACAAATAAAGTACTAAAATCCTTTTAGGTGAATTTACATATGCTTTATTTCACAGATGCAGTGAGTATTTGGGTTCAGAGTTGAGTTGTGATTGCATTGTTTAAACTTGATTGTGTCTGCTGTTGACAAATTTGATCTGAAGTCACAATGTTGTAGCTGTTGTTACTATTACTGTGATCTTGTAAGGAGCTGATACAAAGCTTGATTGGAAAGCACTGGAAACTGATTGGGAACCAAAAGACGGCCTAGAATTTACTATTTAAAACATTCCTTAAGTATCATGTGACCTTTCATAGCCAATCACAATAAAGAAAATGCAGTAAATTCATAACATTTAAAACTAATGATAGACAACCTTGAGAGTTTATGTGAGAGTTCAAAACATGTGTACACTATATATGATACTTCAGTATAATGGCTGGATCTACCTTTGAATATAACCTTCAAGCAATCATTGAAATTAATACTGTAGTCATAAGTGTGATGTTAGAATTTACCTCCAATAAAAAGGTCATTTAAACTATTTAAATTCAGTTTTCCTGGTGCTGTTAAAAAGCTAAAACACAGAAAACTATTTCTTAAGCTACGGTATCCCTAAGGAAATGAAATCTTACATCCATTGGCATAATACAACTAATGTGATTAGCTTCAAAGGTTCAAAAGTATCCAACAATATGTCGCAAGACTGACCTTCAAGCAACCAAAGAAATTAATACTGTAGTCATAGGAGTGAAGTATCTAACAATCTGTTGCAAGACATAGCTTAAAATACTGAGTCTAAATAAAATGGTCAATCTGCTGTAACTTCTTGATAATTCTGCTTCCATGCTTTACGGGATGGTCGCAGCTCATCAATGCGTCTTTTTTTGGTGACCTGTTTTGCCAAGTTCTTCTTAATCTTCCTCTTTGCAGCAAACTCTGGATCAGAAACTGCCTGTTAAAAAAACCCACCAAATCAGTACTTATTTTATGGTCTCTGCATTGTTTATAACAGAAGAAAAAGAAAGCCTCTTGCATTCTGAATTAAAAAGCACCTGCAACTTTTAATAAAACAAAAGTACCAAATGTACTCACTTATAAGACATGTACAACTGCAAAATGAACAGACCCAGCAAATATGGGTCTATGAAGTTTGTGTGGAATATTAAGTAGAACAAATAATAATCTGCTGGCATATCATGTGACATTAGATCAGGGTGCATGTAGTTTCCAGTTTGACTCAACTTATTAAGCAAGAATTTCTTTCCTCCAATCTTTATGATCATATGGTGCATTAAGTATTTAGCATACTAAGTACTAAGACATAAATGATAAAACTACTGACCTTAGTAGATGCCAGAAATTATAATAAAAAATATTTTCATCACAAATCTATCAGAATTGATTTTACATAAAAAGGTCAGTCACAGAAAATGGTACATAATTTTCAGAAGCATAAATAATCTAATGCTGACATTTCCCTGATCTATCAGGTAACACATTGGAAAAAGTAATTTTTGATGAAATTTGTAAGCAAACAAGAAATGACATTTCTTCTATCACCAGTTAATTGAAGTCTTTACAAAAAAACAATTAGTGAATACTGTTTTTGATTAATAAAACGGTGTGCTGCATTGACTGTGAGCAGATTATTTCAAGCAAGTGTTGACATAACCTGAAAAAACCTGACAGTAAAGTTTAACACGCCTCAACTGCTAGATAATAAATACTATACTCTTGAATCATTATTTGCCAAAAATGAAGAATTAAATTTAGCAACATACTTACTATTTTATTGGATTAATTCTGTTTATAAATTTTTCTAATGCTTTGGAAGTGCTAACATGTTTATGATTAGGACACTCAATAGAAATAATGAGAACCATGGTGTGGCTGTGTTATATCCAAATATGTTATAATAATGTGTTATATCCAAATCTGTGTTATAATAATTTGTGTTATATCCAAATCTGTGTTATATATATCCAAATCTGTGTTATAATAATGTGTTATATCCAAATCTGTGTTATAATAATTTGTTATATACAAATCTGTGTTATAATAATTCGTGTTAAAGCAGGGTTTTCATCTACTGATGAAATAAATAAGCAGTATACCAAGGTCCTAAATAAGGATATAAAGTTTAGGGTAACCTTAACAGCTCTTTGCTGTTTCCTCGTCTCTCTTTTCTCTGATCTAATTTTTTGGGTAGCTGCGTAGACCTTTGTGAAGTCCTCCACTCCCACTAACTTCTTCAGGAGTTCCATCACCTCACCTGCCAACTGTCGCAGTGAGGCATCTGCTGCAAAAAGTTGTATTATATAATCAGATAATCTTACACAAATGTTAGTTTGATATCAAATTTATCAAACCGAAACATATTATATGCACAAGATATATGCACTGAGAAGCATACTGTATTATCAAATGAAATGCATAAATTTCATGTCAAAAGAAAACAAGCTTAGATTTTATTAGTCATGGAACATTGAAGATTTGCATTACATGATGTGTGTGTGTGTGTGTGTGTGTGTGTGTGTGTGATTTAGATTTTTAACATATCTTTTACAATGTTCCAGTCATATCACTACGATGTCTGCAGTGTGACAGTTTATAGTGATGTCCAGCAATGGGGCATCATGCCGCAGACATGTAGTATAATGTCCCACACAGTCACATTATCCTGATATCAGGCCAACCAGTCCTAACACTAACCTCTTAATGCTGAGCACCTAGTGAGGCAGATGTTAGTACCATTTTGTAATTCTTTGGTATAACTTGTCTGGGGTTCGAATTCATGATCTCCTGCATCCAGGGCATATGCTCAAACCACTAGGCTACCATAGTGAGCCATTACATGATGTTTGTGTGATGTAAGCCTTACGACACTGAGTGAAGTAAGATTTCGGACTCCATAAAGACAATCAATTTAGCATTATGTAATGAAATCAATTTAAACTTAAGTCACTGTATCAAATCTATTTTAAATTAAAGCTACAACCCAAAACAAGAGTAATAATTTGAGATTCTGATTGTTTTCCTCTTATAAAAATGTTAACTGGCAACTCAGGAAGTAATATTATATTGCCTTGTCTCACTGACCACTCTTACCCAGTAGCTTTGATACATATAATAGTACATTCTGCAATATAGCGTGTGATATCCATTAACAAGGTATTGCACAAATTCAAATCTCACCTTAAATGAAGGACTGGAATGAATCTCCATTCCAGCAGTCAATTACCAAATTAGTATTTTGTAGAAGTACAATTTTACAGTACCTGTACATTATATGTTATCTTTTAAATACAAAGGAATTTTTTTATAATGTGTTCAATTTCATAACAATGATACATGTGGGTAAATTAAATAACATATTATTCCAGAAATGTCATGCTTTTTGATCTCTGGTAGAGCTATCATGTGGAATTTCCCATGATTCCCAAGGAAGTTGCATGTTAAATCTGCTGCTGATATAATAATGAAATTTATTTATTTACTGTATACTGTGATGTTTTGCCCAATAAAGCCATTATGATAATGTAGTTTTCTGCTTCAAAAGGCAAGAGAGGAACCTAAAGGATATCTGGTTATAAACTTAAGTAATAATGTACAAAAGTTACAGTGAAATACAGCATTTGACGTAAAGATATATGACTTGCCATAAATTTAATACAGATGCCACCACCATCACCACTACTGGACAAGTAAGCACCTACCATACATGTGTGTGTCAATTATCTTGAATTTTCTTTTACACTAGTCAGAGTACAGAAGACAATTAATTATCAAACACTTTTGACTTTGCTTTTCATGGCTTCTCATCTAATTTCAAAGTACGTAATAATAAAAAAAAAGATTTACCTTGTGTAGGAGACTGTTCAATCAATTCTCTCTGGAGCGATGGCATTACAATTGGAAGGATATAAATCAACATTTCTGATCCTAAGTTAAGACTAATGACTGCAAGCCATTTAAAAACATTGGATCTCTGAAAAAATGATAAAAATGATTTTAAAAATAAAAAGAACAGAGATATGAATTAACTCAACCAAAGAAATAGGGTACTGCAAAATGACACATGTATACCTTCTTATGACCTTGTCTTACCTTCTCATCTAATGACATGATTAATGTTGTTAGAGGGTTTAACGCCATTTTTCAGCACACAATAGGCTATACATGGTAACCAGTATTATTGGTGGAAAGAACCACCGACCCATGAGAAACTACTTAGCCCAATCTTAGACTCGAACTTAAGCAGACAGAGGTGAGATGGCAGTAATTCGTAATGGAGAGCGCTTTAGTCCACTTGGCAACTCGGGATTCCCATGATTAATGTATGTGGACGTAGTTAAATATTCATCAAAATATATATAGTTTAAAACAAGACAGCACGAACAAGGGGTTTAAAAAATCACAGCATGGTAAAGGAGAAACAACACTGAACTGCATTCTTTATTGCAACTTTGAAGTTGTTCTGGGCTTAATGCCATTTGGCAGCAAACGATAGGCTATAACTGGTGGAAGAAGAACGCATTAAAACTCTGTAAAGAGCTACAACCCATGGGGAAACTACTGGCAAGTTTTCTCACATTTCCTCACAGAGTCCAAGACTTGAACCCATACAGACAGGGGTGAGATGTTAGTGATTAATAAAGGTTAGTCCTTTAAACTACTTGGCTACTCAGGAACACAGCTGAAGCTTTGAATTTGTCTTCTTCTCCATCAGTTATGCTGGATAACCTATCATGCAGTGAAAAATGGTGTCAAACCCAAAACAACATCAAAGATAATAATAGAGATCATTGATTACATTTTCTGTAGCCATTACCTTGACTTTCCGACAAATGGGTATACCTATGGCATGTGATGCTTTCACTAACTGTGACACTATATATTGGTTAATGTTTAATTACGGTATCTTCAGTGGTTTAAAGGTATACTCCAGACAAGGATACAAGTTACATATATTTTCCTTGTCATAACCTTTACCTTCAGGCAGCAGTGTTTTCATTATGTTAAAAGACACTTCATTATGGTACAAGACACTTCATTATGATACAAGACACTTCATTATGGTACAAGACACTTCATTATGATACAAGACACACCCATCTATGCATGATATATACTTGAGCAGAGTTTCATTTCAATACCTGATGTGGTTGTAAAGTCTCCAAATTACATATTCCTTTGCTGTGACAATGGCTGGGGACATGAGACCGGTCATGGTATATAAGTGTCATTAAAGTATATTCAGTGTTACAGACTTATGCTGTTACATTCCTGGCAAAGATACAAGTCATAGGATTGCACTTTCAATTGCTGTGACCTTGACATATTATTATGATATAACCTTCAGCAAAGATTCATTAACATATCTTCAGCGGTTGAAAAATCACATTCTGGATGAAGGTAAAAATCACATAATTTAAATGTTTCCTTGCTGTGACATCAAAGTAGGAAGCACGTCTAGTCATGACATATACCTGGGCAAAGTTTTATTGAAAATATCTCCTGTGGTTAAAATGCTATACTCCCGACAAAGACCTGTCACCAAATCATATTTTCCCTTGACATAACCTTGACCTGGAGGGTGTGAACATTGTGTTCAAACACACTCTCCAGTCATGATATAAGCTTCATCAAAGTTTTACTTAGGTCTTCCAAAGCTGAAAAGTTACACTCCTGACAAGTCGTTTCCTTTAAATGTTTCTTGCTGTGGCCTTGACTCCAAGGCAGAAACAAGGCTCTGCTATGTATCACTCCAGTAATGTTCCTTACCTGGGCAAAATTTTAATGAATCTCTCTAAAAATGGTAAAGTAATGGTCTGGAAAAGCACAAACTACAATATGGATGGTCTTTAAAAATTTATTACATTACAAGATATCAGTGTCATTTTGAAAAATAAGTATTGAAAACAACATTAAATACCTAGCTGGTACTGACCTGTTAAACACTACTACACAGTCACTGAATATGTTAGGATATTGTAAAATGATCAATTTAATGCATGCAGACATTGTATTACACTCAACACAAACTGTATACTTTATACTGTTGCCTGGAGTGTGTAAAATGATGAATGTAATGCATGCAGACATTGTATTACACTCAACACAAACTGTATACCTTGATACTGCTGCCTGGATTGTGTAAAATGATGAATGTAATACAAGCAGACATTGTATTACACTCAACACAAACTGTATACCAGTGTTGCCTGGATTGTGTATTGCCTCATGATAGACCTCCCTGATCATTTTCTTACCATGATATTCCACAGTCAATTGGGTGGACTTGTCTGCTGTCTGGTCAATTTCTGCAGAAGACTGCAGAAGACTTTTGTTTCATTAACATGTCTACTTTGCTGATAAACACCATGTTCTTTACCACCTGTCAGAAGAAAAGGATGTAGTTAAACAACATGAATATACTTATTTTTCTGTTTGTATGAAACAGAAACACACATCTCTCTCTCTCTCTCTCTCACACATACACACACACACACACACACACACACACACACACACACACACACACATACATACATACATACATACATACATACATACATACATACATACATACATAAGCACAATAACTACAGCTTGTATTAGAAAACCAGTGAGTGATGCTCTACTATAAGATACCATGGCAGGGCATGAAGTTGGGATGCATTCAATATATCATTGTGATTTAAATTTGTGGTCACATTTTCCCATGAAAATTGGTACCCCATGATTTGAAAGTGATTCCATGTATAAGTGATAAATATAGCCACATAATGATTCCAATTTACCAAATACTTGAAACAATTTTACCAGCTAGAACCTAACTGGTTCTGTAAGTATAAACTAAAATATCAAACAAGTGAAGTAAATTAGGCATTCAAGTTTGATGCCAAGGGGTAAAGTGTAAATGACTGCTGACAAGTGATAATTTGCAGAGTCTGATATTTTGTGGTTCATTATCTTAAATGGCATATAGAAGCATATCATTTCAAAGACATTTAAAAGTGAAACCAATTTCTTTTCAACACTGTATTTAGAATTCAAAGTTTGAACTGAAGAGCTGTGGGTGTGTGTGTGTGTGTGTGTGTGTGCTTCTTGCCTACATTTAGTTCTTACCTGACAAGCAAGTTCTTCATTAAGTAAATGACACTGGAGGTGAGAGAAGACTGACAGGGCCAAGCTCCACAGCTGATCAGAAATAAATGGAAATACAATTACTGAATCATAAATAAGATATGCATGTTTTTTTTAAACTAACATATAATAAAACTTATAATTTAATACTAAACAAAACATATTTCACTTCAACATAAACTACAAGAACTCCTGGAAGCAAGGGTTACATTCAACCTTATCTCTGATGGTCTTGAATTCTATATGTACAATAGACACATTATTTGGTCAATTAAATATATTCATAATAACCAGTTTCCAGTTGGACTGGATGTCAATATATGGGTAATGAGAAGTGATTTTTTTCTTCTTCAAAGAAACATTTCAGACAAGTCATGCAAATGCACTAAATCCATGCCAATGAAGAGGATGCACTGAAATTAACTGGCTCTGGTGATTTGTTGGACCATAACACTAGACACACTAGATTCAATTTTGAACTCAGCAATTCTAAATCTGGTACTGGAAACTCAAAGAAAGTTTACTATTCATTCCAGAAAAAATGTTGCATGCAATTGCTAGACTGAGAGAGAGCTCTTATTTCTCATAAGCTGAAATTTTCTTGCGATCCATGAGTTTTCTGTGCATATCACCTACCATATAGACAGATCTGGTCTGCACAGTTTACAGTTGGGCATGTCTTATAAAGACAAGTACAACTGTAAACTGTGCAGACCAGATCTGTCCTTATATGATGCAAGAAGTTATAAGAAGAGTTAACATAGATTACCCATTATCCTATGGCAGATTCCGATCTTTGTTATTTGCAGTATGACTCAACTTATGAACAAGTACTACAAATATGATGATAATGCTGAATGATATTTCTTTTCTGACTGTCACTGAAAGACAGAGGTACTGCTGGGCCCCATGTAATTTCTCCATGCATTTTAAGCCATGCTGGAGATCATTGACTGGGTCTTGCATCACTGTCTCTCTCAACGTATCAATCAAGAAAAAAAGTATTGAGGCATTCAAAGGGATCATGCTTTTGTCCTTGAATAAGTCTCTGAAAACATACCGCTTTTCCCCATAAACCTTTAAAGTTGAGGGTGTTCATGGTCATGAGATTCTCACCATGACTAAAGGTTCAAATTTCTTTCTATACAAGGCCCTTGTGACAAAAGCCAAGACTGAAGAAGAAGCCTATCTGGCAGGGATGAAACATCTGTGACTGAAATTGTTGGAGTTGGTTGTGTCTGACCAAGATCATCCTGGGGATGTTGACTGCTAGCTCAAGCAAATTGTTTACCCAGAACTTGTTCATATGTGGGTGGCTATCAGAATCACATTGCCATTGTGGCCAATTTTCTGTTTGTTTATTCCTGCAATCTGGATAGATGATGGGAAGGAAAGGCTCTAAATTCTGTCCCTACTCACTTAAAAGATGTAAAGATGTTACTTGATCCAAGCCAGGATCTAAACCATGAAGGTGAGTAGTTTGTCACAAAGAAAAGCAGTGGATACCCGAAAGTGTGCAAATCCAATAAAATATCAATGGATGTAGGGATCAGCAGATGTGACAAATCTGTCCACATCTTGAAATACATTAACCACAATACTATGTCTGCCAGGAATGTGTGTAATCTCCAAAAACTGGTTCAAACATCACAGTGCAGAGAATCCCAAAACCGTAGTGCCACCTGCTGAAGGTGCATGAAAAGAAAGCTGAGAAGTTGTCTGCCATTGCATTCACCAAATGCATGAGTTGCACAAACTCGTATAAATCCATGTCTCTCTTGCAGACAAACCCTTAAGGCTGGATAATCTATATAACCAACACAAGAAGAAGATGAATAAGGTTGAGATAGGCAAAACATATACAAGTATGGGAAGAGAACAAAATCTGACTTCAAGTTCACTTGGTAGAAATGGTGGGTGAAAGTGCAGCCAAGCTATTCATCTTGAGATGAGGGGTGCCTCCTGTCCCTCCATAAATCTCCCATGTACAAAACAATTATTGCTGAACAATTATATTTTTCTTCTTTTTATGCACATTTTGATTCCAGTGTTGTATTTATGGTAATACTGCCTGTGGATTACATGACTGTGAACTGGCTTAAGCAGGGCAAGCAATTCAGATTCTGATTCCAAGTTACTTAAAATGATTAACAGACATGTGATTATGTTAGCTGGCTTTGTAAACTTCAGTGTTTGAAGTTCTCAAAAATTACCATTCTATGTGCAACCAGATGTAATTCTGAAAGGAATAAAGATTATTTGATTATTGTGGATTACAAAGCTCAATCAGCATAAAACGGTAGGTTTGGCTTCAGTGTTTAAAGTTTGTGGAGATGTCTAAGTGTGCATCCTCTCCCAATGATAAAACACCAGAAGCTAAGTCACTGAAATATAACACAAAATTTACTGATGATTCAAATGGGAATTTCAATGGTTGAAATCAAGTTAAAAGGTCAGGAATATGTATTTTTCCCTTCCCATAAAGCTGATTTAAACAACCGTTATGTTGGCAAGAATAAAATTATGCTGCATATTAAAACATATATGCAGCAACAAAAATGCCATCACAGAAATCCATTATGCAGAATATGCGTCAAACGTACCAAGACAGTCTGCCAACTTTGTAGCCTAATATGACCTCTTGTTTATTGTAGCATATTATTTTTCAGATTCAGTGAAAATAATGTTCCCTGATTCTGAAATTGCACAAAATTTCTCATACAAACACAGAAACACTATTCATACAGTGACCCAAGCTTTTGGCCATAATGTTAAAGATGTGTGGCTGCAATGAAAAATTCACCCTTCTTATTAAAACCCTCCCTCTTTTCAAGTCAAAATTCACAACCAAAATTTGTAAATCTTCTAATCTGCCCCAAGCTAGCTCCTCTATTCTGTCACATGTATGATACAGTGATAAGACAAGATATTGATACATGCCTGTTTCAGTTAGTAAATAGCTTGTTAGTAATTAGAAACTGCTTTGAGAAATTACATCTAAGATCCAAACTGTGACACATTTTGGAGAACTATGTTACATGAGTCATTCACTGACTGACACCGATATAATGAATGAAATTTGTTTTAAAACTAAATTGCTTGGAAGATTATGACATCCTTTTTATAAATGAGCTAAGTGTTCACGTATCTTCATCTCAATGAGTTTGTATAATGCTAAAACATGAATCTGGTCATGTAGCAGTCACATACACAGGAACTGGTCTCTGAAGATAATAACATCTAAAATAAAAAAATTAAAAAGAAAACCTTTCCTGATGTGTTGTATACCTGATCATTTTGTTAAGTATTCCAATGTAATTTGGTTCCTATTAGTCTTATAAACATTACTGGACCACACAATCTGCATTGTTTTAATAGGCTGGATGTGAAAGAGGGTTGGCTTAAGTCTTATCGACAATGTACGTGCTAATCAAAAATTTTGAGATGTAAACTTCACTGTAAGGTTACCTTTATTAATAAAGAGTGGTACATTCTACAGATTTTTTTACCCCGTAGATTTCTTTATCTACAGGAGAATATATCATCTTAAACATATTATTCATTATATCGATATCAACAAGCTAAAAGATAAGTAAAAAATCTTTCTACCAATGTTTCAGCAAATAAAATCATATAATACACGTACCTTTCGTTTCTTTTCTATCATAAAAATGTAGTATTTTAAGTTGTTATCAGACAGCTAGAAACTTAATTTTTGCCATCTAAAGACATGCAAAAAATATGGTATATGGGTTAGAAATAGTTTGTAAAGACTAAGTGTTTTCTTAATGCTGTAATTACAAATATACTATCAAGCACAAATTTCTCATAAGCATAAAGATTTTACTCATACTTCACTCAAAACAATATTTTACTTGTTGGTTAACATTAATGCCGAACAGCAGGTCCAGCTGTAATTAAAGAAAGATTGACTAATACTCTTAACAATTCAGTGTCAAACAGTGTTTGAATGAATCGTGTATAAGTTTTGAAACTTTGCTGCACTGTGTTTTTGCCCCATAGAGAGGCCATCTGGCCATGACTTGCTGTACTGTTTTTCATTCCCAGACAGACACCATCTGGTAAAATCTCCCGTACAGAAAAATCTCACCAATTCACATGAGCTTCTCATAAGCTGCACATGAGAACCATGTTAGAAACGTATGCAAATTGGGTAGTTTTTGCAAGCTCATGTGTGCAGTTTGTTAGATCTTGTGAGCCATGGAAAAACTAACCAAATTCTCACATGTGCGGAGTTTGCTCACGTGAGAATTTGAATCTTCACATGAGAAAGTTTAACTTTGAAAACATTCTTTTCCATTACATCTGACCATGTTTCAAAATAAGGCAGAGTTCTAATTTCTCATGTGAGTTATCACGTGAGAAATTTGGACTTTGATTCTGATCAAAGTATCGTCAAATAGACATCGTTTCTGTTTTGCAAATCTTGTTACTTTATTGTTTTCATATATAAAAAAATCGGTCAATTTATTTAATGACAGTGCGTTTGACTCTTTACCTTGACCCAAGAATCATCTCTTTTGGACTGCAAAAGTATGTACACGTTGAAGCATGAAGATGTGGTCTTAAAAATAAAAAATAAACTCGTAACGGTTAACCGAAAAGTAAAATTCTGATGCATGCCAGATACCGGAAAACATATTTTTGTGACAGCTTTGTCTCGCACATGCATAGTTTTACTCAAATTAAGCAATAACCAGATATCTTATAATTTTCTGACATTGTTTATACAAGTATCAAGGAATTTGTTTGAACATTGTTTATACAAGTATCAAGGAATTTGTTTGAACATATTTATGTAAGTATCACTATTCATAAAACAAAAGACTCTTCAAAACAAACTTGGCATTGAAGTCTCGTATAACCGATTACGGGATAACTCGGCCCATAGCAGAGTCGGCACACTAACGTTCTCGGCCCATAACGAACTCGGCCCACCCAAATCGGCCCATAACGTACTCGGCACATTTACGTACTCGGCCCCATTACGTACTCGGCCCCATTACATACTCGGTCCACGATTTATATAATAGTAATGTTGATGTAATGTTTTATTTTTCAACAGTCATTTCATTTGTCTTTTAATCTTTGTACGTTTCTTTATGCTTAGTGCATCTGTGTATGATTTGTAAACTTTAATTAACTTCACCTTTAAACTGTACTGTACTGGTAGTAACTTTTTCTCTGTTCAAGACGTTGTCCCATTGTTGACAAAACATACGATTGTCTTCTGACAACAATAGCAACCCATAGTATGTAAAGACGAAACTCAGTAGAATAAATATAAAAAGTTTCATTTTGCTAACCATTGATGCCGGATAATATTGTTGATGCTGGTGTGAAACTTAATCTCCCACTGTCAACCTATCTGATTACATGATGAAAGGATGGGCTTTTTGGAATCAATTAGAGTGTCCTGTGGGGCATGGATCATCCCATTCTACTGTATGTACATCAAAAATGAACTACAGCAATATTAACTAACTTACGAAAGACACAAATTCTATTATATAGGCCAGTTGTTAAAAAATATCTGATAACGAAAATACACTTTATTTGATTTATAAAATAAAGTCATACTTGAGTGAAAATGTATACAAAGGCAAGTAAAACAAAAAAGTTTACGAACAGTCCGCCCTCTTTGGCGCCTCAAACGAACTCAACGGATGCTGCTCGCTGGCCTGTAGTGTACATGTAGAAGAGTACATTTGAACCAAGAGACTGAATTTCGCGCGCGGGCAACGTTTAGCAAGGACCATGCTGCTTAGAAAGAAAGTCACTTATTGTTCTCCTGCAACATGTTCGCTGTTATATATTTCTATGACGACAAGAGTGTGGACATTGTTAACAAAAATAAAATAAAATCAACCTCTAGTGATTTCCACGTCGGTACTCATGTTAAAGTCCAGTACGAAACAGAAGACATCGATGAAAGTGGGAGGGATATTAGAAGATTTCAGGATTATGAAGGACTGGTTCTTTGCCTTGAAAAAGGTAAGTGACGTTTACTCATTTCGTTCTACTATTTTCACATATGTTATGCTCAGTGTGTGGAAAAGGGATACGATTAAATCAGAATAATTCATGCTCTCAGACCCTCTATTTTACAGACGTACATACTTTTGAAATTTAAAGCTATTCGCCATCAAAAAAGCTAATAGAAAACAAACCAAAAAACTTCTTTGAAATTTGATACATGTATATTATGGTCATCATCTAAAGCTGCACATATTGACACATCTTTGTGTTCTCATGGATTTTGTAAGAGTTTACCTTTGGAACTTGCATGGTATATGGATACATAACTTAATGCATGACGGCTTGAATTTCGTGAATGCAGCTAACTCTCGCCGTTATATACCTTGCTGTGAAACTTGGCACGTCATACTGACAAATGTTTATACTCGCACAGCCCTCAAAACATTATGCACTCTTGTTTTCTTTACTATAGATTAATCATATCTCCGTCATTGGGTAGGGGTAGGATACGCGGAAGAGAGGTGGGTATATTTAGGAAGTGTGTATTCCCTCGGTCACCGTGTATCAACTTTTGGAAAGACTATTCGCACGGCCGAAGCGTGCCCGCAATAGAAAAGACTATACGCACGGCGACCGATCAGTGCATTAGGGACGAGTCCAAAATATTCCGAATGATGTAGACTCTGCTAAACATAACATATATACCCATCAATACCATTACAAGTTTGGCGGCTGATTTATCGGACTACAAAATACCACGACCATCAAAAAAAAGGTTCCTTGGTATCTTTTTTGTATGGCGGCCATGTACTATATTTTACAATGACTTTTCTCATGTTTGACGTTCGCTAGTTCGCTAACAATATTATATTCGCACTGCGACCAGCGTCGGTCTCAGTTTGGATTACAATAACTTTGATTATTTAATGCATGTGATACGATAATTACAATAATTGAAAATTTTATATGCATGCATATATATATATATATATATATATATATATATATATATATATACACACACACACACACACACACACACACACACACATACATACATACATACATACATACATACATACATACATACATACATACATACATACATACATACATACATACATAAGCACAATAACTACAGCTTGTATTAGAAAACCAGTGAGTGATGCTCTACTATAAGATACCATGGCAGGCATGAAGTTGGGATGCATTCAATATATCATTGTGATTTAAATTTGTGGTCACATTTTCCCATGAAAATTGGTACCCCATGATTTGAAAGTGATTCCATGTATAAGTGATAAATATAGCCACATAATGATTCCAATTTACCAAATACTTGAAACAATTTTGCCAGCTAGAACCTAACTGGTTCTGTAAGTATAAACTAAAATATCAAACAAGTGAAGTAAATTAGGCATTCAAGTTTGATGCCAAGGGGTAAAGTGTAAATGACTGCTGACAAGTGATAATTTGCAGAGTCTGATATTTTGTGGTTCATTATCTTAAATGGCATATAGAAGCATATTATTTCAAAGACATTTAAAAGTGAAACCAATTTCTTTTCAACACTGTATTTAGAATTCAAAGTTTAAACTGAAGAGCTGTGTGTGTGTGTGTGTGTGTGCTTCTTGCCTACATTTAGTTCTTACCTGACAAGCAAGTTCTTCATTAAGTAAATGAGACTGGAGGTGAGAGAAGACTGACAGGGCCAAGCTCCACAGCTGATCAGAAATAAATGGAAATACAATTACTGAATCATAAATAAGATATGCATGTTTTTTTTAAACTAAGATATAATAAAACTTATAATTTAATACTAAACAAAACATATTTCACTTCAACATAAACTACAAGAACTCCTGGAAGCAAGGGTTACATTCAACCTTATCTCTGATGGTCTTGAATTCTATATGTACAATAGACACATTATTTGGTCAATTAAATATATTCATAATAACCAGTTTCCAGTTTGACTGGATGTCAATATATGGGTAATGAGAAGTGATTTTTTTCTTCTTCAAAGAAACATTTCAGACAAGTCATGCAAATGCACTAAATCCATGCCAATGAAGAGGATGCACTGAAATTAACTGGCTCTGGTGATTTGTTGGACCATAACACTAGACACACTAGATTCAATTTTGAACTCAGCAATTCTAAATCTGGTACTGGAAACTCAAAGAAAGTTTACTATTCATTCCAGAAAAAATGTTGCATGCAATTGCTAGACTGAGAGAGAGCTCTTATTTCTCATAAGCTGAAATTTTCTTGCGATCCATGAGTTTTCTGTGCATATCACCTACCATATAGACAGATCTGGTCTGCACAGTTTACAGTTGGGCATGTCTTATAAAGACAAGTACAACTGTAAACTGTGCAGACCAGATCTGTCCTTATATGATGCAAGAAGTTATAAGAAGAGTTAACATAGATCACCCATTATCCTATGGCAGATTCCGATCTTTGTTATTTGCAGTATGACTCAACTTATGAACAAGTACTACAAATATGATGATAATGCTGAATGATATTTCTTTTCTGACTGTCACTGAAAGACAGAGGTACTGCTGGGCCCCATGTAATTTCTCCATGCATTTTAAGCCATGCTGGAGATCATTGACTAGGTCTTGCATCACTGTCTCTCTCAACGTATCAATCAAGGAAAAAAGTATTGAGGCATTCAAAGGGATCATGCTTTTGTCCTTGAATAAGTCTCTGAAAACATACCGCTTTTCCCCATAAACCTTTAAAGTTGAGGGTGTTCATGGTCATGAGATTCTCACCATGACTAAAGGTTCAAATTTCTTTCTATACAAGGCCCTTGTGACAAAAGCCAAGACTGAAGAAGAAGCCTATCTGGCAGGGATGAAACATCTGTGACTGAAATTGTTGGAGTTGGTTGTGTCTGACCAAGATCATCCTGGGGATGTTGACTGCTAGCTCAAGCAAATTGTTTACCCAGAACTTGTTCATATGTGGGTGGCTATCAGAATCACATTGCCATTGTGGCCAATTTTCTGTTTGTTTATTCCTGCAATCTGGATAGATGATGGGAAGGAAAGGCTCTAAATTCTGTCCCTACTCACTTAAAAGATGTAAAGATGTTACTTGATCCAAGCCAGGATCTAAACCATGAAGGTGAGTAGTTTGTGTTTCCACATTGTCACAAAGAAAAGCAGTGGATACCCGAAAGTGTGCAAATCCAATAAAATATCAATGGATGTAGGGATCAGCAGATGTGACAAATCTGTCCACATCTTGAAATACATTAACCACAATACTATGTCTGCCAGGAATGTGTGTAATCTCCAAAAACTGGTTCAAACATCACAGTGCAGAGAATCCCAAAACCGTAGTGCCACCTGCTGAAGGTGCATGAAAAGAAAGCTGAGAAGTTGTCTGCCATTGCATTCACCAAATGCATGAGTTGCACAAACTCGTATAAATCCATGTCTCTCTTGCAGACAAACCCTTAAGGCTGGATAATCTATATAACCAACACAAGAAGAAGATGAATAAGGTTGAGATAGGCAAAACATATACAAGTATGGGAAGAGAACAAAATCTGACTTCAAGTTCACTTGGTAGAAATGGTGGGTGAAAGTGCAGCCAAGCTATTCATCTTGAGATGAGGGGTGCCTCCTGTCCCTCCATAAATCTCCCATGTACAAAACAATTATTGCTGAACAATTATATTTTTCTTCTTTTTATGCACATTTTGATTCCAGTGTTGTATTTATGGTAATACTGCCTGTGGATTACATGACTGTGAACTGGCTTAAGCAGGGCAAGCAATTCAGATTCTGATTCCAAGTTACTTAAAATGATTAACAGACATGTGATTATGTTAGCTGGCTTTGTAAACTTCAGTGTTTGAAGTTCTCAAAAATTACCATTCTATGTGCAACCAGATGTAATTCTGAAAGGAATAAAGATTATTTGATTATTGTGGATTACAAAGCTCAATCAGCATAAAACGGTAGGTTTGGCTTCAGTGTTTAAAGTTTGTGGAGATGTCTAAGTGTGCATCCTCTCCCAATGATAAAACACCAGAAGCTAAGTCACTGAAATATAACACAAAATTTACTGATGATTCAAATGGGAATTTCAATGGTTGAAATCAAGTTAAAAGGTCAGGAATATGTATTTTTCCCTTCCCATAAAGCTGATTTAAACAACCGTTATGTTGGCAAGAATAAAATTATGCTGCATATTAAAACATATATGCAGCAACAAAAATGCCATCACAGAAATCCATTATGCAGAATATGCGTCAAACGTACCAAGACAGTCTGCCAACTTTGTAGCCTAATATGACCTCTTGTTTATTGTAGCATATTATTTTTCAGATTCAGTGAAAATAATGTTCCCTGATTCTGAAATTGCACAAAATTTCTCATACAAACACAGAAACACTATTCATACAGTGACCCAAGCTTTTGGCCATAATGTTAAAGATGTGTGGCTGCAATGAAAAATTCACCCTTCTTATTAAAACCCTCCCTCTTTTCAAGTCAAAATTCACAACCAAAATTTGTAAATCTTCTAATCTGCCCCAAGCTAGCTCCTCTATTCTGTCACATGTATGATACAGTGATAAGACAAGATATTGATACATGCCTGTTTCAGTTAGTAAATAGCTTGTTAGTAATTAGAAACTGCTTTGAGAAATTACATCTAAGATCCAAACTGTGACACATTTTGGAGAACTATGTTACATGAGTCATTCACTGACTGACACCGATATAATGAATGAAATTTGTTTTAAAACTAAATTGCTTGGAAGATTATGACATCCTTTTTATAAATGAGCTAAGTGTTCACGTATCTTCATCTCAATGAGTTTGTATAATGCTAAAACATGAATCTGGTCATGTAGCAGTCACATACACAGGAACTGGTCTCTGAAGATAATAACATCTAAAATAAAAAAAATTAAAAAGAAAACCTTTCCTGATGTGTTGTATACCTGATCATTTTGTTAAGTATTCCAATGTAATTTGGTTCCTATTAGTCTTATAAACATTACTGGACCACACAATCTGCATTGTTTTAATAGGCTGGATGTGAAAGAGGGTTGGCTTAAGTCTTATCGACAATGTACGTGCTAATAAAAAATTTTGAGATGTAAACTTCACTGTAAGGTTACCTTTATTAATAAAGAGTGGTACATTCTACAGATTTTTTTACCCCGTAGATTTCTTTATCTACAGGAGAATATATCATCTTAAACATATTATTCATTATATCGATATCAACAAGCTAAAAGATAAGTAAAAAATCTTTCTACCAATGTTTCAGCAAATAAAATCATATAATACACGTACCTTTCGTTTCTTTTCTATCATAAAAATGTAGTATTTTAAGTTGTTATCAGACAGCTAGAAACTTAATTTTTGCCATCTAAAGACATGCAAAAAATATGGTATATGGGTTAGAAATAGTTTGTAAAGACTAAGTGTTTTCTTAATGCTGTAATTACAAATATACTATCAAGCACAAATTTCTCATAAGCATAAAGATTTTACTCATACTTCACTCAAAACAATATTTTACTTGTTGGTTAACATTAATGCCGAACAGCAGGTCCAGCTGTAATTAAAGAAAGATTGACTAATACTCTTAACAATTCAGTGTCAAACAGTGTTTGAATGAATCGTGTATAAGTTTTGAAACTTTGCTGCACTGTGTTTTTGCCCCATAGAGAGGCCATCTGGCCATGACTTGCTGTACTGTTTTTCATTCCCAGACAGACACCATCTGGTAAAATCTCCCGTACAGAAAAATCTCACCAATTCACATGAGCTTCTCATAAGCTGCACATGAGAACCATGTTAGAAACGTATGCAAATTGGGTAGTTTTTGCAAGCTCATGTGTGCAGTTTGTTAGATCTTGTGAGCCATGGAAAAACTAACCAAATTCTCACATGTGCGGAGTTTGCTCACGTGAGGATTTGAATCTTCACATGAGAAAGTTTAACTTTGAAAACATTCTTTTCCATTACATCTGACCATGTTTCAAAATAAGGCAGAGTTCTAATTTCTCATGTGAGTTATCACGTGAGAAATTTGGACTTTGATTCTGATCAAAGTATCGTCAAATAGACATCGTTTCTGTTTTGCAAATCTTGTTACTTTATTGTTTTCATATATAAAAAAATCGGTCAATTTATTTAATGACAGTGCGTTTGACTCTTTACCTTGACCCAAGAATCATCTCTTTTGGACTGCAAAAGTATGTACACGTTGAAGCATGAAGATGTGGTCTTAAAAATAAAAAATAAACTCGTAACGGTTAACCGAAAAGTAAAATTCTGATGCATGCCAGATACCGGAAAACATATTTTTGTGACAGCTTTGTCTCGCACATGCATAGTTTTACTCAAATTAAGCAATAACCAGATATCTTATAATTTTCTGACATTGTTTATACAAGTATCAAGGAATTTGTTTGAACATTGTTTATACAAGTATCAAGGAATTTGTTTGAACATATTAATGTACGTATCACTATTCATAAAACAAAAGACTCTTCAAAACAAACTTGGCATTGAAGTCTCGTATAACCGATTACGGGATAACTCGGCCCATAGCAGAGTCGGCACACTAACGTTCTCGGCCCATAACGAACTCGGCCCACCCAAATCGGCCCATAACGTACTCGGCACATTTACGTACTCGGCCCCATTACGTACTCGGCCCCATTACATACTCGGTCCACGATTTATATAATAGTAATGTTGATGTAATGTTTTATTTTTCAACAGTCATTTCATTTGTCTTTTAATCTTTGTACGTTTCTTTATGCTTAGTGCATCTGTGTATGATTTGTAAACTTTAATTAACTTCACCTTTAAACTGTACTGTACTGGTAGTAACTTTTTAAAAAATATCTGATAACGAAAATACACTTTATTTGATTTATAAAATTAAGTCATACTTGAGTGAAAATGCATACAAAGGCACGTAAAACAAAAAAGTTTACGAACAGTCCGCCCTCTTTGGCGCCTCAAACGAACTCAACGGATGCTGCTCGCTGGCCTGTAGTGTACATGTAGAAGAGTACATTTGAACCAAGAGACTGAATTTCGCGCGCGGGCAACGTTTAGCAAGGACCACGCTGCTTAGAAAGAAAGTCACTTATTGTTCTCCTGCAACATGTTCGCTGTTATATATTTCTATGACGACAAGAGTGTGGACATTGTTAACAAAAATAAAATAAAATCAACATTTTGTGATTTCCACGTCGGTACTCATGTTAAAGTCCAGTACGAAACAGAAGACATCGATGAAAGTGGGAGGGATATTAGAAGATTTCAGGATTATGAAGGACTGGTTCTTTGCCTTGAAAAAGGTAAGTGACGTTTACTCATTTCGTTCTACTATTTTCACATATGTTATGCTCAGTGTGTGGAAAAGGGATACGATTAAATCAGAATAATTCATGCTCTCAGACCCTCTATTTTACAGACGTACATACTTTTGAAATTTAAAGCTATTCGCCATCAAAAACGCAAATAGAAAACAAACCAAAAAACTTCTTTGAAATTTGATACATGTATATTATGGTCATCATCTAAAGCTGCACATATTGACACATCTTTGTGTTCTCATGGATTTTGTAAGAGTTTACCTTTGGAACTTGCATGGTATATGGATACATAACTTAATGCATGACGGCTTGAATTTCGTGAATGCAGCTAACTCTCGCCGTTATATACCTTGCTGTGAAACTTGGCACGTCATACTGACAAATGTTTATACTCGCACAGCCCTCAAAACATTATGCACTCTTGTTTTCTTTACTATAGATTAATCATATCTCCGTCATTGGGTAGGGGTAGGATACGCGGAAGAGAGGTGGGTATATTTAGAAAGTGTGTATTCCCTCGGTCACCGTGTATCAACTTTTGGAAAGACTATTCGCACGGCCGAAGCGTGCCCGCAATAGAAAAGACTATACGCACGGCGACCGATCAATGCATTAGGGACGAGTCCAAAATATTCCGAATGATGTAGACTCTGCTAAACATAACATATATACCCATCAATACCATTACAAGTTTGGCGGCTGATTTATCGGACTACAAAATACCACGACCATAAAAGAAAAAAGGTTCCTTGGTATCTTTTTTGTATGGTGGCCATGTACTATATTTTACAATGACTTTTCTCATGTTTGACGTTCGCTAGTTCGCTAACAATATTATATTCGCACTGCGACCAGCGTCGGTCTCAGTTTGGATTACAATAACTTTGATTATTTAATGCATGTGATACGATAATTACAATAATTGAAAATTTTATATGCATGCATATATATATATATATATATATATATATATATATATATATATATATATATATATATATATATATATACACACACACACACACACACACACACACACACACACAAACACTAGTTTTCTTTTGCTCATGCGAGAAACCTGGCTAAAACATCCATAACTGAACTCAAAGATGCTCATCCTTGTTAGATTTAAATATGACCTTGAAAGTCTCTAATGCTATTAAATTGCAAGTTTTATGATAGTAAACTTTGTTCTTTTTTAACTTTTGTCAAAAATGTACGTATTAAATACTAGTTGTTTTGGAGTTTTTTTTTGCTTATGTGAGCAAACTCTTGCTCACGTGAGGAAAAATGTGCTCATTATTAATTTCAGATATCACATTCTGCAGCTTCCTATCATGACTGTCACTATGAAGTTTGGTTGGAAATATTAAAATGCTATTGTAACTGACATTGTTGTACATATCACCTTTCCACCCTCAAGAACCCTTTGTGGATGAAGTTAAGGTTACTCCAAAGGCAATATGAATACTCTTTTGTTGAATTCTCTCCATCACTTTTTTAGAGATGTGGTGATGGTCAGACAAACAAATGTATTGTCCGACTGGCGACTGACACTCAGGGCATCACGGTATCCCTGATGCTTTATAAAACATTTATGGGGATAATTTCATAATCAGTTCATTTTCAATACCATTGATAAGTAATAGATAGTTAAGTTGAACATTCTGATTAAAACTATTTTATAAAATGAAGTATTCCTCGTACCTTTGTAGTTGTATTTGTCTCTAGGTAGCCATGAATTGTGTCCCCTGACAGATTGGCTGATTTGCTGATTAGATCTTCGGGTTTATAAGATGCAAATAACATTCCAAACAGCTGTGCTGCTGCCAACTGAACCCATACATGGGGATGACGCAAATGAATCTGGACATGATCTATAAACAATGGCAATATGTTATGATATAGGGATGCTCTCAGCCTATTAAGTCACTCATTTGCATATATTCTTTAATGACTACATCATATTTACTAAATTTATACAAATCTGGAAAAAATTAGATATGATAACTGTTGCAACAAGATGACTAATAAGAAAAAATAATAAATCTAACCTGACTAATTTGGTTCTTTATGCGCAAATTTTTTCCATTAAAACATCTGTCATTACAATTTACGAATTATTATATTAAAACGTGTCATTATTTTAATAAATTATTTCTATTAAAACATGTCATTGCAAATTATTTGCATTAAAACATCTGTCATAGAATTTACAAATTATTTCCACTAAAACATCTGTCATTACAATTTGTAAATTATTTCTATTAAAACATCTGTCCTTACAATTTACAAAATATTTCTATTACAACATGTCATTACAAATTATTTGGATTAAAATATCTGTCATTACAATTTGCAAATTATTTGCATTAAAACATCTTTAATTACAATTTACAAATCATTTCCCATCAAACATCTATTAAAATTTACAAATTATTTCCATTATAACATCTATTACAATTTACATTTTATTTCCATTAAAACATGTTATTACAATTTACATTTTATTTCCATTAAAACATGGCATTACAATTTACAAATTATTTCCATTAAAACATCTGTCATTACAATTTACAAATTATTTCCATTAAAACATCTGTCATTACAATTTACAAATTATTTCCATTATGTCATGACAATTTACATTTTATTTCCATTAAAACATGTCATTACAATTTACAAACTATTTCCACTAAAACATCTAACATTACAATTTTGTATGGATTCTTTGACTGAACAGTATGAATCAATGTGCCATTCTGGTACTGGATAAATATTAAAAATCGGTTTTGTTTCATTTAGTGGATTTCAAAAGGGTGGGAAGAAAAATTATATTTTATAATTTCAGTGTTTTTCAAGATTTGATTTCAAGGTTTAATGTTTTGGAGGGGACATGCAAGACAAAAGCAGTTTACAAGATTATCTCCAAGGTAAGTATACATTTCTTGAAAATTTTATAAAGTATGCTTTAAGTTTGTCTCAAAATCAATGAAATTAAAGCTATGGGGAAAAGTAATAAAATAACTAAAATGACCATATGGTCTTTAATTTCCATAACTCTTTCTTGACTGCTAGGATAGCCTAAGAAAAAAATGTGTGCAAATGTGCAATCAAAGGCTTTGGGGGGTTTGGGGGCAGGACAGATCTGTTCATCTTTTCTTTAAAAAAATAAATTTTTTTAAATTATTTGTTTCCTTAATTTGTTTCAGGCTTTATTTAGGTTTCTAAACTCAAAATGAAATATTAGGTTTTTTAAGGTTTTTGATGACCACTTCTACCCTTATTAACAACAATTTGAATAGACCATTAGTTAAGGGCCTTTGCATGTGTTTTAAGCTGCAATTCTCCAATCAGACCAACATGTATAAATGAGAGTGAACTGTACAGGTATAATCAAGTTTGTGTGTGATGACTGAACTTTACAGATGTAGTCAACCTTGTGTATGATGACTGGACTGTATAGATATAGTCAACCTTGTGTATGATTACTGAACTGTACAAGTATAGTCAAGCTTGTGTGTGATGACTGAACTTTACAGATGTAGTCAACCTTGTGTGTGATGACTGAACTGTATAGATGTAGTCAACCTTGTATATGATGACTGAAATGTACAGGTATAGTCAAGCTTGTGTGTAATGACTGAACTGCACAGATGTAGTCAACCTTGTGTTTGATGACTGAACTGTACAGATATAGTCAACCCTGTATATGACGACTGAAATGTATAGGTATAGTCATGTTTGTGTGTGATGACTGAACTGTACAGGTATAGTCAATCTTGTGTGATGACTAAACTGTACAGGTATAGTCAATCTTGTGTGATGACTAAACTGTACAGGCACAGTATAATCAACTTTGTGTGTAATGACTACATAAGTAGTCTTTATAGGCAGATGACACATTGGTAGTTAAATTTATTTATACTTTTGAAAACCTACAGAAATTGGCATTTATACACAGATGGTCATTACAGCAGATAGTACCTACCGAAGATGATATTCATGTTCTGTGTCCATTTATCACTGTGTAAGAGTGTACCACACTCCTGGAGGACTTTACTCAGGGTGTTAAGTGAGTTGTAAATAAGATGATCCATGGCCTGACTCTGGCTATCACCCTGGCGTTCTTTCTGAAAATATTCATTTACAACATATGTGTAACAATAAAAAAATTTTTTACATCATCAGATCTTCCAAACCTAACAAGATCTTCTCAGAATGGAAGTCAAGTTTTTTCTATATGCAAGACCTCAGTAAGGAAGTCAAGTTTTTCCATACACAAGACCTCAGTATGGAAGTCAAGTTTTTCCATACACAAGACCTCAGTATGGAAGCAAAGTTTTTCCATACACAAGACCTCAGTATGGAAGCAGAGTTTTTCAATATGCAAGACCTCAGAATGGAAGTAGAGTTTTTCCATACGGTAAGGTATAACAAAACACCACATATTGCTATTGTCAAGATAGAAAACATGCATTTAGAAATCTTAGAAGTGTGATTCAATACTAAGGCAGTGAGAGTAAACAGTATCCTCAACTAGAAAGTTTGTCAAGTACTCTCGTACCTTTATTACCTCCAGTACAGTTTCACAAACTGCATTTCCAAACTCTATCAAGCTCACTGACTTCTTGCTATTTCTCAATGTGATGTAATTCTTGGCCTTATTTTCAATTTTATGTACCAATGGCAATCATCTCTAATGCCATGAAACATTAAAATAAACACATAATATCCAATAAACATTAAAATCAACACGTAATATCCAATAAACATTAAAATCAACAAATAATATCCAATAAACATTAAAATCAACAGATAATATCCAATAAACACTAAAATCAACACATAATATCCAATAAACACTAAAATCAACACATAATATCCAATAAACATTAAAATCAACACACAATATCCAATAAACATTAAAATCAACACATAATATCCAATAAACATTAAAATCAACACGTAATATCAAATAAACATTAAAATCAACACATAATATCCAATAAACATTAAAATCAACACATAATATCTAATAAACGTAATTGTTGCCCTTGCTGATTTACCTCCTTAAAATCTGAATATTACTCAATAATCTTCTAAACTAATAAAATTTAAAAAATCTAATATTCTATAAGCAATGGGTTGACCATGAAGAGGTTTGCATGAAAGAAATATGTACACATTTGAGATACTCTGGTGAAAACTTGTCTCATCCCCTAGCAATTCCACTGAATCCAATATGAAAACCAGATCCAAATCAAATATGGACAAGCCAGTATCCAGATTTAACAGCAACAACATTTCCATAATATTGATATTATTTTAAAAGTCTGTATTTTAAAGGTCATTCCTGTAAGACTTACTACTGTCAAGGCATACGAGTTGACTAATCTGTTTCATAACATTCTTACTAAACACTCAAACATGTGTACTTACAGTGGAATTTTTAATGATGGAAAAATTCATATAATAACCAAGGACTCAAAATATTAGATCCTGATAAACTAATTTCAAAATTCCAAAAGAACTGACCCGAATTTTACAAAAATGAATATTTTGAAATTAATTCATCAAAGCAAAGGAAGCAAGAAATTTCTTTAACTTAAAACAACTAATTACACTCTGCCTGTCACAGTCTGCAGTATTTTTACCCTAATTCATAATTTAGAATTTGTTCATAGCCCCACCCTTAAAGTATATTTCCTTAGCACTGTGAGTGGAGTTAATATGTGAGGTCACAATATTCTAGGTGTCCTTAATCTGAAGCGCCCTGCCCCTGGAGTATAACTTACAAATCACTGAGACCAGTACCCAAGGAAATGGTGGTTCAGCAGTTCAGGCACTGAACATGTAATCAGAAGGTTGAAGGTTTAATTCCCTCTGTGTGATCAGCTTTGATTGACTAATGAATTGTTCTGAATTTATTTCTAAAGGTCATTGATGTCTTTTCTCTTGGTACTTAAATTTGATAATAGAAAGAAAACTGGATTAATATTACTTTTAGAAATTAAAGTTATACAAAATTTTAATTTACAATTTTCAAAAAATCAACCAAAATAAATCAACTAATTTTTAGATCTAAACAAAGTTTTATTGCAGCACAAGTTTTCTGACTTTTGCTTGTTAATTTAATTTTTTAACCTTTATTTTCAGACACTTGATATGATCAGTTTTCATTAAGAAACATAAATGCAATTAAATTTAACACAGTGCCTGGTACTTGATTTAAAAATTAATTTTGATGCAGTGCCTGGTACCGGATTTAATGATTAATTTGATAAAGAACTTAATATTTCATAATTGATTTAATAAAGTGCCTGATACTTAATTTAAAAATTAATTTTATACAATGCCTGGTTTTGAAAATGAAAAAGATGAATATTTGTTGCGTTGCCCGACCCAAAATTAAATTAGGACCATGTGTTATCAAGTAAGTCGGACAAGCCACTGTTTATTGTTACACATGACCGCAGGCTAACACCATCCCTTACGTTTGCCATAGTTAAGAGAGGGAGCTGACCAAGGTCCGTCAGAAGTGTAATTAGCAACTCGGGCTGAAAGGATGTTTTGTACATCAAAGAAGCTGCCAGAAGGAGTGGGCGTGCCTTATCTTCTGGATACGCTGACTGACCGCCAGATTGAATACGTCGAGTGGATAGGGCCCCAGCGCTACCCAATCAGAATCGAGGAAGGGGTGGGACCTTGATTTATTTTAAAATATAATATCTTTAACCGGCCGGCTAGCTTTAGTTTCCAATTACCCGTTAAGGAGGATTGTCTGGAAAGAATTGGAACTCCGTAGCCATACGTTAATTGGCGGGAAACCCTTAGAACAGAATTCTAAGTATAGCTTCTAAAAAGGTCAGTGAGCTATTTGTTTGATCTTTGCTTTCTGCGACTGCATTTAATTGTAGATCGTTTATATATATATACGTATTATTACTAAAATCATAGTAGGAATAATTATTTGTGATGTTGATATGTTTGTATATTTGAAGAATGAGTTCCTATTTGTAAAGAATCGTATTGCTTGCTAGCCGTCGTAAGAATTAATATTATTATAATTTGCTATGTGGTTATTTTATAGTACAATAGCACATTATCCATGTAATTATAGAAATTGAATGGTATCTTGAAATGATTTCACTGTGAGAAATTAATAATATGAATATTTGAATATTTTTGTACGCGTGTGGCAGTGTAGTGTACAGACATACGTCAGGCTGTCTTAATATTGTAAGTACAATGAGATTAAATATATATATATATATATATATATATATATATATATATATATATATATATATATATATATATATATATATATATATATATATATATATATATATATATATATATATATATATATATATATATATATATAGATATACTTATGTGATATGATGTATGGATATATGTATGATATCGTGCTATTACGCCATTGTTTCCCTGTAAGAGTGTGTGGGAATTTTGATGTGTATGTATGCGTGTCCTATTGTAAGTACAATGAGATTAAATATATATATATATATATATATATATATATATATATATATATATATATAGATATATATAGATATACTTATGTGATATGATGTATGGATATATGTATGATATCGTGCTATTACGCCATTGTTTCCCTGTAAGAGTGTGTGGGAATTTTGATGTGTATGTATGCGTGTCCTAAACGTAATAGCCTTATCTGATGGTTAATGGATGATTTAGTGTGAGGTGAGATTTGATAAACCATATGTTAACGCCTTGTGATTTTCACAGGAAGCTTCGAGGGACAGACTAGTGAGTGGTCCCAGTGTCTCCGTTATAGACGGAAGAAAGAAAAGGAAAGAGGGAAACCTGGAGAGGAAGTTTCGTGGGACAGACCAGTGAAAGTGGCCCCAATAGTCTGGATAGAGAAACGGAAGGAAAGTGAAGGGAGGAGAGAAATTGGGAGAGGTGAAATTCAGGAAGAGCGGAAGGATAGGATAATAGATGAGTACAACCAAAGGCCAGGTGGAAAATCGAACTTACACTGAAAATCATAAGATGAAATAGGCTATCACTTAGAGGACAAGTGATTATGTGACATTTAACTTTTTAGGTTTCATTAAATTGTTATTGTTGAATTTCATCTTCGTGTTATATATATATAACTGGGGGCTCAGAGCCGTATACCTATTTGGTCTTTAATCTAAATTTAAATTCACGAGCCAGGTGGAACTTCTATAATATTTTAATAAATATTTTGGAAGTACCCCACCGCAACCTTTGCAGAACGCTACACTATTGTTAGTTCTTCTAAATGACTGTCAATGGATGCCACTTTCATATTATCAACCATAGTGTGTTAGATAAATATCTTGTGCAAAAGCGTATGAAAATCTCAATTTCTTGAGTTTATCATTATCTGCAAGATGATGGCAATCCAACTGGCCCGTATTGTTGCAATAAGAAATTCTGCTTTCAAATTGTTCCTTTACAGATAAAAGAAATTAATTTCTTTTATTTAGCACAAGCTGTCATATTTGTTTGTGGATTGGCATCATTTGACTAATTTTTAAGAGCTTCATGTCAGGATCCATTGCAAGAAATATTATCAAATTATGTTGTTTTTAAAAGAAAGACACAACAGCAATGATGAATGAACAATGGATGACCCACAAAAAGATAATAAACAAAGATAAATATCTTAGGATCATTTGAGTTAATACAATACTAAGTTCTTTACCTTGACAAGAAGTGACTTAATGGCCAGAGCTGTCAGCTTTCTACATTTGACTGATTCATCATTGGCCAGGGATTCCGACATAGGGAGGTAGAAAAATGAGGCAAACTCTGACAGAGTTTTCTGCAAAAGCAAAATTTGTATGTAATTTACATGCATATTATATTTTGAGTACAGAAATATCACTATACTCAAATGGAACTGGAATGATGAAAGATGGTTTCTAAAGTGGACTTTAAAGATTTCACCATACAATGCATACCATATGTTCAAGCTTATAAAGTGAGTCCAACTACAAACAACATAGACCTTGATCATAATGTGCAGGCAGATCAGGGTCTGTGTTGCATGTTCTACTGATTACACCTATCAAACTGCATAGATTAATTTCTGCCAGCATATTATGCAACAGCAGCTCTGGGTCTGTCCAGTTTGCAGTCTGATGCAACTACATACAGTATACCATTTATAAGGGAGGTAATATAAGCAAGAATCAGAGGTAATGGCTATAAGGGAGGTAATACAAGCAAGAATCAGAGGTAATGGCTGTGGATGACCCCACCACAAATTATTCTAAACAATTACAAATATGTGACATGCAAGCACAGAATTTTACTACCAAGCACATTCAAATTTTAATTTCAAAGATAAAA
This sequence comes from Unio delphinus, assembly GCA_029339505.1. Classification (NCBI taxonomy): domain Eukaryota; kingdom Metazoa; phylum Mollusca; class Bivalvia; order Unionida; family Unionidae; genus Unio; species Unio delphinus. The sequence goes on along the minus strand of JAQISU010000009.1, from coordinate 1,995,011 downwards.
TTACTAAACATACAAATGAAGAAATATATATTTGCATCTCAAAAGTATCTGACATTCATTTAAATAATGAAATAGTTAATTTCCAAATCATGTGATCTAGATTAAAATAGAGAATTATCTCAAAAGCATGTGACTTTGATTTAAATAAAGAAAAATATCGGTCTCGAAAGCACATGACTTTGCTTTAAATAAAAGCAACCTTTTAAGAATTTAAATAACCTGATATCCTAAACTGAGTAGCCTATTTTTTAATAGTCACCTTATCTGACCTGATACCATATTTGTAAAATTGACTAATGATGCTATAATTTCCATGATAACTTCAATCTTTTCTTTTTAAATTAATTTTTTTTAAATTGGGAACAATGAGTATATGATTATCAGAAGAAGAGTGATAGGATCTAGCTGGTGTATACACATGGGTGAGGTTGGATAGGTATGTTGGACTGGAGTCTGTCATTGAAACAAAGCACAGAGAACAAATTATGTGTTTGATCCCATATCGAATTGATAGCCAGTCTAGGAATAGGGTCACAATGGCATACTTGTACTACATTTAATAATTAATAAATCTGAAACTGCATAGAACCAGAGTTTATGCAGTTTGTTATAAACATCATTGAAAAAATAATATTGACCCTGATGTGAATTATGTTTCAGCAGATCAGGGTCTCTGTTACTTGCATTTGTGATATACACAAGTATATACATAATTTTTTATGCATACACGACACACACACACACACACACATGCTCACTTATAAGTCAAGTTAAACTGCAAACAGCAAAGATCCTAATCTGCCAAAGCATAATGCTCCTGCAGATCAGGGTCTATCCTCTTTGTTCTACTGATTACTCCTAACAAACTCACAGACTCTGATCTGCCAGTGCATATGTGATGGTAGGTCTTGGTCAGTGTGGTTTACAGTTGGACTTGTTTTATGCGAGTATATATGTTATGTGATCTTGTATGAGTATTATTTTCAAATTAAATTTATGAAACTCACTGAATGGTTTCTATTTTTAGCTGACAACAACTTGCAACCATTGAATGAGTTCAATATTTGTCAGTATGAATAATCAAAAATGTAATATTCTGTTATCACTTCATACAAAATTCTGATTTTATTTGACAAAATCACAAAATATTGAAATGACCACTATGCCTTTGTTCTGCATGACTTGATAATGTCAAATGTGATGTCATTTAAAGTTTCATATGTGATTTCATAATAATGTCAGAAGAATATCAAAATTGATGTCATAATAATATTATATATCATGTAAAAATGTCATACTGGATATCATAATGTAATATTGGATGTAATAATGTCATATGTGATGTCATAATGTTAGAATGTAACATGACGCCTTGATAATGACATTTGTGATGTCATAATAATGTCACATGCTATGTCATAATAATGTCACATGCAATATCATAAAAATGTCACATGCAATATCATAATATGTGATAGGTGATGTCATAATAATGTTATATGTGATGTTATAGTATCTCATAGGTGACATCACAAGGTGGTTAATACACATGTTACAAATAGCAGACTTATGAAATGGGTATATTCAAATAAATAACACTAGCCTGAAAATATTTCTAATTATTTAGAAAGGAATATATTTCAGTTAATTTAGAAGCAGATATAATTCACAACAATTAATGCATGTTTTACGTATGTTCAGGAAACATCGTCAGCTTGTTGCAAAAAATAAGTATGTTATTAATCATCACCAGGCTTATGAGAGCACATGAATCAGGAAGCTAGCGTACAACTTGGGGAATTTCTTGATACTTTGCATATACTTTAACACCATATTGACATTTGTCATTTGTCAATATTGTAGCACCATCCTCTTTAGGGTTGATGCAGAAAGATCATTTACAATGCTGAGAAAAGTGAATGGGATCTTTGAAGCAGCTTGAACCATCCAAATATATTTATATACAAGAATCTGTGGAAAGGGCTGGGTGAAAAGATTTTTAGGAATTCGATACCATTTCTACTTTAACTACTGAGTACTGAAACCATTCTCTGATCTTCCTCTGTGATCACAAGATTTTCGAATTAACTGCTGTGATGGGCATACTGGAAGTCAGATCAGAACCACTTTCATTTACATAAATGCAGACATTACAAGATATTTTGGTGAAAATTCCATGTCAATATCCCTTTCTGCTGAGGAGAAGTAACAATAACAAATTGTCATGATGGCTGCTGTAAAGGCTATATTGGACATTAGATCAGGACCATTTCCACTTAAGACCAACAAAATATGAAATCTTTTAGTGAAAATCTCGCAATAACATTATCATTCATTCAAGTGAAATAGCGAAAACAAGATTTTCAAAACGATTGCATTCAAGACCAATTAACATTGGGATGAATGTTCATTTAATGTTTCATGGCTATCCTCTAAGAAGTAGTGATAACAAACTTGTGTTAATGGACAAATGGACTACAAAAACATCGCATAACCTCTTCTGGTCCATTACCAATCAAGCTAAACACTGCCCTCTCTGGGTTCTACATGTGCTTAAGTGGAACAGTCCTTTCAGTGTGTGTAATGTGGATTTTCTTTTAACGTTGCTTTAAAAAAAAATCAGTTATATCGCTATAATATCTGCAGTGTGGCAGTTTATAGTGAAGTCTGTCAATGGGGCATCATGCTGCAGACATGTAGCATGATGTCCCATCAGGCACATTATCCTGAGACCTGGCCAACCAGTCCTAACACTAACCTCGCAACGCTGAGCGCCAAGCGGGGCAGCTGCTAGTACCCTTTTTATATGTTTTTGGTATGATTCGGTTGGGGATCGAACCCACGACCTCATGCATCCAAGGCAGACTCTCGAACCACTTGGCTACCAAAGCAGTGCCCTAATTATTTTCCATAACAAATATTATTATTCATAAAAGACAATACTAGTATGCATATCTAATACTTATCTTCTGTTGAAGTAGAATGTCACCATTTGTCTGATAAAATTTAGATAGTCACAATAGAAAACAAAAGTAAACAACTAAATTTTACCTCAGAATCAGTAAAAATCAGAAGGAATCCAAGCAATTAAATAATGGGTAAATAATTTAATTCAGACTATGGTACCACATCTCTAAATAGATAATACAAGTTTTCTAACTGAGCAAAATTCTTTTGAGACCTTTGTACTAGTCTTATTTCAGGTACATTATAAAGAACATATTTTTGTATGCTTTGACATCATTTTTGGATCGTAGGCAACATATATATTATTTGGAACTAAATATCAAGGATGAAAACAAATAAAAGGTTAAGGAACTCTTCCTAAGTACTGCAAATATCAATTTTGGAATATAGGCAACATGTATACTATTTAGAACCAAATATCAGGGATAAAAACAAATAAAAGGTTTAATAAGGAACTCTTCCTAAGTACTGAAAATATCATTGAAAATACCAGGTCTCTTACTCATCCCAAGTGCAATATGAGAGAATGTTATTACAAATGCACAGAAAATAGGTAATAACAAATTTAAGGTCAGAAAAGTTTTAGTTCAGTTCGTATTGTGAGAAAAAAAACTCAGATCTTAGTAGGGACATTTGTATTATGTAAGGTTTGCAGGCATGTGGGGAATCTACTGTGACAAAAGAGTCCTTACCTGTCTATGCTCTCTGCGGATGTGTGTGGAATCTGCTGTGACAATGCAACATTTAACTGTCCACACTACCTATGGGAATGTGTGGAATCTGCTGGGACAGGTACATCCTTACCTGTCTACATTATCTGCGTACATGTGAGGAATCTGCTGTAAAAGATGCATGATTACCTCTCTGTACATGAGAAGAGCATGTGGGAAATCAGCAGTGACAGCCATGTCCTTACCTGTCCAAACTCACTGTGGACATGTGGGAAATCAGCAGTGACAGCCATGTCCTTACCTGTCCAAACTCACTGTGGACATGTGGGAAATCAGCTGTGATTGATGCATTCTTACCTGTCTACATCCTCTATGGACATGTAAGAAATCAGTTTTGACATATATTGTCCTTACCTGTCTGCACTCCCTGCAAACATGTGGGGAATCTGCGGTGATAGATGTTTCCTGTATCTTCTTCATCAGCTGTTCATTGTACATGTTCTCCAACTTGTACTGAATTATTTATTTATAGATCTGCATAAGTTTTGGTCCTTGGTTTCTTGATCGCTGAGATCTTGGTGTGATGTGTATTTTGGAAGAAACTGGAGATTTTTATGTAAACTGTTGATTTTGGATAGGTACCCACTAAACCTTATACATACTGTGTTAACCTGAAATTGAAGTGAGACTGAAATAGCTAAGTACATGGGTTAATATAGTCTTATAAACCCATCCCCATTTCAAGCTCATGTCACTTTCCGGACAGCAACAACAGCATTGTCAATAAGCTTAAGCAGCAGAGGTGGTGGACAGACCAACTTTGTAGGCGTCGACGAAGTTTCCTTCTCGTTAATATTTACTAGAAAGGTTTATTTGACAAATTGAGGCTTCCTAGTAAATATTTAATAGAAAGGTCTATTTGGTTCCTTGTAAGGGTCCATTTGGCAAAAAAAAAAGCCACTGTCGTTGGAATCCACCCCCTGTGCTGCTATGGGTTAACAATTCTTTTACGAAATCCAGTAAACGATTTTAACTGAATAGTTTATCAAGTCCGACACGATATCGCGTCCGAGGATCTGATAAATTTATCGTCACAAATCCATGTGGAATTGACTGAGCGTGACTAAAGAAACTTCTAAATTGATTATGAACCATATCACCACAGCACCAAGTTGTCCAAATATTTCGTAGCGTATGAGTATCAACTCCGTTAAATACGGCAAGAATATTGCAGTTATCTCTGATCACTTTTGGTATTTGAGTGTACCGTTGAGTGACATATATCACGTCGGTGTTTTTATGCCTACCTCTGGAAAATATCTTAGCGGGATTATTTTGATTGTCTAACATGATATCATCATATACGACTAAATTGTTAATATCTCCGTTACTATCATCAATACTCGGTGCTTCATCGATATCGGTTATAAACTCAATAATACCCTCGCCGGATTCTTCTACCGCTTTGTCGTTAAAATCTTTTAATACATTGTAACATCGCTGATCGTCTACACTAGGAGCTATCAAATACAACTTGTCCCATTTCATCCATCTCGTTATTAAATTAAGTAGCAGTTGTGTCTTGCCGCTTCCAGATGGTCCGATTATAATCATTCTAATTGAATTCGGCAACATCGCATGGTGTTTAATAGGTTCCCGTCGTCGGGTAGCTGAATAATCAATTACATTCATGTTATTATATATAAATTATGGATCTATATTGTGTGAAATGTAAGGCGCGTACTGGCACAGATGACTTGACGACGATTACAACTAAAAATAACCGATCAGCACTTTCCGGTAAGTGTGTACAATGTAGTACAAAGAAATTTAGATTTGTTTCCTTTGATAAAATCAACAATTTAAAAAAAAAACGAGGAGGTGATATTGCAGCCAAGCTAGCTAAATTCTCGGGAACACCATGGGCAAAGTATCCAGGAGAAAAACACCTTCCAGGGTATAGTTATTGTGGACCCGGAACCAGACTCGATATCAGACTCGATGATCAAAACCAACCCTGACGTGGTGAAGAACCAATAAACGCCATTGATAAAGCGTGTCATGCTCATGATGTCGCTTATAAAAGCAGCAATCTGCAACATAGACATATCGCAGATGTGAAATTGATTCAAGCGTTGAATTCTGTCACTGATAAATCCTTCAAAGAAAAATTGGCTTCGTGGTTAGTAAAATCGGCTATGAAAGGTAAATTGATGCTAGGTGCCGCTAATTAATAACAACATGAAATCTATTTATTATTCTCCAAAAGGATACTGGAGGGGTAAAGCAGCAATTGGTAAACTCGATAGCTCCGCGAAGGTAAAATATACCACTGCAACGGATTGGTTATCCAAACAGGCGATATGGCAAATTTATCTGCCGCCGCCTAAACAAATTAACTACTCGCATTTTGATGTGACCATTCCTAATGAAGTTCATCAAGCTGATATATTATTCCTGCCGCATGATGGTGGTTACAAATACGCGTTAACTTAGTTGATGTTGCGAGTCGATACAAACAAGCAGAACCGCTAAAGACAAAATCGTCAGCTGAAGTGGCTTCTGCATTTGAAAGGATTTATCGAAGGGGTCCTCTGCGCTGGCCAAATCTGTTACAAGTTGATCCTGGCAAGGAATTTCAGGGTGCAGTGTTATCAACAATGAAGCATCATAATGTCACTATCAGACGAGGGCATACTGCACTACATCGCGATCAGGCAATTGTTGAACGATTTAATCGTACACTTGCTGAGCGGTTATTTGGATATCAATATGCTAAGGAATTTATTCAGGATAAACGATCTCGTGAATGGGTCAAGAGATTACCGGGTGTAATTACCGCGCTGAATAATGAGGTTACTCGAACAATCAACATGAAACCTAACAACGAGATTAAAAAGAAGTATAAACCCGTACAACCACGAAAGGATTCTTCAAAACAACCAATACTCGGTAATGTCACTGTTAGGTATTTATATGAACCAGGAGAACTCGAAGGTGGTAAAAAAAAGGGCTACTGATCCTATCTGGAGTGTTACTGTACATAAAATATCTAACATAACACGATCCACGGGTAGACCAGCAATCTATAGACTGGATTTGACAGCTCCTCAGCGAGGATTTACTCGTGAACAACTGCAAGTGATACCCGAGTATACTCAATTGCCACCGCGTGGTCTTAACTAGCACCTCTTTGTCTGTTGCACTCAAGATAAGTCAGCATCACATTATCTTTGGTATGACCAATACTGCTATTCTTTCTGTCTATGGTAAATTGTTGAGGGTTTTTATCCGACCAACACCAAAGCATTATACAATTGCAAATCGCGCAATGATTATTCTGTTGTTGTTTCAGTGTGATTATTAATTCAGCATCAATATCAAATTCTCTATTATTTTTTTTTGTCTTGTTGTTTATAACCAGAAAGTTTGTTTCTGATTATATCATCGCTGACAATATCAATTATTGTAGTGTCGTTATCATCTAAAATAACTCTTCGAAGTTGATTTATTCTTCGTACTCTGGATACTGCGAGATAAACTAAATTTGACCACTCGATGTGATTATCCACCATCCAAACAATTGTATTGGATATAGTCAATCCCTGTGAAGAATGTATCGTCGCTGCGTATCCTAGCGTCCGCAGGGATTTATCAGCGCGTAATGCATCTTAGACGACGCTAATATCAACCAACACAATATCACTTAACACTAAATTCTGCTTTTCACGCTGTCCAGGAATATCAACTTCGATATTCTGTTTTCGTGTATCCGAAGGCCTATAACACAACGGTACTGGAAGTGTTGTAAATTTTTCTTTATGCAGTTCAAATAACTTCATCTGAAGTGTGTCTATAACTATCTTTCTACTTGCAACTATCAAATCGTTTGGTCTCCACGCTTCCCAGAAATCTTTTAATGGTGTTTCCGAAATTATTTTACGCGCTATTTCACATTGGATTCTCTCCGGTTGTATCTGATTAGTTTCTTGAACTCGCGTAATTGTTCATCAAGTGCTCTATGATCGGTGTTAATTTCTTCATAATAGTCTACAAACTTTTTCAACCAATCATGTGGGGATAAACCAACAAATGGTGGTGGTTGACCATGATCGTCGCACATGATGACTTTTGTATTCCCTAACAATAACCACTCGAGAAATTTTTGTAATACATCTAACGACACCATGCATATTTTCATCCTAAATAATAACTTCAGGAATAAATTTCTCACCCATTCGTTCAGGAGTCCATTCATCGCCTTTCCATCGAAAAAAACTGATAACTATAAGCATTTACATCTCGTTGTTTCATCTCTCTGGCAAGTCTGTGGATTGGTGTTAACACAATTATATTTGATTTCCCACGAAATAATTCAATCGCAGAGTCGTCTTTCCTGACCCGCCACAGCCGTTTAGGTAGCTGGTTTTATATCCACATATTGGATCAGATATCTGCGGTGCATTAGACAGTTCTGATATTTTATCACCTTTCAAATATTTATCTTCCATCGTAACATCTGCTGATCTGGAATAGTCACGCAGTATTTCCCGCTTAATTCTCCATGATCCCCAGCTCTCGTCAGAATTAGTAAATTCAGCCACTGCTTTGCTGTATTTCGCGTTTATATAAAATGAATCAGTGACTACTCTAACTGCGGTGTCAGGAAATCTATTTATCATCGAAAATAAATTGATAGAAGCAAAAACTAGCATAGACGCTCTCAAGTGTGTATACTGAAGACTGTATCCATCGTTGTAAGTAACAATTGTACCAAATTTTGTTCCATCGGACAAGAAAGCGTCTATACGATCGACATATATAACCTTAGATGTTATATCCGCGATTATAAAATCGTACTCAACGCTATCTATAATCAACCGTGAAGAATATCGTTTATTGTCGTATTTTCCACCCTGAGTAAATTTACCGATTATTCTTCTACCGAGATCCTTTGCGTCTTTATTTCTAACTTCAAATAACTGTTTGGACCATTTCACGATATTTTCTTCGTCAAAATCGGGAAACTGTTTTCGTTGTTCGCTGATTATACTATCTAGATTGGGTTGTGGTAACCAGACTTCAGTCTGCGCGTGATATGATATAATCGCTTCACTGACAATCAGCGATTTTAACATTCTACAATCAATCGTATACCGTAACAGTACTATTGGCATCCAGTGTTTTTCAGAGATATGTCTACCAATCCATATATAACAGCACGGATGAAGTCCTGTAGCCAATTCAAATGATACCACACGAGCGAATCCAGTTAAATCAAAACCAGGCAGTGGTCCATTAATCGCAACACGGGTCATCTCGTGTGTGGGATGTCCAAATCGTTTAAAGTATTCAGCGCATTCTCCGTACCCGAGAAAACTCGCCGGATAACACGCGACCATATCAACTGAAATAATACTTTCACGGTCGTATTTTGTATTCCATAATCCGCCGTGGTTGTATTCGATGCAGCTTGATCTGACATCTGATAGAAACTCACCTCGCGTTGGTTTCCATGTATTTCTCTTTCTCGCAAAATGAGCTGAAACCGACGGAATTGTAAAACAGTTTGTTAGTAATTGTTCGTCGTCGAAACTCTTCGAAAAACTACTAGCTAGTTTCTTCATCGCCTCATGGAGGGCTTCAGTGTGGTATAATTCTCCATTGGGTCTTACAAATTGATCGAATCTGCCCTCGGAGTTAAGTAACCACACTGACACAGGATCGTTTTTACTCAACTGCTAAATAAAATCAAATAGTTTATCTTCTCCCGAGAACTCCCCGGAAAATTCCTGGGGTATATATTTTATGGTTCTATCCCACGAAAATTGTGTTACTGCAGGTGTCCATGCATGTTCGTTATGATCAATAATTTTGATTGGAGCTCCTCTTGATTTATATTTCGGTTCGTATAATACTTCTCCGGTTATCGTCATTACTGATATTGGGAATTTTAGTATTCGTTCTAACGCTGCCTTATTTTGAATTGTTGCCCCGTGCTCCTTTACTGTTAACCCCCACTCGGTTATTTTTTTTGCGTCTTAGATCAGTCAGTTTATTTCCACGCAGCGCATTTGTGAAGTGTTCTAATATTCGTTCTGCTACACAATTCATTCTTGACGAAGTCAACGAAGATAGTTTCATTCGTGCTAGTTTTTCAATACTCGGTTTATTATTTAACGGATACATCCCATAAACAACTGCTGTTACAAGATAAGATCTCTCGTAGTATGGTTTGTCAATTCCAGTCAAAATTCCTGGTTTGGAATCTTGACTCACAGTGACAGTTCTTTTATCCTTCAAGATGGGTTCATATTTATCCCTGATAATCCAATCTCCAGTGTCTGAACGGATAATGAATTTTATTCTAAAAAAATACCTTTTTCGCCCAAGATGTGAGATTATTACTGCTGCGTTTTTATCATTCATGGTAGCATCAACACTATCATCAATTCGAAATGTTGACCAACAGTGAGATGCTCCATCGTGTTTGAATTCATTAAAACAATCACGGATTTTACATATCATGGTTCTATCATGAATTTTACCCTTTTGTGTATCAGAGACTCTATCGAGATTGAATTTATTATTTTTCCAAGGCGTAATTTTCGATAATCTCTCGAACTCCTTCACATTATAATTAAAACAAGTATTTAAATAGAGAATTTATTGTATAATGAATCATTGCAAATGGCTTATGATTGGATCAGTAACCCCGTGTAACAAATCATGCAGAAAGGAATTTTGTGGGTATCATATGCAAAGCTTTTGGCCTGGAAGCCATGGTCCGATTCCTTGTATAAGATGTGGGATAGGGGTGCGAGGAAAATCACAGTTGTGTCTCGGTTGTGGTGGTAAGCGATACAGAGAGCTGAAGAGTTATTATGATAAGAAAATCGAAGATTCCACTAAGAATTCCATCAATAACTCTACCTCTGACAGCGTCAACGACAAAATCATAAGAACACCCCAAGACTACATTAATAGATTTCCAAGTAATATAATAATTGAACCAAACAATGAATTAGACAAACAATAGTATAGTATATAAATGAACCAAGAATTCCGACCACACCCTGTGATTGCAAACTATGAAGCGTCCCGTGAAGGTATTATCGGAAACCGTAGACTGAAGAAGCCAGTTGTGTGGGATAATGGTGTGGGGTATTTGATGTTTAGTGTTGGAAAGAAAAATTATTACTGTCACAGATTCGTCTTCGAGGTGTTTAATGGATTGATCAAGGATGGTCTTGTTATCGATCACATTGATTCCAATCCACATAATAACAAATTGGATAATCTAGAAGCTGTTACACAGAGTGAGAATTCAAAACGAGGATTAACTGGTACTTATAAATCAATTGGGAAAAGACCCGTAAAATCTTTTAATACAACAACTAACAAACAAATTGTATTCAAATCAATGGGTGAGGCTAGTAGGTATTTTGATATTTGTAGAGCCTCGGTACGACATCTTGCAGAGAATATAACCAAGACGGCGATTTCCAGAAAAAAATGGACAAAAAAATTAAATTTATTTACGTATAAAATCCATGTATTACTATTCTATATAGTATTAAGGGAGATAACTCGTTTAGGTGTTTTTACGGCCTATGAAATAGTTATCTCCCTTAGATTGTGTCACCAAATTTTGATGGGTTGTCTCCCTTAGATTGTGATATGATTTTCAGTGGGGATAATCAATTATCTGTTTTTGTAAGAAAACGAATCAAATACGCAGTGTTTACAAACAATTGTATTCTTTTTTTTTCTTTTAAGTATTTGGTTCTGCTTTAATATTGTCTGTAAGTACAACAAGGATATATAGATTCGAAACTAACTATGGTTCCTCGTACTCTAGATCTTATACATTCAACGTTATTCATTGTATTGTACAGTCAGGCTGAGCTAATATTTATCGGCTGTCTTTAGTTACTGGCACGCGCGTAACACATGTTATTGATTTCACTTTATACCTGTAAAACAGCTAGTGTAATGATCAAATATGCAGTGTTTACAAACGCTAGGCTCTGCTTTAATATTGTCAGTAAGTAGTATATAGATTAAAAATAATAATATATAATTCACATGCGTTTGACGTACATCACATCTGTTCGTGTTTGACTTCCCTCATTTGTGTTAGCTTACCTGTATATTATAAGAACCGTTAGCTCAGTGGAATATAATATATTTTGTAAGAAAACGAATAAAATATATAGTGTTTTACAAATAATTGTACTTTTTTTTTTCTTTGAAGTATTCGGTTTTGTTTCATACACAAAGGTATATGGATTCGTTCGTTCAGTCAGTTGTGGCTTTGTGATCGATCCATTGACGTGATACATCACACCTGTTCGCTATTGATTGTATTAGCTTACCTGTATATTATATACCTGTATATAAGAACCGTTAGTTCAGTGGAAATACAATTATTTTGTAAGAAAACGAATAAAAATGGAGTGTTTTACAAATAATTGTATTTTTCTTTTTTTTAAGTATTTGGTTTTGTTTCATACACAAAAGGTACATGAATTCGTTCATTCAGTCAGTTGTGGCTTTGTGATCAATCCATTGACGTCATCACACCTGTTCGCTATTGATTGTATTAGCTTACCTATGTATTATATTCAAAAACATAATATCGTATATAATAACCGTTAGCTCAATCGGTAACGTGTAGCGGTGCCATACTAGCGGTCACGGTTCGAAACTCGTAATGGGCATTATTGCCAACGATGCCGACAGATGGTTTTAATTGGGGGGGTGGGGTACCTCTGAAATTGAAATTGCAACCGTATATACCAACCACACCGAGCCGTGGTGTGAATGATTTTTCATTCAACCCAAGGTGACTTTGTGGGGGTATATACGGTTTGCAATTTGAATGTAGGAGTGTCATCATTCATTATAATTGTATATATCCATCCATTCATTCATTGTTATATGTCGTATTGTCCCCTGTGCTGTCCCTTATCATTCATTCATTGTATATGTCCATCCATCCATTCATTGTATATATCCATCCATTCATTGTATATATCCATCCATTCATTCATTGTATATATCCATCCATTCATTCATTGTATATATCCATCCAATTCATTGTATATATCCATCCTTTATGTATGCCTAGAAACTACCCTAAAACAGTAGTAACGGCATTGTGCTGTCCCTATACAATTGCCAAAACACTCGAATGGAATTGTATAATCATTCATTGACATCATTCATTGTATATATCCATCCTTTATGTATGCCTAGAAACTACCCTAAAACCGTAGTAATGTCATTGTGCTGTCCTTAACATGTTTGTGCTGTCCCTGTACAATTGCCAAAACACTCGAATGGAATTGTATAATCATTCATTGACATCATTCATTGTATATATCCATCCTTTATGTATGCCTAGAAACTACCCAAAACCGTAGTAATGGCATTGTGCTGTCCTTAACATGTATGCCTAGAAACTACCCAAAACCGTAGTAATGGCATTGTGTTGTCCTTAACATGTTTGTGCTGTCTAAAAAAATTGGTCAAAATCGACCCCAATTTTTGGGGGGTTTTTTTTGTATTAGAAATATGTATTATCATATATGAATTCTGAAAATATGAATAGGATTATATCCGAGATTCCAAAATTGAAAAACCAAGAGATTAAATTATCTGACAATTTAAACCCTGACCAAATTATGTCTGACTTTCAAGATATAGAACTAACAAATATATGCTGCCAAAGAAATATGCGCTAATAAAAAAAATCCAGAATTCTATTCGCGATTCTCTTACATTTTGTAGTAACGTAAGTGTGTTTGTCCCGTTATTTACTATCGTGGAAGGAATACGAAAAGAATTGGGCCGAGATTATGAATTGAAAAAGGAGGTTAATTCGAAGATTAGAAATATACGGGCGTTAATTCAAGAAAATGAAAAAAATCCGATGGATACAATTAACGATTTGACAGTATAGCGCGTTAGAAGGAATTAAATTAACTGAAAAATATTTTAGTCAGTGGTTTTATTTTTTTTACTTGTCTATCTGAAGACGAAATCATTACATCGTACATGAAAATCTCTTCGAGATTCAAATTGGAAATTGCTTTACTGTTTCAATAATGGTCAACGAAGCTTTAACAACTAGATTAGCTCGTAAAAGATTAGATGCAATTAAAAGATTTATACCAATCCGCGGCTCTGTCAGAAATAAACTACAAGCTAGACAGAGTTTATAAACGGATTTTGAAGCTGGATCTGAAGAGTTGTTTAAACCAATAACCACAGCAACGAAGGGGGTAATATCAGCTACTGAGCGTGCTATATGGGGGGATGTTCCCGAGACTGGGGAAAAAAGAAAAGGAAATCCTCTTATTGGTGAACTTAAAAAAATAGCAGCGGAAACTGAACAAACAAAACAAGCTGTACAAAAACTTCACGGTGATATTGATGTTAGTGAATCACCTAAATCAAAAAGAACAGTAGATGATTTACGCGCGAGATTTAACGAGGAAGGGTTAGCAGCAATTGATAAGACTGATTCAGCAAAAATTCCTGCGCTTGTTGTTACTACTTATGAAAACAGAAAAAATGTTGAAACTAGAACATCATAAGTATATTATAATATTAAACATTGGGCTGATGTATTCTACAAAATCAAAACTAGCAAAAGTCAAGTTGACACAACAAGTACATCATACATAGGATATATCAATGCGGTGGATACAGTGCATAAACAATACAAAGAACTAAAACAACAATAAAAACCACAAAAATTGCAAGGAAGAAGACAACAGCGTTCAAAGAAAATATCTTTCTCACCTAAAAAACAGGAAGAACCTTAACAACAACTACCACCCAAAGCTTCGCTTGGACCATTGTAGATACCATCTGATTGAGATGAAGATGATAATGATGATCTTAGTTATTTACAAGAAACAGAGTTAGAAAAACTGGATGCAGCAACTGGTTATAGTAGCGGGGAGGGATTTTCTGGGAGTTGAATTTCAGGTAGTGGTCTTATTCATTGTCCTGATAATGTTCTTGGTGATATAGCACGATTAGAAGTTCTCATCGGAGGGAAACGAGCTGGAAATAACTCACTGGAAGTAATTAATGAAGCAGCTGATATCTGCAGGCGGTTATTTCAAGGTGGTATCATGAGCATTGATATATATCGAGATTTCCTAGACGAGTTAGTGGAAAATCCTACGGATGGTTATCACAGTGACTAAGTCATCGCATTAGATAAGTATTTAAATAAGATGACCATACACTACAACCATGATAACCAGCCAGCGTCTATGTAGTAAACTCGCGGTTTCCAGTTTATAACGCGTGCTATGGTGATGGTCTCGGTGATACAATTGCATGGTTATTTGCAAGAATGGCTTCAAAAGTAGCACCGCTAGCAAAACAATTATCGATGAAAGCTATTGATGTTATTCGTGATAAAGGTATTAGTGCTGTTGGAGATGCTGCCGGAAAAGCGTTTTCAGCGCGAAGGATAAACTAATAGCGCTAGTTCGACGGCGAAGGAAACCAGGACCATTACCATCTACAGCGGAAATGCTCGCGAGTGTTAGTAAAATAATAAATAACGCAGTGGATCAGAAACTGGCGTCACTGGTGACTCCGTCATACACCAACGACCAAAGCAACATTGCAAATATGATAGCGGGAAGTGGCTTAAAAAAAACTACGACGAGGTCGACGACGATGATTTAAATCAATGAATATAGAATAAAATGTTCAAACGGTCACCTGCTCCAGCATTTGATATGGACGCCCCAGTTCGCAAGGATGATTCTGTACGCGATTATTAATTTCATCCCTATCATGCAATAGAACCAAATAGTCGATCAAGAATTGAACTTCAAGTTCATGATACCAGTAAATACTTTTTGCCTTGTGAAGCGTTTATCGAAGTAGAAGGAGAACTTGTAACAGCTGCTGATACTCCTGCTGTACCAGCACAGTATCAAGCTGATACTCAAGTCGGGTTTGTCAATAATGGTATCATGGCGCTATTCGAGAGTGCAAGATATCTCATCGATGGAAAAGAGATCGAGTCTATAGAACGTGATGTTGATGTGGCCACAACAATAATAGGGCTAGCAAGATATTCCGATGATTATACAAGATCGGCGGGACCTTCTATGATGTTTGCAAAGGATGGTAAAAATACCGCTAGAGGAAATCAATTTGTTGTAAGACGACCAAAGAATAATGCTGGTAATGCTAATATTGATGCCGAGGATATGATTATAAACAACGATCCCAATTTCAATCTAGGAGCTACAACACGGATGTCAATGTTACAAGGAACGCGTAGATCATTTTCATGCGCGATTCCACTGCATCATATATTTCGATTCTGTAGAAATGTTCGAAAAGTTTTCTCTGGAGCAAAGCATACAGTAGCACTCGTGCGAAAGGGTGATGACAATGACGCAATTTGAAGGAAGCAGCAGAGAGGGTGAACAGACTTTTTGTCGAAAAGGATCGACATCAGAAAAAAGGATCGACAAAGCGTCGACACCAGACCAACTTGCTAGCAATTCATAAAAAAAAGACGCCATTTAGTTGACGTTCACCTCCTCGGCTGCTAATGCGCTAACAATTTTTTTACGATGAAAGTCTTTAAGACGAAAATCCTTTCAGGACTGTACAAACAAACTAATTTGTAAAACCTCACCTCGTAAATCAATCAGATTATTAGATTGGTCAGTGAGTTTGAAATTAATTCTCGTTAACAAATTATTATGACATCGCATATAGACTAGATTAGTTGGGTCTTCAATAATTAGAAATCCTGGAGGAGCCGTTGGTGCAAATGAATATAAAATATATCCTTGTTGAGCTTGATTTGATTGTTCGAGATTTATTTGATAATTCCCTTCGATAACGTCACATACTAAATTGAGCGCAATCACCGTTGAAATATTCACATTGTTCGGAGCAATATGTCTACCGCCGCCTTCTGGATCATTATTAAATTTCAGAATATTTGCTGTAGGATTCTTCGATTTTTTCCAATTATCGTGGATTCTTTTGAACCCAATATCAATAGCATCGTTAAGTTGTTTCTTTAGTTTATCCGGGTTATATCCAGGGATTTTAAAATCTTTAATCTCCGTTTTATTAATATTGTATAGATCCGCAAACTTATCATGTAATATCTCTTCATTTAATACTTCTTGAATAATTATCGAGTGAAATATTTTCATATCGTCGATGATTTTATTACCCGTTTCTACGACGTTGATAAATTCATCCTTGGTGAGAGAGCCGGATTTAATAGATATTAGCAGTAGTGAAAAATCATTATTCATTGCTGTGAAATTTCCGTTAATGAGAGGAACATAAATTGATTCAAAAATTTCTTTATTAAAGAATTTATTAGGAGCATAATCCTGATAACTCTTGACTTCATTGACGGGTTTTATTTTGTTGGTGATATAATCGGATTTTTTAGGTTCGGGTGGAAAATCCTTCGAATTTTCTCGCGAGTTATCCGGTGGTAATTCAGGCCATCCTAACACTGATCTTATAGAACTCTGATAAATATCTACAACGTATCCTTCTGTATTTATCTCGATAGCAGATGATAATGTTGGTTCGTGAACTGTTATAGCGATTTTTGATTCTTTTCCAGTGAGAGATTTTATTCTTCGTTGAAATTCAGCGTTGATCTGTTCGATTTGATATGACCCAGTTGGTAACGAGACAACGTTCCAGTCTGGGGTTCCGTCTTCACGATTTTTCCACGCGAACACCAAGGAATTATTTGGTTGTTGACCACCAAATGCTACCGATCTAATATTAGGCCAGCTATGATACACTCGTAGTTTTGCTAACGCGATCTCGCTCACGGGAACAGGAATTGGAAAATTCACACTAAATTCAGGACGTGTTGAGGTTACTGATATCGTGCTTGTTTTCACTGGTGTTGTATTTGTTACTATTTGTTGAAGTAGTTCTTGCGACGACATTATTATTATTATTATTCTGCTCTAATTTCAGCATTGTTGATTTATACAATTGAGCCATAGTTGAGAATTCGCTATCTGATATTGTTGTGTCATCCAACGACGATGATATCAACGAGGACAATTGCGAGTAACCGGCAGATGCAATATGAAATTTTATTACATAATTGTGTAGTTTACTCTGGCTACACGATGATAGTTTTTTTGTGATCCCGGTTAATATACCCGCAATTGTAGCTATGGAAGAAATAACAATTGGTACTACAACCGGAGCAATCATAGTAACCGAAGATAGTATTATTCCAGCCGCGGTGATTATTCCCGACACTGAATACACAGTGACATCAACTGCGGTTATTCTTCGTTGGTATTTTTTTATTTTTATTTGATACTCCTCACAGAGAGAACTGAGTTTAGTTTGAAATTCTCTGACTTGATCATAGCGATACTGATTCGATGATGGGGTCATTTTATTTTAAAAGCGCTAGCATTTTCAATTCAAAATTCTGAAAGAATTTTTAAATCAATTTAATTGTTTACTTAAATCCACTACGAATTCTACGTACCACGTTACTGAAACCTTGGCTAGATTTCCATCTGTGGTAATTATCGTGAATTGTTCAGTTGTATCCTTGTCGATTATCGTTGATACTGTATTATTGACTCCAGATGAACTACTTGATGATATATTAAACTGATTCGGTGATACTATTGTTAATCGATAAATACCCTTGACTGCTGCGGTTATGTTTAAAATGTTGTTTGTGGGAGTCCACATAAATGATCCGTGTTGAATCGTGTGTACTACGTTGTTGACGATAGATTTATCATGAGGAATTTTTACTTTTTCAACAACGCTTATCATCCTCGTTGCATCATCCTTTATTGCGTTGTTGAATTTTTTAAGTTCATCGATGGATTTTTTAATATCAGGAAGGGTTATTTCAATTTTATCAAATGGGCTCCCAATAAACTTGTCCATGAGGTTTTTACGAAACGTCATAAATAGTTTCACGTGTTTTTCATATTCAGATTGAAGAGTTGCTAGTTCTAACATAGAATCTTTTATTAAGGTGAGTTTTGGTGTGGTCACTGGTGGATTTCCAAAAAATTCTAGTATGGGTTTGTCAATTTGGTTAATTGTATTTCTTTGTGTTTCACTAAACTGATCAAATACAATTATATGATCGTCATATTTATCGCTTAGTGATTTTAATGAATTCACTGTGTTATCATATGTTGCTAATTTATCCGTAATCGTTGAAACAAGTACACCTGGTTTGAGTTTACCCCCATCAGAAAATAACGCGATAGTATCCTCTGCTGCGTCTCGTCGTTTAACCAAAATATCATTAAGAGAGATATTACTACTTTTCAATTTACCCTGACGATCTTGAAATACAACTATTTCACCAGGATCAATATTTGCTAGGTTTAATATTTCGGATATTTCATCTTCGATTAGTTTTTTAATATCCTTGTTATCAACGGTTTCAACTCCACTATCAGGTTTTTTCAGCGATGATAAAGATCGTCCCCAAATATCAATCATTATTATAGAAATATTTTCATCGTCTAAATCCGATGGATTTTCAATCTAAAGATTTTTAATCCAAAATTCTTTCAGAATTTTTTAAAGAGATTTGCCGCTAGTATACTCATTTACTACTATATGAGGTGGTTTCGAAAATCTTTTGGATATAGCATCAAGTACGTTTAATACTTCATTACCACATATTGGTGGATCAAGCATTGTTTGTGTTGGTAACGTAGAATACCAAGTCCTCATTGGAAAATCTTTTATATAACGCATAAATTCTTTCGGCGGCGCTAATCCATATGAGTCAAAATAAATAATCCCACGTGGATCAATTGCGTAACAAACCCAGTGAGTTCCAGGTCCATCGCTGTTATCTAGATTTATAATACCTGTTTCAACATCATTAGGTTGTGCCGGTAACTGATCTTTCATAAAAACCCCTCTGAAGTTTTTTATCGCTAGTTTTTTAGCGGCATCAATTAAATCAAAATTGGACATAGGAACCACAGGTTCCCGAACTATATCGTTCCTGGAATTCGAAGACCTTTTCCGCTGTACCATGAATACGGGGTTCCTGGTAGTCTTAGACCCTTTCCTTTTTTTTTACCAGATCCACGAGTGGATCTGCGGATGGATCCGCCTGTTGCTTTCTTTAGTGCCATTCCTGCCGCGGTACCAACGGCTCCTAACGCTGCTGCCTTCGCTACCGCTGGGGCTGCTGCGGCAATCAACCCTGGAATCAACCCTAACAACGGGAATATACCACCAGTCTTTTCCATGTTTTTAATCGCGCTCGCAGAAAGAGTAATCTGAACTCCTTTTTTTTCTTTAAACGCTTTATTGAAGTGATTAACCTGAGTTTTCGTCAGCGATAGCTTATTCCCTCCGCCATTCGTTTGATTAGGTTTCAGCGTTATTGTGGTTCCACATTGCTTAGCTGATTTGGATTGTAGTTTTTTTATTTGACCAGGTGTCAACGTAACATTGATATTACTATACGACATTATACAAAACAGATTGATTCTAAATTAGAAATGCTAAGCATTTCTGAAATTGTAAAGCAATTTTCAATTACAGATTTTCCACTGGTGCATCTGCCAGTCTCATTCGTCCACCAACACCCTCGAGTATCATTGATTTATCACTGAGAATGACAGCAACCGCCCTATAATTAATAATACCACCAGGACGGGTTACACGAGCTCGGAAGTGTATATCAACGACGGACTGTCTCATCAAGTCAAGATGTTCCAACGAAAAATAATAAATCGGATACAGACTTCTAAAATCCAACTGTGATATTTGTAGACCAGTATCAACATTTTGATCACGTCCCATATACGACAGCAACCGATGATAAACTCGTGCAATGTGGTTGTTTTCATAGTTAAGTTGTATATCCTCGGATGGTTCTTGCTGTCCGTTTATTTTCAACGAGACTTCATTAACACCTATCTGATCAAATATCATGTGGGAACGTTCTTGATTGTTTAATCGCGCAGTATTCTGTAGCGCAATAAAAATATGCCGTGGAGCTGTAATACCCTGTTTTGATGCTAGATGCCATGTAAGTGTACCATCAATATTAGAATCCATGGTATCTGTGGACGTTGACAGCCAACTTAATAATCGCTTCCCCCCTTGATCCATAAATGACAGTAACCGCGGTTCTGTTGACAACGACGGAGTCAACACTGGCATCCACAGTGATAGTTTTGATAAAACGACCCTACCGGCGGCAACGGCAGCATTGCGCCAGATTGCATTATCATCAGTACCTCTTCGTACTAGTGCTATCGTATGCTTTACTCCATAGATAACTTTTCTGACGTTTCTACAAAATCCAAATATGTGATGGAGCGGAATAGCACATGAAAACCGTCGACGCTCTCCTTGCAACGTTGCTACTCTTGTTGCAAACCCTAGGTTGTAATTGGGAATAGTATTTATGACATCAAAATCACCAGCTGGTCTTACATATCCGGCTGGTGCTGGATTAACTGAAGAAGCATGTGTTGCCTTTACTCTAGAATACTGGACGTGCTCAGCGTTATCAGTAATATCCTTAGAGAACATCATAGATGGACCAGCCGATCTAGTATAATCATCAGAATATCTCGCTAACCCGATTATTCCCGTAGCAACATCAACTTCACGTTCAATAGATTCGATTTCTCTTCCATCAATGAGATATCTAGCACTTTCAAATAACGCCATGATGCCATTGTTAACAAAACCAACTCGGATAGTTGGGTCATTTGCATATGGTGTATCATCATGCTGTAAAAGTTCACCTTCGACTTCAATAAAGGCTTCAGCGGGTAAAAAGTATTTACTGGTATCATGAACTTGAAGTTCAATTCTTCCACGAAGATCAGGTTGTACTGCGTGATAGGCAAAAAATTGATAATCACGTACAGAATCATCTTTAAGTACTGGGGCGTCCATGTCAAATGCAACATCAGGGTTCTGTTTGAACATTTTTTATTATATACCCGTTGGTCTAAATTAGAAATCGGAAACGCTAGCATTTCTGAGAGGTGAAATCACTCAAAATCGATGCAAAATACAGAATTGAAAATAAAAAAAAATAATATTATGTTAAATTAATTACTTAGTTGGGTATATCAATAATGTTGCTGATGAAAACAAATCTAGATAACGAAGATCAAATCGAAAATACAAATATTTCAATAACTATAACAACTGAGAATCCTATTCAAATAACCAGAAACATTAGTGTTTCTAACACTAGTGTTTCTAACACTAGTATAGGAAATTCAAGTGGAAACATTAGTGTTTCTAATACAAGTATTTCTACTGAAACCATCGAAAATTCAGAAAATACAAGTATTTCAATAACTATAACAATTGGAAATCCTGTCCAAATAAATATAACCAGAAACGCAAGCGTTTCTAACACAAGTGTTTCTAATACAAGTATAAGAAATGCTAGCAATTCTAGTGATGATTTTTGAGAAAATATTATTCACCGACATCGGAAATTCTTTGAATTAGAAAATGCTTTAGTACTTTTAAAGCCGCTTCCTGCTATCATATTTGCTGTTATATTATCCTGCAATGACGGAGTCATCGTGTATGACGGGGTCATTAATGACTGTAGTTTTTTATCCACGGCGTTATTTATTATTTTATTAACCTGTGTAGGCATTACTGCAGTAGATGGTAGTGAAGTCATTCTAGAAATGCTAGCATTTCCAGGTTTTGAAAAATTTCTACGTCGAACTAGCGCTGTTAGTTTATCCTTAGCGGCTGAAAATGCCTTCCCGGCAAGATCACCAACAGCGCTAATACCCTTATCTCGGATAACATCAATTGCTTTCATCGATAATTGTTTTACTAGCGGAGCCACTTTTGGAGCCATTCTTGAAAATAATCCCATTATAGTATTACCGAGACCATCTCCATAGTATACTCGGTATTTTGGCAATCGTGAGTTTACCACGTAGACGTTAGTTGGTTTATCATGGTTGTAGTGTATGATCATTCTCTATATAGAAACACTAGTGTTTCCAAATACTAAAGCATTTCCAAATTGATATTTATCTAATCGCTATGATAACCGTAAAAATCCGCAGGATTTTCGGCTAACTCTTCAATGAAATCTCTATATGTTGCAATATCCATGATACCACCTTGAAATAACCTCCTACAGATATCAGCTGCTTCATTGATTATTTCTGGTGAGTTATTCCCGGCTCGTTTTCCTCCTACAAGTATTTCTAATCGTGCTATATCACCGAGAATATTACCAGGGCAAGTTACATTAGAGTTTCCAACTAAACCACTGCCTTTTTTTTTAGTGATACCAGTTGCACCTTGTGTTTTTATTTCTGAACCGGGTTTTGATTGTTTTGGTAATCTAAGAAATTCAGGGTCTGATTTAGCTTTTTTTACTCCTTCCTTAATTCCATTCTGAAAGTCTATATACGACTGTTCTTCCTTCCTCCTCTCAGTAAGACTCCTAATATTCTTCTTCGTTTTATACAACCAATCATACCACTCATCTTTTGATATGTTACTATCCTTATACTCCTTTTTGAGAATTTTCTCTTTTATAATATAACTCTTGACAGCAAACTCACCAAAGGCGATGTAATCGCTGGGTTTTTTAAATTGAAATTCTTGTATTTGTGATACAATCTCAGGTTTGAATTTGTCTATAAAGGAAACACGACTCTTCGTGGAAACTGCGCCTTCTTGTTCTTCTTCTTGTTCTTCTTCTTCTTCTTCTTCTTCTTCTTGCTGTCGTTGTAGTTCTTCTCGTTCTTCTTGTTCTTGCTGTCGTTGTAGTTCTTCTCGTTCTTGCTGTCGTTGTAGTTCCATCTCCCCTGCGATTTCACCTGGAAGTATTTGTACAGCTTGTTTCGTTTGTTTAGTTCGTTTTGCTATTTTCTCCAACACAGGGAGAAGAGGCTTCTCTGTTCTAGGACCTTCTTTAGGGACATCTCCGTATATCGCCCGTTCAGTTGCTGTTTTCACACCCTCAGTTGCACTAACAATAGGTTTGAAGAGTTGTTCTGTATCCTCTGTAAAATCAGTCTGAAGTAATTGCCGTTGTTGAAGTTTTTCACGTATACGATCACGAAGGGGTAATATTTTCTTAAGAGCTTCAAGTCTTTCTTTAGTGTTCCGTGTGGTCAATGATTGTCCTACCATTATTGAAAGAGTATCACTATTGTCAAATTAGAAATACAAAGCATTTCCACTCAAAGATTTTCATTACAATTTCAATTGTGAAACTGGACAAACAAAATAAATCACTAAATTGTACACTAACTTGTTATATACTTCCCTGTTGTTACACACACATAATTTTACTTCCTTAGTGTGATTTATACCGTACTGGTTATACAAACAAAGGAGGCTCTCTACGCGTGGGGCTCATCAAACTCAAAATCCAAAATCCAAATTTTTATTGAGAGTTTTCCATTAACGTTTTTAATTGTCTCGCCTTATGGTTAATAAGCTTTCTTTGTTCATAATCTAAACCTAATTGCTTACGTACACGTTCAACGATGCTACATAATGGTACGAATATATTAACATCTTCAGTATTGACTAAACTTTCACGTATAAACTTTTGTATCCGCTTAATTAAAAAATATTTTTTAGATAGGACGTATTTTCCCGTCTGTTCTGCAAATTGTATATCCTCGAAATCGGTCATAATTTGATCACAATCTAACCCTGAACATAATTTTACATTTTGATCCTTCAGCTTGTTGATTTCAATAATAATCAATTTGAGATTTTCAATATTCATATTATATAATAATATATTTGTTTAAATACAAAGTATGAAAATTCTTTAGAATTAAAAATACAAAGTATTTCAAATACAAGGTATTTTAAAATGAATTCTGGATACACTAAGGTGTTGATCATCTTAGTATACCCAGAAGCTTAATGCGATTATAGGTGATTATGATTATATATAATGAATGACGACGGCACATTCACCGTTTTGAACCCCCTTGGTATTTTATACATCAAGCAGCGCTCAACGGTTACAACCGACAAACACATAACAATAGATTATAGGTGAACAATGACAATGGATGACGACGGCACAATAACCCCTGATCTAGTGTGGTAGGCGGTTATATACACATAGGACGGTACAACAATAGATTATAGGTGAACAATGACAATGGATGACGCGGGCTATTCTACATTCAAGTGTAAACAAAACCGCAAAATCGAAACTTTGGTTTTGAATGTCAATAATAACGTTCATACCACGTGTGACGGTGTGGTTTTGTTTACACTTGAATTTCGGCTAAATGCCCAATTATAATAAAGACGAATTTGTATATATACACTCATTACGACGAGGTGATATAAAAGAGGTGTAGTGATTGTAATTATTTGTTTGTTTATTAGCGATCACTGACAATGTTGAAAACACGCATAATACTTGAAACAGACATTAAAAAAAATGTTTAAATACGACGTGTTTATAAAACAGTTCTGTTAATACTTGAAAAAAGACAAAATTGATTGTGTTTTGTTCAGATTTATGTAATTATAACAGCCAATCAAACACTAGTGTTTCCAACGCTAGTGTTTCCATGTTTAAAATCCGTAACTCTGTCATTGATGATTTGTCACACGCGTTATACCTAACGGAGTTATCTCCCGTGAAATCCGTAAGATTTCCATTTACGTATTATACGTAAGAAAACTGAATTTTGTTTTTAAAACGCTTTGAAAAAGCGGTCTTATAAATTCCCTCTGCTACTTTTTGTACCGAGGAGGAGGTAATATCGAAATACTTACCAGCTTCTGACATTGATTGAAATACCATCTCCTTGTTGTCAGTATTAAACGATCTTACTGGTCTCTTCCCAATTGATTTACAAGTACCAGTATTTCCAGATGCAGTATTCTCACTTTGTGTAACAGCTCGTAAATTATTCAAAGAATTATGTGTCCTAATACCATCAATATGATCAATAACAAGGCCATCCTTGATTAATCCATTATGCACTTCATAAACGAAACGGTGATTGAGATACATTTTCCCTCCAGCACTAAACGTCAAATACCCTATACCATTATCACGCCCAACAGATTTCCTATTTTTACAATGTCTGACAATACCATCACGAGAAGCTTCGTAATTTTTAATAACAGGATGTCTTTGAAATTCTTGGCTCATTTGTATATATAATATATCTATTTGTCTAATTCGTTAATTGGCTGAATTATAACATTGGCAAATCTTTTTATATAATCAGCCGTAGTTTTTATGATTTTGCCATTGACGTTGTCATTGACGTCGTTAGGATTTTTGATTCTTCGCTTGTCATAATAACGTTTTAACTCTCTATAACGCTTACCCCCGCAATTTACGCATAACTGCGACTTGCCTCTTACACCTACCCCACAATGCAAGCATGGTAGAGGTCCCTCCGAACCGTTTCTTACACTCTGCATATGATACCCACAGAATTCATTTCTACATGATTTGTTACACGGAGTCTTTGATCCAATCATAAGCCATTTGCAATGATTCATTATATAAAAATTTTCTTATTTAAATACTTGTTTTAATTATAATATGAAGGAGTTCAAGAGATTATCGAAAATTAAACCTTGGAAAAATGTTAGATTTAATCTCGATAGAATCTCTGATATACCTAAAAGTCTAGTAGATGATAAACCACTATTGAGTAAAATCAGCGACTGTTTTAATGAGTTTAAGCGTGATGGAGCATCTCATACGTGGTCGACATTTCGAATTATTGATGAAGATGTCAATATACCCATAATTGATGCTACTATGAATGATATAAGAGCAGCTGTGATACTTTCACACCTTGGCAAGAAATCTCTACGGAGGTATTTTTTTAGAATAAAATTTATTATCGAAGAGGAAGGTGAATGGATTATCAGAGATAAATTTGACCCAATCCTTAAGGATAAAAAAACTGTTATTGTGAGTAGAGATTCCAAACCAGGAATTTTAACTGGAATTGACAAACCATACTATGAGAAATCTTACCCTGTAACAGCAGTTGTTTACGGAATATATCAGCTAAATGATAAGCCAAGTATTGCAAAACTAACTCCGATGTTTTCATCATCAGTGGCTTTGCCACTTAATTGTGTAGCAACACGGTTAATAGAACACTTCAAAAATGCATCCCGAGGAAATAAATTAACTGATCTACGAAGAAAAAAAATAACCGAATGGGAACTAACAGTGAATCAACATGGAGCAAGGATTTCCGATATAGCTAAATTAGAAGCATTATTAAAATTTCCAATATCGGTAGCGACAATAACCGGAGAAGTATTATACGAACCGAAATATCAATCGCGAGGAGCTCCAATTGAAATTATTGATCATAACAAACACGCGTGGACACCCGCGGTAAATATATTTCCACGAGAAAGAACTGTTCGATATATCCCTAAAGAATTTTCTAGGGATGGTTTCTATGAAGAGAAATTATTTGATGCTATTCACACATTAACCAAAGACGACCCTGTGTCAATGTGGTTACTCAGGAGTAATGAGAATCCGGAAATAGGATTTGATCAGTTTGTAAAACCAAATGGTGAATTATATCGAACTGAAGAATTAGATACTAGAATGAGAAAAATCGCTAATGAATTTTCACCTGAAAATTCTAAAGAATTTTCTAATGAAAAACTACTTACAGATAGCTTCACAATTCCATCAGTGGTAGCTCACTTCGCACGAGAAAAGAATTCATGGCGCCCAACACGAAGTGATTTTCTCAATGACGTGAAGTTGAGTTGCGTCGAATTGGGTCATGGAGGATTGTGGAATACGAAATACTCACGTGATGGTATGATTTCAATTGATATATCCGCGTGTTATCCTGGAAGTTTTCTCGGATATGGAGAATGCTCTGAATATTTTAAACGATTTGGACATCCCACACATGAAATGACTCGTGTTGCGATTAATGGTCCATTGCCTGATTTTGATTTAACCGGGTTCGCTCGTGTGATATCATTCGAATTAGCTACAGGGTTACATCCGTGTAGTTATCTTTGGCTTGGTAGACATATGTATGAAAAAGCGTGGATGCCAATTGTGCTATTGCGATATATGATCGATTGTGGTATGTTAACATCATTAATTGTCAGCGAAGCTATTATATGCTATAACGCGCAGAAAGATGTTTGGTTACCAAAACCCGATCTAGAAAAAATAATTAACGAACAACGAAAACAATTGGGAGATTGTGAAACACTTATGGATTGGTCTAAGAGGTTATTCGAAGGTAGGAATAGAGAGGCTAAAGAGCTCGGACGAAGAATAATCGGTAAATTCACTCAAGGTGGAAGATTTGACAATGCAAAATATTCTTCGAGATTGATCTTAGACAATGAAGAATACGATTTTATCATAACCGATTTAATAAAAAAAGGAAAATTTGTAACCCGTAGGGATGCTTTTCGATCCAATGGTGAGAAATTAGGTACGGTTATTACCCACTGTGATGGATATAGTTGTCAGTACACACATTTGAGAAGTTCTATGCTAGCCTATTCTTGTATTAATCTATTCTCGATGATAAACAGATTTCCTAATACCGCGGTTAGAGTAGCTACTGATTCGATGTATATCCATGAGAAATACAAATCAGATGTAGCTAAATTCACAGATCCTAAGGAAGCGTGGGGAAATTGGAGGTTTAAAAAAGAAACATTACATGAGTATTGTAAATCCGCAGACGTTGCTATGGATGATAAATACTTGAAAAGTAACCATAATATCTCAGAGATTCAATCAGAATTTTCTACTGCACCGCCTGTATCAGATCCGATTTGTAGATACAAGACAGTTTATTTAAACGGCTGTGGTGGATCAGGAAAGACAACTCGTGTAATCGAATTATTTCGTCGTGGTGGAAATACTTGTATTTCTACTAACATGATTGTGTTAACACCAACTCACAGACTCGCCAGAGAGATGATAGCGCGGGGGGTAAAAGCCTGTACTTATCACAGCTTCTTTCGATGGAAAGGTGATACATGGACTCCTGATCGAATGGGTGATAAATTCATTCCTGAAATAATAATCTGGGATGAAATATGCACGGTATCATTGACAGTATTACAGATATTTCTTGAATGGTTGTTATTGAAAAACACAAAAGTCGTCATGTGCGGGGATCACGGTCAACCGCAGCCATTTGTTGGTGGATCTCCACATGAATGGCTAAAAGGATTTGTAGATTATTATGAAGAGATTAATACCGACCATAGATCACTTGATGAACAATTACGCGAGTTCAAAGCGCTAATTAGATTACAACCGGATAAAATCCAATGTGAAATAGCGCGTGAAATAATTTCAGAAACTCCCATGAATGATTTTTGGGAAATGTGGAGGCCAAATGATTTAATAATCGCGAGTAGAAAAATAGTCAGAGACGCACTTCAGATGAAGTTGTTTGCGCTACATAAAGAAAAATTTGCAACGCTTCCAGTACCACTCTGTTATAGACCTAAGGATACACGAAAGCAGAATATCGACGTTGACATTCCTGGACAACAACAAAAGCAGAATTTAGTATTAAATGATATTGTGCTGGTTGATATCAGCGTCGTTAAAGATGCATTAGGTGCTGATAAATCCCCGTGGACGCTAGGTTATGCAGCAACAATACACTCTTCACAGGGATTGACTATATCCGATACAACTCTTTGGATAGTAGATAATCATATTGAGTGGTCAAATTTAGTTTATCTCGCAGTATCCAGAGTACGGCGAATAAACCAACTTCGAAGAATTGTGGTTAATGATAATGACAATACAATAAGTAATATACACACCGATGATAATATAATCAGAAAAAAACTCTCTGGTTATAAACAACAGGATAAAAAAATAAAAGAGAATTTGACATTGATGCTGAATTAATTAAGACACTAAAGCAACAACAGAACAATCACTGCGCGAGTTGTAATTGTATAATGAGTTGGAATTGGTCGGATAAAGATCCTCGCCAATTCACCGTAGATAGAAAAGATAACAATCTCGGTCATGTCAGAAACAATGTGAGGTTGACTTGTCTTGAGTGCAACAGACGCAACGGCGCTAGTTAAGACCACGCGGTGGTAATTGAGTATCCTCGGGAATCACTTGTAATTGTTCGCGTGTAAATCCTCGCTGAGGAGCAGTTGAATCCAGTCTATAGATTGGAGGTCTACCAGTTGATCGTGTTATACCGAATATCCTATGCGTAGTGACACTCCAAATAGGATCAGTAGCTCTTTTTTTACCACCCTCAAGCTCTCCTGGTTCATATAAGTACCTTACAATGACATTACTACCAAGAATTGGTTCTTTTTGTGAAATTCCTTGGATTTCCATTTTGATAGACGCCTTCTTAATAGCGTTGACAGGTTTCATATTAATTGTTCTAGTAATCTCATTATTGATTGCGGTAATCACAGCTGGTAATCTCTTGACCCATTCACGAGATCGTTTATCCTGGATGAATTCTTTTGCGTATTGATATCGGAATAACCGCTCAGCAAGGGTTTTATTAAACCGTTCAACAATTGCCTGATCGCGATGTAGCGCAGTGTGTCCTCGTCTGATGGCGACATTATGATGATTCATCGTAGATGTAACAACACCTTGAAATTCCTTGCCAGGATCAACTTGTAACAGATTTGGCCAGCGCAGAGGACCTCGTCGATAAATTTTTTCAAATGCAGAAGCTACTTCAGTAGATGATTTTGTTTTTAACGGTTCTGCTTCTTTGTATCGACTTGCAATATCAACTAACGTTAACGCGTATTTGTAACCGTTGTCATGCGGCAGAAATAGTATATCAGCTTGATGAACTTCATTAGGTGTTGTAACATCAAAATGCGAATAGTTAATTTGTTTAGGCGCTGGTAGATAAATTTGCCATATTGCCTGTTTAGATAACCAGTTTGCCGCTGTAGTTTTTTTCACCTTTGATGCGCTAGCGAGTTTATTGATTGCTGCGTAACCTCTCCAGTATCCTCTCGGAGAATAATAAATAGATTCCATATTAAAATGCTAGCATTTTCAATTACCAGCACCTAACATCAATTTACCCTTCATAGCAGATTTTACCAACCAAGAAGCCAACTTTTCTTTGAAGGATTTATCAGGAATAGCATTTAACGCATGAATTAATTTTACATCTGCGAGATGTCTGTGTTGAAGATTGCTGCTTTTATAAGCGACATCATGAGCATGACACGCCTTATCAATAGCGTTTATTGGATATTAGCCGGGTCGGGGCTGATTTTGATCATCAAGTCTGATATCTAATCGTGTTCCCGGTCCACAGTAGCTATATCCTGGAAGGTGCTTTTCTCCTGGATACTTTGCCCACGGTGTTCCTGGGAGTTTTGTCAATTTGGCTGCAATATCACCTCCTTGTTTTTTTTTAAAGCCTTGGTTGCACCAAGGGAAGTAAATCTAAATTTTTTCGTACTACATTGTACGCATTTACCAGAAAGCGCTGATCGATTATTTTTCGTTGTAATTGTCGTTAAGTCATTTGTGCCAGTACGCGTCCTACACTTCACACAATATAGATCCATAATTTATATATAACAGTTATGAATGTAATTGATTATTCAGCTACGAGACGACGGGAACCTATTAGACACCATGCAATGTTACCAAATTCTATTCGCGCGATTATCATCGGACCATCTGGAAGTGGTAAAACACAATTGCTACTTAATTTGATAACGAGATGGATGAAGTGGGATAAATTGTACATGATTGCTCCGAGTGTAGACGATCAACGATGTTATGAAGTGTTAAAGGATTTTAATGATGCCGCGCGAGAAATTAACGGTGATGGTGTTATTGAGTTTATAACCGATATCGAAGAGGCACCTAGTATTGATGATATTGATGGAAGTATTAACAATTTAGTCGTATATGATGATATCATGTTAGATAATCAAAAGAATCCTGCTAGAATATTTTCCCGGGGGCGTCACAAAAACACCGATGTGATATATATCACTCAACGTTACACTCAAATACCAAAAGTGATCAGAGATAACTGCAATATGCTGTGTGTATTTAACGGAGTTGATACTCATACTCTTAGAAATATTTGGCAAACTTGGTGCGGTGGTGATATGGATCATAATCGATTTAGAAATTTCTTTAGCCACGCTCAGACAATCCCACACGGATTTGTGACGATAAATTTATCAGACCCTCGGACAAGATATCGTGTCGGACTTGATCAAATATTTAGTTAGCGCATTAGCAGCCGAGGAGGTGAACGTCAACTAAATGGCGTCTTTTTTTATGAATTGCTAGCAAGTTGGTCTGGTGTCGACGCTTTGTCGATCCTTTTTCTGATGTCGATCCTTTTCGACAAAAAGTCTGTTCACCCTCTCTGCTGCTAAGGATTACAGCAGATGCTGCACATTCAGATGCTGATGCCGGTAAAGTCATTTTAACAAAACTATCATTGTGGATGCCAGTACTAACTCCATCAATCACCGCAGAAGAACGATTACTATCATTTATGAACCAAGGAGGAAAATCATTACTAAGTTGGATAACGGTAAGTACAGATGTTAAACAATCAAATATTAATGGGTTATTTACATGGAACCTAGCATCAAAACAAGGTATTGCTGCGCCACGTCATATATATTTATTGCGTTACAGGATAACACACGAGATGGCAATCAACTCTTCAGCCATATGATAGTTGATCAATTAGATGTTAAAGACGTCTCACTGAGAATAAACGGCCAGCAGGAACCATCCGAGGATATACAACTTAATTACGGTCAAAATCATATTGCCCGCGTGTATCATAGGTTGTTGTCATTTATGGCACGCGATCAAAATGTCGATACTGGTTTGCAAATATCACAATATGATTTTAGGAATTTATATCCGATTTATTACTTTTCGCTGGAACATCTTGATTTAACAAGACAATCCGTCGTTGAGATACATTTTAGAGCTAATGTGCTTCGTGGTGCTATTGCTAATTACAGAGCGGTTGCTGTCATTATCAGCGGTAAATCAATGCTACTCAAAGGTGTTGGTGGACGAATGAGAGTAATTGATGCACCAGTGGAAAATATGTAACAATTAGATCAATCTGTTATTGTATAATGAAATACAGTCATATTAGTGTTGCGTTAACCACCGGTCAACTCAAGAAATTGCAATCGGAATCGGCTAAAAAATGCAGAACCACAATAACACTGAAACCCAATCAGATGACTGGCGGGGCGAATAAATTGTCGCTGACAACTCGTCAAGTAAAACACTTCAGTTATGCTTTCAAAGATAAAAAAGGCGTTCAGATCACTCTCTCTGCAGCCGCGATTAAACACATGATAAAAATCGGCGGTATATTCCCGTTGTTAGCTGCGATTCCGGCTTTGATTGCGGCAGCGGCCCCAGCGGTGGCTAAAGCGGCGGCGTTAGGAGCCGTTGGTACTGCGGCAGGAATGGCACTAAAGAAAGCAACTAGGCGAGGATATAAAAAAGGGAAAGGGTCTAAGACTGCCAGAAACCCCGTATTCATGGTATAGCGGAAAAGGTCTGAGAATCACAGGAACGGTTTACTAGTTCCAATGTCCAATTTTGATTTACTCGATGCTGCTAAAAAATTGGCCATAAAATACTTCAGAGGTGTCTTTATGAAAGATCAGTTACCGCACAACCAAACAGCTTTGAAACCGGTATTATTAATCTCGATAACAGCACCGGACCTGGTTATCACTGGGTTGCATACGCGATTGATCCACGTGCAATTGTTTATTTCGATTCATATGGATTAGCGCTGCCGAAGGAATTTATGCGTTATATAAACCGCCTAAAAACTTTTCATGAAATAAAGACTTGGTATTGTACTCTACCAACACAACAATTGAATGACCCAATAATATGCGGCAACGAAGTATTGAATGTCCTTGACGCTATTTCAACATCTGGAAAACCACCACATATTGTCGTAAATGAATATACTAGCAGTCGCTGGTAACAACGAAGTCGTCAACGAAGTGATTTTAGAGAGAGATTATATAGAATAACATGATTGATATTTGGGGGAGACAATTATCAGTGCTGAAGAAACCCGGACCTGATGGCCTTGCAACCGGTGATATAAAAAAAATAATCAAAGATGAAATAGCAGATACGTTGAACTTAGCAAGTGCTGATCCTAATGAAATAGTTTTATTTCAAGATCGTCAGGGTAAATTGAAAACCAGTAATTTTTCCCTGGATGATATTTTAATTAAACAACGAGACGCAACCCAGAAC
The DNA here is from genome assembly GCA_029339505.1 of Unio delphinus. NCBI lineage: Eukaryota > Metazoa > Mollusca > Bivalvia > Unionida > Unionidae > Unio > Unio delphinus. The sequence goes on along the minus strand of JAQISU010000009.1, from coordinate 1,961,036 downwards.
ACCGTTGCGTTATTTTCCGATCAGGGTAAACTCAAACCAGGCGTACTCGTTTCGACGATTACAGATAAATTAAAAACTCTCAACGATGAGTTAAAATTCATACAAAAGATTTTTGGTGATCCAGCGACAACATCACCGAATTTATCATTAATGAAAATCTCTATGGACAATATAAAGATTGTCAATGACAAATTAAAATAAATTATGGCTTTCTTCGGCGAACCAGCGGTAATATCACCGAAGCTCACAGAGATAAAAAATTATATATTGGAACTAGCAACACTTCAATCTAGAATTGAAGAATACGGAAAACAGTTTTCAGTTTTTCGTAAAAATATTATAGATAAATTTATTGGAACCACGTTGGATAAAATTGAAATACAACTCCCTGATATTAAAAAATCCATCGATGAGACGAAAAACTTCATCGAAGCAATCAAAGATGATTTTCCGAGGATGATAACAATAATTGAAAAAACAAAAATTCCTGATGAGAAAACCAACAACGTAGTATACACGATCTAACACGGATCATTTGCGTGGACACCTACAAACAACAAATTAGATATCACTGCAACAGTCAAAGGTATTTATCGATTAACACTAGTGACATCAACTCAATTTAATATATCATCGTCGAGTTCATCTGGGGTCAACAATACAATATCAACGATCATCGACAAGGATACAACCGAACAATTCACGATAGCATCAAGTGATAATAATTTAGCTAGTGTTTCAGTAACATGGTATGTGGAATTCGTAGCAGATTTGAGTAAACAACTAAATTGAAATCGTAAACGGATTTGGAAATAAAATGTCATCAACGGTACCTTCGGTATCTCAATATCGCTATGATCAGGCCAAAGAGTTTCAGACTAAACTCAAAACTCTCACTGAGGAGTATCAAGTAAAAAAAAAATACCAACGAAGAATCACCACAGTTGATGTTACCGTGTACTCGGTGAGTGGTGTAATCACCGGAGCCGGAATTATACTCTCCTCAGTGACAATGATTGCCCCGATAGCTGTTCCAATTTGCATATCCGCTGCAAGAACAATCGCGGGAATAATTTCGATAATAACAAAAAAAATATCATCATGTAGCCAAAGTAAACTGCAAGACTACATAATTAAATTTCATGTTGTATCAACCGCGTACTGGCAATTATCCTCGATGATATCGTCGTCGCTCGATGATACATTTATATCCGATAGTGAGTTCTCAGAGATGGTAAGTATTTATGATTCCACGATGTCAAAATTAGAAATACAACATGAATATAATAACAATGACAACGCCGCAAGAACTACTTCAACGAATAGTGGAGAACACAAACCCAGTACAAACCAGCATGATCTCAATAACATCAACCAATCCTGAATTCAGTGTGAATTTCCCTATCCCAGTCCCCGTGAAGGAGATAGCGCTAGCAAAACTACGAGTTTATCACAGTTGGCCTAATATTAGGTCGGTAGCATTTGGCGGTCAACAACCGAATAATTCTTTAGTGTTTGCGAATAAGAATCGCGAAGACGGAACTCCAGACTGGAACGTTGTTTCGCTACCATCTGGGTCATATCAAATCGAACAAATCAATGCTGAATTCCAGTGTAGAATAAAATCCATTACTGGAGCAGAATCAAAAATCGCTATAACGGTTCATGAACCAACACTATCATCTGCGATCGAGATAAACTCGCCAAGTTATGTCGTAGATATCTATCAGAGTTCGATAAGGACAATATTGGGTTGGCCTGAAAATCCACCTCGACAAGTTAACATACCGCCTGAACCAAAATAATCTGATTATGTCACAGACAATAAATCATATCACGATTTTAACCCTAGAATAATTGACGGTGTTTATTGGAAAATTTTAACAGAACCCTTTCATTATTATTATGAGAATGAAGGAAAACGATCATTTGGACAGCGGGATGGTGGTTGGGTCGAAATTCTTTCACGTCACATCTCGGAAACTTTTAATGCATTAAACGAGAACATAAAAATCATTTGGATAAATTACGGCAGAGTTTTCAAGAACAATCGTCGAAAACTTCAATTATCAAATACACGGAAATATTAAATCAAATTGTATACGATATGGAATTATTTCACATACGACTTATTCAAGCAGTATTAAATGCCAGAGATAATTATGGTGATCATAGAGTAGAATTTGCAAAAACATATAATATACGCGTAGAAGATATTCAGACATTTAAGTTTCCTGAGTATAATGTTCCAGAACTAAAAAAATCATACAATGATCTCCTCGATGAGTACTTTTCCCAAATACTCGCCGCATGGAAGAAATTGCAACCACAAACAATTCTTAAATACAATAATGATCCAGATGGTGGTGGTAGGCATATCGCTCCTCAAAACGTCAATATATCCTCGGTGATTGCATTGAATTTAGTATGTGATGTTATCGAAGGCAGCTATCAAATAAATCTCGAGCGATCAAATCAAGCTCAGCAGGGAAATATTCTATATTCATTTGCACCAACAGCTCCTCCAGGATTTCTAATTATTGAGTCTTCGGTTAATCCAGTGTATATGCGATGTCATAATAATTCGCTAACGAGAATTAATTTCAGACTCACTGACCAGTCCAATAATCTAATTGATCTACAAGGTGAGGTTCTACAAATTAGTCTGTTTGTGAAATCCTAAAGAACTTTTATCGTAAAAGAATTGTTAACCCATAGCAGCAGAGGGGGTAGATTCCAACGACAATGGCGTCTTTTTTTGCCAAATGGACCCTTACAAGGAACCAAATAAACCTTTCTATTAAATATTTACTAGGAAGTCTCAATTTGTCAAATAAACCTTTCTAGTAAATATTAACGAGAAGGAAGCTTCGTCGACGCCTAAAAAGTTGGTCTGTCCACCCCCTCTGCTGCTGCTTAAGATGTTGTACTCCGAATTTCGTTCACTTACAGCAACATTCGGATTATGTGAACAGTACTCAAAACATTAAATGCAAGCATTGGAAAATGGATAGTTCTCACCATTTTCAAAGCACTTTTTTTCTTATCCACCACAATGATTCTTGTAATCTTTTAGATGTCATATAATTGAGCAAAGATAATTGATTCAGCACTAATCATTCCCCTAAATGGTTACAGTTTTTCAATGGTTTTTAATCTCTGTATCCTTTATAGATGTTCCTTAACGGAGCAAAGACAATTCAGTCTACGATTTCACTCACATCTTTGACGTTAGGGTCAATGTCACAAACCTAACACGATAGAGGTTTGAATAAAGATTAATTGAGTATTGGCTTAATTGAGCAATTACTGACTGGCCTTTAGCAAACTTAAAAAGAAATACATATTAAATCCAAGCATATCATTTTATTTTACGTATTGTAAAAGAAGTCTATAAGTTGTGAATTCTTCAACACAATTTTTAATGATAAAAATCATGGCATGAAAAAATAAATTATTGATTATATGAAATACCATATGCACAATATATACTGGTAAGATATGTTTTGTTTGTTTTTTATGGTTTAACGCCATTTTTCAGCACAATATAGACTATACATGGCGGCCAGTATTAATGGTGGAGGAAGAACCCGGAAAACCCCCGGTAAGAACCACCGACCCACGAGAAGCTATTGGCATGCTTTCTCACATTACCACAATGGCCGAATCTGAGACTCGAACGCACTCACGTACTACGTATCTATGTATGTCATTGATAATTGGGAGGAGGTGTATATATACATGAGTATGTTTGTTTGTACGTACGTACGTACGCACGCACGCACTTACGTATGTATGTATGTACGTCACTGATCATTGGGAGGAGGTGTATATATGCATGTGTATGTATGTTTGTACGGACGTACGCACGCATGCACACACTTACGTATGTATGTATGTACGTCATTGATCATTGGGAGGAAGTCTATAAATGTATGTGTATGTATTTATGTACATACGTACGCACGCACGTACGTACGTACGTATGTATGTACGTCATTGATCAATGGGAGGGAGTGTATGTATGGATGTATGGATGGATGGATGGATATCTACGTCTCTATACCTGTTTCGTGTGTCCCGAAAGTCACGTCATATACAGGTCAGTCCCTGATGTTCCGCCCGATTCAGATCAGTCCCTTGCAACATTGTTGCCAATCTTCAGTACCGTTACGTCACCTCACCTGTTCCATTCCTATTCAACACCACTTTAACTTGCCCTTAAACAGACTCAATATTCTCCATGCTCAACTTCCTTTGAGGCTACAGTGTCCCAGAGTGATTTTTAAAACCTTGAGGTTAGTTTCGGGAGATGGGGGTGGCTTTTTGTAACGTATTTTCCCGTTGAGGCTAGGGTATCCCACTATACTACTTATATCATATAAGGACGTTTGGAGAGGGAGCAGAAAATGGCCCTTAATCAATATAGTCCTCTGAAATAGTTTGATCTTCTAAATGTCTACGGGACCCCGAGTGGTTGAATGGTCTAAAGCGCTCTGCGTTACGGATCGCTGCCATCTCACCTCTGTCTGCGAGGGTTCGAGTCTCAGATTCAGCCAATGTGGGTATGTGAGAAAGCATGCTAGTAGCTTTTCCTGAGTCGGTGGTTCTTTCCTGTGGGTTTTCCCGGATTCTTCCTCCACCATTAATACTGGCCGACATGTGTAGCCTATAATGTGCTTAAAAATGGCGTTAAACCCTACAACAACAACTAAATGTATATTGTCTCCCATGTTCCTTGACTATTGCATTTCAGAGATGTTGTCATCCATACCTTACTACTAAAACACTGCCATGCTATCCCATACCTTACTATTGAAACACTATCATGCTATCCCATACCTTGCTACCGAAACACTACCATGATATCCCAAACCTTACTACCTAAACACTGCCATGCTATCCCATACCTTACTACCTAAACACTGCCATGCTATCCCATACCTTACTACCTAGACACTACCATGCTATCCCATACCTTACTACCGAAAGACTACCATGCTATCCCATACCTTACTATCGAAACACTATCATGATATCCCATACCTTACTACCTAAGCACTGCCATGCTATCCCATGCTTTACTATCGAAACACTACCATGCTATCCCATACCTTACTACCGAAACACTAGCATGCTATCCCATACCTTACTACCGAAACACTAGCATGCTAGCCTATACCTTACTACCTAAACACTACCATGCTATCCCATACCTTACTACCGAAACACTACCATGCTATCCCATACCTTACTATCGAAACACTACCATGCTATCCCATGCCTTACTATCGAAACACTATCATGCTATCCCATACCTTATTACTAAAACACTACCATGCTATCCCATACCATACTACCTAAACACTGCCATGCAATCCCATACCTTACTACCGAAACACTACCATGCTATCCCATACCTTACTATCGAAACACTACCATGCTATCCCATGCCTTACTATCGAAACACTATCATGCTATCCCATACCTTATTACTAAAACACTACCATGCTATCCCATACCATACTACCTAAAGACTGCCATGCTATCCCATACCTTACTACCGAAACACTAGCATGCTATCCCATAACTTACTACCTAAACACTATCATGCTATCCCATACCTTACTACCGAAAAAGTAGCATGCTATCCCATACCTTACTACCAAAACACTAGCATGCTATCCCATACCTTACTACCTAAACACTGCCATGCTCTCCCATGCCTTACTATCGAAACACTACCATGCTATCCCATACCTTACTACCGAAACACTAGCATGCTATCCCATAATTTCTACCAAAACACTACCATGCTATCCTATTCCTTTCTACCTAAACACTAGCATGCTATCCCATACCTTATTACTAAAACACTACCATGCTATCCCATACCTTACTACCTAAACACTGCCATGCTATCCCATACCTTACTACCTAAACACGACCATGCTATCCCATGCCTTACTATCGAAACACTACCATGCTATCCCATACCTTTCTACCTAAACACTAGCATGCTATCCCATACCTTACAACCGAAACACTAGCATGCTATCCCATACCTTACTACCAAAACACTACCATGCTATCCTATACCTTACTATCGAAACACTATCATGATATCCCATACCTTATTACTAAAACACTACCATGCTATCCCATACCTTACTATCTAAACACTGCCATGCTATCTCATACCTTACTATCGAAACACTGCCATGCTATCCCATACCTTACTACCTAAACACTGCCATGCTATCCCATACCTTACTACCTAAACAATACCATGCTATCCCATACCTTACTACCAAAACACTACCATGCCATCCCATTCCTTACTACCTAAACACTACCATGCTATCCCATACCTTATTACTAAAACACTACCATGCTATTCCATACCTTACTACCTAAACACTATCATGCTATCCCATACCTTACTACCTAAACACTACCATGCTATCCCATACCTTACTACCGAAATACTAGCATGCTATCCCATACCTTACTACATAAACACTATCATGCTATCCCATACCTTACTACCTAAACACGACCATGCTATCCCATGCCTTACTATCGAAACACTATCATGCTATCCCATACCTTACTACCAAAACACTACCATGCTATCCCATACCTTACTACCTAAACACTGCCATGCTATCCCATACCTTACTACCTAAACACTGCCATGCTATCCCATGCCTTACTATCGAAACACTACCATGCTATCTCATACCTTACTACCGAAATACTAGCATGCTATCCCATACCTTACTACCGAAACACTAGCATGCTATCCCATACCTTACTACCTAAATACTACCATGCTATCCCATACCTTACTACCGAAACACTACCATGCTATCCCATACCTTACTATCGAAACACTATCATGCTATCCCATACCTTACTACCGAAACACTACCATGCTATCCCATACCTTACTACCGAAACACTAGCATGCTATCCCATAATTTCTACCAAAACACTACCATGCTATCCCATTCCTTTCTACCTAAACACTAGCATGCTATCCCATACCTTATTACTAAAACACTACCATGCTATCCCATACCTTACTACCTAAACACTGCCATGCTATCCCATACCTTACTACCTAAACACGACCATGCTATCCCATGCCTTACTATCGAAACACTACCATGCTATCCCATACCTTTCTACCTAAACACTAGCATGTTATCCCATACCTTACAACCGAAACACTAGCATGCTATCCCATACCTTACTACCAAAACACTACCATGCTATCCTATACCTTACTATCGAAACACTATCATGATATCCCATACCTTACTACCTAAACAATACCATGCTATCCCATACCTTACTACCAAAACACTACCATGCCATCCCATTCCTTACTACCTAAACACTACCATGCTATCCCATACCTTATTACTAAAACACTACCATGCTATTCCATACCTTACTACCTAAACACTATCATGCTATCCCATACCTTACTACCTAAACACTACCATGCTATCCCATACCTTACTACCTAAACACTGCCATGCTATCCCATGCCTTACTATCGAAACACTACCATGCTATATCATACCTTACTACCGAAATACTAGCATGCTATCCCATACCTTACTACATAAACACTATCATGCTATCCCATACCTTACTACCTAAACACGACCATGCTATCCCATGCCTTACTATCGAAACACTATTATGCTATCCCATACCTTACTACCTAAACACTACCATGCTATCCCATACCTTACTACCTAAACACTACCATGCTATCCCATACCTTACTACCTAAATACTACTATGCTATCCCATACCTTACTACCTAAACACTACCATGCTATCCCATACCTTACTATCTAAACACTATCATCTTATCCCATACCTTACTATCGAAACACTATCATGCTATTTAAACACTATCAATACATCAGAGTTATTATACTGTTACCATTAGGCTACATAACAAATCGCTAATAATGATGTCTCGTGACACAATCCTTAACACAAAAATGGCCAAATCAGCCACCAAATGTACGAATGAAAGTACCATCAAACCGTACACTTCATACCCTAGCTACTATACATGTGATATGCTACACTGAACTTAGTCAATGACACTTTTCTTTCCAATTACAAATAAAACGTCATTGCCTGAGCGTGTGTGCATGCAGATATTTGGATAGCGTATAGTTAGATATCTGGAGCCATTAAGTCGTAGCTGACCGCTGACATTCGGGAGAAGGTCGATTTTCACACACACACACACACACGCACACACACACACTTATATTTGTCATTGCAAACAAAAATTGATTCTATGATGTAGAATAATCAAAACCCCACATTTGTTAATAATGGATAAATTGTATATGGAGGGAAATGGAAATTGAATAGTTTATAAAGCAAAACTGAAACTTTCAAATTCTTACTTATCATTTGGTCACAAGAAGTGAAATATCGTTGTCACACTGAGAGAGAAAAAAACATTTCACTGCTGTACATGCTGGAGTGTGCCCTGGAATCAACTGCGTCCTTTTCCCATTTTGTACCGAGTACACATAATAATTGCGACTAGGCAATCATATATCAATACATTACGGCTGCTTGACCCATAGTTCATCTAAATCATAATGCATTGTTTCCGCGTATTGATACGGGCATATTGACCAGATACTAATAACAGTTTGAAATCACGTGTGACTGACATATGTTAAATGCTGAAAAACTCAATAGCCTGAAGGAAAATCAAATCATAAGAAGTAAAAAAAAGTTCCTCATTTTATTCCTATGATACGTTCTGACATTGGGCCATGCTACTAAGTTACAGAATGAATAAGTAACTTCCAAACACATGTAGTTGTATGATTCTACGAAACATCCCTTCATTAAGTTGATACTAAGATAAGTTTCAAATTACCATTCACTCGAATCAAATCTTGGAATCTTATTCAATGACGAATTACATAAGTGTTTGCAAATATCCATTAAAATTTGAATCCGTCAGTACAAACATCGCTATCTCCTTAATAAAGAGCGCTTGTTTGGCTAGTCAGGTTCCCTGCTTCGTATGCTCCGCTATACGAAATCAGGTGAACCCCAACGCCATTTTGTCTTGTGATATAGATCTAGTTAATCTAACCCGGACTTTTGTATTCATAACAATCGTTATTCTGTATTCGAGCTTAATCACCAATTCAGTTATTTGATTATTTTTATAAATAGTTTTACTAGTATGCGAAGATAAACGAAAAGGGTACACACCACGATAATTTGTTAATATTGCATATTTTACACAGCGTCATCTCCAAAATTCGTTCACCAATCGATTCCAAGATAAATTTTACGTCGAAATGTTTATGAGACGATGTAATTATAGCCAAAGAAGAAATATCACCAATCTTTTACGAGAGAGCGAAAATATATTTTTGTAAATATTTCACACTTTAAATATTTTAGTTGCAATAAATTCCTTGATCACTCTTACATCTGTATTGATATCTCGTTGTACATGACACTAACTCAGACTTTTCCAAGTATTAGGTTCGAAATGGCAGCCTAGTTCTACGAGGAGGATATGAAATCCGGATGCATTTCATTGTAACGTTATCAGCATAATGTGACGAATGTCGTATTCAGCCTCATAACTTGGTCAGCCCTATGCTCCGTTTCTGTAAGTAAATATTTCCTGATTACTTCCTAGGAATTAGACAGACTAATCACAATCTGATCTAAAATTATTACAGAGAAAAGGCTGCAGAAAAATGCAACAAAAGAAGCTTAAATGAGGTGCGGTTGTCAAAGATTAATGTGTTCTCTTGATAGCTTCTTACCACAATCTTGCTACGTACGGGCAGTGAAATTAGTCTTTCTAAGGGAGGTAACCCAATACAAGGCGTATGTAAACAAAGTTAGAGTTCTCTCCTCTAATCCGTTCCGGCCGTGTATTACCTTCCACTGACGACTAACCTGATTGGGTTGGAAGATAGCGATACTAATTATGAAGGTTTCCGCTATAAAAAATTAAAGTCCGCATCAGCTATCAGGTCTCATTTATGATGATACATTTTGCTTTTATTCTAATGAAACGTTAACCATTGTATAAAGCATATCGTACCATCAATAACAAATTGCAAGACGCATTTGATGTTTGTTGATAGTGTTTCAGTCTACAAAATGAAAACTAATGTTGTTCTAGAATTTAAATGCAACATTTGTAATGATAGTTGCAAAGAAATGGAAGCTAAATGACAAGGAAAAAGCCATAAAAAATATCCCATAATGCATTAAAATAAGACAATAGTACATTTGTACATCCAGCGCCATTTTTCAGCACATGATAAGCTATACACAGCAGCCATTCTAACTGGTAGAGAAAGAACCAGGACAACCCCTTTGCAGAGCCAAGACTCGAACCCAGGAGAACAGTGTTGAGATTTTAGTCGTCTGTAAAGGCGAGCTCTTTAGACCACGCGAGCACCTGGGCTTCCTGACTTGACAGTAATGTTTATTGTTAAAATACTATGTAATTACTTGATGTGGAGAATTGTAAGTGGCTTATTTGAGGAGTAAAAAAGACTTTTGATGAAACATTTAGACATTATCTTTAAAGTGTTAACAAGGGTTTGGGAGGTACAACCTTAACTATAAAGTCGTAGCATTGGTAATACCAATAGCTTATATAATATTGTTCTTCCTTCAAGTTCGAAAATGACCAGGACACACAAAAACTGGTTTTGTTTATGTGCGTACGGGAGGGGCTGATTGGGAGAATTTCTGTGTGGACCTGTTTGTGGCACACTGGACAGAAGATGAGATGTATATATTAGAGTATAGCACCGCTCAAGTGCAAAAGTATAAACCCATACATTATGTAACATAATAATCCGGCAGATCAGGGTCTATCCAGTGTGTTAGCATTCATCAGTAGCCAATAGCAGAGACCTAGATAGTTATATGCTAGTATATATAAGATCTGTTGTTTGCAGTTGGATCGGACTTACACTTGAGTGTATGCGGTATATTGACGTTTTCCTTTTCAACAATGCGAGCATTATTGTATCCGTTTTTATGACAAAGCAATACACTGAATCGACTCACCTAAAATAGCGGGTTTACTATTTATAGCATCTTTGGATATACCGTTTCCATCCTTCCTCCTGTAATAAAACAAATTACCGCCGTCTTCAAGAGTCAGAGACAAAGCGAACACAGTTCTAACTTTAATTGTATTTTGTCCAATTAACTTTCTGCAACCAGCATAGAAATATGTCGATAACTGTGCTTTATCATGTCTTCAGATAGTGAAATCCTTCTAGGTGGTTAGGGAATTTATAAATAAATAAATAAATAAATAAATAAATAAATAAATAAATAAATATAGTGGCGTAACTACCGTAATAGAAGATAGTTACGCCACAAAATAAATAAATAAATAAATTAGGATTGATTTTTTAGTAAAATTAATAAGATTGCTTTTTTCTTTAAATTGTATTAAAGTAATGTTTTATTCATTTATATTAAATGAAGTTCTAAGGTGTGTTAAAGTTAACTACATTTAGTTCCAAAGCACAACTATATATTAATGGAAGGAAAATAGTTGATGTGCAAAGCATAAAGTTGGCAACGTAAATCACTAGCTATACGAATGTACAATTTTTGTAGAATTAGGTTATAAAGCAACATCTTACTGAGTCAGTCAGCTCCTGAGTCTTATCAGTAAAACATATATTCTGTAAACGCAGGCATTGGCAAAAGTCCAATTCGGTTAATAAAAAGTAGAACAAACTTCCGTGCTGACGTAAAAATAGAATGGTTCTTATCAAATGATGGACAGACGTCGCTACAAAATGGTTCTTATCTAATGATGGACAGACATCGCTGTTGGCTTAGTATGTTAAGACATTGTAGCTGGCTTAGAATATTAAGGGATTATCATATTTGGTCCTAACTTGTGCCAAACGAATATAGATGAACCACAAATTTGAGTTTTACCTTATGTCAGCTGACGTAAAATAAACCGGTTTTGACCGAATGAAACTGATTCTTACCTGAAGAGAGCGGACATATTTTCCCACCGATACGTTAACCCTGACACAGGATGCATATAAATAGACCACGCATCAAAGGGTCAGGTCAGTTCCGTATCGACGAGAAAATATAGATCTTTGTGTTCTCATTTCAGGTAAAACAATTGTATATTTCGTAACGTCTTTAGGAATAAGTACTTTTAATGTTTGAGATTTTAATAGTAACATTATTATGTTAACAACATTGTTCACTTAATACTTTTATTTATAATATATTGTAACGGAATGTTTAAATGTTCTAAAGAATTCATATTTAATTATATTTATGTAATTTTTATTGTAAAAGTTGAATTCGCTACCAACTTCATGTTTTGATTTAATGATTGAAATAAAGTATTCTTTAAGTAAGAAAGAATAATATCTAGCAATATATTTAAATCTATATTCTATTTTAAAATAAGTAAAATGGATTTCTTTAAATTAATTGTTACATTAATTATAGTTATTACATTTTATACCTTTGGCTGTCTTGAAATTGATCGAGAATTAACTATTTGTATAATATTCTAAAATGCAGAAGTTTTACGAATAAATGAAGTTGGAAAGCTTAATAAGGAAAATATAATATGTATTTCATGAATTTTTATTATAAAGTTTTTAGATGTGTTTCTAGAATGTAGTCAATATATGTGTGTTGATTAATTAAATAAAGTCAGTTCCGTATCGACGAGAAAATAGATCTTTGTCTTCTCATTTCAGATGTAGCTGTCTTATCATCGCGGCGACACTCTTTAAGGAGAGCCTGAACTCTTTCTTCTCTCTTTCTCGCTCTATTACCATGGATATTTACGCTCCCTAACTTATGAGTAATTCCTTCTCATAGCAAGAAATGAGAAGAAGGTTATGAAAAGCTAATCACAACATACATAACTAAATCATCCATAACAAATAAATAAATAAATAAATAAATAAATAAATAAATAAATAAATAAATAAATAAATAAATGTGTTTATACAATAATAAAGTAATACTAACATTACCACCGGTACTTGTGTAAGTACCGTATATACTCGCTTATAAGTAGGATCAAACTGCAAACAACATATAACTTGATCTGTCGTTGCATAATGCTCCTCTAGATCAGTTTTTGTGTTGCTTGTTCTACTGATTACTGTAACAAACTGAGAGCATCCCGATCTGCTGGCGCATTATGTTATGGCAGATCTGGATCCATGCAGTTTGCAGTTGGACCCGATAAAATACGCGAATACAATCATTACTCATTAATTTCCAATGCGAGCAACACGACATACGCAAATGGTTTGTTCGGTATCAGACCTCATTAACAATTTTTTTTATATAAAATGCTTGATATTGGTAATTAAAATATCTTGCGTATCTCTTAAAGATAAAATAATTATGTGTAATAAATTAATTCTGGTATAACTTTGTATCAGTTGTAGGTTGTCAAATATAAGCATTCTCAGGACCAAGGCATTATGCTTTTTAAAGTGTTCGTTACCGTAATCTTTGATGCTTTTTACCACAGTGACTGTGTGTGCGCGTGAATGAGAGTGTGTGCATGTGTGTTTACATGTTTGCATTTAACATGAAAACTATCAATCAAGCATTAACCAATCCACAGACGCATGCTATTTCTAATCACAGCAATATCCAAAAGGCGTTATTGGTCCGTTGTCTCAATATGACATAGAAGGCTTCCATGATATTCCAAAATTAAGTAAATATAAGCAAAGAAAACCTTATTTTAAAAGTCACAAAGGTATTACAGAACTGTCTTCGTGAATCTTTATGCGGAAAATTGTAGTATTATAATAAAATAAAATGAATATATTTTAAATGAGTAAGTATGCGACCTGTGTGTGGTAAATTTAATCGCTTGACTGGTTTCCAAGTATGATTTTATGTTGATTTTTTTACGCATATCCAAGAAGAATAATGTATTACTCTGCTACAATACATATGGTCTAACATACAAAGTAACTCAAACAATACTTATTATCTACATTATGTTTGCAGTATGCTAAATTGTCGTCTCACATTTACGAAACAAGATCAAAACACTTTTTATTCGTTTTTCTCCTGATCATGCCAAAATTCAGATGTAAATAGCATTGTGTAAGTTTATATTTACTTCAACGGAGCATAAAGGTTCTTTGATATGAATTAAAATAAGCCTAAATAAAGAACCAATTTTGTTCAGGATAATTTACCAGACCAATATGCAAATCGTGCCCTAATGTAACACATCATGTTGCTTTGTTATGTGAAACAAAGTTAGCATTTAAATAGAGTTTATGTATGATACTATAAACCACCCAGAGCGTGTTGTCTAGTGACAGAGAGAGAAAGACAAAACAAATTCAGAAAGGATGAATAGTATGCGAGAGAAATGAAAGGATGGAAGATATTATTATTCATGAAATGGTTACGTGTAAACCATGCATCCTGTTCTAATCGCATCATTATCATCTTTTTGCAGGAAACAGTCTGCACGGTATTAAATAAGATTGTATAAAGTTTTGTACAATTGCCATGATGTTCTGTCTAGATAGGATTGTTTGGCTGGATTGTAGAATGTTTGGTTTCTATCAATTATCCTTATGACTTGTCTGTATTTTTATGGCTCTGTAAAATTACAGCTCTGTGCAAATATCTTAGACAAATTGAAATCAAAAACACGCAACCATAAATTATGCAGCAGAAACTCTGACTGCTTGCTGCACTCAGCAGAAATATATGGCTATTAGTTATTCTATCTCTCTGGCGTGACGTCTAATGATGTCTAATTCATATAGGTTTGAGTGATACGCACAAACATCAAAGTGTACTAAACAGGTTTAACATCATGAGCAAGAAGAACACCGAAAAATTACTTTCCTGACATTTTTCTTAAGGTACTCAATGCACAGGCAGCTCTTGTAACAAACAATGACGACTTTCGGGGTTGGGGCATATTTATTCTCTCGCCAAATAAATGCGGTATCATATGGACATACACCACAATTAATTTTACTATATGTTCTCTACGTATAGTTCTCAGTACTGACCTTTCAACTGTGTGTCAATCAATACGAATCATATGTTAATCTAAAATACATCCAAAGTTGACTTCACGGTGAAGTTCTTGTCAGGGGTTGATCGGCATTTTTTTGAGCGGCTGCACTGTAAACAGAACAGCATGTAAACAGAACACAGATTTCACTTCCGGATTATCATCAAGGCCTTATTGCTCAATGTGCACAGTCGCCAAAATACACATAGACATCCACTCTCTCTACTGATATTCTCAAGAATAAACAATTACCTTTAAATCCGTACCAAAGATGCATCCATATAACTCTTCTATCACCACCAAAACGAGAGAGGAAAAAATGGTCTAAAAATCGACTAGAACAACATTCGTACTAAACTGGAAATAATAATTGTGATGCGATTCCATATGGATGGATAGAAGGATAAAAGGACCACTGGGCACATGCGTGGATGAATGGATGGCTGAAAGCGTAATTAGATGGATAGTTGGATATTTGAAAGAATAATATATGTGATCTAATCGGTAGACGATATATGTGATCTAACCTGTAGACGATAAGGAATCGTACCCTCCGTGCTGCCTTATGGATCAGCCTGATCATTATCATATACAATAACTCTTAGTTCAAGGTGTACCCTGCAGATAGACATGCGGGGAGTGTTCATTACCAATTGTATTGATTGCAAGAGACTTTAGAGAGACAAAGACAGGATATGACAATATATACTGATAAATCATAATAGCTAGAATGCATGTATATGAGGGAATACCAGGGGTTAATCCAGAAATAGTTTTGTATCGTTTGAAGGGGTGGGGGAGGTAAACCTGTAGGCGAATAGTCTGTGTGATTGAACCCCGAAATGGGTGCTCAAGGGTCAAAACGCACGCAAGCTAATACATTAACGATATGTCCAGGGCATAATTGTAAACATTTAGCTGTAAACAAAACATTATGATACACTGATATTGTTCCTTTTATTGCTGCTTGTTACTTTTCTTTGGGGGATTTTTAAGCTGCTTTTGTTGAGTGGGCGGGATTCTCAGGAGGACGAGCGACGCCAACAAATACGATCACCTACTATGCAGAAAGTCTATATCAGACGAGTCTAAAATCATTATCCAGATGTTGATCGGTGCAACAAATATGTGTGTTTTCTTTTGACTATTACGTTAAGTTTAAAATACAAAATTACACAAAACACGACCAAGTCTACATCACTTCAAAATGCAAAGGATGCCAGAGTGGTCTAAGGCGCCCATTTTCATAAATCCCACAAAGATCTCACCAATATCCGTGTGATTCCTAGCCTCGGTTCGAACAACTTGAGTAAACAAGAAAGCTTGCCAGAAGCTTTTCGAGATCCGGTGGTTCCTTCAAATACCATGAGTTGTATAATTTTTCTTTTCAAGGAAATGGGGCTTGCTGAATGTTCATTTAGTGAAAAATATATACAAGGAGTGGTATATAAATATACAGTGTATATAATATACAATATAATATACATATATTTTATTTAAATCATATTCAAATACACATACTTGCATTTCCAACGGATTGAAGATTGATTAAGTATTGACGGAGTGAATGAACTCTTCACATCTATTTCAAGTATTTCCTCTTTAAAATCTAGTTCTGTCTTTTGCGGCTATTCAACTTCTTCTTTTGCAAATTTATAAGTTGTTTCTTTTCTTTTCTTTTTTAGAACCTCTATTTTCATTAATGTTGGTCGATTGAATATAAGACAGATAAACGATTTAAACGTCAAAAATATGGCTTCAATGAACAAACACAATATTGTTAGTTTTTTGAACGCACATTAATTTATTTATCGGCGAGTATTTTGATGCGAGTGAGCTACTTTCCGGTATTTTGTAATATGCCAAGTGTTCGAAAAACAGAATTCGACCTGGATGAAAACCTTGAGCTTGAACTTGCACCAAGTACCAGAGTCGAACCCATGTCCGTACAATGACATGTGTACACTTTTGATGTGTGGTTTCTCTAGAATGGTACACGATGCCAAAGTTGCAATAAACCTGTGGAGACGAGTAGGCCGAACCATAAATTCATTGGCACAAATTAATATTTCGTGTTCTAAACGAAAACTATAATTAAATTTCATAAAAAGTTTTTTTTTGGAAAATAACATGTCAAAAGTCTTTTCTCCCTCTCTAGCTTCGTGTCTAGTTTTTGTTGCTCATTCGCTATGTCTGGTATGCCTCGCTTGATCCAGGTTTGTCGATTGATATACATGATGGTAAAACTGACAGACAAATCGACTGACACCTCACATCTCTATTCCTAGTTTGTCAGCCAGCATGTCAATGTTGCCGTATGGTGGTTAAACTAGCAGACAAACCAACCAGCAATTGGAGAGGGATAAATACAATGATATGGTGAGTAGCAGTGGTTAGTAAATCAAAGCAATGTCTTAAAGCATCTTTAAATAACTTTAAAGTGTGAAATACGTCTTGCTGGTTGGTTGGTCATTTCGCGTAGACTATTCCCCCACTTGTTTTAGTGTACTAGCCGGGGGATTGCATATCCGCGCTTTCACTGCTCGGAAAGCAAGCATTAGTTTCTTATATGCATTTTTGATATATCTTACCTATCACTGCAATGATGTATTTCATATAAGCGTAAATCTTCGTGGAAGATTCGCTGGTCAAACCCGCATGGCTTTTAAGTGAGTCCTAATACTGGTTTTCATCCTCGACACCATTTACTTTTTCCGTGAAAAGCGTGTGGACAAAGTTTCACCGTTCGTGAAAATACTCAACAATAAATCCAGGTGGTCAGTAAAGCTGGTTACGTGACCTGACATCGATACCACATTTATGGCACGGCCGAGCACCCGGATGAACACTTAACACGCATGGACAATGTATAATATTCTTAATGATATGTTCTATTGCAAAGTTCCCATTTTCCAAGGCATACGATTGTGCCCTCATGCTGTTGATCTTTATGTATGTACACGATGTCTTTCAATTGAACGTTTGGTACTTAAAGAATACCGTATCATGTAAAGTCTAGTTTTAGTCAGCTTATCATCAACATTAAACGCTCTTCATGTATGGCAATCCCAAACACTATACTCTTGTAAATAAATAGATTTGCAATCTAAATAATCCTCAACAAACTAATTGGCAAACTTCTACACGTTTTATCTTACTTTGATTGTCGGCCCAAATGAGCTTAAATGATCCATCACCGAGTATTGCACCAACCTGCAAAGTGTCGTCTGCAGCGTCAAATCCATACTTATTAAACGTTTTAGAGTCTTTGTAAATCTCAATTATGATTGTTTTCTCTTGAACACGTAAAAGTTTCAAACAATGTCTACCATTAGTGTGTTTTGATCCCATTGATAAATTATAGATCATGGCATTATCTAATTGATTTGCCCCTCGTGTTCATCACTGTCGTAACTATCACGAACTTTGTCTTCACTATATATTTTAGCCACTATATTGAGTATACTGAACATTTCAGTTGATGTACTATCTTCGCTGCGTATACGTGTCGACTCAGTCATCATCAAGGACATAAATGTTCTTATCATACAAAGACTTTTCACACTTATGTTCTTGGCCTAATTCCCGTTGTGGATATATATATATATATATATATATATATATATATATATATATATATATATATATATATATATATATATATATATATATATATATATATATATATATCGGAACCCATCCGATTCCAATCGCCCGAGCGAACTCATAATTCATAATTTCACCGTTACATGGGAGGATGGTTCAGGATACAGGGACTTTTATAGAGTCCACTACAAATGCTCAAGTCCAAATGAGCCAAGTGAGAGTTGGAATGATCACAAGGATCTCAATCCGACAGTAAAGACATATACCTCCATATATATGGAGCCTGGAACACAGTGTGAATTAAATGTGTATGCTGTAGTCATAACGGGAATTTTCAGCTCTCCTTTACGCAGCTCTGTGTCAACAACTGAATCTGGTTAGTTAATACTGACGAATTTATTGCAATATTCAGTCAAAGGGATTTTACTGATGCATGCTTGTATCTCTTTTTACTAATCAATTATGTAAATATAATACAACAATAGACCACGAATGGTCAGTTTTTAAGGTTATGGTAACGTACAAACACACTAAACATTTTTCCTTGGCATTATAGTCACCATAACCATTACCTAAACTTAACATGCTTAACTTAATAATGCGTTCAAGGCAATATTATTTCGATAACAAAGGTCACATCATCTAAATGGACGACCTTACATTTGACCGAACGTCTGAAGTAATTTTATGGTCAACCAATGTGTCTTCTAACATTTTGTTTGAATTTAAGTTCAGATTAATTTGGAACAAATCCCGTACTATTGTCAATGATCCATTGTATAGAGATGTGTTGGGTTTATATGCGACTATAGTACAATTTGGAGACGGTAACAGTTGCAATTCAAAGAGTAAGATATAAATTAAAGCAAAATTAAGTAAGAGTTTTTATTTATGATGAACATGACGTCAATTTATTTTAATTATTGTTTTCAAAACTTATAGCTCCAGGACCTGTATCCTATTTCAATATTTCGGAAGCTGCTGCCACCTATATGAAAATAAATTGGCTACCCCCATCCAGAAAAAATGGAATAATCAGAGGTTACACTTTGACTGTAAGGGAAAATCACGGATACTGCGTGGAACAACCAGCGTGCGTAAAACTTGTAAATTTTTCCAAACTGTTAGGAGGTCAAAAACATCACAATTGTCAGGTAATCTTTTCTACATTCATTCATTACCTTTTTATTTATTTTGGGGCTATTTAATAGTCACCTTTTGATAACATAATCAATATGAATCACTTATGAAATAAATAATTCATGTACTTGTAAGCATTGATTGCAATATCATGAACCCTTTTAAATCATTTAACGTATCGGCTTATGAAAACAAATTACTAGATTGTTAGAGACCTGTGGATGTAATACAGTTTGACAAGCACAGATTTTAAACGAAATGTGACAATAATGGGGTTTGCAGCATAATTGTTCTAAAAACCGCAAATAAGCATTTCCTGTTCGTGATCGTCAGCATCAGCCTGATGAACTTCATCTGGAACAATGACATCAAAGTGTGGAAAGTGAATTGGTTTCGGCGGTGGTAGATAAATCTGCCATATAGCCTGTCTTGATAACCAATCTGCTGCTGTAACTTCTTGGACTTTTGCCGCGCTGGCGAGTTTATTATTTGCTGATTCACCCCTCCAGTATCCTCTTGGGAATAATAATTAGAGTCCATTAATAATATTATTATTTTGCAGAACCTCATATCAGTTTACCTTTCATCGCAGATCTTATTAAATAATTAGCTAATGATTCCTTGAAAGATTTATTCGTAATATAATTTAACGCGTGAATCCATCTCGCCTCTGCGATATGTCTATATTGCAGATTGCTATTTTATAAGCAACATCATGAGCAGGACACGTTTTATCGACAGCGTTTATCAGATATTCTCCTGGTCTTGGTTGGTCTCGGCCGTCAAGTCGGATATGGAGTCTGTTTCCAGGGCCGCAGTAATTATATCCTGGAAAATGTTTTTCTCCTGGGTATTCGGCCCATGGTGATCCTGGCAGTTTTCTCAATTTTGCTGAAATATCACCTTCTCGTTTGTTTGTTTTTTAATTTGCAGAAATAAATCTAAATTTCTTTATACCACACTGTGAAAATTTGCTGGCGAGCACTGATTTGTTGTTTTTTTTTGTTGTAATTGTTGTCAAGTCATTTATGCTAGTACGCGTCTTACATTTAGCACAATATAGATCCATAATTTATTTATAATACCATGAATGTAATTGAATTTTCGGCGACAAAAACACGAGAACCTGTTAAGCATATTGCTGCGCAACCAAATTATATTCGTATGATTATAATTGGACCGTCTGGAAGTGGCAAGACGCAACTGTTACTTAACATAATAATGAGATGGATGAAGCAGGATAAGCTGTATTTTATTGTTCCATCTGTGATAAAAGATGTTACGATGTACTTAAGGATTTTAACGAAAATGCGAAATCGTTAAATGAAGATGAAGATGTTATTGAATTTATTACCGATATTGACGAAGCACCGAGTGTCGACTCTATTAATGGATCCATTAACAATTCAGTGATGTATGATGATGTGATGTTGGATAAACAAGCAAACCCTGCTTGGGTATTTTTTCGCGGTAGGCATAAAAACACTGATATGATTTATGTTACACAGCGGTATACACAAATACTAAACGTGATCAGAGACACTTGTAATATTCTTGCTGTGTTTATTGGAGTTGATACACCTACACTTAGAAACATTTATCAAATCTGGTGTATCGGTGATATAGATTATAATCTTTTTCGTAATTTCCTTAGTCATGCTATGTCAGTCCCACATGGATTTATAACGATACATTTACATGACTCTAGATCAAGATATCGTATCGGACTAGATAAAATATTCGGATAAAACCCTAGTAGCAGCGTGAGCGAGACAACAAATATGCGTCTCGATTGGTCAGAAGCCTTAGTTCTGCATCTTCACAATTTTGGAGAAGGCCTTGATTTGACAAATGGACACCTCTAAAAATGTTGTAGGGTTCAACCCCTCTACATACATGTGTGTGTGTGTGTGTGTGTACGTCTATATTTTTTCTGGTTGCGTAGGAAGCCCTGGTTTGATTTATAGACACCTCTAAGAAAACATATGTGTATACATGTGTGTGTATGTATAGGTATTTGTTTGTGGTTTTCGTACGTAACCGAAATTGTAAGTTTCTAGTTTAGTCTGAATAGTTTGTCCGTTTCATACCCCTCTACTACTCAGGTTGATTTTGCCTGTCATTGTATCACCGTACTTTTGCAATCGCGGGCAAATATTATATGATATCGTTAACATAGTAACACTGGGATTAATTCCGCCGTTATTATCATGCACTGTTATGGAGTTTTCAGGTGATGCATTAATTTTAACGATACTATCCTTGACTGAAAGATTATTCGTTTTAATTTTCCTTGCTTATCCTAAAATGCAACTATTTCGTTTATTAGCATGATTTAATAATTCGGATAATTCGTCGTTAATGCTTTTGTTACACTCTCTTTTAATATTCATTCAGTGGATTTATGTTTCGAGATAATTTAAAATCTCTGTAACAGGCGATTACTCGTGTACTCGTGTATACAGCATCAAGTACAGTAATTACGTCTCTGCCGCATATTGGTGGGTACGTTTTTGTCTGTGTTGGTAATGTTGAATACCAGACAAGAACTTTGTGAGGACACACTCGATACATTCTTTTGGCAGTACTAACCAGTACAAATCGAAATAAACACGTGTATCAATTGCGCATGCGGTCCAGTGAGTACCAGGTCCAGTACGTGCATCGAGATTAATAATATCAGTTTCAATATTGTTTGGTCTGGAAGGTAACTGGTCTCGCATAAAAACACCTCTGAAGTTTTTTAATTTTAATTTTTTTAGCAGGATCGATTAAATTAAAATTTGACATTGGTGTTATTAAATCGTCCCTGGTAGCCTCAGATCTCTTCCGTATCAGTCGGGGATCCCTGGAAGTCTCAGACATTTGCCTCTTTGTTATATTCAGCGCCTTATTGCCTTCTTCAGTGTGTTACGTGCTTAGGCTCGAATAAACAGTAACATAGACAGAGTGAAATAAAAAGCTTGTAAAAACTTAATAAACAATTTATTGAGCACAAATATTTTCCAGAAAAGAAAAATAAACTTACGGTTTTAAGAATCAATTCCAAAATTAATCCAAAAATAATTCGAAATATAATCCACTATTGAAATTGCAAAATATAATCCACTATTGAAATTGCAAAAGTTCTGGTAATAAAATGTCCTAATAATTCCCAGTTCGAATCGTAGTGAAGCATCCAAGATGGAAGACGATGTTACGTGATGAAATCAGTTCTGGTTTTATGAAATTCAATGAGCACAATTATTTTCCAAATAAATAACAAAATAAATCCTCTTGATCCAAACGAATTGAAATAATTTCCTGTACAAGATAATTTAAAATAACTCAAAACAATACAACTTAATATTCTAATAGCCCAACTTCTGCTAAATAGTTCGCTGCAAAACATATTTATATACATGTTTTTACGTAAACAAGGAAGGGGTCACATGATCTTCTAGAATCTTTGGAACAAATTTAAGTTCAAAACATCTCGTGCACACCGTATGACCCAACTAAAAATAGAAAGATGTTTATAACAAAGCTCCATAATGTCTTTGGAATCAACCAATCATTTTAAAAGCTTGTTTACAACTCTGAAGCCATGTCAGAAATGAGGTCTACATCTGGTGTTTATTTGTAAAGTACAAGTCATCCCACGTTTTAAAAAAAATATCTCCCAATGAATGAATCTTAAACTTAAAATGTCAAATTTGAATCTGACAAACAAAAAAATAAAACAAAAATAAATTACTTAAATCAAATACACATAACAAGTGCCATTTCCGCCATTGTCCCGAGAGCCCCGAGGGCATGTGATTATCACTGGAATAGCTGAGAGAAGAGGGAATATACCGCCTGATTTAGTTATATCTAAAAGAGCGCCCTCGGATAGAATAATTTGTATTCCGGTTTCTTTATAGTTAGCATCTTTAAATATTTGACGCCGTCGTTCTGTCAGTGAAGTAAATATATCTCGAACAGCACTTTTAATATCACCGGTTGATATTGTTAGCCATCATAGTAATGCGTTCCCACCTGTATCCGTAAATTACAAAATTTTATCTTCGCCAGTGATCGATGGGGTCATTACTCGCATCCATAATGCTAGTTTTGATAAAACTACTTTACCAGCATCAGCAATACTAGCACCTTGCCAGATTGATCATTATCATCACTTTTTCTTGCAAGTACTACTCTATATCTTGCTCCAAAGATAACCTTTCTAACATTACTGCAAATTCCAAATATTTGAGACAGTGGAATTGTACATGCATATCTTCTATGTTCTCCTTGCAACATTGATACACGTTTTGCAGATCCTAAGTTGTAAGGAAAAGTAACACCTTTTATAATGTCAAAAGCACCCACTGATCTATTTATTTGCATGTTCAAAATCATTTAGTTGTGAATATGCTGCAGTTTTTTGTGCTGTCCGTAATTTAACGTACTGAACATTATCAGCATTATCAGTAATATCTTTCGCAAACATTGATGGACCAGCTGATCTTGTATAATCATCAGAATATCTCACTAATCCTATTATTGTTGTGGCAACGTCAACATCCCTCTGAATAAATTCAGTCGCGACTGAATTTATTCAGAGGGATGTTGACGTTGCCATATATATATAGCGTTATTAAACATTGCCATGATCCCGTTGTAAAATACCAACTCGCAAATTCTCTGCATATGGTGTATGAGCTGCAACATTTGTTACAAATTACCTTATACTTCAATAAATGATTTAGCGAGTAAGAAACATTTACTTGTATCCTGAAATTGACGTTCAATTCTTCCCCGTTGATTTGGTAGTATTGAGTTATAAGGAAATTGATAATCACGTACAGATTCATCGTTGAGAACCGGCGCGTCGATATCGAATGCTGTAGCAGGTGTACGTTTGAAGATAATATTGTATAGTTCTTGATCTAAATCGTGATCTCTCTGACCTTGTCAAACCACTTTCTTCAATTAAATTTGCAGTAATATTTCTTTGTACTTCATAAGATACTTGATTCATTAACTCTACTGATTGTTTTTTCTGCGTCTTGGTTTATTATTTTACTGGCATTCGCAGGTATAATTTCAGTACTTGCCAGTTCCATACGGCTGCGGTGTTCGTCGTATCAATCGTATTAGTCGTTCCTTGGCTGCAGTATAAGCCTTACTGGAAACATTACCAATAACACAATTAACTTTTTCTCCAATAAGATTAATAGCTTTCATCGATAATTCTTTTGCGATTGGAGCTATTTTGGGATCCATTATTGCACAAAAAAAGCACTTGAATAACATTACCAAGACCATCGCCGTTAGTTGCGTTGTAGACAGGTAATCGTGAATGTATTGCTCGGACCATTACATGTCCACGGTGTTGTTCATGTATGATCATCTTATTTGTTATCTATATATCTAAGTAGACAACAAGTCACTATGATAACCATCAACGAGTTCATAGATATATTCTCGGTATACGCCAGTATTCATGATATCACCTTGAAATAATAGTCGACAAATATCAGAGGTTTCATTCATTATTTCCGAAGAATTATTTTCAGTGAGCGCTCCACCTATGAAAACTTCTAATTGTGCTATGTCGGAAAGAATAATTCTATGGCAGGCAATTAGACCACATCCCTCATTGGTTGGAATACCACTTCCAGTATCGCCAGGAGGATCATATTTTGTTCTAGTTGATCTAATTTAGTAGAAAACGTTAAAAACTCTGGATAATCCCTACTAATAAAACCATTATTATGGCGGATTTTACAGATCATCTTACGATAATAATCATCTTCATACAATATTTGATGTTTTGATAACACATCAGACGAATAATTCGAATCATCTGCATTATATTTAGCTGATTGATCATCATCCATATGTTTAATTTTGTCATAAGTTCCAGGTGTAAGTTTATCAAATCATTTTTGAACAGATGTAAATAGTTATATTATCTCTTGTGGTTTCTGTTCTTTCCTTCGCTGTTTTTGTTCTTCTATGTTTTGCTGATTTTGTTCTTCATATTGATAATATACCTTTTTTACCGCATTCAGGTATCGTATATATGATGCACTTTTTGTGTTTAGTCGACTTTCTTTAGTTTTAATTTTATAAAAACATCAGCCCAGTGTTTTAAATCGGAAATCAATTTTCCATACGTCGGTCACAACATTGTTTTTATTTTCATAAGGTATAACAACAGGAGATGGAAACTCATTTGGATCAGTTTAATCGATTACATTTAAAGCATCTTCAGTAAATTTATTACGTAATTCTTCGATTATTTCTAGCAGCAGAAAGGGCGAATCGGACAACTTTATAAAAGCGTCTATTTGGTAAACCAAGGCTTCCTCCAAAATCGTAAAAAAAAACGTTTTCTTTGGAAACGCTCTCTCTGCTGCTATAGGGGTAAAAGTCGTTTTTACGATGAAAATCCTTTTAGGATTTTTAAAAACAGACTAATTTGTAAAACCTCACCTCGTAGATCAATCAAATTATTGGATTGGTTAGTGAGTTTAAACTTAATTATCGTTAACGAATCATTATGAAATCGCATATAGCTGAATTAATTGGGTCCTCAACTATTAAAAATCCAGGTGGAGCTGTTGGTGCAAATGAGTATAAAATATACCCTTGTTGGATTTGATTTGATCTTTCGAGATTTATTTGATAACTTCCTTCACATACTAAATTAACTGCAATCACCGAAGATATATTGACGTTTTGAGGAGCGATATGCCTACCACCGTCGTCTGGGTCATTATTATGTTTGAGGATGGTTGCCTGTGGTTGTGTTATTTTTTTCCATGCGTCATGAATCCTTTTGAAACCATCATCTATGGCATCGTTGAGAGACTTTTTAGTTCTGGTGCATTATAGCCTGGCAACTTAAACGTGGGAATATCCTCTACGCGTATATTATATTTCTTTGCAAACTCTGTTCTCGTTTGGGGGTGATCATCACCTAATATAAGTTGAATAGTTCGCAAATTAAATTCTTCCATGTCGGCGATAATTTTGTTACATATCTCCATGTACTTGATGATATTCTTTCGGTTGGGAGGAATTGTATTAATTTCCGTTATAAGTTTATTTTTAATTTGCTCAAAATCGCTATTCATCGCTGTAAACGGTTTGGTAATTTTTGGTTCTTCTATTGTAAAATATCCTGTATTATTAGCTTCTGCTTTTGCTCTTAAACGATTAAAAAGAGTATCTAGCGGTAACATATATGTTAATTTAGGATGAGGGGATAGGGGTATTGGGGGAGAGGGGAGGAAAAAATATGGCAAAAATGGACAATTGTGCTTTATTATAACCATGATAATCCTCCTTCGTTGAAATATAATCAGATATTTTCGGTTCAGGTGGTAAATTAACGGTTTCTTGTCGAGGTGGATTTTCAGGCCATCCTAACACGGTTCTTATAGAACTCTGATAGATATCTACGGCATACTCGGGTGAGTTTATCTCAATCGCGGATGATAACGTCGGCTTATGAACCGTTATAGCGATTTTCGATTCTTTTCCAGTAATGGATTTTATTTTGCGTTGTAATTCATTATTGATCTGTTTGATTTGGTAGGACTAAGATGGTAGCGAAACAACGTTCCAATCTGGCGTACCATCGGGTTTATTCTTATTCGCAAACACCAAGGAATTATTCGGTTGTTGACCACCGAATGGTGCTGATCTGATATTTGGCCAACTGTGATACACTCGTAATTTTGCTAGTGCTATCTCATTAACTGAAATCACAGTAGGGAAATTCACATTGAATTCAGGATTCGTTGAGGTTATTGAGATCCTGATGGTTTTCACCGGTGTGGTATTTTCCGATATTCGTTGAAGTAGTTCTTGCGATGTCGCCATTGTTATTATATTCGTGTTGTTCGTGTTGTTTTTCTAATTTTCACATCGCGGAATCATAAAAACGTACCATCGCTGAAAACTCACTATCGGATATTAATGTATCATCGAGGGAGGACGATATCATCGAGAATAATTGGGAGTATGCGGTTGACACAACATAGAATCTAACTACGTAATCCTGAAGTTTACGCTGGCTGCATGATGATATTTTCTTTTGCTATAATCGAAATAATTTCCGCGATTGTTGTCGTCGCTGATATACAAATTGGAACAGCTATCGGGGAAATCATTAGTATTATATCAGCTCCGGTGATTACACCTGATACCGAGTACACGGTAACATAAACTGCGGTGATTCTTCGTCGGTATTTTTTTATTTTTTTATTTTTACTTGATTCTCCTTAGTGAGTGTTTTGAGTTTAGTTTGAAATTCTCTGACCTGATCATAGCGATATTGCTGTGATGATATTTTATTTATTACAACAAAATTCAATTAAGTTGTTTACTTAAATCCGCTACTAATTCCACATACCATGTTACTAGTCAAATTATTATCAGTGGATGCTATTGTAAATCGTTCAGTTGTTTCCTTGTCGATGATTGTTGATATCATATTGTTGACCCCAGATGAACTCGTTGATGAAATATTAAATTGAGTCGGCGACAATAGTGTTAATCGATAAATACCTTTGACGGCCGCGCTGATAATTAATATGTTAGTGGATGGTGTCCACGTAAATGATCCGTATTGAATCGCGTACACGTTATTTATATTATTTTGTTCGTGAGAGATTTTTATTTTTTCACGTTTTTCTATCATCCTCGGTAGATCATCCCTGATGACATCGTTGGTCGTTTTAATATCTTCGCGAACAACTTCTATTCGGCGATTAATCACTATTATTTGATCGAGTTTTGTGATAATATCAGCGAGATCTATTTTATCATCATCGGGTTTCGAATTTTTTTTAACCAAAAAATGTATCAATAGCGTCATCGGTCCTGTTAAAGTTTTTACGTAACGTAGTAAATTGATATACATGATCGTCATACTTGGATCGCATGTAACTTTGACAAATTATTCATGGAGGTTTTTATCTCCGCGAGTTTCGGTTTGGTCACCGGTGGATTACCAAAACAATCTAATAGAGGTTTGTCAATAGTCAATTATACTTCTTTGTAATTCAGAAAACCGATCAAATTTAGTCATATGGTTGTCATATTCGTCGCGTAGTTTTTTTTTAATGGTTTTAATTTGTTAATTCTATCAACAATAGTTGAAATAAGTACACCTGGTTTGAGTTTACCCTGATCGAAAAACCAACGCGATAGTATCTTCTACTGCGTTGCGTTGTTTAACTAAAATATCATCCAGGAAAACATTACTAGTTTTAAATTTACCCTGACGATCTTGAAATACAACTATTTCATTGGGATCAACACTTGCGAGATTTAACATCTCAGCTATTTCATCTTCGATTATTTTGCAGATATTTTCACGGTGGGATTTTCAGATTTGATAAAGATCTCCCCCAAATATCAATCATGTTATTTTATATAATTTCTCTCCAAAAAGGGATTACTCGTATATTCGTGTACGGTTTTATTGGGGAGGTGGTCCCGATGATGAAATAGCGTTGAGGACATTTAATACTTCTATACCGCATATTGGTGGGTCATTAATTTTCTGTGTTGGTAGCGTAGAATACCAGATAGGAGTTTTTAAGTGGTTTATATAACTCATGAATTCTTTAGGCGGAACTAAGCCGTATGAATCGAAATAAACAATTGCACGCGAATCATTCGCGTATGCAACCCAGTGAGTTCCAGGTCCGCTGCTGTTATCGAGATTAATGATACCGGTTTAAACGCTGTTTGGTTGTTGTGGTAATTGATCTTTCATAAAGACACCTCTAAAGTTTTTTATCGCTAGTTTTTTAGTAGCATCGAGTAAATCAAACTTTGACATGTGAACTATTGTTAGTAAACTGTTCCTAGTCTCGGGCCCTTTCCGCTGTACAATGAATACGGAGTTCCTGGTAGTCGTAGACCCTTTCCTTTTTTTTGTATCCCCGCCCCTTTTTGGTTCATATGATTGAGCAATACTATGTACTGCTTTTCCACCAATAGCTCCAGCAGCTCCTAACACGGCGGATTTACCAGCTGCAATTAATGCTGGAATCGCAGCGAGAAGTGGGAATACACCACCTGATTTTATCATGTTCTTAATAGCAACCGCAGAGAGAGTGATCTGAACACCTTTTTTTATCTTTGATGGCATCATTGAAGTGTTTTACCTGACGAGCTGTCAATGAGAGTTTCTTCTGACCACCAGACATCTGATTGTGCTTCAGCGATATTGTAGTTCCACATTTTTTTAACTGATTCCGATTGCAATGTTTTAATTTGACCAGGAGTTAACGTAAGACTAACATGACTATATGACATTTTATTTAATAATAGATTGATTTAATTGTTACATTACATATTTTCCACTGGTGCATCAATTACTTTCATTAGTCCACCAACACCTTCGAGTAGCAATGATTTGTCACTACAAATTACAGCAACTGCTCTGTAACCACCAGCAGGAGCAGCGGTTACACGAGCTCGAAAGTATATTTCAACGATGGATTGTCTGGTTAAGTCAAGATGTTCCAACGAAAAGTAGTAGATGGGATATAGGTTTTTAAAATCCAACTGTAATATTTGCAGACCGGTATCTACATTATTATTGCGTCCCATAAATGATGACACGCGCGTGCTATTTGGTTTTGATCGTAATTAAGTAAAACATCCTCGGTTGGTTCCTGTTGACCGTTTACACTCAACGAGACTTCATTAACACCGAGTTGATCAAATATCATATGGCTGCGTAATTGTGAACCCAATCGCGCCTTATCCTGTAACGCAACAAATATATGCAGCAGCGCAGAAATACCTTGTTTTGATGCCAGTTGCCAAGTGTACCATTAAGAGTACTCTCCACCAAATCCGTGGTAGTTGTTAGCCAACTTAGTAATGATTTGCCGCCTGTACTCATAAATGATAGTAATTTTTACTCTGTGGTGATTGATGGAGTCATTACTGGTATCCACAGTGTTAGTTTGGTTATATTCACCTTGCCATCAGCAACACCAGCACCATGCCAGATTGCATCATTATCATCACCTTTTCGCACTAAGGCTACTGTATGCTTCGCTCCATAGATAACGTTTCTAACATTTCTGTAGAATCCAAATATATGATGTAGTGGAATCGCGCAGGAAAACTGTCGACGCTCTTCTTTTAACATTGATACGCGTGTTGCAAACCCTAGATTGTGATTAGGATTAATATCTACGACATCAAAATCAACACCTGGTCTTGTATATCCAGCTGATGCTGGATTAACTGCAGTATTTAGTGTTGTCTTTACCCTAGTATGATGAATGTGATCAGCGTGATCAGTGAGATCTTTAGAGAACATCATAGATGGACCTGCCGATCTTGTAAAATCATCAGAGTATCTTGCCAAACCCAATATTGTTGTGGCAACATCAACATCACGCTCTATGGATTCAATCTCTTTTCCATCAATCATGTATCTAGTGCTGTTAAAAAGTGCCATGATACCATTATTGACAAAGCCGACTTTAGCACTAAGTGCATATGGTGTATCAGCTGCAACATTTGTTACGAGTTCTCCTTCTACTTTGATAACCGCTTCAGAGGGTAGAAAGAATTTGCTGGTATCCTGGATTTGAAGTTCGATTCTTGATTCGGTTGTATTGCATTATAGGAAAAATACTGAAAATTATGTACAGAATCATCCTTGGGCACTGGGGCGTCCATATGAAAAGCTGTATCAGGAGCCGATTTGAACATATTATTATATATTTCTCGATCTAAATCGTGATTTCTAACCACTTCCCGCTATCATATTTGCAGTAATTGAATTCTGGACGCTGCTCAGTGATGCTATTTTATGATCCACTGCGTTATTTATTATTTTGCTAATACTTGCAGGCATAATTTCCGTAGATGGTAGT
The DNA here is from genome assembly GCA_029339505.1 of Unio delphinus. NCBI lineage: Eukaryota > Metazoa > Mollusca > Bivalvia > Unionida > Unionidae > Unio > Unio delphinus. The sequence goes on along the minus strand of JAQISU010000009.1, from coordinate 1,929,278 downwards.
GGTCCCAATGACTTTGTCATTGGTTTCCTTGGCCGCCGCACTAACGCTACTAGTTTTTCTTTAGCCGCGGAAAATACTTTCCCGGTAATATCACCAACAGCGCTAATACCCTTATCACGAATAACATCAATAACTTTCATTGATAATTGTTTTGCGATTGGTGCTATTTTGGGAGCCATTCTTGCACATAACCCTGCAATGGTATTGCCGAGACAATCTCCACAGTACGCTCTATAAACTGGCAATCGTGAGTTTGCTACATAGACCATGGTTGGTTTGTTGTGATTGTTGTGTATGATTATCTTATTTAAATGACATTTATTTAATGTGGTGATTTAATTACTGTGGTAACCGGAAAATCCGTAGGATTTTCTGCTAGCTCATCAATAAACTCTCGGTATACATCAATATCCATGATAGCACCCTCAAATAGTCGTCTGCAGATATCAGCTGCCTCATTAATTACTTCCGGTGAGTTATTTCCGGCTCGTTTCCCTCCTACGAGAATTTCTAATCGTGATATATCCCCGAAAATACTATTAGGACAATGAACTAGACCACTATCTGAAAAACCCTTTTGATATCCACTCTGAGAAAATCCCTTTCCATTATAACCGGTTGCATCCTGTATATCGTTTTCCTGATCTTGTAAGTGTCTAATAAATTCATCATCATCATCTTCAAGTGGTGAATCTCATTGAGGTTTTCTTACTTTTTTTTATGTTTGACGTTCACTATCTAAATCATCATCCCACTGAGGTTTTTCTTGTTTTTTTGTTGTCTCCTTCTTTGTCTCTGTGTTGGTGTTTGACGTTCCCTATCTAAATCATCATCCCATTGAAGTCCTTATTCTTGATTATTTTTGTCTTCGTGTTTGTCTTCGTGTTGGTGTTGGGCGCTTTCTTTCTTGTTGTCATTCTTCTTTTTCCATTTGTCGTTCTTCTATTTGTTGTTTATTATAATTACTAATTCCCTTTCTAAATTCTATAAACCCCACCTTCCCCTTATCTAAACGATCAATCCCCTTATTTATTTTATACATCCAATCAAACCAGTCATCACGTTTTATTATATTATCTTTATAATCGTCTTTTAAAAAATCCTTTTTCGAATGATATATTTTAACAGCAAAATCACTAAAAACGTGATAATCCTTTTGTTTTGATAGTTGTTTTTTAGTTTCATCGGTAAATTTATCAACTAAAGAAACACTCTTTGTTTTACTAACATCACCTGTTTATCTCCAGCTATCTGTTTTTACAACGGGAGAACACCCTTTTTTCTATCTTCTTCCTCAAAAGTCTCTCCTAAATATAACTCTTTCAGTAGTTAAAGTGATGGGTTTAAATAACTGTTGAGTGTCTGCTGCAAAATTGCTTTGAAATTCCTGTCTCGTTTGGAGCATATTTCGAACGGAATCACGAACTGGAGTACATTTCGTAATCAAAGCTAATTTCACGTGCTAATTTAGTTGTTAGTGCTTCATTTACCATTATAAATTATTATACTATTTAAATTGTAAGTGAAAAAACTCACCCCCAAAATTCTTTGGTGTGTTATACTTCCGCGTAGTGATTAAATCACCAGTGATAAATCACCTGTCTATACAAATTTGTTCCCTGTGAGTAAGCGCATACCTGTCTATATGCGCTTATTTAATTTAATTTCCGTACCTGTATTACTCATGTATGTATGATTTGTTTACTGTGTTCAGGCAATAAAAGGGGAATTTTCATTTTGGCGGATAATCTCTTTTATTGTTTTGATTTTCGAGTTAATTGTGCGTTAATTGTGTTTTCCTAATTCACTTCTGACCTTTTCGACAGCAGTGAATAACGGGACGAACTTATTGATGTCGTTACAAAATGCGAGGGAGTCATAAATAGCGTGTTGAATTCTCTTTATAAAAGAATAGGATTTTGATAACACATACCTATTATTCCAAGCGCTATCATCAATATCTTGAAATTCAGAAAGAATCTGATTACAATCTAATTTAACTGACAATTGAATTCCTTGATTTTTCAAACTTGAAATCTCGCAATAATAACATTCTTTTTTTCGAAATTCATATATTTAATATTATGTATTTAATAGGAAATAAATAAACAAAAATAAACAATAGCTACGATGAGCGGTTATCATCACTTTTTCTTTGAGATTTTTTCTCTTTCAGATTTCTCTTCTTTTTTCATTAAGGTTTTTTCTCTTTGCGATTTCTCTAACTCTTTAACCCTATGACCGTTTCTTTTAGCCGATAGTTCATTCTGAACCATCCTGTGGAGTTACCCTAGTGTGACATAGAGCTTTTTGCAACCATGCTATTGTTTATTTTGTGATCTCCTATTATAGTTGTACATCTCCCCCCAAGAATTAATTTCCCCGGGGTGTAAAATCACACCGTCACGTATTTTACGTGACGGGAGGTGTACACGAAGTACCCTTTTTGGGCTGGCTCCCCAATTATATAGAGAAACCTCCACATCGGTACCGTCGACAATAATGCCTGAAACGAGATTCGAACGAAGTCCCCCAGGACGACATTCCATCTATGTATTGTATACACTAGTGACTGTAGTCTATAAATCTATAATTTTGAATACGATATATGTGTATCATCATGTAAAGAGTTTAATGATGACAACAAGAGATTGCATTATGCGGAACTTCTACCTGGTGAAACATTAAACCACACAAAAAAAAGCATTCAATTATCAAAAATCCCATTGAGATACGTGACTACAACAAAGGAGGTATAGTTGTTTCAAAACTACACACACAAACCCACTTGAGTTATTCCTCTTGGTGTTACAAAACAGAATTCACGCATATGTAAATTGAATTTTATGTCCGGTTCTTTTGGAAATCGCTGATTGATATACTTTTTCTTCTACATTTTGTACTGAGGGATCGCAAATATCGAAATGTTTTCCAGCTTCATTCATTTGTTGAAATACTCTTTCTTCGTTATTTTCTGTATTAAATGATTTTATGGGTTTCGCATTTTTCAAGTGTTTTCCAGTCCCTCCTCGTTTGATGTTTCACTTTGTGAAATAGCCTGCAGATTATCTAAAGAATTATCAATTTTTGTACCATTTATGTGATCAATAACAAGACCATCCTTGATCAATCCGTTAAATTCCTCATAGACGATTCTGTGATTAACATGACTTTTCCCACCATAATTAAATATAAGATATCCATGATTATTCACAGCACCAACTGGGTTCTTCAGTCTGCGGTTTCTGACAATACCGTCACGAGATGCTTCATAATTGGTAATCACGGGATATGGTTGAATTTCTTGGCTCATTTATATAATATAACTCATTATTTGGTTGAATTATTACTTGAGAATCTATCAATGTAGTCTTGAGGTGTTGTTATGATTTTGTCAGGGACAGAGTAATTGACGGAATCTTTAACTCATTTATCGTAATAGTGCTTTAGTTCTCTGTATCGCTTGCCACCACAACTGAGACATAACTGCGACTTACCACGCACACCTACTCCACATTGTATGCAAGGTAAGGGCCCTAAGCTTCCACGACGTACACTTTGTAAATGATATCCACATAATTCATTTCTACATGATTTGTTACAAGCGGTTACAGATCCTATCATAAGCCATTTGCAATGATTCATTATATAATAAATTCTTTATTTAAATACTTGTTTTAATTATAATATGGAGGAGTTCAAGACATTATCGAAAATTACGCCTTAGAAAAATGTTGAATTGAATCTCGATAGAGTCTCCACTGATGTACCAAAGAGTCTAATAAGTGATAGAAGAATGTTGGTTAAAATCCGTGATTGTTTTAATGAATTCTAGCGCGATGGAGCATCTCACAGTTGGTTAACATTTCGAATTGATGGTAGTGTTGAACGACGAAAGAGCAGCAGTGATACTCTCACATCTTAACAATAAAAAGTATTTGTTTAGAGTGAATTCATTATCCGCTCAGAAACGGGGAATTGGATTATACGCGACAAATTTGAACCCATCCTGAAAAATAAGAGAATTGTCACTGTGAGTCAGGATTCCAAACCAGGAATTCTGACTGGGATTGACAAACCGTTTTACGAGAGATCCTATCCTGTAACAGCAGTTGTTTATAGAATCTATCCGATAAATGATACACCGAGTATTGAAAAACTAAAACCAATGAAATATTCATCAAGGATAAATTGTGTAGCAGAATGAATAATAGAACACTTCACAAATGCTTTGCGTGGAAACAAATTGACGAATCTAAGAGACAAAAAAAAATAAACGAATGGGGATTAACAGTGAATGAAAACGGCGCAACAATTCAAGATATAGCCAAATTAGAAACATCATTAAGATTCCCAATAACTGTAATGACGAGAACAGGAGAGGTATTACACGAATTGAAATATAAATCAAAAGGAGCTCCAATCAAAATTATTGACCATAAGTAACATGGATGGACATCGGCGGTAACAATATTTCCGCGGGATAAAACCATAAAATATTACATGGGAAATTTATTTGTTTTTATTTCTCAGTCAAGTAAAAACGATCCTGTGTCAGTGTGATTACTTCACAGTTTCAAGACGAAGAGGGTAAATTCGATCAATTTGTAAGACCCAATGGCGGCTTATACCGTACTGAAGCCCTCCACAACGAGATGAAAAAACAAGCTAGTGGTTTTTCAACGGATTACGACGAACAATTATTAACAAACTGTTTTACAATTCCGTCAGTTGCAGCTCATTTCAAGAGAAAAAGAAATCTATGGAAAGCAACACGCGCAACATTTCTCTCAGATATCGAATCAAGATGCGTGGGATATGGCCATGGTGGATTATGGAACACAAAATACGACTCTGAAAGTATTATTTCGGTTGATATGATTGCGTGTTATCTAGGGAGTTTTCTTGGGTACGGAGAGTGTTCTGAGTATTTCAAAAGATTTGGACATCCCAAACATGAGTTGATCCATGTTCCGATTAATGGACCACTGCCCAATTTTGATTTAACCGGATTCGCTCGTGTTGTATCATTAGAATTAGCTAATGGACTTCATCCGTGTTGTTATGTTTGGTTTGGTTGACACATTTCTGAAAACCACTGGATGCCAATAGTGTTATTATGGTATTTGATTGATTCTAAAATGTTGATATCGCTGATTGTCAGTGAAGCAATTATATCATATCGGAAACAAACTGAAGTCTGGTTACCACAACCTGATAGTCTAGATAGTATAATCAGCGAAAACAAAGAACAATTCCCCGATCTCGACGAAGTGAAATGGTCAAAAGAAATCTTTGAAGTTAGAAATAAACACGCAAAAGATTTCGGTAGAAGAATAATTGGTAAGTTCACAAAAGGTGTAAAATACGACCACAAACGATATTCTTCTCGGTTGATTATAGATGATGCTGAATACCATTTTATAATCGCAGATGTAACATCTAGGGGTATATACGTCGATCGTAAAGACGCTTTTCTTGTCCGATGGAACCAAATTAGGTACAATTGTTACTTACACAGATGGAGAAAATCTTCAATACGTTCATCTAAGGTCGTATACGCTGGCTTATGCTTCTATTACTTTACTTTCGATGATAAATAGATTTCATGACATCGCAGTTAGGGCAGCCACTGATTCATTTTATATAGACGTAAAACATAGCGAAGTAGTAGCTGGATTCACTAATTCAGACGAGAATTGGGGATCATGGAGAATTAAAAAAGAAATACTGCGTGATTACTCCAAATCAGCAGATGTTACAATTGAAAACAATTACTTGAAAAATAATCAGATATCAGAATGATCTAATGCACCGTCGTGTTCCGATCCAATATGCAGATATAAAACCAGTTACTTAAACGGCTGTGGTGGGTCAGGGAAGATGATTCGTGCGATTGAATTATTTTGAGGGAAATCAAACATGATTGTGTTAACACACAGACGTGCAAGAGAGATGAAACAACGAGTAATTAATGCTAGCACTTATCATAGTTTCTTTCGATGGAAAGGTGACGAATGGACTCCTGATCGAATGGGCGAAAAATATATTCCTGAAATCATCATTTGGGATGAGATATGCACAGTGTCGTTAGATGTATTACAAAAGTTTCTTGCTTGGTTATTGCTAGCGTGATAAAAGTGATAATGTGTGGCGATCATGGTCAATCACCACCATTTGTCGGTTTGTCTCCAAATAATTGGCTAAAGAATTATGTAGACTATTATGAAGAAATTAATACCGATCATAGAGCACTTGATAATGAATTACGCGAGTTCAAAAATACTAATCAGATTACAACGGGATAGAATCCAATGTGAAATAGCACTTGCAATAATTTCGGAAACCCCTTTAAATGATTTCAGGGAAGCGTGGAGACCAAACGATTTGATAGTGTCAAGTAGAAAGATAGTCAGAGACACACATCAGATGAAGTTATTTATCACACACAAAGAAAAATTTGCAACATTTCCAGTGACGCTGTGTTATAGACCCAAGAATACACGAAGACAAAATATCGAACTTGATATTCCAGGCCTGACAGAGAAGCAGATTTTAGTGTTAAATGATATTGTGTTGGTTGATATCAATGTCGTCGAAGATGCATTGCGTGCTGATAAATCCCCATGGAAGCTAGGATACGCAGCGACGATACATTCTTCGCAGGGGTTGACTATATCCGATACAATTGTTTGGATCATAGATAATCGCATCGAATGGTCGAATTTAGTTTATCTTGCGGTGTCCAGAGTACAAAGAATAAATCAACTTCGAAGAGTTGTTTTAGACTATAATGACACTACAATAAGTGATATTGCCAGCGATGACATAATCAGAAAAAAACTCTGGTTACAAACAACAGGATACAAAAAAATAACAGAAAATTTGACGTTGATGCCGAGTTTATAATCGCACTGAAACAACAACATAATAATCACTGCGCGAGTTGCAATTGTATAATGCATTGATGTTGGTCGGATAAAGATCCTCGCCAATTTACCGTAGACAGAAAAAATAGCAGTATTGGTCATACCAGAGATAATGTGATGCTGACTTGTCTTGAGTGCAACAGACGCATATGTGCTAGTTAAGACAACGGGGCGGTAATTGAGTATCCTCGGATATAACTTGTAGTTGTTCACGAGTAAATCCACGCTGAGGAGCAGTTGAATCCAACCTATAGACTGGCGGTCTACCCGTAGATCTCGTTATACTAGATACTGTACGTGCTGCAACACTCCAAATAGGATCAGTAACTCTTTTTTTGCCATCTTCGAGCTCTCCTGGTTCATGTAAATACCTAACAGTGACATTGCCGAGTATTGGTTGTTTTGAAAAATCATTTTGTGGTTTTACAGGTATATACTTCTTTTTAATCGCGTTATTAGGTTTCATATTAATTGTTCGAGTAATCTCATTATTCAGCGCGGTAATTACGCTTACTAATCTCTTGACCCATTCACGGGATCATTTATCCTGAATAAATTCCTTCGCGGATTGATATCCAAATAACCGCTCAGCAAGTGTGCGATTGAATCGTTCAACAATTGCCTGATCGCGATGTAGTGCAGTATGCCCTCGTCTGAGGGTGACATTATCATACTTCATTGTTGATAACACTGCACCCTAAAATTCCTTGCCAGGATCAACTTGTAATAGATTTGGCCAATACAGAGGACCTGGTCGATAAATCCTTTCAAACGCAGGAGCCACTTCAGTTGATGATTTTCTCTTTAGAGGTTCTGCTTCTTTGTATCGACTCGCAACATCAACTACGCTTAGCGCAAACTTGTAAACACCATCATGCGGCAGAAATAATATATCAGCCAGATGAACCTCATTAGGGATGCTGACATCAAAATGCGAGTAGTTAATTTGTTTAGGCGGTGGTAGATAAATTTGCCATATCGCTTGATTGGATAACCAATCCTCTGCAGTAGTATTTTTCACCTTTGCGGCGCTAGCGAGTTTACTGATTGCTCCTTTTCCCCTCCAGTATCCTCTTGGAGAATAATAAATAGATTCCATGATGTTATTGATTACCAGCACCCAACACCAATTTACTTTTCATCGCCGATTTTATCAACAATGAAGCCAATTTTTCTTCGAAGGATTTATCAGTGACAGAATTCAATGCATGAATTAATTTCACATCTGCGATATGTCTATGTTGCAGATTGCTGCTTTTATATGCAACGTCATGAGCATGACACGCCTTATCAAAAGCGTTTATTGGGTTTTCACCGGTTCGGGGTTGGTTTTGATCATCAAGTCTGATATAGAGTCTGGTCCCGATCCACAATAACTATATTCTGGAAGGTGCTTTTCTCCCGGATATTTTGCCCATGGTGTTCCTGGGAGTTTTACTAATTTAGCTGCAATATCACCTCCTCGTTTTTTTTTAAATTGTTGATTTTATCAAGGGAAACAAATCTAAATTTGTTTGTACCACATTCTACACATTTACCAGCAAGTGTTGATCTGTTATTTTTGTTGTAATTGTCGTCAAGTCGTTTGTGCTAGTACGCTTCTTACATTTCACACAATATAGATCCATAATTTATTTACAATAACATGAATGTAATTGATTTTTCGGCAACAAAAACACGAGAACCAGTTAAGCATCATGCAGCGCTACCAAATTCTATTCGCATGATTATAATCGGACCATCCGGAAGTGGCAAGACACAACTGCTACTTAATTTCTTGATGAGATGGATGAAATGGGATAAACTATATTTGATCGCTCCTAGCACAGACAATCAGTGATGCTACGAGGTGTTAAAGGATTTTAACGAGAAAGCAAAATCGGACATCAATAAAGATATTATTGAGTTTATAACCGATATCGCAGAAACACCGATCATTGATGATATTGATGGAAGTATTAACAATTTAATCATATATGATGATGTCATGTTAGACAGTCAAAAGAATCCTGCTAGGATATTTTCCAGAGTAGGCATACAAATTCCGATGTGATATATGTCACTCAACGATACACTCAAATACCAAAAGTGATCAGAGATAACTGCAATAATCTTACTGTAATCAACGGAGTTGACACACATACGCTACGAAATATTCATCAGACCTGGTGCAGTGGAGACATAGGTCATGGTCACTTTAGGGATTTCTTTAGTCGCGCTCAGTCAATCCCACATGGATTGTAACGATAAATTTGCATGACCCAAGATCAAGATATCGTATGGGACTTGATCAATTAGTCTGTTTGTGAAATCTAAAAAGACTTTTACCCCCATAGCAGCAGAAAGAGCGCGACAACGAATTTGCGTCTCCAAAGAAAACTTTTTTTAACGACTTTGGAGGAAGCCTTGGTTTGCCAAATAGACGCTTTTTACGATTTTGGAGGAAGCCTTGGTTTACCAAATAGACGCTTCTATAAAGTTGTCCGATTCGCCCTCTCTGCTGCTTTTCTTTATCAGTTTATTTTTCTTAAATAATAGGTTTTGATTGTACAGGCATTCGACCAGGAAGATCTTGTAAAAATCTCGATGTTTATTCAGTATTTGCAGCATTTGTGTCCCGTTGAGGAAGAAGAGGTTTAGTTGTTTTAGTAACTGGTTTGAAAAAGTGTTGAGAACTATCTGCAAAATCCACCCGAGATTCCTTGCGTTCTTGTAATGTTTGATTGACAGAATCACGGACTGGTATAAATTTCTTATTTGCTTTTCTAGTCGCTCTCGTACCCACTGAGTGGTCAATGCTTGACCAATCATTTTGCATATAACAATGATTTAATTTACAGCAGCAGGGAGTATGTGACTTCGATAAGAGGTCATTGGAGTAAACATCACGCGGATCGTTTACAAACATACCAATACATCAAATAGTAAAAAATGACTAACTCGGGAGAGACTCGTGGAGATATTTTCTTGAAAGTTAGAGGCTTCGGTTTGGCGTTATTTATGTTATTTGTTTCGTTTTAGTAAGAAGCCGTAGTTTAACAGATGGGACATTACGGTTTTAAGACTCAATTCCAAAATTAATCCAGAAATAATTCAAAATATAATCCACTAGAGAAATTGCAAAAGTCCTGGTAATAAAATGTCCAAATAATTCCCAGTTCGAATCTTAGTGAAGCACCCAAGAGGGAAAACGATGTCAGGTGATGAAGTTAGTTCTGGTCTTATGAAATTCAATGAGCACAATTATTTTCCAGAAAAATAACAAAATAAATCCTCTTGATCCAAACGAATTAAAATATTTTCTAAAACAAGGTGATTTAAAATAACTCAAAACGACACAACTTAATACTCTAACAGCCCAACTTCTACTAAAAAGTTCGCTCCTAAACATAATTTATAAACCTGTTTTTACGCAAACAAAAAAGGGGTCACATGATCTTCTAGAATCTTTTAGAACAAATTTACGTTCAATAAATCTCGTACACACCGTATGACCCAGCTAAAAATAAAAAGATGTTAATAACAAAGCTCCATAATGTCCTTGGAATCAACCAATCATTTTAAATGCTTGTTTATAACTCCGAAGCCAGGTCAGAAATGAGGTCAACACCTGGTGTTTATTCCTAGAGTACATGTCATCCCACTTTCTAAAACAAATATCTCCCAATGAATGAATCATAAACTTAAAATGCCAAATCTGAATCTGACAAACAAACAATTGAATTAAAAATAAATGACCCAAATCAAATACATGTAACAATATATATATATATATATATATATATATATATATATATATATATATATATATATATATATATATAATTTGTTGATATTATGTATATAATTGATATTTCGGCGACCAGAATACGAGAAAAGGTGAAAAACCATGCAGCGCTACCAAATTATATCCGCATGATCATATTAGGTCCATCTGAGAGTGATAAAAGGCGACTGTTACATCATTAAATTATTAGATGGTTAAAATGGACAACTTGTATTTAGTTACTTCGTCTGTGATGCTACGAAGTACTTAAGGACTTAAATGAAAATGTAAAGACGATAAATGAAGATGGTGATGATGTTATCGTATTTATTACTGATATTGATTAAGCGCCGTCCGTGGATGACCTTGATGGGTTTATTAATAATTTAGATGGGTACGATGTTGTAATGCTGGATAAACAATCAAATCCAGCTAGAATATATTCGAAAAAGTATGCATACAAATACTGATGTGTTTGATGTTACTCAGCGATGCACACAATAACTATTAGTGATCAGTGATTGCTATAATATTTTAAGTTTATTTAACGGAGTTGATGCTCACAGACTGAGAACTATTCATTAAACTTGATGAAGTAGAAATAATGACATAATTAAGTTTATAACCTTTTTCTCTCGTGCACAAACTACCCCACACTGATTTATAATGATACTTTTACATGATCCAAAACCCAAAAAAATCATAATTAAATATAGAACAGTAAATGCTATGCAATTCTTATTTACAAATTAAATCAATGATAAGAAAATATATAATGAATTAATATGGTATATCAATTCCATTATGAAAATAAGAAGAAACTTAACCTAAAAATCTTATAAAATTAACCTAATATACAATTACTAATATTCAAATGACACACCTAAGGAGGTACTTCTAGGACACTGTTTATTGCTATCTTCAACAACAACATACACAAAGCATACTACACACATACATCGGCTAGTCCCATATCTAACCACAGCAGAAATAAAAACAAAACCGACTACGCAAGTAGTATATGGGGGCACTATAGGGTCTATGGAAAACCCAGTCAAAAACAGCTTGGGGCACTATAGGGTCAAGATTTATAGGGTCAAGGGAAAATCCAGTCAAAAACAGCTTGGGGCACTATAGGGTCAAAACAGCTTGGGGCACTATAGGGTCAAGGGAAATGGAACAGGGTGGGCCTATAGAGAGTCAAGGGAAATGGAACAGGGTGGGCCTATAGAGAGTCAAGGGAAATGGAACAGGGTGGGCCTCTATAGCGTCAAGGGAAATGGAACAGGGTGGGCCTATAGAGGGACAAGGGAAAAAAAGGGTGGCAATGAAAGCTACTATCTTTTCGAGACCTATGAGTGGCCCTGAAAAGGACCGTTATGTGTAATGTTAACGTTGTCTTGTTAACACAGAGGACATCTCACAGATCTTCTTCTCTTCCTTAAACTTCTCCTTACTGTGGGTCCATAGAAGAGAACTCTCTTCAAGCAACCTTGTCTTTCTACATAGACTCTTCTCTTCCAATAGGCTGTCTCCGTCCTATGAATGACACTCCATGATGATCTGACATACATGGGTATGTCAGTCCTAAACAGCATGCTAGACACAAGGGTTGACGATTCAACGTTAGTCCACATCTTGTGATGAGAACAGGTGAAGCGAATGCCGTGAACTGCGGTTATTTATAGGGGAAGAGCGGATTGAAACGGATTGAGTGTATCGACCAATCCAAACACGCGTGACAAAAGTCAGGCACAGCCATCCAATCGGAAGAGAGCGGTCTGTGACGTCACCTTTTCTATATAGAGGTACTAGCGTCTGTGCGCAGTCAATCGATGAGACAGAGTTGTCAATCATGGCGGACAGTAAGAAGACGATGAATTGGAGTGAGTCAGGAGTAGAGACAGCAAGTCATGGGCCAACAGTGACTACTAAAGTCATGACAAATCTACATCCAGAAGAAGTGGATTTTAACTGGGATATTGTGGATTTTTTAACATCGCAAGAATTTATTCCGGAACCTTCGTTGCCTTCTGTATCTTCTTATGGACACGTCGATGAGTTTAAGCAGAGACAAAAAGAAGAATTGGAGCGATTTTTACAACAACAGAAAGTAGAAGAACAAGCTTTTCTTATGCAACAGCAGGAAGAAGAAGCAAGAAGGAAACACCAGGAAGAAACAGTAGCAGCAGCAGCAGCAGCAGCAGCAGCAACAGAGAAGAATGAAGACCAAGGACAGAAAGAAAATAGTGAAAATCAAACGGTCACGACGGTACTTTTAGATATTTTAGCTGAGTTAAGGAGTCTGAAACAAATGTATCAGACTTCTTTATCACGACCGAAGAGAAAAAGACCTTCTCGAGCGAAACAACCCGATCTCTCTGTGACTACGTCTACCTTACCACCGTTAGTGATTTCTACCAAATCATTGACAGGAACCACCAGTCCTGAAGTAGGCCTTGGCCGTGGCAAAGGCTTAAGACAGCTCAAGAGGATTTCGTCCCGTTTCTGAGTTTGTTTTGTTTTAAACAATCAAAAACACCAACGGTCCTTTTCAGGGCCACTCCAATTATTTCGAAAAGAAATACTATGTCAATTGCCTATTTCAATGAAAACTCAAAAGTCCTTTTATATATTTTTTAAAATCCATGATGTACGTGTGAGTGAAGGAATGTGTGAGTGTAGGTTCTTATTCGATCAAATCAAAACCAAGAGACACTTACGTTTTTTCTCTCTGGTGTATTCTAGTACAAACGTTACAATTCAATATCACAACATAACATAACACAATACCATTTTTAAAAAGTTCATAAGGTTTCTTCTGTTTCACTCTTTCTGTTTTTTCATTTTCTTTACTGTCACAGCTTTTTCTTTTTCTTCGTCACTTTCGTTTCGTCTTCTTTTCTTGTTTTTGTGAACGTGACGGGGTTCCTCTTTCTCCTCCTGTTCAGAATTTCTTTCCTCCTCCTCCTCCTCCTCTTCCTCCGCCTCCTCCTCCTCCTGCTCCTCCTTCTCCTGCTCCTGTTGTTTCTTAGGACAGTTTGGAGACCAATGTCCTTTCTCTTTACAATAATAACAGGTATCTTGACTTTTGTCTCTATTGGTACCTTTTTTATTTTTGTCACGATCTGAACATTCTGTAGCCCAATGTCCTTTCTTCTTACAGATATAGCAAGTATCTTGACTTTTATCTCGATAGGAGGAAGAGTAGGCCGTCGGCTGGTCTGACGAAAACTTTCGTATGACCCCACGTAAAGCTCTAATGAGAAGTTCCACTTCTGTAGGTTCTTTCATCGTTCTGGTCAATGTGAGAGTGAAATGAATACTGAACCGTTAGACACTAACCCTTTATATATGCACGGATCGGACATGAATATATAGGGGTTATGGTCTTTAAAAGGTAGTCATTTGACTTTTTGCAGACAAGATGAAAAGACCACATCATGTTGTGGAGAAAGAAAAAGACAGTAAGAGACAGAAACGTAATGTATCGCCTAGCACAGTAGCTGAAGTCTTGGCTCAAATTCATGCCAGTGATTTTGAAGATGACATGAGTGAGCCCGAATCTACGCCTAAGCAATCGACGTCCAAGCAAAGTGCACCACCCTTAGTAAACCCTGAAAATTACTATCACATTCGAGAGACGGAAAAGCGTTCCTCTCGAAAATTTAGAACAACGGCTTACACGTATGCCGTAAAGTTTAAAGATTTCAAGGCCAATGTACCTTTGGAGAATACAGAAGGGTTCATTACCGAGGTGTTGGATTCTGTGTTAACTGCATTGAAACAGCAATGTCAAGCCAAAGAAGACGATCGCTTGAGACTTTCTATTCATCACGATAATTTAAAGTCTCCCGTTTGGATCGAGTTTACTAGCCCATCAGAATTAACACCTTCCAAAGTCATTGACAAAATTCAACATGTGCAACAATCCAACGACAAGTTTCACATCACCGATGGAAAAGCCACACTGTTCATGACCCACGTGTCTCTTCCTGAGGGGACCGGACGCAAAAAAGTGTTATTGGTGGACAGCCTTCGTAACATGAAGCGAAGCCTCGTCCGAATTAACAATCCTCAAGACCAGATGTGTTTAGCCCGTGCCATCGTCGTGGGACAAATGTATGTCAACAAGAACGACACGGTAGAATGGAAAAGAGCCTGGGAAACTATTCGACAATCGGACCGAGCCAAACAACGAAGTGAAGCAGAACTCCTGTTACAGCAAGCGGGGATATCCAAAGATACCCCTTGCGGTATTCCAGAAATGCAACAATTACAAGACGTCTTGGCTCCACGTTACACTTTGAAAGTACACCCTCAAGAAGTGCGTGGTCCTCTTTTGTTTCGAGGCCACGATTTCAAAGACGGAAAATACATTCACGTCTATCATCACGATGGTCATTTTGATACCATTACCAGTATCACTGGATTTCTGAAATTCAGTTACTACTGTGAAAAATGTGATTATGGCTATAACAATCGAGAACAACACAAGCATTGTGGATCGAAATGTGAGGGATGTTTGGCCTCTCAACCTTGTCTGGACAAAGGACAAGTACGAGTGCATTGCCCTGTGTGTCAGCGCACTTTTGTCAGTCTTACCTGTTACCAACAACATTTGAAGATGCAAGGTTCACAGCAGAAAAGTACTTGTCAGCTTCTGAGATTGTGTCCTACTTGTGGACAAGGCATACGTACCAATTGTGCCAAGTTTCACGTTTGTCGAGGGAAGAAACGATGTCACATTTGTCACCAAATCGTGGACTTGGAGCACGAATGCTTCATTCAAAAATATCAACCCCGACCAGAAGATACCCAGAAGAAAGGGAATTTTATCTTTTTTGATTTCGAATGCATGCAAGAAACTGGTATTCACATTCCTAATTTCTGCGTGGCTCACCGTGCGTGCGAGCAGTGCATCCAAGAACCTATCTTTAGTCATTGCCCTTACTGCAGCAAGATTCCTGGAGGACGTGAAAAAATCTTTCGAGGGTCAAATACGCTAGCCGATTTTGCCCAATGGATCCTAAACCCCATCGACGAAACGTGGAGTCCAGAAGACATCGAACGTTACGGCGAGTGTCATTGCCATGCCACAGTCATGGCCCACAATTTCTCGGGATACGATGGGCAATTTCTGCTTAGATACTATGCGGAACAAAGTACCGAACGGCCTCAAGTGACTTTGAACGGAGCCAAAATCATTTCTATGCAAGTAGGACAAGTACAGTTTAAAGATTCGATGTGTTACTTGGCCATGCCTTTGAGTCGCATGCCTAAAACGTTTGGAATGACAGAAATGGCCAAAGGTTATTTTCCACACTTTTTTAATACCGAAGCCAATCAACATGCCATTCTACCCCATTTGCCTGAGGTTGACGACTACGACCCCGACAACATGCGCACCGAACAACGAGAAGCTTTCCATGCTTGGTACCAGACTCACGCCTCGGACCCCTTTGACTTTCAAGAAGAAATTTTAAAGTATTGTCGATCTGACGTGGACATTTTACGACGCTGTTGTGGAAAATTTCGAGAATTGTTCATGGAATACGGAGGGATCGATCCTTTGAAAGAAGCTTGTACCATTGCCAAAGCATGTTCCTTAGTGTACCGAAAACGCTTTATGCCCGAAAATACTCTAGCGGTCATCAGTCCTCAAACGACGAATTTTGTCAAACGTCAATACTCGGTTAAAGCCCTACGCTGGCTCCATTACTTGTGCGACAAGGAAGACAAATGGATCCAACACGCTCGCAACGGAGGAGGCGAAAAGACCATCGGAACGTATTCGGTAGATGGTTGGGACTTAGAAAACCCTCAGATCGTGTACGAGTTTAACGGATGTTTATTTCACGGATGTCCTCTATGCTACCCTCAGCGTAACACCAAAAATCAGTTTTTACAACGAACCATGGAAGATTTGTACCAGACTACATGTCAGCGACGTTTGAAGTTAGAACAACAAGGATACCAGGTAGTGGAAATGTGGGAACACGAGTACGATCTGCGTTTGAAAACCGATCCCGAGTTTAAACGCATCGTAGAAAGTTACAAGTGGGTGGACCCATTGAACCCCCGGGATAGTTTGTACGGAGGACGAACGAATGCTACTTGTTTGCTGTACCAAGCGGATGAAGAGAAAGGAGAAGAAATCAAATACTTGGACGTGTGTTCGCTGTATCCTTACGTGTGCAAATATTGTCACTTTCCCGTAGGGCATCCAGAATTGATGACAGAACACATTGACTTGGACCACATTCGTCAGTACGAAGGATTGATCAAGTGTAAAGTCTTGCCTCCCACAGACTTGTACCATCCCGTTTTACCTCACCATTGCCAAGGAAAACTGATGTTTCCTTTGTGTCGCACATGTGCCGAAATGTGCAACCAAGACCAACCTTGTCAGCACAGCCTGGAAGAACGCGCCTTGACAGGAACGTGGGTGAGCGTGGAATTGTTTAAAGCTCTGGACCTGGGATACCAACTGTTAGAAGTGTACGAAATTTATCACTTTCCCAAAACACAACAATACCGCAAGGGCAACGAGAGACAGAAAGGTATTTTTGCAGACTACGTGGATGCTTTTTTAAAACTAAAACAAGAAGCTAGTGGCTATCCTTCCTGGTGCCACACTCCCGAAGACCAAAAGATATTCAAAGAAAAATATCGGGAGCAGGAAGGTATCACTTTAGACCACATCGAGAAAAACGAAGGAAGGCGGTCGTTTGCCAAAGTGATGCTCAATTGTTTGTGGGGTAAAATGGCACAACGACCGTCTTTACCCAAGACGGAGTATTTGTCCGAGCCGTCTCGCTACTTCCAGATGATTCACGACCCAACCAAAGTCATGAAACACGTGGACGTCATTCGTGAGGACTTGATCTTAGTCAATTACGAAGAAGAACTAGACTTTGTAGAAGCCGACAAATTTGGAAATGTCATCATTGCGGCTTACGTGACAGCCCACGCTCGCTTAAAATTGTACGAAGTGTTAGAACTGTTAGGAGATCGTGTGTTGTATTTTGACACGGACAGTTGCATTTACATTCACCGACCAAACCAGTGTAACCCTGTCATCGAAGGAGACCGTTTAGGAGCCTGGACCGATGAACATCCCGATGACAAGATTCTATGTTTTGCAAGTGGCGGTCCTAAAAATTACGGTTACGAATACCGAGACCCCCAAGGAGAAATGCACACCGAATGTAAAGTGAAAGGATTGACTCTCAATTATCGCACCAGTCGAGTGGTGAACTTTAACGTGCTACAAGAAGCCTTACAGTCGGGACAGGATGAAACGTTTCAAGTGACTACCCACGAACCGCACAAGATTGTCCGTTTACCCACACACCAAATTGTTAGCCGACCTTTGGAAAAAGTCTATCAAATCGTGTACCAAAAAAGAGTACGACTTCCCAACCACTTCACTCTCCCGTACGGTCACGTCGAAATTGGGCAGCATATAAAAAGAGACATCGTCCAAGATCCATAGTTCATTTATCACTACAACGACCAAGCGAAAAGAAGATGAATCCATTTAAACAGACATCATTCAAATTTGGGAATTCTCAAGTGGAGTGCGATGCTAAACCTTGCGATTGTAGTGATGCCAGACGCTGTGACGTTAGCGATTCAGCAGGATATCGTGGGAACGTTGCTATGACTACTACCCCTATATCTACCCTGGAAAGTGATGCTGTGCGTGTCAAACCTGAGGGATGCGAAAGCGGTGCGACACGTTATCGTGGACTCCTAGGAATTTCACCGTACCTGCATCGAACAGAAGTGAGGAGAGTCGAATATTCGTTCCCGACGAGTTTGCCTGAATACTGCCACTTTAAAAGTCGATTTCAAACCTTCAAAGATAAATGGCCAAAATATCTGCCTGGACCAACTCCTGAAGAATTAGCCAGAGCCGGATTTTTCTACTTGGGCGAAGGGGATAAAGTCAAGTGTTTCAGTTGTGGTGTATCCATTTACGAGTGGGAACAGAAAGATTCCGCTTACCTGGAACATGCTCGATGGTCTCCGAATTGTCAATACCTACCTTTAGTGGGACCTAGTGATTGGAAGTGACACTACTACTCCATGTTGTGTAACACACCTAGACCAGTATATAAACCCTCTCTAAAACATTATATTCAAGGATTACCACACGAATTGCAAGAGAAAATCTACAAGGACGTTTGGCACGGTCTTGCTAAAGAAAAATCGCAATGGGTGACTGTAGAACTTTTGTGTCGTGAAATTCACAAGAGGCAAGTGACAAAAATTAACCAGCGTGTTAGATTTCTCTGGATTAAGGGTATTTTTTTGCTCTGTTACCAATTTACTACGTTTACCTCTGAAGATGCTGTGATCCTTCTTAACCGTTACCCTGAATGGCAGTGGGACGAAATTACACGTTATATTAATCACTTTCGCTTTTGGAGGAGATTTAATTCTGGGTTGAATCTACACTGATAGTCTTCGACCTAAAAAAGAAGTATAAAAGAGAACGACCATGCCACAACCTTTATCATTGGTGATCCAACAGATTCCGTGGAAGGATATCAATGAGAAGATTCACACGGTGAAAGATTACGAACACTTATTACAAGAACTATACCCTATGAATTGGGGTCGACGTGTCGTGTGTGTTTTAGTGACTTGCTTTCTGGGATTTCGTTTACCTGCCGATTCCTTGTGGACACTTTACGAACACTACCTATCAAAAAAATAAGACAGTATGGTGGTTCCTTTAAATGTCCACGAGAGACTTATTCTGTTCAAAGCCTTACGCTTTCATCTGGATACGTCTCGACCTTTCCAAGAAAAAAAGATTCGTCAACTTTTACGTACGGAAGCAGTGTACGAAGATGTGTGTGTAGCTTGTGATTTACACCCTCATTGGACAGATGTACGTGACTGGAAAAGTTGGGATTTTGAGGCTTGGACAAACGAAGTATCCCATTATGCCCAAGCGTTGTGTTCCTAAAATTCATCGTCGTGTGAAAAAAGTCACTTTTAATCCTGTGTTAGTAACAGTACCAGAAGAAGAAAAAGAAAAAGAATCTATCACCCAAGACAATCCTTCTGTTCAAGACAGAACTGTCATGGACATTCCCCCACAAAGACCCTTTCGAGAAGACACGTATGTGACTGTACCCCCTGTAGAGGAGACTATAAGAACATTACATACTACCTCTAGAACACCTTCGTTACCCAAACCACGTTGTACAGTGACTTGTTTATATTCCACTTTGATCGTTTGCCTAGGTATTTTATTCCTGTATTTATCCATTTGGCTTTTATGTTTTCGTGTTGTTCAAATTTAAACATGCATTCAAATAAACGTGTCTTGAAAAAAGTATAAAAACCTCTTGTCTTGTCTGTTTTTGTGTCAATACTGACATACCACTACACGACTATGGCTCACTCTACTCTTTCTACTACTCCTTCCTCCTCCACATTCAAAGTCATTGACGAACACTTAGATCAGGCTAGTTGGAAAGCCTTGTATCTTCGTCATCCTTTTAACATGTTAATTGCTGGACCGAGCGGTTCAGGCAAAACCGAATTTGTCAAACGTTTGATCGAACATAAACATCATTTGATCGATCGTCCACCTCAACGCATCGTGTGGTGTTACAAAGAGTGGCAATCGGCATACAGCCTCTTGCAAGAAAGTCAAGGTGATTCCATTGTGTTTGTAGCAGGCATTCCTAAAGAAGACGAAGGGATCGTGTCTGACCCTAGTCAAACTCATTGGGTTATTTTTGACGACATGTTAGGAGAAGACGAAGAAGAAATTAAACTGTGGTTTACGCGTAAAGGGCATCATCGTAATGCCAGTGTCATTTACATTACACAAAATTTATTTCAACAAAGTAAAGCCCATCGTACCATTAGTCTTAATGCTCATTACGTGGTCTTGTTTAAAAGTCCTCGAGATAAATCACAAGTGCAAGTTTTAGCCAAACAGTTAGGAACACCTTGGCTAACTCATGCGTACGATGATGCCACTCAAACACCACACGCCTATTTACTCGTGGATTTAAAACCCACTACCCCTGATTATTTGCGATTTCGTACCGATTTGTTTCACGACTGGTGTCAAGACGGAGGACCTGTCGTGTACACGTCCTCCTCGTCGACATAACACTATGAAGCACTAAAAATATCTATAAAAACCTTGGGTTACTTTAATCTGGTCTCATACATCGTCAACATGACGACCCTTCAGTCTCATCTTCCGATCAAATTGATTCGTGCCTTGTACGGCATCAGTCGCGAAAAAAATCCACAAAGACGTGCTCACGTCTTAGAAGCCAGTCTCAAAGAAGTCTTACGATGGTTTACGGTGACAGCACGTCAAATACTGCAAGGCATCATTCACATTCCACATCAAACCAAACGCTTTTTTGACAGAAACAAAGTAGCCTTGACGCAACTGGCCAATCCTCGCATTGACACTCACACCAAAAAGCAAATCATATTGAAACCTGGAGGTAGTGGTTCTCTAGGAGGTGTCATCATTCGTTCCCTTTTAAAATGGGATCCCAATACTCCCAAAGTTCACCCCAAGAAGAAAATAAAAAAAGCCAAACAAACCCCTAAGAAAAAGAACAAGGGTACCAAGACCAAAACACAGAAAAAGAAAAGTCCACAGACAAAAGCGGTCACCCGCAAAAGAGGCACTTCGGCCAGGACACAACCTTACCTTCGTCAACCACGACCTGTAAGAAAAGATCTACAAGGACGTTTGGCAGGGACTACGTTGCCAGTAGCCTCAGGGGCTGTCACTTCTCCGTTGCGGGTGATGCCAGCCAAACCCAATTTGACACCCGTTTTTCCTAATTTGATGAAACATTGGAAATCTGCGTCTCCCAAAACGTCTCCTCCACCGGTGACACCCTCGTCCACATTAGCGTCAGTAGCAGCTGCTCACAAAGTACCTGCCCCCAAAGTCAAAGTCCAAGAAAGATCTGGCATGTTAAAGAGTTTACTAGATTTGTCCAAACAAGAACTGTCCCGATTGAGTCCGTTGCGAACCCCTTCACGACGTGTGTTACCTGCCATGAAGTTGATACGACGCAAAGATAATCAGTGGCGTCGCATTCCAGTATAAAAATATGACTTGAAGACCACGACGTCAATCAGTATTTTTTCTGTGCTGATGGTGAACACTCAAGGATGCTTCCTCAAAAACATGCACACCACCACCGCCACTACCCTCGTCGTTCTGCTGTCCAAAAAGGAAAAGGAACAAGACAATCTCGTCATCTCACCAAAAGCTTTAAAACCAAACATCAACGTCCTTCCCTCCAAAGACGTAGACCTTTAAAGAAAAAGAAGAGTCACCAAAAAGGAGGATCCTTTGGTAATTTTGTGAAAGACATTGTTACCTTTTTGACGAAGCGGTAGTTCCCCAAAAAGTAGATAAAAGAGAGTGTCTACCAAGTCATTGACACTAGTAATATTGTGAAACGAACAAGCAAAGATGGCACCTCGCAGAAAACATTCTTCTACACTCCACAAAGGAAAGAAAAGGAAAGGACGTTTAGCCAAACATCGACACGTTCATCGTCCAAAGACCCAAAAGAAAATATCCGTCCGTCAAAAGAAAAAGATGCTGGTGCAACGCGGAGGATTTTTCCTACCCCATGATCTCTTTCCAGAAAAAGTGATACCACTTATAAATCAAGTGATGGCACAACAAAAAAAAAAAAGATAAAAGAGGGTGTGTTTCAAGTCATGGACGTCAGTGGCATTGTGGAACGAACAAGCAAAGATGTCACCTCGCACAAAACATTCTTCTTCATCCTACAAAGGAAAGAAAAGGAAAGGACTACCTCCTCGTTTGGTCAAACACGGAGACGTGTTGTCTGTCCTGTCCAAAGCCTCTCCACCCATGCGAAAACAAATCATTAAAACGGCTTCCAAAGATGTCATCGATACCGTGTGCGAATGTTGTTTGAATGTCTTGAAAGGCACGATACCTTTGTCTTCACACCAGAAAAAATGCTTAGCCAAACATCGACACGTTCTTCGTCAAATGGTCCAAAAGAAAATACCCGTCCGTCAAAAGAAAAAATTGTTGGTGCAACGCGGAGGATTTTTACCTTTTCTTCTTCCTGTGTTGGGAGGATTAGCGAAATCCGGTATCCTATCCAGCATATTACCAGGTTTTTTACAAGGGATGACACAAGGGATGTCCCCAGGGATGCACCAAGGGATGGCCCCGGGGATGCACCAAGGGATGACCCCAAGGTATGGGTAGCAATATGTATGATCCTTCCAGAAGATAAAAGGGATCCATGAAGCACCACGATCTCAGACGTAACCTTTGGAAGCCCATGGAAGGACGAAAACTGACTTTAGTTCCTTACAAACGATGGATGGAATACCATCGTTGGCAAGAACAACGTGCCCCCCATTTACCACCCAATCCTGATTTGAACGAGATGTCCCAATTACAACACGAATTGCAATCCTTGCTGCATCGCCACGATTTGTCCGAAACCGAAAAATCGCAAAAGTACGGTCAGCTTCTGCAACGACTACAACTCTTTCATCGAAAAGCTGTGGAACAAACAGCTCTACCCACACTGTCCGATTTGAAGGCACTAATGAATAATCCGTCGCCTTTACCCTCTGCAGTAGCCAAAACAGACGTCACCCCACCATTACCCAAGGAAGAAAAAGAACCCCATGATCTCTTTCAAACGCCCACTGCTACTCCCATTCCGAGTAAGATTGCCGCTTCCTTATTGACCCCTTCTCCCACGCCCCCACGAGAAGAACTCAAAACTTGGGTTAAAAAGATGATGGCTACTCCTGCTTCAACAGAAGTGAAAAAGAAAGAAAGGAAACCAGAGGTGAGAAAAGAAAAGAAGACCAAAGCTATCTCATTACCTCCGCCACCACCACCACCACCACCACCATCACCCTCGACGTCAACTCCTGTGGCACATCGGACACGTAAAACCGTTTCCAAACCACCCGCATTTCGTCCCACCCAAAGCAATATCCTCGAAGAGTGGGTCACTTATTAACCTAAACCATGGAGAAGGTCTTAGCCAGCATTTATTACGATCCAGCTCACCCTGCAGGTTACGGAGGCATTCAGAAATTGTATCGTGCTGCCAAAACTCGCTTGAAAAAGCTCCGTTTACCTACAGTACAACGATGGTTACAAGAACAAGCGACGTACACTTTACACAAACCCATTCGACGAAAATTTCACAGAAGTCGCACTCAAGTGGAAGGCATCGATCATCAATGGCAAGCCGATTTAGCCGATGTCTCTCATTTAGCCACCTACAATCGTGGCTACAAATATTTGTTTTGTGTCATCGACGTCTTTTCTAAATTTGCCTGGGTCGTACCATTGACATCCAAATCGAGCGGAGAGTTAGTACGAGCTTTGCAACTGGTGTTGAAACAAAGTGGTCGTCACCCTCTTCGATGGCAAACCGACAAAGGCACCGAATTTCTAAACCAAGCTTTCCAACGAGAATTAAAGAAACGTGACATTCATTTTTTCACCACCGAAAATCCTGAAACCAAAGCTAGTATCGTGGAACGTTTTCAACGTACCTTGAAAGAACGCATGTGGAAATATTTTACGCATCAACACACTCTCAAGTACATCGACGTCTTACCGCACTTAGTTCAAGCCTACAATCAATCTTACCATAGAAGCATTGGACGTGCCCCACAAGAGGTGACACCTGACAACGAAGTGACTGTTTTTGAGCGTCTGTTTGGTACGTCCCGAACGAGGGCTGTCCCCAAGAAAGGTGGAGAAGTGTTAACCCCGGGAGATTGGGTACGCATTGGTAAAACCAAACGCACTTTCGACAAGGGTTACTTACCCAACTGGACCACCGAATTGTTTCGTGTTACTGGACGAGTGCGTGACCGTCATCCTACTGTCTATAAATTGGAAGACATGAACGGAGAAGTATTAAAAGGAACGTTTTACTTGCCTGAGTTACAACGTGTCACCAAAAAAGAAGACGACGTGTACGACATTGAAAGCATTCTCGAACGAAGAACTCGTAAAGTAGGAAAACGTCGTGTCAAAGAAGTCAAAGTACGTTGGAAAGGATATCCTCCTAGTTTTGATTCTTGGATTGACGCTACCCAAGTCATCGACTATAAAAAGAAGTGACCATCATGCCCTTCAATACAGCTTCAGCAACCACAGTGACTACTCCTTCACCCACGTCATCTCTGCAAGATTTACAAAAGCAACCCTTGTGGGTGTGGTGTGGAGAACGTGTCCCTAAAACCCAAATCGTCTTTTTCTGTCAAATCTTTGTGGTGTATTGTGTTATCGGTGCAGCCATTGCTAATTTGAGTTTACAACAAGGAGACAAACAATTGTGGACTATTTTACTCAGCAGTTGCATCGGGTATCTTCTTCCCAATCCTTCCCTGAAATACTCTTACAACGGGAACAACAATAACACTATTGGGAGCCTTGCGTCCAACGTTAGTCCTTCTCCTGACAGTCACCCTTCCAATCACAATCCTCTTTTAGACACTCCTTTAACCTCGAGTGACTCCTCGGACAGAAGAACATTGGAAATATGAACCACACTATGAACCAATTTTACTTAACGTTACCCAGTGACAGTTCCATGAAGGTGTTTCCTAACAACACGTTGTGCTGTTACACGGCTAAATTACCTCAAGCCATGCATTTGGATCAAGATGCTCATTGGGAAGTAGCTTTAGTGGAAATAATACACCCGACACAAATCAAAAACATCATCGAAAATCAAAACACTTTTTCAGTACATGTGTATGACACGGATTTGCAAAAATCATTAAACGAGCGAGACAAAATCCTTATCGATGAGGGGATAATAAAAGAGCAGAACGCCAAAACTAATCTGGCTACCTATCATTTCAAGATCCCTTCAGGCTATTATTTTAGTGGTCAACATTTAGTGACTACGATTGCAAACAAGTTCAATACATTGTTTGGTAAACCCCTGGACAAAACTACCTCAAGTGTTACCTTTGAGTACCATAAAGTGGCTCGTCGCCTCCTGATGAAATTTTCAAAGGATAAAATGATAGGCATTACCTTTTGTCCTGAATTGTTTGATATTTTGGGTGGAGACGTCGAGATGGCTAAGAAGCAAAAGCTATTACCAAACATAACCACTAACTTGGATTTTGCCAAATATTTTCGATCCCCTGTAGAATTGAACCAAGGACTCAACTTGATGTTTGTGTATTCCGATGTGGCAGAGTACAACGTGGTAGGACACACCTCTGCACCGTTACTGCGTGTCATTCCTTTCAAAGTGGACTCTGTCACCGCTGACGAGGAAGGTGGAAATACCTATCACGTTCACCGCGAATTTGTACATCCTCATTATTTGCCTGTCAGTAAGTCGTATTTCGACAGTGTCAACATTACTATAAAAGGAGAACTAGGACAAAATATTCCATTTACCAAAGGGAAAGTCACAGTGAAACTCCATTTTCAAAAACGATTCTCCAACAACTGAAAAAGTGATGTATCCTGTGTACCAAGGAGTCACTCGACAACGAGGACATGGTTTAGGAGATATGTTTAAATCCGCCTTTCGTTCCGTGGTCCCTGTTTTAAAACCGATGGTGACACGAGGATTGCACGCCTTAAAAGATGCCGCATTGACTCACGGCAAAGATTTTCTTCAAAATGTTCTCATTGACAAACAAAACCCTAAAGAAGCTTTTTTGAGAGCAGGCAAAAATGTCTTGCTTCAAACGGGTAAAGAGATTTTGGGTCGACGAGAAAGTCCTATAAATGCTCTGAACGGTACCGAGTCTGGCATTCCTGCTTCCCTGACGACACAGCAAGGACAAGGTAGAAAGCGACGACGAAGACACCCTTTCAAAAGTCTCCGTACCTCTAAAGTGAGAAAGACGAAGAAAAAAAGAACCTCTCGAGACTTAGACATTTTTGATTATTAAAAGTGAAGAGAAAAAACATAAAGAAAAAAATGATGCACCAAGAATCTTGTGCCTGTTCCAAGTCGGAACTAGATCTCTTTGCCATGCCACCCACCATGACGACCATGCAAGAAGCCCAATGGGTTGAATTTCATCCCGTCTCCTCTTTGACAGATTCAGCTCCCATCGAGTTTGAAATCAAAGGACAACCCGAAGATTACATCGATCTCAATAACAGTTACTTGTATTTGAAAGTGAAAGTGGCCAAATCGGCTGACAACACCCTTGTAGCAGACGCGAACAAAGTAGCTCCCGTCAACAATTTCATGCATTCCTTGTTCAGCGAAGTGGATTTGTACATGAATAACAAACTGGTCAGCAGTAGCATGGATACTTACCCTTACCGAGCGTACCTCGAAAATCTCTTGACGTACGGAAAAGAAGCCAAGAACACTCATCTAGATGCTTGCGTGGTATGGAAACCTGACACCGCAAATAAGTTTGACACCGCAGTCACAGACCCAAAAGACGGCAATGAGGGTTTTATCGAGCGTCATAAGAAAATTGTAAATCGTAGTTTAGAACTGTTCGATCGTTTGCATTTGGACATGTGGTTTCAAGAGAAGTATTTGCTGAACGGAGTAGATATTCGCTTGAGACTGAATCGAAGTAGTACTGCTTTCCATTTGATGGCTGATGCCAACGAATACAAAACCATCATCGAAGAAGCCAGGTTATACGTGCGTCGTGTGGAAGTGTTACCTAAAGTGGGAAATGACATCAGTCACACTTTGAGCAGAACGACAGCCAAGTATCCGATACGGCGTGTGGAAGTCAAAACGTTCACCATTGCCACTGGACTCCGATCTAAGATCGAAGATCATCTGTTTCAAGGACAGTTACCCAAACGTTTATTCATTGGTATCGTCAAGAATTCAGCCTTCAACGGTGTGCACACTGAAAATCCTTTCCAGTTTCATCACTACGGAGTATCCAAAATCGAAGTCAGTCGCGATGGCAAAACTTTGTGTACCAGACCCTTCGAACCCAAGTTTGGCGAACAGAAGAATTACTTGAGGTCGTACTTGTCACTGTACGAAGCCACAGGACAGTTAGGAACCAACGCCAGTCACGGTATTTCCTACGAGGATTATGCAGGAGGTTACGCGTTGTGGGCTTTTGATTTCACTCCAGACCAAGGCAGCGACGAGGGACATTTCCACCCTATAAAATCTGGGCAACTGCGTGTGGAACTTCAGTTTGAAAAGGCTCTTACCGACACGGTGAATGTCATTCTGTATGCCGAATTCGATAATACCATAGAAATCAACAGTTTGAGAGAAGTCATTCTAGACTATTAGACATTATGGAAGACCCTTGTCCTTCTTTGAATAGTGGAGAATCCATGGAATGGGAGGTTACAGAAAAAACAGTTCCCGAAGACCAAAAAGAAGAAGAAGTAGTGATCATGCAATCCAGATGGCCAGAACAGGAACAACAGTTAGTGGCTTGTTTTGCACAACACTTGGAAGATAAAATGAGAGACATGATTAAAAAAGATTGTTATGGATGTCAAATCGATCATCCCAGTCAAATTCAACACGATAAATGTATGATGATGAGTCAAGAAGAAAAATTGGATGATTATCTGAACGAAGCTTGGAGTCTCATCTCCGAAGAAGACGTGTTACTTCAGTGGTATAAAGGCTTACGTGATCATTCCTCTCCTCCATTGTTTGCTCGAGAAATCGATCGCATCGAAGCTCTCTTGGCCAAAAGTAAAGAGACGAAGCAAACCATCAGTTACTTGTCAGACCGTTTCAAACAAAAAGTCTGGATTGAATTGATGACTTATCATCACCTGTGAAAAAAAGGAGAGAAAAAAAACAAGGCTACACAACAAAAAATGGATACTTGGGAACTTTATTATCTTTTGAACCGTAGTTCGTACACTGCTTCTTGGAATCCTGTGGTGTGTGCTAAAGATGAACTACCTCATCGCAAACCTCAAGAGAATCAAGCTTATGTCATCAACACAGATGACAGTCATCTTCCAGGAACTCACTGGGTAGCTGTCTACTTTCCTCAAGAGGGTTGTGCGGAGTAATTTGATTCGTATGGATTGCCTCCTTTCGAAGATGATATCATTGACTTTATGAGAAGAAATGCCCAGACGACACGATTCAATAATGTGAAATTACAAAGCACAGATTCTATGGTGTGTGGACAATATTGTATCTATTATCTGCATCATCGCAGTCTTGGATATTCTTTAGAACATTTAGTGACTTTTTTTGATCGTCATTCGTCTCGAAACGATGACAAAGTAGATCGATGGTTTTGTGACCATTATGGCTATCTGTTGTCTTTAGCTAGGAAACGTAGTGTACATCAATCGCCCAATGATTTCCAACAGTGGAAATCTCAATTTAATTCACAACGTTGTCAACCATGTCAAAGATAATGTATTCGTGATATGGAAGAAAAAAATGTTTGTTATTTGAAAAAATGTTTGTTATTTGAAAATAATGTTTGTTAGTTGAAAAAATTGTGTTTGTTATTTGAAATAATGTTTGTTATTTGAATAAAAATGTTGTGTTTTGAAAACCAATGCGTCTGTCGTTTGTTTTACATTTGTATTCATATAAATGCTCTTTGACTTTTCTTTCTATCCCTCACATCAAACTATCCCAACGTTTCAAAACCCTAAACCGTCGAGGGGTGTTTTCCATCACGTCCGCGCTTAAACCATATAAAACAGGGGTAGTCTCCAGTCTGGCCATCCATTGTTTGACTCATCCTCCTACGAAGATGTGCTCAAGATTAGCTAAGCTGAACGAAGCTTATGTCACTCTGCATCGTATCAGACACAATCTGATGCCAAAGCCTGAAGAGATAGAGAATGTAAGAATGCTACAAGAAACGGAAGACCTCATAGAAGAACTCTTCAGAGAGGAAATTCAAAAAGAGAAAGATGAATGGACTGAGAAGTATCGACTTCAAAAGCAGCAGAAAGAGCAGAGAGAACAGCAGCAGCAGCAACAGCAACAACAGCAACAGGACCCAGACAGAAGTTTTGTCGACTGTCGTGTGGACACGAAAGAGTTCTCTTTCTCTTTCCGAAGAAGCAGACCCTATCGTGTAGCCAAACGAGGACGCAATCTTAGACGATAAAAGATTGCCATCCTTCCTCGTACACACAAACACAAAAAACAGCCCTTTTCAGGGCTACCCAATATTCTCGAAAAGAATTAATCATTCAATTTGCTTATGGTATGTGAGGAAGTTAGAAAAAAAATTAGAAGTGAGTCTATAATCACTGTCTCTTTTTACTTTTGTTTTGAAGTGCGTCTATAAGCACAGCGTATTTTTTTTCAAAATAACTTGTTCAATGTATAATTAATAGGAGTCAAGTATAAAAGTGTGGGGTGTTTTCTTTTAAGTCCGCGTGTTTTGTTTTTTTGGTAATGATAGGGATAATGTAAGTTTCTTGGATCTAGGGGTGTTTTCCATCACGTCCGCGTGTTTTGGTAATGATAGGGATACTGTAAGATTTTTGGGTAATCGTAGGGGGTGTTTTCCATCACGTCCGCGCTTGAATTATATATAAAGAAGCACTCGTCAGTCTGGCTACCCATCGTTGACGCATCAACACCAAAGATGAGTAGACTTCAAAAATTGAGAGAGCTTCAAATGCACCTGGAGAATGCTAGGCGTCTCCTGGATGAACTGGCTATGGAGGCTATAGCAGAGCAGGCCAAGACTGAAAAAGAAGAGGAGGAAAGAAAAAAGAAAGAAGAGGAGGAGAAGAAAAGACCGATCTTGCCTCACCGCATGATGGTTAAAGCCTGTCGGGTGAAACCTGAGGTGAGGACGCCTTCACCACCAGAATCAGCTCGTCAAGCACAGTCAGCTTCCTCTTCACTCCCAATCACAAGAGTGAATTGGGCGCAACAACCACAGTCTCAGCCGCAACAACCACAGCCTCATCCACGGTTGCGGAATAGAGGAAGAAATGAAGAGACTTTCACTATCCCACAAAGTGAAGACTGGGATAGTGAAGCCACTCATTCTCCCTCTGCGCTCCCAATCACAAGAGTGAATTGGGAGAATGATTGGAGTAGGAGATGTGTGTGTGGGGCTAGACCTGGGAGATGCCAGCATTAGCCAGGTGTATTTTGAAGTTTAAAAAACAGTCCTTCTCAGGGCTACCCAAATAACAAGAAAAGAAATACTATGTCAATTGCCAATGGGTGTGAGAGAGGAGTAGTGTGATTATAAACACTGACTCTATTTAGATGGTATATGGTGTGATTTTGGATAGTATATCATAGGGTTTGTTTTGGCTGCTTCCCCGTGTGTGGTTAGTATAGGGTGTGATTTTGGATAGTATAAAGTATGGTGTGTTTTGGCTGCTTCCCCGTGTGTGTGGTTAGTATAGGGTGTGATTTTGGATAGTATATAGTATGGTTTGTTTTGGCTGCTTCCCCGTGTGTGTGGTTAGTATAGGGTGTGATTTTGGATAGTATATAGTATGGTTTGTTTTGGCTGCTTCCCCGTGTGTGTGGTTAGTATAGGGTGTGATTTTGGATAGTATATAGTATGGTTTGTTTTGGCTGCTTCCCCGTGTGTGTGTGTGGATAGTATATAGTGTGATTTGGGATAGTAAATGATATGGTTTGTGGATAGTATATAATATGACAAGTGAATGTAGGGGGTGTTTACTTTCACGTCCGTGCTTAAGATATATATACGCAATCGTCAGTCCTTGGAGCCATTCATTTTTGAACACATCAAGATGAATTTTGAATTGTTTATCCAACTCCGAGACAGTTGGTTTGGGATCCTTGATGCAGAATATGAAGTGGAAAGACTTGAGGAAGAATTTCAAAGTAACCATGGCTTTGTAAGCCAACTGAAATTAGCAAGAGATCTATTAGAAGGTATGATAGAGGAGGAAGACCAGAAATTAAGAAGACGTATTAAAAGAAAATATATAAGAATAGGGGATTTGAAGCAGGCACTTGATCATGTCATCAAAGTCAGGTGCTTTCTAGAAGAAACATTACATCTCATAGAGTGGGAATATGTGCAGTGGGGTCTAGACAGGCTAAAGAAAGCAGAAGCAATGATGAGAATGGTGATGGAAGAACAGGTGATCCAGATTAAAGAAAACTGGTCTAAGGAGAGAAAGGAAAAAAAGAACAAAAAGAAGAAAGAGGACTTTGATCTACTCAATCTAAGATGGATGAGAGTTCAGGAAAAGTTTCGAGCTATGGGACATCCTGACTGGATTCCCGAGGACGAAAAGAAGAAGAAGGGAATCATCGGTAAACTTAAAAGGTGGTGGAACAACGACAGAAAATAAAAGAAGTATCCAAAGGCCCTTTTCAGGGCCACTCATAGGTCTCGAAAAGATAGTAGCTTTCATTGCCACCCTTTTTTTCCCTTGTCCCTCTATAGGCCCACCCTGTTCCATTTCCCTTGACGCTATAGAGGCCCACCCTGTTCCATTTCCCTTGACTCTCTATAGGCCCACCCTGTTCCATTTCCCTTGACTCTCTATAGGCCCACCCTGTTCCATTTCCCTTGACCCTATAGTGCCCCAAGCTGTTTTGACCCTATAGTGCCCCAAGCTGTTTTTGACTGGATTTTCCCTTGACCCTATAAATCTTGACCCTATAGTGCCCCAAGCTGTTTTTGACTGGGTTTTCCATAGACCCTATAGTGCCCCCATATACTACTTACGCATATAACACCTCTTACACACAAAAAATAAACATATCATCTAACATCACCCACTCTAAAATGCTTCACAAATTCCATAAACTAAAATTGAAACAACTCGAATGAAATTTACTCATATGAGACAGTCCGCACAACAACAACAGCAACAACAACAACAACAACAATAAATCCTAAAGAATAAAATGTACAAACAATATTGCAACCAGCGCATAGCATGCATCGACATTATAAATAAATTGGCCTGGATCATTGATATAATTAACTCCAAAATCAGTATGGGTTAAGGAGCAGTATTACACTTGATAGGGCGGTGTAGAAACTCTAAATCAAAATGATTAGATATTAAATTTTAAATCAACTGAAATAAACGCCACATATTATGGGAAAAACAAGTTGACAAAACTCTTTCTAGTTCTGGAACTAGGATGTTCGTCGAATGATGTTAAATCTAAGACAGGCCACACAAATAAAGTGTATAACGCGATATCTCCAACTGCATAAGTATATAGGTAGTTCCGACTTGTGCCATATAAAACAATGTAATTTAGGTTTATTATAGTCTGTTTCTAGTTTACCATTATGTAATTGTTTGTTTATTTTATTTATTTTTTCGTTCCATGCATCTTTTTATCGTTACATGCCATTCTAACACCGCTCCTAGTGGTTAGAGCGTCCCATCTTGGATGCAGGAGGTCGTGGGTTCAATTCCCGGTCGAGTCATAGCAAAGACTTGCAAAAATACAGCTGCCACGCTTATCGCTCCACCATTAAGAGGTTAGTGTTAGGACTGGTTGGCATGGTTGCAGGATAATGTGAATGGGTGAGATATCACGCTACATGAGTGCTCATACAACATGCTTTGGACAAAGACGTTTCTTGAAATTTTATTCGGAATTAAAACACCTGGGTGTTATTTCTTGCTATCCTACAAGGAACCGTATACACAACACTATTGTGCAGGTTATAACATACGTCACCGCCTTCCATCTTGGATTTTCGTCCGGTCGCTTAACTTGAATTCTATAGAATATTTGATAACTTAAACTTCACAAATTTAGTTCATGGATTATTCTTGGATTATTTTTGGATTTGATTCTTAAAACCGTACGTTCTTTTTCTGTTATTACATTGTTGCGTTTTTTTATCTCCAGGGAAATACATTATTTGTTACATTTTACAAAGCTTGTTTTCACTTTTACTGTGTTACTGTTTTATTAGATACTTAGTTCTGATCTGAACCTAACCTGGTGAACTTGTCATACACTGCACAATTACATAAGCATGATTACAATAAAGTCAATCTATCTTGAGGTTAATAACGTTAACATTGTTTGCTTAAGAGTGACATAACTGTGTTAAATGACTGTACGTTTGTTTATAATGGATACAGTATATAGTACTTAATTAACAAAACCTGTTATAACTTTCTTTCGCGATGCATTTTGGTTGAGTTATATTTTATTCAGCGTAATGGACAAATGTTTATTAATAGGTGTCTTTTAAATTGGCACGCACTTGCCAACTAGGGTATGCCCGTATCGTGTTTGCTGTACATTTCAGAAGTTATATTACGTAACGTAAACAAAAATGAGTCTGTAAGGTTTAAATGTTAATAAATAGTATGATCAAAGTTCATCTGACCTTATTTACTTGTGAATAGTTAGATCCAATTTCCACTTAGATAAATACCCAACCATAATCATGTAAGCCTATAATAAGCCTATAATAATCATCTCTCAGGCTCATTAACCCATATTCTGTGTAACTTGAGACTGCTGCGAATATAGGGGTTGTCCATATAGGACAGCACACGAGTTTAACACATGGTGCAAAACTATGTATCTCCAAAACGAAAGATTTGACATTGGAAGACGAGAACAAACATGGCCAAATTTTTTCGTTTTATAAAAGGTACATGTTAACACGTCCTATGTGAAATTTATTTTAACTTGGATCGAATCATATTGACCGTAACAAGGCACAAAATACTAAGTGTTTCGGACTACGTTGATGCAATTACATTCATACGTGCATGCCAATCTGGTCGGCGTAGGGAGAATATTACAAATTTGATACTAAATCGCCACATTATAGCAGAGGCCCTTAGAGGATATGGTCCAAAAGCGGGGTACTTAAATATTAGCTTGAACAGGTGGTTTTTACAGTCATTTTAATCGCTAAGTTACCCTATAATACCTCTCCAGCCATTGAGCGGTTCAATATATGCAGTTATTTAAGAGGTATGAAGACTTTATAACAAATAATGCAAGAATAAATGCGGTATTTTATGCAAACACCTACTTGTGCACGATCGAATATTGACACTGACTAAGCTATCTTCTAGCATATAATCCAATATTATTTACATTGCAACCGTATTCCGTTAGTTAAATTTACTTAATGTTATCAAAGTCCACAAACCGCCCTCAGTCATAACTCAGACCAGCATATACGTCAATATTATCACATTTGAAGATAACCGCAAAATTCTGGGGTTTGTTCCGGGTGCATCTGGTTTATCAAAGCTTAAAATTCGATGTTCCAATTATTGTTGTATATATGCAAAAGGGATACATATTAACTTAGAGTCCGAGTTGTACCAGTTTAAGAAATCGATTTTGATGCTATGGCATTTACTTGGTTCAAGACGTCTGACACTATTGTGGATGGATAGAAGAGTATGGTTAAATGCGCATCCATAATGTCAAATGCAGATAGACATTTGTCTGTCTTAATGATATGTCTTAGTGATACAGTATGACGTTTTGTAGGTAGTTTGCGTCGCGTTTATGCAACATAGAAATTGAAAAAGGTAAAAGAACTTAAAATCAACAACTAGTAGGCCTATATTTATTCATCGTGGCTGAGCCGGATTGTATTCCTGTAGTTGTTATTATAATGCAGTAGTTTCGTAATTTTATCTAGAATATATTTTCGTGATACCCGTAGAGGCTTTAAAAACGTCTTTCCTAGTAGGCAACTATACTGAATTCGAGCCAAAATTAAAAGGAAAATTAAGGGGGACACGTTCAACATTAAAGATATAAATGTAACAAATTCCGTGTAGTCAACATGTCATTACACTGAAAATAACAGACAAAATTTTGTTTAACATGGTAATATGAAATATTGAGCTTCCTTGACGAGCGTATGCTTATTTAGCGCACACACACACACACACACACACACACACACACTTCCCATATCCCTGTGCAAGTGTTTTGATTTTTTCGGTCAGATTGAAAAGGAAACAATTCAAAATTAAAACGAAACTCTGGTCAATGGAAGTCATTGTTTGTATGAAACTAAAGCGTTTTATTTACTTCAATTACTATTTTATTACAAATGGATTTATTTATACGTTATATTCAAGTTATATGAAAAGTCGAAGGTACGAATTTTTAGTGCGAAACCACAAGCTTTATTTTTAGAGCTCTTATGAAAGACATCATCCTTCAGGGTTCGAGCAAACCAGCTTATAACCAACTGCCAGCCTGTCCAAATCAGAATAGTTCGATACCTTGATGATGTACTGTAGCTTACGTACCAGACTTGGATCAAAGCCTCTGCAATAATAGTATATATTGATTAAAACAAGCTACTACAATTAGACTCCAGGTAATGTTGTATATGATCACTAATGAAACTAAAGTCCATTGACGATCGATATTATGTTAGTTTTTCTAATACTTATAATAAAAGATATTTGTTTTTCCACGACGATATTTGTTATTATGACAATTTATGCAGATAGCAATATTCTAGTACTAGACAAAGTTAATGATACATATTATATTTCAACTCATTAATGTGCACTAGTGTCTTTCATAATATAATATGTCTGAGATAGATATAAGATACATGATTGCATTCCAAATTATTCAATCATATTCTGATACGAACGCTGACCTCTTCTTAGTAACGGTTAATTCAAGAGTCTATATAATTCAAATATTATATGCATGTAGCTCATTTTGTCTATACAGACAGCAATACGCA
The DNA here is from genome assembly GCA_029339505.1 of Unio delphinus. Classification (NCBI taxonomy): domain Eukaryota; kingdom Metazoa; phylum Mollusca; class Bivalvia; order Unionida; family Unionidae; genus Unio; species Unio delphinus. The sequence goes on along the minus strand of JAQISU010000009.1, from coordinate 1,892,891 downwards.
ATGTCAGAGCTATCTACATATTACTTTAAATAACGCTTGATTAATTTGCTTCTAATAATTAAATATAAATTCTAAAGAAAACCGAACATTTTTCGAGTTGTTGTAATTTGTTTTAGACCATGACGATATTATCTAAGATGGAATAATATCTCTTCGTCGCCTCGGCCCTTTTGTTGTACTGTGAACAAATGTTCCTTTAATATAGTTTTACAAAATATTCATTGTGCTGAATGGGTAAGACTTATAATAAATGCTAAATCATTTTCAAAATAAGAGGACGACAAATGGGTGGTATGGTAGTTATCTTTGTCAGTTACAAGCAATGATAAATTTATTTTTGTTATCAAAGTCACAGTGAAGGAGTAAACATTTATCAGATTAGTGTCAAGTTCTGAGCCTTCAGTTTATCCTTCATTTTGTACCAAATGACTGCTTAAAGGTGTGTGAGACGAAGATCGTTTTTTAAAATAACTCGAATATTTAACTTTTTATCCACCAAAATCAATCATACCTTGCTGGACTTCGTGTATCACTGAATATTTAGCGGATTATTCATATTTAACAATCTGAATGTAGCTACTAGGGAACACACTAACGGATTTGTTTAATCCAGGTAGGTGGAACATTTTTCCTTCTCGATTTCGTTAGAACCATGCTCCATAATGATATACCAAACTAGACACGAGCGCTTGTTGCAACATTGAGATGATAAGGCATTATTTCAGATCACTAATTCTTTTAAATGGGTTTAAATTGTATTCGTCTCTATTGTTAATGTTATTTATGTCCTTGTCTTACTTTTATTCTACACAATTTTCTTTGATAACCATTAATAGTTCTTGCTTGGAGGAATTCATGATCGATATTGCTGTTTAAGAAATACCATGCATGATTGTATCAAAATGTTTACTCCGTTTTTGCCCATGCTGGATAAATGGGCGTAATACACTTTAAACTTTAAAATCTATTGAGAGTGTCAATGTTTGAAGACTTCATAGCATTAGACCTCCAGTGGTATTTTCAAGTGTAATGAGGAATCTAAGCTAACCTAAATTGTTTAGTCAAATTTAAACACTCAACCATATAAGGTTTGTTATGTTCCGCACCCACCCACTCGAACTCCTGCTATGAACACAACCCTAGCAGCACTGTACAATTCAAAATAGTGTAATTTGAATAATCTGGGTATACGAAAGACACGGAAGCATATGGCTTAGGAGAGATAAGTTTAGAATTTAGATGAAAATTATTAGCTTAGTGTCGCAATTGTTCTTACTTTTGCAAGTACTCGATCGATAGATGCTTGTGTGTGTGTCTGTCACAACGAAGATGATGTGAAAATTAGAGTTGCAGTAGCCGGCAACCATTTCATGTAGATAACTTCATATTTTGGAAGCAAGTTAATTTCTCTCCTTCAAAAAGCATTTTGTCTTACAGTATCTCTTTGAAATAACTTTTAATGAAATAATTGGCAATACGTTCTCAAATATTTCATAAATTGCTTAAATTGCAAATATACTTCACGTCATATATGGATTCGGAAAAATAAATAATAATGCATATTTCCTAATAAAGCACTTTAACCAAAAGAAGGTTGTATCTGTGTCTAGCTCTGCCACATTAACACGATATCGCCTGGGAACCTGTAGCAAGCTATTCAAATTGCAGTATCAGACAGCAGAGAGAAACATACATTATTCCAACTGGATTTATCAATACTACGTGTGATGTTATAACTCTACATAGCTCTAAAGCTATCGCCCAACCCATGTAGTAACATTTTCCTATGCCCAGGCACTGCTTTGTGGCCTCAAAAACTTGATGTAGTAACAATATTACATCATAGCGATCCCCCATAACCCATGTATTAACATTACCCTGTTCCTAAGCAGTCATTGTGTGATCTCCAAAACCTGATGTAACAATACTAGATAGCTATCCATACAACCATTCTGAAATGTTGCATATTTCCAGGCACTGATATTTTGAGCTCCTTAACATGTAGTTAGAATACAACATGGCGACCCCACCAGCCAATGTGCATGTCGTAAAAAAAATATTTCCAGGCACATACTTTGTGATCTCCAAGACCAGATCTAGCAACAAAAGTGCAACTGACGTAAGAAAAATACTACATAGCTATTATGCTATATCCAAACCTAGACATTAACATTACTTTATTTCCATGGTAACAGTCTAACATTCATTTGGTTATTTGAAAGATATGATGTGGTAGTAGTAGTACAGCTATGACTTGTACTGCATTTTAATATAAAAAATTTCTTTCTTTCTTATATGCCATTATCTTTGTATTTACTATTAAATATTATTACTTTCAAAACCAGACTTCATGGTAGTATTACCATTCTGGTAGCCTATGTGGATATACTGTCCTCCTTAGATATGAAAGGTCACAGGTTCGCAACCTAGCTAAGTAATACCAGATATTTATAAAAATGGTACTAACAGCTGTCTCATTATGCCCTCATCATTAACAGGCTGGTGTTAAGATTGGTCGGTCCGATGTCATGATAATGTCATTGGGTTGGACATCATGTTTTATGGTTGAGTCAATCGAAAGGCTCAGTGGAAAAGATGGCTCTTATTGCTCAACCGGCTTGAATAGGTCTTTTTGTTTATGTGCGATTTTTCATTATATATGTGCTTGTTGTCTATCTTCGTCTACATTATTGTGTCGGTCTACATTTATGTGTTCAGTTCGTATGTGCTTCTTCATCTCTTTGGTTTGAATAAACCTCCATCACGTGATCGCTAGTCAAACCCTTTATGCTATGATGGAGACTTATTAAGTGCTTTAAATATCCACTTCTGCTCACTGCATTGTGCTCAAGGCTAAACAGAAGCGAGATTTTAAAAAAACATCTTTCAAAGCACGCCGGCCTACAACAGGACGAGAAATTACAGTTATGTCCCTTTCACCCTTTCCGCATAACAATTTAAAAGTTCGGCCGTAAATTAAGATAATCTGGTGCAAATCCCTTTTAAATCGTCAACCGTTGTGTACACTATCTCAGAGACACCACTGCGTATTGCATTATTCAACGGCCAATTAGTAGGTCCACCGACAAAGTGCACATAAATAGGTAACGTTATCAACGATCAGAATATCGACGTCTTCATCCTGACAAGAAACATGCCTAAAGGAACAGGCAATGAACCCAAGCGCACGGATCTAACACCGATTGGTTACTCAATCAATTCGTTCCCTTCCCACTTTCACGGAGCTGGAATTTATGTTATCCAAACAGTTCCATTATAAAATGTCTTAAACACAGCACAACCTTCATTTTCTGTAACACATCGTTGAAACAAGTCCAAACAACACTCACACTGGAAGAAAGGTCAGTAGATTTTGTCAGCCTCCTTCGCCCTCCTCCTAGTAGAAAAACCAAACTGACTGAATCTCTGTTTTTGGAGCAGTTTCCGAATCTCCTGATGTATGAAACTTCCAATGGTGGCAACCTGTTTATACTTGGAGATTTCAACGTTCACTTTGACTGTCCTAGAAACCCATGCGAATCAAACGTCCTCCATTCATGTTTTCAATCTTAAATAGTCCGTTAACCAACCCACTCATAAACTTGGTCACATTTTAGACCGGAATCTTCATAGACCTGTTTATGATATTATACGGTCCACCCTTGTATCTTACGAAGGTGAATCAGATCAATTCTGCATTATATGCCATCTGAACGTATCAGTCCCTAACCCTTCACCTGTTTGTGCTATTAAGATAAACCTCCGTATGATAAATATAACCAAACTAATGCATGATATTCAAGCTAACCTAATAATTTGCTTACCTCCAATGTATTACCTGCGTTCATTGCGTCAAAAACATGCCACAACCACCAAGTGCAGAGTATCAATTCAATTGTTTTATCCGTGGTATAGCAGTGTTATTAAGGACCAGCTTCGCACTACTAAAAAGACCGCCGTAAAGCGGAGAGGCTTTGACTTTCCACCAGACTCAGTATTCATCAGCAAATTTATGAAGCCGCTAAGAAGAACTTCACAGAAATAGTCCATTTAGCCACATTATCCCACAACGGTACTAAGATCATGGAGAGTTTCTGATTCAAAGAGTTCTTCGAGATTACTAGCAAACTAATGTTAAGGATCAAATGTACACAACATACAATTATCTTCTGTCCAGTAGACCTTTCGGACCTGTTCACAGATTTCGTCCGTGACAAGGTACAAACCATTAGAGATTCGCTTGACAACATAATTTCAATTGACTCATCGTCACCATACAGTTGCGACACAGAATTTCAGCGAAAACGGTTACCAGCATATGAATCTGTCTCTATGGATTTAGTACGGAGAATCGCAATGGAAAGTGCATCCAAGTCATATGATATTGATCAAATTCCACCATCACTGCTTCGTGAGTTCTTAGATCTAACATGGCCTTCACTAACTGATGTTATTGAGACCCCTCTCATCCGGGGAATTCCCATCATTTTTTAAAACTTCCATTGTGAAAGCTCTGTTGAAGAGACCAACACTTGGCCACAACGACTAAAGAACTACTACCCAGTTTCTATTCTCCCTTTCATATAATTATTTTTAGAAAAAGTTGATCTAACCGAACTTGTATCTCATCTGAATTCAAACAGTCTTTTCAGCAATGTACAAGCTACATATCGCCCTTGTATCAGTCGTCAAACTACTCTTGTGAAAGAGGTTTATGACATTCCGTCTGCTTAGGATAACGGAACCTGCATAATGTAACACAATAGACCATGCTATATTATGTCACCGTCCTCAGCATGTATTTGGTATTTACAATCAGCCTTAATGTGGTTCAAGTTCTACTTAGTCAACAGGACACACATTGTAGCTGCAAATGCAATACACTCCTGCCCAGTTGATATATGTTGTGGTGTTCCACAGAGGTATATTATTGGACGTGTTCCCTTCATTATACACCCTCAGCCGCTCGCAAGTGTCATATATAACCTTTCAGTGACTCGCCATTTGTACGATGATGACACCCAAATATACATATCAAGCCAACCAGCTGAAGTTGCAGCTACCTTTCAAGGTGTAGAGTGGTGCCTTTCTTATGTGAAAGCTGTATATGATAGATGATAAAACGGAGTCCATTCTGATCACAACACAAAGACTTTCTCAATCAAATCCTTTACCTCAAACAATAAATATAAACAGCACCAACATTAAATTCACACAGTGAGTACTAGGTGTTTCTCTGGACAGTACTCTCTTATTTCACCAACATGTCCTGAACATATCTTGAGCTGACACCCATCACTTCCATTCACAAATATCTTTCAGTTGATGCCCCTAAAACACTTGTGTGCTTATTAGTACTTTACAGACTGGACTATTGTAACTCAGTTCTGTCTAGTTCGTCTTAATATGCACTCCAGAAGCTTCAAAAAGTTCAAAACACAGCTGCTAAGATCACTCATGGAATACCACCATCAAAGCGCTCCTCTCCGTTCCTCTGTACCCTACACTAGCTATCCATTCCATCCAGAATCAAACACAAAATATGTTCTGTGTGCTACGTTTCTCTGACGGACTCCAGTTCAACATACTTATCCGACCTCACACATGTGTACACACCAGCAAGATACTTATGCTCCTCTTCTGACTACTGTGTACTCACTATTCCCACTATCAAAATTAAGTAATATTGACATTCTTTTGCATACCAGGGCCCAGCAATTTAATCAGTGTCATTACATTTTTGTGAGTACCTTTCCTCTAATGCATTTTAGATGGTGCAGTGAAATTTAGTGTCCACATTACTATTACATGAGTTATAGTTAGAATTCAACATTGTGAAATGTCATTCTCGCCATGGTGTAGGTTAGTGGCAGAGTGATTCTTAAATTTGTATGTATTCTTGAATTTGAGTATGTAATCTGATTCCATCTGTCTATTTAATGATAAATTAATTTTTCTTTATTTATACTTTTCAGTATTTATTTATATCTTAAGTTTTCATCTTTATCTGATAGGACTACATGTCTTCCTATTATATGGAAATTTGGAAATTTACATATTAGGAAGATGTGCCTAAAACATGCATACACACATGTATACATACATACGCACGTACGTACGTACGTACGTACATACATACATGCATGCATGCATGCATACATACATACATACATACATACATACATACATACATACATACATACATACGTACGTACGTACGTACGTACGTACGTACGTACGTACATACATACATACTTTTTCTGTAGCACAATAATGCAAGTCCAATACTATTTACATGCTTTATTAATAAGTATACCACGTTTAAAAATATGCTTTTATTGCTAGTACCAGCAACAAAATTTTGTGTTTTGAGAATGAAGGAAAGAAAAAAGAAAAAATCATGTTTGCAAAGAGGTAAAAATTCAGATTTGGTAACCATATTTCATTTACTAATTCCTTCTAACAGTAGTCTATTTGTGAAAAGATAAAATTTAAGAGCTGCTGATTGCATTGACAGAAAGTTGCAGAAAGGTGGTTTTCCCTGAGAGGGCAAAACATGTTGGTATTTTGTTGGACAAAATTATACAACTACCGTGATTGAGATCTGATCTGTATAAGTATTAAACGAAAGGACAGCAAGTGATGTGTTAATTGGATCCCAATTACTGCCTATGTGTGGAATTATAATAGATATGATCCCGTCTCAAGATAATCCAGTCATAGATTAGCTATAGTAGAAGTGGTTCATACAGTGAGGATTCGTTACCTTAAAGCTATATATATATATATATATATATATATATATATATATATATATATATATATATCAATAAAAGTAAAATGTAAATACGTTATAAGTTGCTTGATGTTGTTGTTGCTGTTGGGTTTAATGCCATTTTTTTAGCACAAGATAACCTATGCATGACGGCCAGTATTATTGGTGGAGGAAGAACCCGGGAAAACCCTCGAAAACAACCACCGACCCACGTGAAGCTACTTGCATGCTTTCTCTCATAACTACATTAGCCGAATCATAGACTCGAACCAACGCAGACAGAGGTGAAATGGCAGTGATCCGTAACGGAAAACGCTTTAGACCACTCGGCCACTCAGGGTACCCATAAGTTGCTTGAAGTAAATCATGACATAAATTGCCATGCAATACTGAAATTGCTAGCGAGACAAACTTTTACATTATTTAATTAATTGGGAAATTCCATGGAAGACTGTAATGAAACTGAGATTAATGAACAATATTCTGATATAAACTTGATACATTTTATATATAGATGAAAAACAAACAAATCTGCGTTGTATGGTCGACACGTTACTTTCCTTTATTTCGCAACCCAATAGGCGCATTTAATGGTAGGTATTATATGATGCACTAAGCCTTGGTGTCACGCTGTAAGTAAAGAACAATAGCCAGACTGCAATATATATATATATGCTAGTCCTTGAAGCAAATTATTCCGCTTTATAAATGTTACGAGTGTCAGCCTTGCGAACAATGAAGTGTCAAAGCCAGTTGAGTATAACATGTCTATAGGAACTTGTTACTGTCCCCTTATTTTGGCTGCGTGCGTTCGAATGTAAGTGATATATTGCCTTTGATGGGTTCAAAGTAACATCAAGTGGGGGTAGTAAATCCACATTTGTCAGACTGCAGGGGAGTAGGTTGTCTGCTAACTATGTAGACACTCGGTGAATCGACATCCAGTCGGAGTTGAGCAAGGCGTGGCAACCATTGGAATCTCAAGCTTAAATATAGTATCTTGAAAAATAAAAGTCATCAGTCACTAAACCAGCTTGTGGGATTTACGTAAGGTAAGTTCTAAGCTACTCCGACTTCATTCGAAATCGGAGAGAAACATTCTGGGAATTACAAATGAGTTTCGGACAGGTCAGTGACCTATTTGCTCGATTGCTGCAATCATTTACGGGAAAAAAGGTTTTAGGGACCGGAAGAGCTGTAGGAGACAGAGAAGGGAAATACCCTAGTACAGATGGTCCCGAGTCTCTGAGAGACAAGAAAAGGAGAGAACAGAGGCAGAAGTTTGAGGGACGTGGGACGTAGTAGATGGACTGAAGGGGTACTGGAGTTTTTGTACCAGTCAAGGGAAAAGAATAATACAGATGAGTAGGAACACAGGACAGGAGTAAAATATATCACACTACGTCAGATGAAATAGACCGTCACTTGGTCAAGTGAAAGACGAGTTATAGGGTTTTGAATATTGAACTGCATTTAAAAATTGACTATCTTTTAATTAATGGTATTAAAATGTTGTTTATATGAATGTCACTTTTTTGTGTATTCAGTAATTTAACCGTCGACAAATCTGACTGGGGGCTCTGAGCTTTGCATCTCTATATCACTTATGCTTTTTCTAATACAAACGAGACGGGGTGGGTCGTCTGTAAAAATTAAATATAATACTGAGGGCACCCCACCCCAACATAGTCCACGAAACCTTTATAAGTGGATACATAGACCATGCAGTGAGGCATATGGAACGAAGCGGGTGAATGTGTTCATTATTTTTAAGAACGTTTATTTTAAGAAGTAAAGTTTAAATTGATGTAAGAAATGCTTTAAAACTATACGAAGTAGGAAAACAGTAATAACTTTTGCCTTTCAATATACTGAACTTTAAAGAAAAGTGGAATAATTAAACATGGTTGCAATGTATAAATGTTTGCAACCAAGCATCAAATAAAAATACCCAAGGATTTATTACAACTGTGTGAGTACCAAACGATCAAGGTTCTTTTATTTTGTTACAGATTCTGACAATCAGCATTTTAACCAGTTTGGACTTGTTTAAAGCAACAGTAGCTGTCCCGTGCATGAAATATATAGCCTGCTTCGTCATGGAATGCAAATCTTCAGTTTTTCATCATGGAAGAATCGATCCTCTAGTGAGTTTTGCTCTGATGACTTAATTTTAATACTTTACGAACCCACTTTTTACATAATTGAATACATGCATACATTCATTCATACCTACCTAAGTACCTACCCACCTACCTACCTACCTACCTACCTACCTACCTACTTACCTACCTACCTACCTACATGCATACATACATACATACATACATACATACATACATACATACATACATACATACATACATTGTATATGGATCTACCTGATATGTTAATTATAATTTGCATGAAAAAACACTCATCAGTAAAATATCTTTCCATTTTTGGAAAATAAACTAATACTACGAATAGAAAAACATAACACAATTTTCATTTCCCTAATGACCATTCGAAACGATGCACCTTTTCTAAGTCGCTATAGTTTTATTACGTTTAAGTCTCATGATTGACCGTATTAAACTATATACAAGACTGCATGTTCCTTTTTGGGCAATAGGGAGTAGATGGAGTAACTTATTTTTCCATACATGACATGCTTAAACGTTGCTACTGATGCATACAATTGTTGATTGGTGTTTTCGTACAGTTAGTATGGTAGCTGCCAGTTAATATGGGTTCATTTGGATAATATTTTTATATTCAAAGAAAATTTGCACAATTTTGCAATTGTCATTTATAACCAACAGTACCTTAAAATTTACACAAAATATATAGGATACTATAATTTTATAAAATATGTTTGAAGACTGAGTCACGTCAAATGCTCACATGAGTAAATTTGTGTACCGCTCAAAAGATTCAAAAGCTTAATTGACGTAAAGACTAAAATTATCAGTCTCAATTTATGAGAATATATTGTTACATTATGGGGAACACCTGGTGCAATTTACAATGTGATCTTGCCAATTAAGTATGATAGCTGATCATTATCTACGTGCAAGAGGTCGTTTGTACTGAAAACTTGTGGAAACCTCTCAACAATTTCTTCCGGAATAATTGTTAATATTTCTTACTGGTATCAGTAGTCAAGCGGGTCACTTTAACGACGATGGTACATAGCATTAAAAAATTGGTTACAATAGAGGCAGTTTTTTTGTAAAATCACCCTGGACCACCATAGCAACAAAATTGTATAGCGACAAATGGCTGGTTTTCTATAGGTACGATAGGAATGGTGACGTCACGGTTATAGACATAGTCAAACATTTTGCAAGGGTCTGCTCTGAATACGCGCTATTCTAGGTACAGAAAAATTAAATCAAGTAGAGCTGTATGCAAACACATGTATAACACATAGACATACATTGATGAACATCAGTCATACCTAAAATATAAAGTCTACAAAAAAATTTAGGCAAGAAAGTAAATGATTTTGGAGACAGACATAAAATATAAAATATTATGTCGACTAAAATTATTTTAGGCAAGAAAGCAAATCTTTGCGTGGCGGATGAGAAGCCCTGATAAGGGCCTTTGTGTTCTTTGTTAACATCAATTCATCAAATCACAGAGGACATCGCGACAGGAAAAGAAGCAGCAAAGAAGGAACAATGTCTAGAAGAGAAGGAGGACAGTGGAAGCCAAACGGTGACGGTACTCATAAACATTTTGGCAGTGGTAAGAAGTCTGAAACAAAATTATCGACTTCTTTAATACGACCCAACAGAAGAAGAGCTTCGCTTCCCTAGCCAAACATCCCATCCATGTTACTACGCCTATGATACCCACCCAAATAATTTCTACCATATCATCGACAGGAGGAAATCCAAATGTAGGCCTTGGACGTGATATAGGTCTAAGGCAGTTAACGCTGATTATGTCCCATTCTTGAGTTTGTTTTTGTTTTAGAAAAACAAACACACACTGGTTCTTTGTAGGGCCACCCACTTCTCTTAAAAAGAGATAGTATATAAACTGCCAAAATCAATTAAAACTCACAAACCTTGTTTTGCCCCCTAGTGAACGTGTACGACTGCGAGAGCGTAGGTTTTTATTCAAAACCAATAGACATGTAATCTATCTAGTCTTTTCTGGTACAAATTTTACAATCCAATATAACAACATAACACTTTTGAAAAAGCATGTGTCTGTGTTCATGTCCTCTTTCTCTCCTCTCTCTCTCTCTCTCTCTCTCTCTCTCTCTCTCTCTCTCTCTCTCTCTCTCTCTCTCTCTCTCTCGTTTCTTCACTTTCATAGGTATTAACTCCTCCTCTTCCCCACATTCGTCTGTCTTCTTTTCTTCTCTTTCCTTTCCGTCTGGACGTGTAAATGTTCTTCCATTTGGGAGTGTATCTCTTCTAGAACTTTGTCTATCACATACACGTTGAAGTTTAAAGATTTTAAGTTCGACGTTCTGCTGGTTAAAACATAAGATTTCCTCCACGATGAGCGGGATTCTATGTTAACCAAACTGAAGCGACAATGAAGGCGATCGCTTCAGACTTTCCATTGATCACGAGAAGCTTAACGTCACCGTTTGGATCGAGTTTACCAGCTCGATTGAATTGACACCTTCGAAAGTCAATTTATAAGATTCAACACTTGGGACAATCCAACGACAAGTTTTGCATCACCGATGGAAGATCGACACCTCTCATGACCCACGTGTCTCTTCCCTAGGGGACATGACTCAAAGCGTATTTTTGGTAGACGACCTTCGCAGCACCGGAAAGAGCCTTATACAAATTAACAACCCTTAAAACCAGATGTGTTTAGCCCGTGCCATTGTGGTGGTATAAACGTATGCCGACAAAATAGAAAATAGCCTGTAATATATCGTTGTCAATGAAACTTCCAGAATTACTATACAAATATAATTATAAAAGTTTCAACATTCACATAAAGCACGTGGGTTGAGATTAATCGACATGGTGACATAAGTATAATTTGTATAGTAACTCTGGAAATTTCGTCAAACAATAAGGGAGGCTGAAAGGCCTATTATTAGTTTGCATACATTTGTCATGCAGATGCACAATTATTAACTAAAATGGGGGTTTAGTATGACACACAATTAACTTAAAACTGGATTTAATGCAATCTTAAATTCATACAAAAATACATATGCAGGGTGGTGGTAATGGCGGTCTTTAATTCTTTAATCTTGTTTTACGCATATCTACACACACTGTCACATACAAAGATACCGGGCAATACTTTGTTTTAAAAATGTTCTCTCTCTCTCTCTCTCTCTCTCTCTCTCTCTCTCTCTCTCTCTCTCTCTCTCTCTCTCTCTCTGTATATATATATATATATATATATATATATATATATATATATATATATATATATATATATATATATATATATATATATATATATATATATATATATACATAGTGTTTGAATGGCCATTGTTCATAAATGAAGAAAGGGTTTTTAGCAACTTTTTAGGGACACTATAGAGACACACTTAAGCACCTTCTATGAACATTCAAGCTACTCAACAACTTTAATTCACAAAGCGATAGCGTACATAATCACAATGTCCCTAAATTCACACAATTTCTAAAGCATAACTGATAACGTAAACTAGCTCATCTGACTATTCAAATATATAAATAAGCTGTGCATAATTAACTACGAGCTCTCCTGCTTGGTTCAGCTGAAGCTCTGAGTATTTGTGTGTGTGTGTGTGTGTGTGTGTGTGTGTGTGTGTGTGTGTGTGTGTGAGTTCCTTGTTGTGTATGTGTATTTGTGTGTGTGTGTGTTTATTGTTTATTGGTTTTTGGAAATACCAGTGTATATATGTATACACACACAGATATATATATATATATATTTAGGGACAATGATAGATTATATGGATCATTAGGCCTATCTAGGGACAAATGCTAAATTCCCCTTGTCGCAAGACAGTCCCAAACCATTGTCAATCTTTATACATATGTTCAATCCCCCTTGTCCATGTCCAGACCTAATCCATTCAATTTCCCACGTATATTTACAACCCCGACGTATGCTATATTCCCATTGTACCCAGAATGGATATAAAATTTCTCATGTTAAATTCCCATTATCGCTAATTTTGATATACTATTTTTTAACGTTAAGTCGTCATTATCGATAAAGTGGTCCATTCAATTCCCATGTTCACCTTGTAACGTTAAAGCTCTATTGTCGCGAAATAGGTCTATTAAGTTTCCCATGATAAATTCCGTTTTTCTTGTGCCAATGTTGATATAGCCATTTTTGACGTTCAAGTCGATAAAGTGACCCCATTTATTGGTGTTGTGTTTAGTTCAAAATAAACGATTCATTGAAGCAAGAATCTGCAGACCACGAATAATAGCATATCAGCTAACATATCATGGGGTGATCATTGAAACAATATTTACCGAACTTTCTGTGCAGAAGTGTGTATTTATAAACAAAGCAATATCCCATCACGTTGTATATTTATGTATGTCTCATTGTGTGTTTGTAAAAAAATATATATCACACCTTAAACCCTTTTTCAATATAGATGTGTGTACTACCAAATATCATATCCTACTCACGTATGTGTGTGTTTGTGTGCGTGAATTAGAGCTGGTTGAGACAAATATACTCTAACAACTTCGTTTTCATGCGTAACTGTATGGTTGTGAATTAAATGACTGGGATGAAAACAAATAACCATATTCACATCGTGTGAATAAAAGTTACAGTGGATTCAAAGTAATCTTGGCTACAACATAAGAAAAAGACATACATCAGTTGAAAAAAGTCGCAAACTAATTTTATTTCTCTGTAAACAAAGATCATATCGTATTCTAATATGCTGTTTCGAAAAATATCCCCAATTTGCAAAATCTCGAGGGGAGAAAGATTTCGCGTGATCGATTATATCACGTACTCTTAATATGACCCTGACAAGGACCAATTATTGCAACTCCAAGAATAAAACGTTGTTTACTTCTTCACTAATCTTATCTTTAATTGACAACAACCAATCATTTTTTCTTTGTTTGAAACAACGGTTTTACATGGTCGCCATTATCCTTTATCCAAGGTCAGAATCTAGGCTGACGTTACTTGTTTACCAAAGAATAATTCGGTCAACCGATTTTATGAAAATTACCATCTCTATTGAATACTTGTACATTACAATTACATGTAATGAAAACTAAAAAGAATTTAAAACTGACAAACAATATTAAATGAAAACAAATATATATAAAATAAGATATACATAACAGTAAATTACAATCAACTGATAACAGGTCATTCTGTGTACATTTTCTAACTTTTTACTGTTTATCAGAGATTTTCGGTACAACCGAGATACGTCATTGCATGAATTGTATATGAAATAGGAACAAGTAATTAGTTCATATAAAAATAATTTATATCAAGTTTTGTTTGCACTTTAGTTATGTTTATGAAACTCCAAATCATCATTTACGTATATAGAGCAGCAGGGAGGGGGGAAGCGAATCGGACAATTGCTCCAGACATCATTTGCTCTAAATCTAACAAACATCTCGAGAGAATTAATTCGAATCCTTCTTTTTCAACCAAAAAAATAAAGATTACTTGCTCGAAACATAAGTTTTTCGCAAAATCATAATCCAAGACCGTTTTCATCGTTTAGTCAAAATACGGTCTCGTCGTGATTTCATCGCCCCCTCCCCTCCCCCCCCCCCTGCTGCTATGGGTTAACCAAATATTTGATCGAGTCCGATACGATATCGTGTTCGAGGATCATGTAAATTTATTGTTATAAATCCATGCGGGGTTGACTGAGCGTTACTAAAGAAATTTCTAAATTGATTGAAGTCCATATCAGAACACCATGTCTGCCAAATATTTCGTAGCGTATGTGTATCAACGCCGTTGAATACAGCAAGAATGTTACAGTTATCTCTGATCACTTTTTTTAATTTGAGTGTATCGTTGAGTGACATATATCACGTCACTGTTTTAGTGCCTGCCTCGGGAAAATATTCTAGCTGGGATTTTTTGATTGTCTAACATCACATCGTCGTATAATACTAAATTGTTAATGCTCCCATCAAGGTTATCCACAGATGGTGCCTCGTCAATATCGGTTACAAATTCAATGACGTTCTCATCCTTAATTTCTGATGCATTCTCGTTAAAATCCTTTAACACTTCATAGCATCTTTGATCATCTACGCTAGGAGCAACTAAATACAACTGATCCCACTTCATCCATCTCATTATTAAATTAAGCAACAATTGCGTCTTGCCGGATCCAGATGGCCCGATTATAATTGCGCGAATAGAGTTTGGTAGCGCTGCATGATGCTTAACTGGTTCTCTTGTTTTAGTCGCTGAAAAATCAATTATATTCATATCTCTATACATAAATTATGGATCTATATTGTGTGAAGTGTAAAACGCGTACTAGCACAAATGATGTGACGACGATACAACTAAAAATAATAGATCAGCACTAATTGGTAGATGTGTAACATGTGGTATAAAAAAGTTTAGATTTGTTTCTATGAAATCCGGAGATGTTTTTAAAAAAAACGAGGAGGTGATATCGCAGCCAAATTGGCAAAGTGCCCTGGAACCCCATGGGCAAAGTACCCCGGAGAAAAGCACCTTCCAGGAGATAGCTGCTGTGGCCCCGGAACACGATTAGATATCAGACTTGATGATCAAAATCAGCCCCGACCCGGCGAGTATCCGATAAATGCTATTGATAATGCGTGTCATGCTCATGATGTTGCATATTATAAAAGCAGCAATTTGCAACACAGGCATCTCGCGGATGTGAAATTAATTCATGCGTTAAATGCTATTCCTGATAAATCTTTCAAAGAAAAATTGGCTTCATGGCTGGTAAAATCAGCTATGAAAGGAAAATTGATGATGGGCGCTGGTAATTAATAATATGGAATCTATTTATTATTCTCCAAAAGGATACTGGAGGGGTAACGCTGCAATCAATAAACTCGCTAACGCCGCAAAAGTGAAAAAGGCCACTGCGGCTAATTGGTTATCCAAACAAGCTATATGGCAAATTTATCTACCGCGTCCTAAACAAATCAATTTCTCGCATTTTGATGTTACCGGACCCAATGAAGTTCATCAAGCTGATTTATTGTTTCTACCACATGACAACGGTTACAAATACGCGCTAACCGTAGTTGACGTTGCGAGTCGATACAAACAAGCAGAACCGCTAAAAACAAAATCATCACCTGAAGTTGCTTCTGCATTTGAAACGATTTATCGACGAGGCCCTCTACGCGGCCAAATCTGTTACAAGTTGATCCTGGCAAGGAATTTCAAGGCGCTGTTTTATCCGCGATGAAACATCACAATGTCACCATCAGACGGGGGCATACTGCACTACATCGCGATCAGGCAATTGTAGAACGATTTAATCGGACTCTTGCTGAGCGGTTATTTGGATATCAATACGCAAAAGAATTCATCCAAGAAAAGCGATCCCGTGAATGGGTCAAAAGGTTACCAGGGGTAGTGGCAGCGCAAAATAACGAGATTACCAAAGCAATCAATATGAAACCTAACAACGCAATAAAAATAAAGTATATACCACAGCCACAGCGGGATAGCGTTTCTCAGCCAATTCTCAGCAATGTCACCGTGAGATATTCATATGAACCAGGAGAACTCGAAGGTGGTAAAAAAAGGGCTACTGATCCTATTTGGAGTGTCACTACGCATAGCATATCTACTATAACATAATCAACTGGTAGACCCCCAATCTATAAATTGGATTCAGCTGCCCCTCAGCGGGGTTTTACACGCGAACAATTACAAGTGATTCCTGACGATACTCAATTGCCACCGCATGGTCTTTACTAGCGCCGTTGCGTCTGTTGCACTCAAGACAAGTCAACATTACATTGTTTCTGACAAGACCGAGACTGTTATTTTTTCTGTCTACGGTGTTTCTGACAAGACCGAGACTGTTATTTTTTCTGTCTACGGTAAATTGGCGAGGATCTTTATCCGAATACTGCCAATGCATTATACAATTGCAACTCGCGCAGTGATTATTTTCTTGTTGCTTAAACGCGATTATTAATTCAGCATCAATATCAAATTCTCGTTTTTTTTTGTCTTGTTGTTTGTAACCGGAGAGTTTTTTATTAATGATGCCAACATCAATATCATCCATTGTGGTGTCGTCATCGAAAACAATTCTTCGAAGTTGATTTATTCGCCTTACTCTAGACACTGCAAGATAGACTAAATTTGACCACTCAATGCGATTATCGACTATCCAAACAATTGTATCCGCGATGGTTAATCCCTGCGAGGAATGTGTTGTTGTTACGTAACCTAGTGTCCATGGCGATTTATTAGCACGCAATGCGTCTTCGACAACACTGATATCAACCAACACAATATCATTTAATACTAGTGCTTGTCTTTCGCGCTGTCCTGGAATTTCCACTTCGATGTTTTGTCGCCGTGTTTCAGCGGGTCTATAACACAGCGGCACTGGGCGCATTGGGAATTTTTCTTTGTGAAGCTCAAACAACTTTTTCTGAAGTGTGTCTCTGACTATCTTTCTACTGGCCACTACAAAATCATTTGGTCTCCACGTTTCATAAAATTCCTCCATGCGAGTTTCAGGAATTATATCCCTGATTATTTCGCATTGAACTTTATCGGGTTGCAGTCTAATTAAATTCTTAAGTGTACGTAATTGTTCATCAAGTGCTCTATAGTCAGTATCGATTTCGTCATAATAGTCCACAAAATTCTTTAGCCAATCATGTGGACCCGCGCCGACAAATGGTGGTGGCTGGCCATGATCTCCGCACATTATCACGGTCGTGTGTTTTGTCAAAATCCAATCTAGAAACATCTTTAATATTTCAGTAGGGACCGTACATATCTCATCCCAAATAATAACCGCAGGGATTAATTTTTCGCCCATTCGTTCAGGGGTCCATTCATCTTCGCTGTATCGAGAAAAGCTGTGATAAGTGCAATTTTCAACGTTTCGTTGTTTTATCTCTCGAGCCAGTCTATGTGTTGGTGTCAACACAATCATGCTTGTGCGTCTTTGATATAATTCAATCGCCCGAGTCGTTTTTCCTGACCCGCCACAGCCGTTTAAATAAACTGTTTTATATCTACAAATTGGATCGGATATCGGTGGTGCATTAAAACGTTCTGATAAAGTATCACCGCGTAAGTAATTACTTTTACTTTCAACGTCTGCTGATTCAGAATAATCACGCAGCATTTCTTTGTTAATTCTCCATGATCCCAAACTTTCATCCGAATTAGTGAATTCAGCAACTGCATAACTGTACTTGCTGTTAATGTAAAATGAATCAACGGCAACTCTAACTGCAGTGTCAGGAAATCTATTTATCATTGAAAATAAATTAATACAAGCATAACCAGCATCGACGACCTCAAATGTGTATACGGGGATCTGTAACCGTCGCTATAAGTAACAACCGTACCCAATTTTGTTCCATCGGACAAAAAAGCGTCCTTGCGATCCACGTATATGTTTTTGGATACTGCATCCGCGATTACAAAGTCATATTCGGTGTTATCCATAATCAGCCGTGAACAATATCGTCTATAGTTGCATTTTTTCCCTCCCTGAGTAAATTTTCCGATTATTCTTCTACCGAGATCTTTTGCTTCGATGTTTCGTTGATTAAATACCCGTTTGGACCACTCAGTGATATATTCTTCGCCGGCATCAATATGTTTTCTGGATTCCTCAATTATACTATCAAGACGTTCCGGTGTTGGTAACCAGACATTGGTTTGTTTCCGATATGATATAATTGCTTCACTGACCGTCAGCGAAATTAACATTTTTGTATCAATCATGAATCGTAATAAACGCTATTGGCAGCCACTTCTTTTCAGATATGTGTCTACCAATCCAAACATAACAACAGCGATGAAGTCCTGCTGCAAATTCAAATGATACTACACGAGCGAATCCAGTTAAATCAAAATCGGGCAGCGGCCCATTAATTGCAACACGAGTCATTTCATGTACGGGGTGTCCAAATCGTTTACAATACTCAGTACACTCTCCATAACCAAGAAAACTCGCTGGATAACAAGCAGCCATATCAACTGAAATGATATTATCACTGTCGCATTTGTTATTCCATAAACCGCCATGATTAAATTCTAAATAACTAGCCTCAATGTCTGGCAAGAATTCTATGCGTGTTGGTTTCCATGCGTTTATGATTCTTGCAAACTGAGCTGCAACCGACGGGATTGTAAAACAGTTTGCCAATAATTGTTCATCGTTGATGATTTCATCGTTGATGATTTCATCGGTGGCTTCGCCACTGTTGTTGCCTTCGCCACACGCTGTTAAAAACCCACTAGCTGCTTTTTTCATTTTGTTGTGAAATGCTTCAGTGCAGTATAATTCACCGTTTGGTCTTACAAACTGATCAAACGTATTCGTGTCGTTTTCAGTACTGCGAAGTAACCACGCCGACACGGGGTCGTTTTTACTCAAATGCGCAATAGCATCAAATAGTTTCTCTTCAACGAGAAAACCGTCCCTGGAAAATTCTTCTCGTAAGAATTCGTCGGGTATATACTTTACTATTTCGTGGAAATATTGTGACCGCGGGCGTCCACGCGTGTTCGTTATGATCAATAATTTTAATTGGGGCTCCCTTTGATTTATATTTTGATTCGTATAAAACTGCTCCGGTTATCGTTGTAACAGTTATTGGAAATCTCAGCGACGTTTCTAATTTCGCTATATCGCTAATAGTCGCTCCGCGGTCTTTTACCGTTAACTCCCATTGAGCTATTTTGCTACGCCGTAGATCGGTAAGTTTGTTCCCTCGGGATGCATTTGTAAAATGTTCTGTTATTCGTGCTGCTACACAATTGAGTGGCAAAGCCACTGACGATGAAACCGCCGGCGACGACTGTTTCATAGGTTTTTGTTTTCTTATATCAGGTTTTTCATTTAACGGATATATCCAATACACAACTGCTGTTTCAGGATACGCTCGTTCATAGTATGGTTTGTCAATTCCAGTTAACAGACCCGGCTTAGAATCACGGCTAACAACGACTGTTTTCTTGTCTTTGAGAATCGGGTCAAATTTTTCTCGTATAATCCAACCGCCTGATTCTACAGGGATAATGAATTTCACTCTGAAAAAGTACTTTTGTTGCCGAGTTGTGATAACATCATGGCTGCGTTGCTGTCGTTCATGGTGGCATCAACAACGCCATCAATTCGAAATTTTGACCAGCTATGAGATGCACCGTCGTGCTTGAATTCATTAATACAATCGCGTATTTTATTTATCAGGGCTCTATCCGTTATTGCCCGTTTTGGCACATCTTTGAGGGTTCTATCGAGATTAAATTTAACGTTTTTGTAATGCTTAGTTGCTGATAATCTCTCGAACTCCTCCATGTCATAATTAAAACAAGTATTTAAATAGAAAAATATAGTATAATGAACCATTGCAAGTGGCTCATGATTGGATCAATAACCCCGTGTAACAAATCATGCAGAAGCGAATTCTGTGGGTATCATTTACAAAGCGTTCGGCGAGGAAGTTTTGGCCCCCTTCCGTGCCTCCGATGTGGGGTGGGGGTAAGGGGAAAATCGCAGTCGTGTCTCAGTTGTGGCGGCAAACGTTACAGGGAACTTAAACGCTATAATGACAAACGAATAAAAAATGCAGTCATTGATCCTACCGATGACTCCGTCAGCGACAAAATCATAAAAACCCCTCAAGACTACATTGATAGACTTATGATTAAAGCAAAATAATAAATTAGACAAGTAGTATTATTATGCAAATGAGCTAAGATTTCAGACCTCACCCAGTGCTTGTTAATTATGAAGCATCCAGTGATAGTGTTGTTAGGCATCGCAGACTAAAGAAACCGGTTGGACGGGTAAATAATATGGGATACTTGATGTTTACAGCCGGGAAGAAGACATATCTTAATCACAGAATAATCTATGAAGCATTTTACGGATTAATCGAAGACGGATTTGTGATTGATCACGTTGATGGATTCCCTCAAAATAACAAATTGGATAACTTACGAGATGTTACTCAGCGTCAGAATACAAAATTAGGTGGAACCGGCAAACACGCAAAAAGGCAAAACATATCAAATCATTTGATACAGAAACCAACGAAGAAAAAATAGTTCAGTCAATAAATGAAGCCAGTACATATTTCGATATTTGTAGTCCTTCAATACGATTTGTTGCAGAAAATATAACTAAATTAACTCTGTCAGAGAAAATAGCCATAAAATAAAATTCGTATACATCTGAAACGATTCAAGGGAAATAAATCCTTTAAGGATACTTAATTAAGTTAATAAAGTAACCTCTGGGTCTCTCTGACGTCATGGGGCGCCAGCGAGATTGCTAAATGGGTGGGGGTTTTTTAAATTAAAGATAAAATGTATTATATAAATAATGGATATCAACGATGTAAATGCTATAATTGCTGAAATTTCAAATTTGAAAGATCGAGGAATAGTATTATCTAAAGATCTCAACTGCGACAGGATTACCTCGGAATATGAAGACATTGAGTATCAGTCTAGTAAGGGTCGTTATGTTTTACCTAAGATGTACAGGCTCGTGAAAGGAATTTAAAAATCCATCAATGCTTGTTTGTACGGTAACGACATTAATGTATTTATAACGCTATTTAACACCGTTGAAGCAATACGTCAAAAGCTCGGCCAAGAGTATAAGAAACGAGCCGAAATTAGTTCTAAGGTTCGCGATCTTAGAAAAATGTTAAACGAGGACAAACCAGTATCTTAATCACGTGGCATTACTATAAAAATAGACTTTCAGTAAAAAAAAATTTAGGGTTTTTTGTAACACTTGTTACATATGATTTTCTCCTGAAAGAATACTCAGCAGTTTGGGCTTGCTCATGCATTTATGTGCCTACTGGATGATCTGGTTGTGGTAGCAAGTAATCACCGCGACGCCTCCATTTTCACGTAGTTGTTGCTGTTGCCGCGTCGTTAACAAAAATCGTTCATCGGCTTTCTCAGATATTACAAATCTGAAACCCCCAGCGATGTTATTTCTGAAACACTCGCGGATAGCGTTGTACAGTTTTACCCTGTCGGAGATGGATACGTTAGCTTGATGGTACATTATTTAATAACTCAGCTTTTAATTGTGATAGTTTCACATTTGAAAACTCATTTCACAAACAATATATGGTAGGTGAATCGCTTACAACTAGATTAGCCCGAGAGCGGCTAACAGCAATTAAAAAGTTTATACCGGTTCGAGACGGACTTCGCGAAAAACTTCAGCAGCGACAACAAATGCAAACTGACTTTTCTGTGTCAAGTGAACAACTTTTTACTCCGATAACAAGTGCGACCAAAGATGTGAAAAAGTTAACTGAAGCGGCGATATACGGAGATATTCCTGAAAAAGAACGAGCAGAGAAGGCGCCGCTGCTTGATACACTTGAAAAGATAGCAACAGAGACCGAACAAACGCGCGCAGGGATACAACAGCTATCCAGTGATATAAAAACTCCGCACGAATATGAACGATTAGCTGATATTGATGATTCTGCACCAGCGCCTGATCCGGGCGAAATTGAACAACGCGAAGAAGAACAACAAGATGCAGCTGCAAAAAAGACTATTCACCTAGAAATATATTTACAGTCGCAACATTAAATAGAATTGGAGAACTCGGTACGGATTCCGAATTAACTGATCTTACCAGAGAAAATTTTCCAAAGGGTAAAAGAGAGAATTTATTAAACGACGGGTTTGAAAGTTTTATAAAACCAGAAGGTATTGGGCATCAAAAATATATTTGGCGAAACACGGCGGAAATAGAATCTTACCGTCACAGCACCCTGGTTATAATAGCTTTCTAGCTGCGGTTAAAGGCAGTCCACAACCACCACCTTATACGGAGGATCCAATCCCGGAACAAATAGACATAAGAGCAGAAGCCGGTTCTAAGAAAACAAGCGGGAAAGGATATTCGATTGGAAATCCTTTGGATTTCAACGCAACCGTGACATGTCCTGGTAATATTCTCAGTGATATATCACGGTTAGAAGTACTTATCGGGGGAAAACGAGCCGGAAACAACTCCGTCGAGATAATTAATGAAGTAGCTGATATCTGTAGACGATTATTTGCCGGAGGTATCATGGGCATTGATGTATATCGAGAACTGATTGCTGAAATAGTCGAAAATCACAGAGATGCCCATGGTTATGATGAAAATCCTATGGATTTTAGCGATTGATCGAAAGCGATTACTCAAAGAGTTTCAATTGAAGGTGGCTACGCGATTCACTATGCTAGCGTTTCAATGGAAACTGAGTTTCACAATTGAAAAACTACTAGTTTTATAACAAGATGATTTTACACTACAACCATGATAAACCCGTAAGCGTCTACGTGGTGAACTCACGATTGCCTGTTTATAGAGCATATTACGGAGATGGTCTCGGCATTACCATTGCGGGGTTATTTACAAAAATGGCTCCCAAGGTGGCGCCGTTAGCTAAACAATTATTAATGAAAGCCATTGATATTATTCGTGATAAGGGAATCAGCGCTGTTGGAAATCTTGCCGGAAAGGCATTTTCTGCCGCGAAAGATAAAATAATATCATTGGAGCGACGACGAAAAAACCAACCAGTTGTACTGCCATCTACAACAGTGATGCCTGCAAGTGTCAGCAAAGCAATAAATAGCGCAGTGGAAGAAAAATTAGCGTCGTTGTCTGCTTCGGCGACTCCGTCATCCGTGGCTGCGCCGCTGGCGAACAGTAACCAAGTTTATAATGCAAACATGATAGCAGGAAGTGGTTTGAAACGAAAACAAAAACGACGATGATTACAGAGAATTTCACAATTGAAAATACTGATGTGAATAATAATAATAATGTTCAAAAGAACAGCTGATCCAGCGTTAGATATGGAAGCCCAAGTACGTAAAGATGATTCTGTCCGCGATTATCAATTTTATTTTTATTCCTATCATGCAATACAACCAGATATTCGATCGAGAATTGAACTTCAAGTCCATGATACCAGCAAATACTTTCTACCCGCTGAAGCGTTTATCGAAGTAGAAGGAGAACTTGTACGACTTACTGATACTCCTGCTGTACCCGCACCGTATCCAGATGGTACCAAAGTCGGCTTAGTCCATAATGGTATCATGGCGCTATTTGAATCCGCGAGATATCTCATTGACGGAAAAGAGATTGAGTCTATAGAACGTTATGTTGATGTGGCTACAACAATAATTGGGTTAGCAAAATATTCTGATCATTATACAAGATCAGCAGGTCCGTCTATGATGTTTGCATAAGATAGTAAAAACACTGCTGGACCCACTCAATTTATTGTACGACGACCAAATAATAACGCTGTAGCTGCTGCTGTTAATGTCGAGAATATGATTATAAATACTGATCTCCAGTACAATCTAGGAGCTGCAACACGAATAGCAATGTTGGCAGGACAACGTAAATCGTTTTCATGTGCGATTCCGTTGCATCATATATTTGGATTCTGTAGAAATGTACAAAACGTTATTTATGGAGAGAAGCATACAGTAGTACTCGTGCGAAATGGTAGTGACGATGATGCAATCTGGATAATTTCAGCGGATCCTGCAAATCCAGATGCTGACGCTGGTAAAGTCATTTTAACTAAATTGGTCTTGTGGATGCCAGTAATGACCCCATCAATTACCACAGAACAGCGACTACTATCATTTATGGATGCGGGTGGCAAATCATTGCTAAGTTGGCTAACAACAACAACAGATGTTAAGCAATCAAATATCAATGGTACATTTACATGGAACTTGGCATCACAACAAGGCGTTTCAGCTCCACGTCATATATTTATGACGTTACAGTATATGACAAGAATGAATTCACAATTGCACAGTCATATGATATTTGATCAATTAGGAGTTACTGAGGTTTCGTTGAGAATAAAAGGCCAGCAGGAACCATCCGAAGATATACAACTTAATTTCGGTCAAAACCATATTGCTCGCGTGTACCATCGTATGCTGTCATATATGGGCCGTGATCAAAATGTTGATACTGGTTTGCAAATATCGCAACATGATTTTAAGAGCTTGTATCCGATCTACTACTTTTCGCTGGAACATCTTGATTTAACAAGGCAATCCGTCGTTGATATACACTTCAGAGCTAATGTCCTTCGTGGCACTATTGCTAATTATAGAGCAGTTGCTGTCATTCTCAGCGACAAATCAATGTTACTTGAAGGTGTTAGTGGACGAATCAGACTTATTGATGCACCAGTGGAAAATATGTAAACGATTCACAAATATATCAATTGAAAGCATAAATGTGTTTTACAATAAAATGCCATATAGTGTTGTTAGTGTCAGGCTGACTGATGGTCAGGTCAAGAAATTGCGATCAAAATCCGCTAAAGAATGTGAAACAACAATAACGTTAAAACCAGCGCAGATGTCCGGCGGTACACATAAAATATCACTGACGGATCGTCAAATAAAACATTTCAATGATGCGCTAAAGAATAAGCGAGGGGTTCAAATTGTATTTTCAAAGGCTGCAGTCGCCAACATGATACAATCAGGTGGTATATTTCCATTGTTAGCTGCAATACCAGCATTGATTGCAGCGGCTGCGTTGGGAGCCGTTGGGACCGCGGCAGGGATGGCGTTGAAAAAGGCAACTGGGAAAGGATTTAAAAAAGGGAAAGGGTTTAAGACTACCAGGAACCCCTTATTCATGGTACAGCGGAAAGGGTCTAAGAATACCAGGAACGGTTTATTAGTTGAAAGCCCAATTCTCCCTATGTCCAATTTTGATTTAATTGATGCTGCTAAAAAACTAGCGATAAAAAACTTCAGAGGGGTTTTTATGAGAGATCAATTACCGAGAAAACCTAAATCGTTGAAACCGGTATCATCAATCTTGATAACAGCAGCGGATCGGGAACTCACTGGGTTGAATACGCAATTGATCCGCGTGGGATTTTCTATTTTGATTCATATGGGTTAGCTCCGCCAAGCGAGTTTATGCGGTATATAAATTCTTCGATGAAACTCAAAGAGTTTCCGATTTTTTATTCCACGCTGCCAACACAAAAATTAAATGATCCACCGATATGCGGCCGTGAAGTATTAAATGTCCTCGCGGAGATTTCATCGTCACAGAAACCACCTCATTTGGTTGTAATTAAATACACGAGTGGGAAATTACAAGGTAATTTTAGAGAATCAATAAATTGAAAATACAAGTTGCGCTAACAATAATGATTGATATTTGGGGACTATCTCTGTCAATGTTGAAACCCACCGCGGAAACATCTGCGGGTTCTATCGAGGATGTAAAAAAAATAATTGAAGATGAAATCGCTGAGACGTTAAATTTAGCAAGTGTTGACCCGAATGAAATAGTTGTATTTCAAGATCGCCAGGGTAAATTGAAAAGCAGTAATATATCCGCGGATGACATTTTGATACGACAACGCGATGCCGCTGAAAACTCTATTGCGCTGTATTCCAGCGACGGGCGACTTAAACCAGGCGCACTTGTGTCTACGATCACCGACAGGATTGCCGCCCACGACAGCATGATTGCCACCCACGGCCGTGATCTGGAGTATTATATACGAGGTTATAGTACTTTTCGCAAAAATGTCGTACATAAATTCTTTGGAACCCTGCTTGTGGTTGGCATGACTCTCGCTGAAATTAAAAACTTTCTATCTTTATTCTTTTTTAACAAGGAGGATGATGAATGAAAATGAAATCAAGGCAAATTATCTCGATATTTACGCGGATATTTATAAACTAATAGAAAATGTTGAAAAGGTACAAAAACCCACTAACAACGTCGTTAGTAAGTTTGTTGGATCCCCGCTTGTGGCAAGCATGACTCTTGCTGAAATTAGCGAGTTTATTGGCAAGCATACTCAATATACCTACGTCGTTAATAATTTCTTCGGTGTCCCGGCTACATCTACGATGACTCTCAACGATATTAATATGTTTATGGTGAGACAAACAACACTTAATACCATCGTGGATAATTTTTTAGGGAGAACACCGGTGTTTGGAACCACATCTCTGACAGGCCCGACCCTCGCTGAAGTCAAAAAAGCTATTGATGAACAAAAACTCACCAGCGACATTGTTAATAAGTTCTTTGGGGAATATGGATATGGCCCCCAAGATATCACGACAAAATTTTTTCACATTGACCTGCATCTTAAAGACCAAGCACAGCTTAAAATTAGAGACCTTCTGATTTCATTCTTTTCTAACAGGGAGCCGAAGAGGGTAATAGATCCTACCAGAATCACGGTAAATTATCTCGATATTTACGATGATATTCTTAATCTAAGAGGTCTCGATGAATTTAAATCCCTTCTGATTTCATTCTCTTTTAACAAGGAGGCGGTGAGGATGATAATTACTAACGAAATCAAGACAAGTTATCTCGATATTTACAATGATATTCTTAAACTAAAAGAAAATTTTGAAAAGGTACAAAAACCCACTAACAACGTCGTCGATAAGTTTTTTGGTGTCCCGGCTACATCTACGATGACTCTTAAAGATATTTACAATGATATTCTTAAACTAAAAGAAAATTTTGAAAAGATAAAGATTCCGCATCCACGCATAAGCATTAAAAGGTCGTGTATACGGTCGATCATGGAACCATGGATTGGATAAGAGACGTTTATACTACATTGTCCGCCGGTCTCTGGAAGAGGGGCGAGGCGGGGGAGATGCTATCTACAGTCCAACGGGGATCGAAGGTATCTACAGGCAACGTGGATCTCTATCGATCAATTTAATATGATCGCGGGCGGTAAAACCTACTCTGGTGGCACCGCGATGTTAATTATCAGGAGTAACGGTCAACACTTTAATGTCGTCGCGGTTAATAGCTCACCAGTTAGATCAAAAATAACTTGGTGTTTAGAACTTGTAGATGATTTTTCAGGCTGAAGCTACCAAACCTACGACATCCCAACCCATCTACCCACCTGGCCTGCCCTGGATCCCTTAACGATGGCGAATAATTGAAAACACTAACGGGTTTAAAATAGTAATGACATCGATGAAATCAATTGAACCGATAATAGTCCCAGAGGTATCACAATCGCATCGAGATCGATATGATACCGTGAAAGAGTTTTCCGCGAACTTAAAATCACTTTATGAGCGCTATCGTGAAAAAATGAAAAATTACCGACGCAGCGTAGCAATCATCGTCATCACCGTGTACTCGGTGTCCGGTGTGATGGCCAGCGCTAGGGTTATTTTGTCGACGGTGACCATGATGGCTCCGATTGCAGTTCCAATCGCTTTCACCGCGGCAACAACAATCGCGGCAGTCGCCACCGCGATAACTAAAAAGTTATCGTGTTCTCAGAAAAAAACTCAGTGATTATACAGCTCGGTACCGGGTGGTATTTGACGCGTACTCGAAATTATCCGAGTTGATCTCGCTGTCGATAGATAATTCGTTCATATTCGATGTTGAATTTTCCACGATGACCCAGTTGTATAACTCCGCGATGTTGAAATTGGAAATTGAAGACAGCGTTAACAATAATGTCACTCGAACTGCTTCAACGAATCGCGGAGAATACCACTCCTATACGAACAAGCATGATATCAATAACATCAACAAACCCACAATTTAGTGTGAACTTCCCTTCTCCGATCCCAGTGCGTGAGATCGCGCTGACAAAATTACGAGTATATCATAGCTGGCCTAATATAAGATCGGTTGCATTTGGCGGTCAGCAACCCAATAACGCACTGGTGTTCTCGTATAAGAATAAACCCGATGGTACTCAAGCGTGGGAAACTGTTTCGTTACCAACTGAGTCGTACCAAATTGAGCAAATCGATGCTGAAATTCAGCGTAGAATAAAATCAATCACTGGAAAAGAATCAAAAATAGCTATTAAACTTCATGAACCAACGCTCTTGTCGTCGATCGAAATAAGCACAGAGGGATACATTGTAGATATCTATAACAGCTCGTTAAGAACAGTGTTAGGATGGCCTGAAAAAACACCCGGAGCCACCGCCGACTTAACCACAGACGTACAATCATATCATGAAATCAATCCCATGTATCGAGATAATTTATCTGATATAAAAAAAGGAAAAATTGCCGATAGATTTATATTTACCAACAAAAACACATTGCAATGGGATTTTATCATTAAAAGAACAGCTGACTCATCTGTTACTATTTCATTTACGCTAAATGACGTCGCTGGTTATTTTAATGGAATTAATCAATTATATATAACACAACTAAAACCACTACAGCAAACAAAATCGCAAAAACACGTTGAAATATTAAATCAGCTTATATCTGACATGGAATATATCAATGAACTAATTACTCAAACAATAATTAATGACAACAGCGACAATAAACAACGATTCCTAACCGGTTACAATATCACAGAAGCCGATCTGCGTAATTTTAAGTTTCCCGGATACAACGCTGAGGAACTAAAACAATTGTTAGGAGTGTTATCAATGTATTACAAGTGCAATATTCAACTGTCCTCCTCAAATATAATAATGATCCAGATGGTGGCGGTAGGCATATTGCCCCGCACAATGTGAATATTTCAACGGTGATTGCGCTCATTTTAACATGTGATGCAATTGAAGGAAGCTATCAAATAAATCTCGAGCAATCAAATCAAGCTCAGGAAGGATATATTCTTTATTCGTTTGCACCAACAGCTCCTCCAGGATTCCTAATAATTGAAAACCCAATTAATCCCGTCTACATGCGATGCCATAATAATTCGTTAACGAGAATTAATTTCAGACTCACTGACCAATCAAATAATTTGATTGATCTACAAGATGAGGTGTTAGCGATTAGTTTGTTTGTAAAGTTCTAAGGACTTGATCAAATATTTGGTTAACCCATAGCAGCAGGGGTGGGGGGGGGGTGATGACATCACGACGAGACCGTATTTTGACTAAACGATGAAAACGGTCTTGGAGTATGATTTTGCGAAAAACTTATGTTTCGAGCAAGTAATCTTTTTTTTTGGTTGAAAAAGAAGGATTCGAATTAATTCTCTCGAGATGTTTGTTAGATTTAGAGCAAATGATGTCTGGAGCAAATGTCCGATTCGCCCCCCACCCCCTGCTGCTTATAGCAATATATACACGATGTGTCTTGTAAAGTTTCATTCAAAGCTTTATTTGACGATATTACTATATATATTGGAACGTTGTATAATGAATAAATTATGGGAGCCACCAACCAATGGACATAACAACCGTCAACGAACCGGCCTCAATGACTTAATTTTTAAGATACCACCTTTCCAACGGCTAAAAGGCCGAATATTGTCACGTTTGTAATAACATTAGCATTAGTAACGCTAAACATGATTATACGCAAGTGTACTTTCCAAACGTTTTATAACCTAAGCAAGTACAACAAATCAAATTCTAGATAATCACAACAATTTAAAATAACGAATACAAATTATTAATATTACACACAATTATGCACCAGGATATACAAAAATATAGATGCACAAAGAATGTGACCAAATCATAACGTATCGTTGTAGTCCAAAGTACCATTTAATATTTTTAATTCCAAATTTTAATTTAAATAAATGATTTATTTTAAATTATATCTGAACTCAACTATACTGTTTGATCATAGATTCCCAAAGAAAGATATTAAAAACCATGAAAAAATGTTAACTTCATCCTAACAATAATAATATCACCTGACTTAAAACAATAAAATGTGCATGATGTGAGTCCATTCCGTCAAATTGTAAACCAAGTTTGATTCGAAACCATTCTTAGTTCGTAAATAAGGTTAAACATTGAACTAGAACCGAAGAAGGCAAAGCACAAGCACACAATATAAATTAAATTAACATAGGTGTAAATGATGCCAAAATAAAACCCAATCTCTTTTGCATGAAATTCATTAGTTGGGAGTGTGAATGAAAAGCAAAACAGACCATGCTTTCGTCTTACATGTGTGGACACAAACACATAATGATACTCCTTCATTTGTTTGTGTGATTCCGTGTTGAAGTATGTATGTTTCCCCTCTCTTGAAAGCAACTGGACATACCCATGTCGAATTTACAAGGGAAAAAGCATATATTTGATAGGAGATGCCCCGACGAAAGGATGGATACAAATTACGATAACTCCGACAACTCATTTTAGTTGCGTAGTTCACGAATTGCATCCATAGCGACGTCCAAACCGAACCTGTTGAGCAAAAGGTAGAAAATGATGCCAGTACAGTTGATGATTATGCATTAACTTGCAAAGTTTAATTTTCAATCAGTCATACTCACAGAGGTAATTCCAAATTACAATGACTGTTATGAATCAAATATCTAATGGCTTGTGATCAGAAATAATTATCTGTTCCTACATGCGCTTATTGTTATGTATAATTGAACATTAATTGACAGGATAAAAGAAAAAGTATTATCAAAACAGTTATTGCAAATGTTCTTGTTCTTAACATATCAAGGTCACGGTCAAATATTGAAAGCAATATATTTGTTGATCTGATCATGTTGACGTTTCAACCATGGACGTCGAAAGGTTCTATATCACGTATTGCTGATTCTGCCAGTCTTATCACTTTTACACTATTAAGGAACACATGGGCTTCACAAATTCTTTCATTACTGCAATATTCTCTGCCCTTATCTAAAAAAACTTCTAGTGAAAGCATTCATATTCATAAAGTAGACAGCTTTTTTTTAACTATTACTCTCCATTGTGATCGTTTTGATATTATACTAGTTTGAAACGATGGCGTGTATTTACTGTTGTTTGCTGTTAGGGATTCAGTTCAAGACTCATCTTTTTGAGTCTTTTTGAACTATGTTTTGGACATACTATCCTTGGACCAGTACAGTTATTAAAAGATAAAATGATTCTAAATTAGGATTCCAAGATTAATAAATTTGACTATATTTCTGATTTTTAATAAAAGTTCTCAAAGGTATATGCAGTAGTAAGAACTAATCTTCAATCTACTTATTCAAACATTAACTTAAGGTATCACTGAACAACCAAACGCTGGTCGTAGAGTTCTGGCTTTCTTTCAACATACCTCAAAATTCTCTTTTGTCTAAATAGAATTGTTCTCGTGCAATTGTAAAGAATGTAAGTGATCTAAATTGTACTTTTAATACTTCTGCTAGGCGAAAATTTAAACAGAAACAGGTTGTCAAATATATAAATATGTTAACAAAGATAGCCATGTTAATCATTCATTTTTACTATTCGTGCCTATCATCACAGTAAGGACTAAAACGATGGCTTGCAATCTAAATATAGTAGCGTTAGTCTGACAAGTCTTCATAATGTAGAAATATGGAACAACATGGACCAAAATAGATTGCTGTGAAAATAAAAGCGAGAACTATAGCAGGTGTTATCCGAATATGAGAACTTGTTTCCAGATGTTCCAACATATATAAATAAATTCTACCATTGCGTGGAAATTGTAATTTCTACACCTGTGCAAGAGCACTGTTCTACGGTGAATTTTCTTAAAGAGGGATGTTAGAGACAAGACATTCATTATTTGCTCAAGAAAGATTTAATATAATCAAGTAATAGTAATTGGCACTCACCGTGTACTTTATTATTGGTGCGAGACAAGCATATACATTCTGTTACGTGCTTAGGCTCGAATAAACAATAACATAGAAAGAGTGAAAATAACAAGCTTGTAAAAATTTAATAAACAATTTATTAAGCAACAATATTTTCCTGAAAAGAAAAAATTACTTACGGTTTTAAGAATCAATTCCAAAATTAATCAAAAATAATTCAAAATATTATGCACTAGAGAAATTGCAAAAGTCATGGCAATGAAATGTCCAAATGATTCCAAGTTCGAATCCCAGCAAAGTATCCAAGATGGAAGACGATGTCACTTGATGAAGTCAGTTCTTGGTAATAAAATTCTATGAGAACAATTCTTTTCCAGATAAATAACAAACTAATTCCTCTTGATCCAAACGAATTGACAATTTTCAGTAGAATGTAATTTAAAATAAATGAAAACGACACACAACTTAGTATTCTAATAGCCCAACTTCTACTGAATAGTTCGCCCCAAATCATAATTTATATACCTGTTTTTACATAAACAAGAAAGGGGTCACGTGATTTTCTAGAATCTTTTAGAACAAATTTACGTTCAAAAACTCACCTAAAAATAGAAAGATATTTATACAAAACTCCATAATGTCATTGGAACCAGCCAATCATTTTAAAAGCTGGTTGTAGCTCTGAAGCCAGGTCAGAAATGAGGTCAACACCTGGTGTTTATTTTGTAAAGTACACTTAACCTCCTCCCCCAATGAGCGAATCTTAAACTTAAAATAGTAGTGATGTTCGAATTGGATCAACTGCAAATGACTTTGGCAAACTCTTCGTCACGTAGTTTCGTACTAAATCCATAGAGGCAGGTTCAAATACTCCTATCGGTTGTCGCTGAAATTCTGTATCGTAATTGTATGCTGACAACGAGTAGATTGAAATTGTGTTGTCGAGTGTATCTCCAATGGTTTGTATATTGTCATGGAAGAAATTTGCTAATACGTCCAGAAGGTCTACTGGAGAGAATGTAGTTAGAAGTAGCGTACATTTATTCCTTGACATTAGTTGGTAGTTATTTCGATGAGCTCTTTGCAGCTGGAACTCTCCGTGATCCTAGCACTGTAGTGGGATAATTTGGCGAAATGGACTATGTTTGTGACGTTTTACTTAGCGGCTTCGTATACTTGTTTATGAATTTTGAGTCTGGTGAAAAGCCAAATCATCCCTGTTTTTCGGCGATGTATTTTAGCAGTGCGATGCTGGTCCATAACACTGCAATACCACGGAGAACAATTCTGTGTTAATACTCTGCATTTGGTGGTTATGGCATATTGTTCAGCACTGAAAGCAGGAAGTTATCATGTTCTTCTGCTGTAGGAGGTAAGCAAATTGTTAGGTTTTCTTGGATGTCATGCATTAGTTTGGTTATATTTCTCATGCGGATGTTTCTCTTAGCAGCAAAAAATGGTGGAGGGTTATGGACTGATACGTCCAGATGTCATATGATGCAGAGTTGATCTGATGCAAGTTCGTGGGATACAAGGATAGACTACAGAATATTATAATCAGGTCTATGAAGACTCTAGTCTAAAATGTGACCAAATCTATGGGTGGGCTGTTTAACTGACTGTTTAAGGTTGACATTATGAATGGAAACTAGGAAACTAGGAGTCTTAACTTGTATGTGTTTCCAGGACAGTCAAAGTGAAAGTTGAAATCTCCAAGACTAATTATGTTGCCACCTTGTTTTTTTTCTACTTGGAGGAGGGCGGTAGAGACATAAAAAATTGTCTGACCTTTGTTCCAGTCAGAGTGTTTTTTGGACTATTCCAAACGATGTGAGACAGAAATTGAAGGTTGTGTTGTACTTAAGATATTTTTGTATGGAATTCTTTGTGATGACAGCAATTCCACCTCCGCGAGAGTGGTGGAGGAACGACTTGATGGAGTAACCGGTTGGTGTTAAATCCGCGCACTTGTGCTCATCGTCTGATGATATTAGCCATTATTTTGTCAGGAAGATGGCGTCGATATTCTGGTCGTTGATACAAGTAATTCCTTCTGTGCGCTTCGCCGGTCGTCCTACTGATTGGGCGTTGAATAATGCAATAGGCAATGGTATCCCCTGGACAGTTGACACAATCGTGGATGATTTAAGATGGATTTGCACCAGGTTATTAAAATTAATAGCCGAATTTTTAAATTGTTTATTTGGAAAGGGCGAAAGGGAGATAAATTGAATTCTTCTACTTGTTCTACGCCGGCCTGAAACAACGTTTTCTTATTCCCTTCCGTTTACATTAAAGTAATGACGAATTTATTCCCAGTTCGTTCAGTCTTGAGCACAATTTAGTATGAACAGCCAAAGTCTGGTAATTTAAAGCAATTAATGAGGGTATATGATAGCGTAAGCGGGTTGACTGGCGATCACGTGATGGCGGTTTATTAAAAAACAATGGACGTCTTAACATTGGAACAAGACAGCTGAGACAACTTATAATTGTTCTCGTTTCAAAAACAAGGAGATGACGAAACACATATGATCTGAACAGCCAATGCATGATGAAACATAATAATAAAGACGAAGATAGACAAAAAGGACATATCATTAAAAATAGTACAAAAGCGGAGGAGCTACGTCAAGCCAGTAAAGCGATAGCTGCCATCTTTCCGGTATAAACGTATATTTTCCTTGATCAATTAAGATTCTTACTCTGCTCTATTATAGGATTTAACTGTCAACGATGAATTTCATGGTCATTTAAACCCAGACATTTATATATAAATTACAAACATATTAAATATCATGAATTAAGATGACGTTTCTAATGCAATAGATTTGAAAAATAATATATCGTTTACAAATTCATTAGAATATATAAAGCACATTAATACGCACGACATTAAATATGTGACAGAACTAAGGGCCCAGTGTTTCTAGTATTATTTGATAGATAAAGATGAGACACGAGAAGTACACAGTCAATGACTAAACAAAGACTAAAACATGCAAATTAGTGGTATTACACATTTAGCAGATTAACGTATATAATAGTCAGAAGTATTTAAACACACAAAAAAGAAAGAATACATTGTAAAATATTACAGTTTGCATATGACGTGGCAGAAAATAATGCAGTCTTTAGAAAGATAGTATACATTGCAATCACAATTTTAACAGTTCGAGAACGAATTAGACGATACAAAAAAATTATAGTGATGACAGTTTGCAAACTTTAGCTATTGATATTAAATTTAGAACAAAAATGCTTGTAGAAAATATGAAAGAGATAATGTGTTGACATAAAGCAATTTAATTTGGTAAAAAAAATCTATGTATAAGATACTGTCTGAATACATTCCTTTTGGATCTTCATAATATTTACATGGGATACATGTTACATTCATCTTCTAGGACAGCAACACTTGAATAAATGATATAAATTAGTACGTCATTATGTTTTCCATTTTCTAACATCTGAAACGCAAGCGAGTTTTACAAACATGAAACGATATTCCATTGGAAAGATACTTTCTCTGCTTTAACCTCGAATATCATACTTTCGTCATTGGTCGTACCTGTTATGACCATGTTATTTATATAAATACTTTTCCTAGCATCTTATGCAACAATATCTTCATTAAGATCTTGATCTATTCTCAAATGCATATACTCATTTGGTTCTAACTGCACATTATCGACAGCAAACTCCAGTTTACTTTAATTAATATCAATGCAATTAATTAATATTTCAAGGTTTTGTTTTAACTTCCATCAATACCAGGTCCGTGCAGTTGTACACAATAAGCGAAAACTGATTGGCTGTATTAATATAGCCATTCAAATCATATGCATGCCATAAAACAGGAATGTGTATATTGCCTCTTTTGCTATTAACCATGGCACACTACACTCCTAAATGATAATAAAATACATCAATGTTACGGTTCTTTGACACTAGCTGTTAAATGTTTTAAAAAATGTCTTACTTATTATTATAATTTCGCCAAATATATTTTCATTTTCAAGTTTGTAATACTATATTATCATTTCATTTTGACAAAACGTGTCGCATATAAACGCATATATCCACCCAAGGCTTTCATTATTTACCAAATCTGTGCGCTTTCGATGGTAGACACAAACTCTTGTTATTATTCCCCAAAATCTTCATTTTACATAACCATGCACTATTATTCAATATGGTTGTTAAACTTTGCAAGCACTCAACGAGCTCGATTAATGTCTTAATATGTTAATGATAACAAAAATGCAATTGGTAATAATGGTGTTAGTTGTAACATTGTATATGATATATACCTTATTCTGACAAGGAGACGCAAAAGCCACTTTGTATAAGTTCAATATGGTAATGGATCAATAACCATTCTCTGACGAAACATTTCTCGTCTCTTAAAAATGTTTTCAAAACTAATATCCATGTAGTTTGAAGATGAAATACACAGTTGTCTATTTTAGATATTTTACTCATATCTACATTTGCACGTTTTGGA
The DNA here is from genome assembly GCA_029339505.1 of Unio delphinus. Lineage (NCBI taxonomy): Eukaryota > Metazoa > Mollusca > Bivalvia > Unionida > Unionidae > Unio > Unio delphinus. The sequence goes on along the minus strand of JAQISU010000009.1, from coordinate 1,855,864 downwards.
GAAAGCATTTAGCATTTTATTATATTTCAGTTAATGGCTGCTTTTCTATCCTGTTTAACACTATTGGCCTCAAGCGAAACATCAATATCAGTGCTTGGCATAACAGTTCCAAGACAGGGTAGTACATTAACATCACATTTGATCTCATCTTTGACAGCAAAACCACAATCAGTGGAAGGGATCACATCTTTGACAGCAAAACTACAATCAGTGGGAGGATCAACAACAACACGCGCATCAACAACTACAACAAAAGGGTCGCGTAAGTATTTCACGATAAAGAAATAAAGTAGTATGCTGAGAAGGTATATTGTTTTGTATTATACTATATCAACATCTTCAGCAAGGTCAATGAGTCATTTCAGTTTATCAATGAAAGATTGTAAACACTGAAATCTCAGAACCAAAAACGAATATTGGTAGTCATAATAAGAGCTATAAGTTAAGCCTCCAGTCTTGTCTTGTTATCATTTTAAGAAAGTGTATATTTTAATACAAAGCAATCACACAAATAGTTTCATAAATATATATTAATAGTCAGCTACAAATAGTATTGTTTCTGTTTATGATAGTTGTGTTATATTTACTTTCAATCTCATTATTCACTTGTACATTCTCTGAACGTATTCACCATTTTTGAAGAAGAGTATTTATATAATCTTCACATGATATCGTTATAAAGTACCTTACATTGATGGATAAAGGAAACAAACGAAAAGCCGTAGCAAGGCTTAGAAAGGCATGACATATATTCAAATCTTGTCAGCCACGGACATATAGGATAATAACGTTTTCTTTCAATCCGAACATTCGTGCGCTATTCTGTGAAATCTCCTTTTGATTCTTACTGTCATCAATCTATTTAACTCATAGCAGTAACACACAAAGTCAGATCCATGCAATTATCTTGACATCGATCATCTGAAAAGCCCCACAAAATAAACACATTCCCTTGAACATAAGTATCATGATGGAAAGATCGGATAATCTTTCTGGATAACCATCTGTGGTTAAAGCGACATCTCCTGAATCGGTCTGTGATCAAGAAACACATCAATAGTTCGGAGTTCGACTTTAATGTGGCATCAATCCCTGGAATATGTTTTAACATATGGATTGTAGCACTTGGTGTTAATAACATACCTAAAGAGCATACTCTACCACACAATATGTGCGCCGAGACTTTCACCTATGGGTATTATCGTTCTACAGGTATACTGTTCTGTTTAAAGTTTGTTTCAGTTCATGATTGACAGGATTGTGTATTTAAATTGTTTGCTTAAATTACAACGTGCTCAATACTTCTGGGACTCAATTATGATTTTGGTACTTTTTTGAAATCATTCAATTACAATTTGGATTGTAGTATTGCGATACATCAAGACTGTTTCAACATTGCCACAATCCAAGTCATTGACATATCAGAACATTCAAAATTGAAATCAATTTGACTCAGCACATGAATTCATTTGGATTACTTTATACGTTTGAACTCGTCCTGGAAAGTTTAGGACTAATTGAATTTTAATTCATGTTACGTATATTTGATATAAGTCATTTATATTTATTTTTATTGTTTGTTTGTCAGATTTAAATTTGGCATTTTAATTTTAAGATTCGTTCATTAAAGGGGTGTGTGTGACCTGTACTGTACAGAATAAACACCAGGTGTTGACCTCATTTCTGACCTGGTTCCAGAGTGGTAAACAAGCTTTTAAAATGATTGGTTGGTTCCAAGGACAAAATGGAGTAAAGTATAAACATCTTTCTAATTTAGTTGGGTCATACGCTGTTTACGTGATTTCTTGAACGTAAAATTGTTCTGAGAGATTCTAGAAGGTCGTGACCCCTTTCTTGTTTACATAAAAACGGGTATATAAACTATGTTTTGGAGTGAGTTATTCAGTAGAAGTTTGGTTTTTAGAATACTAAGTTCTGTGTGTCTTTTTTGAGTTATTTGTAATTACCGTGTACTGGAAATTGTGTCAATTCGTTTGGATCAAGAGGAATTATTTTGTTATTTATCTTGCTAAAGAATATGTGCTCATGGATTTTCATTAACAAGAACTGACTTCATCAAGAGAAATCGTCTTCCATATTGGATACTTCGCTGGAAATCGAACTTAGAATCATTTGGACATTTTTATTACCATGACTTTGCAATTTCTGTAGTGGATAATACTTTGAATTATTTTGGATAAATTTTGGAATTGATTCTTAAAACCGTAAGTTTATTTTTCTTTACTAAACAAAATATTTGTACTCAATAAATTGTTTATTAAGTTTTACAAGCTTGTTATTTTCATTCTTTCTATGTTACTGTTTATTCGAGCCTAAGTACGTAACATTCACAATGCTGAATGTATTTTAAACTGTTACTTTGTTTCTATGGAAGTAAATTAATTGTTAAATTGTACAAAACTGTGTTGCTTTTTGCTCTTTTCTATTACTTAGAGATCATAGAGTCGTAAAAATTACCATTGGAGAACTTTTCGTTTTATAAAAATGTATTTCCTATGTAGTTGTATTTATCTACAACATGAATATAGGCGTTATTTGACTCATGTGTGACCTTTTATTGAACCAAATAAAATAACTTGTTTCCATGTATTCATTGTATGTGTTCACTGTATTGCAATATCTATTAAATATATCTAGGGAATATTACATATTAGCAATATAATCTGCGATAGGTTTAATGTCGTCTGAGTTTGACAGCAATATATTGTTGTTCATATTTAATTTACATTGTGTGTTAGTTATTAACTTTAGAACACACTTTGGATAACGAAACATTGTTTCGTACGACTGACCTTGCCCCAAATCAGTAACATATTTTGACAAAAACACCTTTTTCTAGGGTGAGGATCCCGATTTTAAGCTGACTCAAAATAAACATTATATTATATTACATGGGTATACCTTACACCTTCACTTCCGTCACGCTTCTTATTATTACAAATGTTATATTGCTTCTAGAACAATGAACATTAGATTCCGTATGTATGCATTGTGGCAGTTTCTTCAGGTATCCAGCACTGCAGCATCAAGCCGTATACATGTCTTATCATGTCCCACTCAGTCAGAATATCCTAAACACTGGCCGAACAGTCCTAACACTAGCGTCCTGTTCCTGTGCGCCTAGCAAAGCTCATAAGGGAAGTAAAACTGCTCGCAAGTGGAATGTGCATTGATGGTATTCGTTAACCAAAGACGAAAGACGCTTATCATCAAATCATCAGCCTAAAGAGCTGGAAGGTTGGCAATACTGTGTGATCTGTGTGATCGGGTGAGGTGAACTAATTGGTGAATAAGTCTCACATTCCATGTGAATATTATATGTGTTTCTACATCGTGCTCGACCTCCTTCTGGCTCTAAAATTATATATATATATATATATATATATATATATATATATATATATATATATATACATTTACCTGCTAGCAATATAAATCGACGTGGCGTACATTGAATGACATTGCCGTTTGCCGCCACCGTCGATGCGCTGCATAGGCAGTACAAACGTGGTATGATTGTTAAATGGTGAATTGAAGAACGTCAGCAGAATAACAAGCTTCGAGAGATATTTCAAGCCGCGTTCTTAGCAGCCGGCATAAAAGCAAGTTCTATATGTTTCAGCAGAATACAAACAGCGCTCCCTATAAGCTACCAACTTTCTACTATAGGTTGATCAATATTCCGGTGCCATGTTCTGTCGTTACGTTGTCTTAGGCTCGCGATAATGAAAAGAGTTTATCAAACTATCACCAAAGTTCACTTTCAAGGCCGATGAGCTGCATTCAGGCTTTTATCCCCGTCTATTATATCTGTAATGTTCGGTAGTGACTGTATGTCCACGCCATGACTTTGACGCATAATCCACTATGTGGTGTTATGCGGTGAGAGTCTGTTTGACAATGCGGTACATTCGCATTTTGTGGCAGTGGCTCCTCAGACATACCACAATGCATTGGGACTAATATCACTCTGCAAGGTAATATATGTAATCGAACTTCGGTTCTAATTGTATTACTGCCTTGTTCGCACCTTTCACATATGGTATCTCCTACACCAACCTTATCTTCGCTTTCGTCGTTCTCTTTTGCTATGGAGTCGAGATATTGTCCGTAAATATCATACGTATATACCTCTTTTTTGCCAGCCATCTTTACGCAATATGTCTTTTGCCGTAGTTCATGAAAGTCTCAAATCATGGTGCCTTTATTCTCATCATTAAACATGCCTTCGACGTTTGGATTAACCCTCATGAGTACGGTTCGTCCTTAATGATATTAGCCGTTGTCGCACAATGTGCCGTCCTTGCTCATTTGTGGTAGATATATTAAATTGCAATGATCATCAACAGTCTATCAGTGTCGCTGCAGATCAGGTTCACATTGCTGCCATAGAAAAGGTGGGTATGTTTGCAATAAATGATTTATGTTAATAGTTTTCTCAGATCCCTGTATATACTCCGCTTAAACCTTAGATTTGTCTTCTTGTTAATGACCGCGAAAAGTTTGGCATTGCAGACTTATTGAAAAAGAAATCCGGATCAACCATAATCCGTAATTTTGAGATTATCGATCATTTTGCCTACGACGGTGTCCACTATATTTAAAAAGAATGTGTTTATATTCATGCATGGGCCATCTCTGTGGTTTCGTCTAATTACAACGCCCGTGCATTCTGGTGTTGTGAACCAATTTTGCCGTATATCGATAGGTCTCGGTAATGTATAATATACCACCATTTTTGGGCTTAGGCTCGGTCCTAGCGTAGTGCAGTCAGTGCGTTAGTCCCCAAACAGGATTACCAAAGATCGCTTATTGTCGCTCAGACAGGGTTCTTCGACGCATATTACTGTAGGAGCCAGTGGACAGTCGTTGTGTGCGTCATTTAGCTCTTCGGAGTACTCTAAATCCTTTTTGGATCGAAAACTCGCTTCATAAGTTGCAAGAGAATCGATATATTCATGAGGCCGTCCAAGCTAATTCAAGGCGAGCAGTTTTAAATTGTAAGGGTCGAATCCCTTGATCTGACGCGAAGCGTTGCTCGATACATTGAACACGTCCATGTATTTCACTTGTGTTTTTCTTGTATGCCTCTTCGGAACATTGACTAGAATAGCTCGCTATTGGCGGTAACATGTGCTCTATATTATCTCTCAACACACACTTAGTTATATGGGTATATGCTCTTTTGGGTCTCAATATCAACTCAATTCATCGTTTTCGTATGCAAAATGCTTCTCTGGACACGTGCTGGCCGACTTACTGAGTCTGCAATTCAATCACTGGTGCTAGTCAAACAATTGCAGCTGCTATAGTGAGAATGCCATGTACATTTCCATGTTCTTAGGAATGGAACTGATGTTTGCCATGGAGGCGGTTCCAAACCGGGAGCACAACTGTCTTTCTGGTCCTTTGCCTTGGATCCTATACAGAAGGATTAATCGTCCAACTAGGGGTCGGAGCCGAAGCTGACTCCTGCTCCTGAATGCCATAAGTTTCTCTATTCCTAGTCAATGAATATTCCTGACCAGTGCTACGCCGTTCGAGTCATACTCTTCATCCAATGTCAACAGCTCTGCCCAGAGATGCCCATTCAATTATTGATTTCATGCAATACTTATGCTTACAAGCATTAACCGCTACGATATTGGTGTATTTACCGATGAATAATTCCGTGACAAAACTAATTATGCTTATAATAGCATTGTAATCGATCTTCATAAAATATTAATGCATGCTGGATGCCATTAATTCTTTTGCTTTCTGATTTATTTTTTTCACGAGATCATAGATAGCCAAGTGGTCTTCGGCGCACGCTGTTACCGAACACTGTCATTCAACACCAACTGTGATTTCGAGTCTTACAATCGGGCAATTTACCGATGTAAGAAAGCATGCCACAAGTCCACCGGAACCATTATGCTGCCAATTACGCAGATAAATGGCGATACATCCTAAAGAAAAGAAATAAAGTTACTAGTTCTATAGATGACCTATGCATTCTACTACAATTACGTTTCTTTATTATTCCCCGTCTGATGTATTTTCATTGTTACGGGCGTATTTGTCCCCATCTAATGATTTGTCTGTGGTACTCGTTCATCCATGTAACACCCCACACCAAATAGCTGCTACCGAAATCCACCTGCAATTATATCACCCATCTTGTGTGATGTCGAACGCTACTCAGGTACAGTTTCCATTAAATTGGGATCCTTAAAAAGAATAATTTGCCTAGACTCGGATCGTCCATGTCAAAACCAACGTACCGCCACGTCTTAATATATCTAATATACTTTAAACATAAAGAATTGATATATACGTCCGCTAGGAAACACCAAGGTGATAAAACTTTCAGCTGCATCAAAAGATATTGATCCAGAGAAAATATTCCGATTTCTCGTTTCTAATAAAGAATCTCTCCATTCCTAAAAACTGTATTAATACCCAATTCTTCATTATTCGTAATAAGCGCCAAATATCTCTGGCATTATGGGATCACAGTTTGTTTGATAATATGAACATTTCACAAGGCACGGATTCATATCCTCCCATTAATTTACACACATAGAGCATATATGTTTCTTATGAGACAAATTTTGCAGAATTTAAATGTGGGATAAACGACAACGGTACAGCCGTCATGGAATGTAATCTGGGGTAATAACTATTTACTAGGAATCCAAAAGGTATCATTCTCCATAAGCTCTCTTCGTTATGTCTATCTAAACACAATAAGAAATTATATTAACAATTTTTTTTTTCAAAGATGCATTTAGGTGCATAAATAGCTATTGATCCAGACTAAATATCGTCATTATTCGGTTTTCAAAGGCGAACCTCTGAATCAAGACCAAAACCTAATTTTTGAGTAGGATCCAAATCGTTTACTGTTAATTTTATTTGAATACCTACTAGATACTTGAATCTTTGTTGTACGATTTTATCACTATAAAAGATATTCACGAAACTATATAATACAATAAGATAATTCCATAAGAAATCTAAATATACAGGTTAGTTGTTACTTTGGGGATTGGGGGCTCGAGGACTCGTTCAACACTAGAAGGTAGTGGAAAATCTCCAAGCTGAGGAATATTTCTTTTGCAAGGGAGCATCTCTCTTACAACTACTAACATGTCGATGTAGCTTTAACAATGTACTCACTGGTGCCCTCCAGCAACACAAAAGTGAATCACAGCTCGGCAATGAGGTCAACCGTTCTAAATTGTATATAAAATCGCCAGTGCAGCAAAATGTAAACTCATCATTCTCACTGGGGCTCTTACTACCATGGTTTACATATCCCATCAGTATCTTTAACCCTACAACTGCATTCATGTTTGGGTAGACAAAATGGACAGTCAGCTACTCGTGTGCAAATCACTAACAAACGCAGAAGTCTTCTAAAGCCGATGAAAACAAAGCCCAAGGCAATATGACATATATATATATATATATACTATTGCTGTCGAGGTTACTGGATGGAAATGGCAGTTATTAAGGATCATGTAGAACCATCCATCACCTATAACCCTGTTGCCAAGGAATGGTTGAAAGATAGTTCCTATATTGGATTTACCTTAATTCGTCGCTCACAAAGCATCAGACCTCAGTTTAACACTTCAAGCTAATATCCAGATGGCCTAGGTTGACCTATTCTTTGCAAATTTGAATTGAATAATCAGAAGAAATAATATTCAGCCCAACTGTTCACAACATCATATACAATTTCAAGGTGCTAGAGCTTAAGGCTACTGATAAAATCCTCAATTCCGCTCAGAAACACTACATATATATATAGTTCTCTACTTAACCTCTGGTCACATTTAGCATTTTAAAATGTATCATTACCTCAAGGTAAACAACTTTCTAGAATGATCCTGTAGCTTACAAACAATAACCTGATTTATGTATAATCGACTTTGTACATTTCAAAACCTACCCCTAAACAACATTTATTTATTGTATTAATAATAATTCTGATTTTAAACAACTACAAAGAGACAACAATATAGTTGTGTATTAGTTGTTTACGACGATTAAAATGAAAGAAATAAATTTGGGTCTGTAGTGTAAGCCTTAATCTAATTAGCTTGAAATATCACATGACAGTAAATGTAATCAGATATCACACAATGGACTAGAATTGATACACACCAACAGCTGGTTTATTTTATACATTCACTAGGGTTTAAGTTCCATAGCAAATATACTCTCAGGGCAGACTTCGCTCCCCTTCCGAGCTGTATTAATGTCTTGTATTGAATAAATTCTATATTACGAATTCTACAGTTATTTTTCAAAAACAAATAACAATACATGGTGGCAGCAGTAAAAATACAGGATTGAAATTATCGGAGTTGAAGATGGCTTCATTTCAGTTTACAAATCCATACAAATTTGACTTTACGAGACCTGAAACTTGAGAAAAGTGGTTTCAGCGCTTTGAACGCTTTCGTCAGGCATCTGGACCTTGTGAAAAAAGGAAGAAATTCAAGTAAAAACCTTGATTTATTCCATGGGAAGTGAGGCTGATGACATTTAGCAGCAGAGGGGGCGAGCAGATCAACTTTTATAACCGTCAATTCGGCAAACGTTGGCTTCCTCCCAAATGCTTTATAGAAGCTTCCATTTGGCAAACTAGAATACAAAAAGGACGCCAAAGTCTTTGTCGCGCCCTCTGCTGCTATGGGGTTAACAATCCTTGTTGAAATCGTAAACGATTTAGATTTCAATCGAATATTTAAGTCCGATACGATATCTTGATCTAGGATCATGCAAATTTATCGTTACATATCTATGTGGGAGTGACTGAGCGTGAATAAAGACATTTCTAAAGAGATTATAATCCATGTAGCCGTTGCACCAAGTCTGGTGAATATTTCGTAATGTATGTCTGTCAACTCCGTTAAATACAGCAAGAATATTGCAATTATCTCTGATCACTTTTGGTATTTGAGTGTATCGTTGAGTGACATATATCACATCGGTATTTTTATGCCTACCTCTGCAAAATATTCTAGCGGGATTCTTTTGATTGTCTAACATCACATCATCATATACGACTAAATTGTTAATACTGCCATCAATATCATCATGTTTGGTGCTTCATCGACATCGGTTATAAACTCAATATCCGATTTTGCTTTCTCGTTAAAATCCTTTAACACCTCGTAACATCGCTGTTCGTCTACACTCGGGGCTGTTAAATACAATTTATCCCATTTCATCCATCTCGTTATTAAATTAAGTAGCAGTTGTGTTTTGCTACTTCCACATGGTCCGATTATAATCATTCTAATTGAATTCGGCAACATTGCATGGTGTTTAATAGGTTCCCGTTGTCGGGTAGCTGAGTAATCAATTACATTCATGTTATTATAAATAAATTATGGATCTATATTGTGTGAAATGTAAGAAGCGTACTAGAACAAACGACTTGACGATGATTACTGATAAGTGTGTAGAATGTGGTACAAAAAATTTAAATTTGTTGTATAAAATCTGCAGATGATTTTTTTTTTAAAGCGAGGAGGTGATATTGCAGCCAAGTTAGTAAAACTCCCAGGAACACCATGGGCAAAATAGCCACGAGAAAAATATCTTCCAGGATATAGTTATTGTGGACCCGGGAATTGCAGTGATTATTCTTTTGTTGTTTCAGTGTAATTATTAATTCAGCATCAATGTAAAATTCTCTATTATATTTTTTATCCTGCTGTTTATAACCAGAGCTTTTTTCTGATTATATCATGGCTGACAATATCACTTATTGTAGTGTCATTATAGTCTTAAACAACTCTTCGAAGTTGATTTATTTTCTGTACTCTGGACACCGCGAGATAAACTAAATTCGACCACTCGATGTGATTATCTATGATCCAAACAATTGTATCGGATAGAGTCAATCCCTGTGAAGAATGTATTGTCGCTACGTAACCTAAAGGACATGGGGATTTATCAGCGCGCAATGCATCTTCGACAAAACTGATATCAACCAAAACAATGTCATTTAACACTAATTTCTGCTTCTCTGTCAAGCCTGGAATATCAACTTCGATATTTTGTTTTCGTATATACTTGGGTGTATAACAGCAGCATTGGAAGTGTTGCGAATTTTTCTTCATGCATGCTAAATAACTTCATCTGAAGTGTGTCTCTGACTATCTTTCTACTTGCCACTATCAAATCGTTTAGTCTAAATGCTTCCCAAAAATCATTTAATGCTGTTTCCGAAATTATTTCACGCGCTATTTCACATTGGACTTTTTGCGGTTGTAACCTGATTCGTTTCTTGAACTCGCGTAATTGTTCATCAAGTACTCTATGGTCAGTATTAACTTCTTCATAGTAGTCTAAAAATTTCTTAGCCAATCATGTGGAGACAAACCGACAAATGTTGGTGGTTGACCATGATCGCCACACATTATTAATTTTGTATTCGCTCGTAATAACCACTCGAGAAAATTTTGTAATACATCTAACGACACCGTGCATATCTCATCCAAAATCATGACATCAGGAATACCTTTCTCACCCATTCGAGCAGGAGTCCATTCGTCATCTTTCCATCGAAACAAACTGTGATAAGTGCAAGCATTAATTCCTCGTTGTTTCATCTCTCTTGCAAGTCTGTGGGTCGGTGTTAGCACAATCATGTTTGATTTCCCTCGAAATATGTCAATCGTACTAGTCGTCTTTCCTGACCCACCGCAGCCGTTGAAATAACTGGTTTTATGTCTACATATTGGATCAGATATCGACGGTTGATTAGATAGTTCTGATATCTGATTATTTTTCAAGTATTTATCTTTAATCGCAACATCTGCTGATTTTGAGTAATCACACGGTATTTCCTTTTTAATTCTCCATGACCCCCAACTCTCGTCGGAATTTGTGAATTCAGCAACTGCTTCGCTGTATTTTACGTTTATATAAAATGAATCAGTGGCTACTCTAACTGCGGTGTAAGGAAATCTATTTATCATTGAAAATAAATTAATAGAAGCATAAAGCTAGCATATACGCCCTCATATGTGTATACTGAAGATTGTATCCTTCATTATAAGTAACAATTCTACCCAATTTGGTTCCATCGGACAAGAAAGCGTCTTCACGATGGACGTATATACCCCTAGATGTTACATCAGCGATTATAAAATCGTTTCCAACGCTGTCTATAATCAACCGTGAAGAATATCGGTTATTGTCTTATTTTTTACACCCTGAGTGAATTAACCAATTATTCTTCTACCAAAATCTTTTGCTTGTTTATTTCTAACTTCAAATATTTGTTTGAACCATTTCAAGATATATTCTTCGTCGAGATTGGGAAATTGTTTTCTTTTTTTGCTGATTATACTATCTAGACTATCAGATTGTGGTAACCAGACCTCAGTCTGCGCTCGGTATGATATAATCTCTTCAATGATAATCAGCGATATCAGCATTTTAGAATCAATCATAAACCGTAATAACACTATTGGCATCCAGTGTTTTTCAGATATGTGTATACCAATCTTTTGAAGTACTCAGAGCATTCTCCGTACCCGATAAAACTCCCGGGAAAACACGCAACCATATCAACCGAAATAATATTTTCAGGGTTATATTTTGTATTCCATAATCCACCATGACCATACTCAATGCATCTTGATTAGATATCTGGTGGAAATTCTGCGCGTGTTGGTTTCCATAGATTTTTCCTTCTCGCAAAATGAGCTGCAACCGACGAAATTGTAAAACAGTTTGTTAATAATTGTTCGTCGTGTTCTGTTTAAAAACCACTAGCTAGTTTTTTCATCTCGTTGTAGAGGGCTTGAGTGCGGTATAATTCGCCGTTTGGTCTTACAAATTGATCAAATTTAACCTCTTCGTTTTCAAAACTGTGATGTAACCACACTGACACAGGATCGTTTTTACTTAACTCGTAAATAAAATCAAATAATTTCTTTTCAGAGAATTCTTGGGAGAACTCTGCGGGTAGATATTTTATTGTTCTATCTCGCGGAAATATTGTTACTGCAGGTGTCCACGCGTGTTCGTTATGGTCAATAATTTTGATTGGGGATCCTCTTGATTTATATTTCGGTTCATATAATACCTTTCCTGTTATCTTCGTTACTGATTTTGGAAATTTTAGTATTCGTTCTAGTTCTGCCACATTTTGAATCGTTGCTCCTGTCTCCTTTCCTGTTAGTCTGCATTCGTTTATGTTTTTACGTCTTAGATCCGTCAATTTGTTTCCACGCAAAGCATTTGTAAAATGCTCTAATATTCGTTCTTCTACACAATTCAGCAATTACAGTTTCATGGGGTTTAGTTTTTCATTACTCGGTTTATTATGTATCGGATAGATTCCATAAACAACTGCTGTTACAGGATAAGATCTCCCTTAATACGGTTTGTCCATTCCAATCAGAATTCCTGGTTTGGAATCATGACTCACAGCGACAGTTCTTTTATCTTTCAAGATTGGTTCAGATTTGTCACGTATAATCCAATTTCCCGTATCCGAACGGATAAGGAATTTCACTCAATAAAAATATTTTTTCTGGTCAAGATGTGAGATTATTACTGCTGCTCTTTCGTCGCTCATGGTAGCATCAACACTACCATCAATTCGAAATGTCGACCAACATTGAGATTCTCCATCGTGCTTGAATTCAATAAAAAATCACGGATTTTACCTATCATGCTTTATCACTTATTAGATCCTTTGGTACATCTACAGAGACTCTATCGAGATTGAATTTAGCATTTTTCCAAGGCTTAATTTCCGATAATCTCTCGAACTCCTCAATATTATAATTAAAACAAGTATTTAAATAAGGAATTTATTATATAATGAACCATTGCAAATGGTTGATGATAGGATCAGTAACCGCATGTAACAAATCATGCTGAAATGAATTATGTGGGTATCATTTACAAAGCGTTCGTCGCCGAAGTTTTGGGCCACGTTCTTGTCTCCGATGTGGAGTAGGTGTAAGAGGTAAATCGCAGTTTTGTCTCAATTGTGGTGGTAAGCGATACAGAGCGTTGAAGCGTTATTATGATAAGAGAATCAAAAGTTACATCAATGACCATGTCCCTGACTGTGTCAGCGTCCTTGACAAAGTCATAAGAATGCCTCAAGACTACATTCGAAAGATTTCCAAATAATGTAATAATTAAACAAAATAATAAATTAGACATATAGTATTATAGTATATAAATTAACCAAGAATTTCAACAGCATCTCGTGATCAGCAATTATGAGGCATCTCGTGATGGTATTGTCAGACACTGCAGACTGAAGAAACAAGTTGGTGTTGTGAATAATCGAGGCTATTTGAGGTTTACTGTTGGGGAGAAGATATATCTTAATCATAGAATAATATATGAATATCACAATGGATTGATCAAAGACGGATTTGTAGTTGATCATATTGATTCCAATCCTAAGAACAATTCTTTAGATAATCTGCAGGCTATCTCACAAAGTGAAGATTCCAAACGAGGAAGAACTGGAAAACACTAAAAAAACTCGAAACCCATAAAATCATTTAATACTCAAAATAACGAGCAATTGTCTATGCCTAGAAACCTCCCCAAAACGGAGTTAAATGGCATTGTATGCCTAGAAACCCCCCTAACGCGGAGGTAAATGGCATTGTATTGTCTATATATCCTTAATTAAGTATGTGTATGCCGAGAAATCTCCCTAAAACGGAGATAAAAGCAATTTGTATTTTCTAAAAAACGGGTCAAACTTGACACCTAATTTTGTGTATATAAAATATAAATGTGTATTATATATATATATATATATATATATATATATATATATATATATATATATGAATTCTGAAATATCAATGAAATCATAACCGAGATTTCAAATTTGAAAAATCAACGAATTCAATTGTCAGATAAATTAAATTGTGATAGGATAATTTCCGATTTTCCAGATATTGAAGATAATATTCAAAGGAATAGATACGTGTTGCCTAGGTCATATGGTTTCATTAAACGTATCCAACACGCGATTTATGATTCTTTTATATATGAAAATGACGTACATAAGTTTGTCCCGTTATTTACTAGTGTGGAAAAAATCAGGAAAGAATTAGGAAATGAATATAAAATCAAACACGCATTTAATTCAAAAACCAAGAATATAAAAATGATTATCCGCCAAACCAAAAATTCTCCTTTGATTCAAACTACCACTTTGGCTACCTCAACACAGTAAAAATTCTCACTATGCATTGACATGTATAAATACCCATTGTATACTTTGCAAACAGGTATGCGTGCTTACTCAATTCTATTACACGGTAATTTGATCAATTGTGGCTTTACACGAATGTAATAAAACGCCGGGTATGTGGGAAATTCACGGATTTTATTTTTATTTATTAATTGCTGAAATATTTTCGTTATTTTTTTGTGTGTCATTTTTGGTCATTCTTGTGATATGTTTGGTCAATTTTGTGATGTTTTTGGATAATTTGTCGACAAAATTGAGGGTAAAAAACCCAGTAATTCATTTAGAGAAAATCGATTTTGATGAGATTTCTATCTTTGCGAGGCAAATTTTGTGGTGTTTTTGGTCATGATAGTGGAATGTTAAATGTTTTTTTGGTCATTTTTTATACTGATTTTGGCTAATTCGTCGACAAGATTTCATGAAAATCGATTTTCTCTAAATGAATTCCTGGGAGATTTACACTAAAACGAATTTGTAAAGAGACAGGTAAGATAGTGTATATTTTTATCAATGGTGTTTTATCACTACACGGAAGTAATTGTCGGGTGGGTGAGAGCAATCTACGAATTTTAAATTATTTATTAACTGTTGAAATATTTTATTTTTTTGGTTATTTTAATCATTTTTTGGGTTGTTTTTAGTCATTTTTGTGATGTTTTTGGCTAATTTGTCGACAAAATTGAGGATAAAAACCCCAGGAATTCATTTAGAGAAAATCGATTTTGATGATATTTCTATCTTTGTGAGGGAAATTTTGTAGTTTTTCATCATGATAGTGGAATTTTCAACGCTTTTTTTTTGGTGTTCTTTTATACTGTTACAGGCTAATCCGTTGACAAAATTTCATGAAAATAGATTTTCTCTAAATGAATTCCTGGGGTTTTCACATGAACAAATGAAACGCGTATTTTTCACTGGTGACAAAGTCATTACATTTAGATCGAGTATTAATTAATAATGGCAAATGAATCGCTAACGACTAGATTAGCACGAGAACGGCTACACTCAATTAAGAAATTCATCCCAATCCGTGATTCAGTTCGAGAGAAATTGCAAGCGAGACAGAGATTACAGACTAATTTTATAACGAGAACCGAGGAATTATTTAAACCAATAACAGCAGCAACTAAAGGGGTCAAATCTGCCACTGAAAGAGCAATATACGGAGATATCCCCAAGGAATGGAAAAGGAAAGGAGCGCCTCTTCTTGGTCTGCTTGAAAAAATAGCGAAAAGATCCAAGCAAACAAAAGAATCTTTAAAGCACTTCCTGGTGATATAGTAGCTGCTGCACGACTTCAACACCAAGAAGAACAAGAAGAGCGAGAACAACAAGAACAACAAGAACCATTTGAACAAGAAGAAGAGGTGATACAGAACAGTAACAGGGTGATACTGTTGAAGAAAAAAAAGGAAAAATTTCAAAAACGAGCAGGGAATACACACCTTAAGAGATATTTCCGGAAGAATCGATAAATAAATTTAAAATTTACACGGATGATGAATTAGCTAAATGTGTTGTTAAAAATTCTAAAAGGAAAAAAAGGGACAAATATTTAAACGATAATTTTAAAAAATCCATAAAAGATTTTGACACCTGGAAAAATAAAGTATATTTGGCAAAATAGTATGGAATTAGAATCTCAAGAGATAATAATTATAAATCGTATTTGAGTAAAATAAAAAAAATAAGTAGTGGTCAACCACTATATGATCGAGACGAAGATGATGATGATGCACAGGGTGCAAGTGGTTATAGTAGTGGGAAGGGATTCTAACAGAGTGGAACTCCAAGGGGGATTTCAGGTAGTGGTTTAATTCGTTGTCCTGGTAATATTCTCAGCAATATAGCACGATCAGAAGTACTCATCGGAGGGAAACGAGCTGGAAATAACTCATCGGAAATAACTAATGAAGCAGCTGATATCTGCAGGTGGTTATTGCAAGGCGACATCGTCGATATTGATGTATATCGAGAGTTTGATGACGAGTTAGTCGAAAATCCTAAGGATGTTTACAGTTATCACAGTGACTAATGTCACCGGTGACTAATCACCACATTAGATAAATATCAATTAAATAAGATGATCATACACTACAACTACGATAAACCAACTATGGTCTATGTAGTAAACTCACGATTGCCAGTTTACAAAGCGTACTATGGTGATGGTCTCGGCAATACCATTGCAGGGTTATTTGCAAGAATGGCTCCAAAAGTAGTGCCATTTGCAAAACAATTATCAATGAAAGCTATAGATGTTATTCTTGATAAGGGTATTAGCGCTGTTGGGGATGTTGCGGGGAAGGCGTTTTCCGCCGCGAAGGAAAAACTAATGTCGTTAGTTCCACGAAAAAAGAAACCACCGGTGATGTCGTCACTTGCGTTACCATCTACAGAAGTGATGCCTGCAAGTATTAGTAAAATAATAAACAACGCATTGGATCAGAAATTAGCATCGTTGGCGACTTCGTCATTGGCGGCCAGCGACTAAAACGATATCGCAAACATGATAGCGGAAAGTGGCTTGAAACCACGACGAAAACCACGACGAAAATCATGATTTAGATCGAGGAATATATCATAAAATGTTCAAACGGACATCTGATCCAGCGTTTGATATGGACGTCACATTGCGCAAGGATGATTCTGTACATGATTATCAATTATTTGCCTATCACGCAGAACAACAGAATATTCCATCAAGAATTGAACTTCAAGTCCATGATACCAGCAAATATTTTCTACCGTGTGAAGCGTTTATCGAAGTAGAATGAGAATTGTACAATCAACTGATACTCCTACTGTACCAACACCATATCCAGTTGGTACTCAAGTCGGTTTTGTCAATAATGGTATTATGGCGCTATTTGAGAGCGCAAGAAGCAGCAGAGAGGGTGAACCGGACAACATTTTTAGACAATTTTTCACTGAAATCATGCTTAAAAACAATGAAATCAATGACATCAGGCCCAAATGTGTGTGTGAATCTGATATCGTTTCATGGATTAGGTCCAAAAAAAAATCAATGAAATTAATGAAATCCTCCATCGATTTTTTGGGAAAAGGGACTGCAACGTCGTTGTCACTCACCCTCTCTGCTGCTATGGGTTAACCGAATATTTGATCCAGTCCGATACGATATCGTGTTCGAGGGTCAAAAATCCTTTTAGGATGAAAATCCTAAGATTTCACAAACAGACTAATCGCTAACACCTCATCTTGTAAATCAATCAGATTATTAGACTGGTCAGTGAGTTTGAAATTAATTCTGGTTAATGAATTATTATGACATCGCATATAGACTGGATTCACCGGGGACTCAATTATTAAAAATCCTGGAGGGGCTATTGGTGCAAATGAATACAAAATATATCCTTGCTGAGCTTGGTTTGATCGTTCTAAATTTATTTGATAGCTTCCTTCGATAACATCACACACTAAATTGAGCGCAATCACCGATGAAATATTCACATTGAACGGAGCAATATGCCTGCCACCACCGTCTGGGTCATTATTGTGTTTGAGGATTTTTATTTCCGGTGATGTTGTTTTTTTCCACGCATCATGAATTATTTTAAAACCAACATCTATGGTGTCACTGAGAGATTTTTGTAGTTCTAAGATATTATACCCTGGTACTTTGAACGCATGAATATCTTCTACGCGTATATTATACTTCGTTGCAAATATTGTTTTCGATAGGGGGATATTGTCATCTAATATACCCTGAATAATTTGTGAATGAAATGTTTCCATATCATTGATGATTTTGTTACATGTTTCTACAACGCTGATAAATTCGTCTCGGGTGAGAGTACCGGATTTAAGGGATATTAACAACAACGAAATATCGTTATTGAACGCTCTGAAATTTTCAGTGGTTTTACTCTGTAGAAGTGTGTAGTATCTTTTATTAGTGTCGGTATCTATCGTTTTAAGAAAAAAATTCAATTTGTCATAATCTCTATAACTCTTTACTGGATTATCAGATTTTATCCTGTCTGTGACATAATCAGATTTTTTTGGTTCTGGTAAATCAACGGGTTTTTCCCGGGGTGGGATTTCAGGCCATCCTAGTACGGTTCTAATAGAACTTTGATAGATATCTACGACATAACCCTCTGTGCTTATTTCAATGGCAGATGATAGCGTCGGCTCATGAACTGTTATAGCGATTTTTGACTCTACTCCAGTAATCGATTTTATTCTACGCGCGAATTCATTATTGATTTGTTCGATTTGGTATGATCCGGTTG
Source organism: Unio delphinus (assembly GCA_029339505.1). Taxonomy (NCBI): domain Eukaryota; kingdom Metazoa; phylum Mollusca; class Bivalvia; order Unionida; family Unionidae; genus Unio; species Unio delphinus. The sequence goes on along the minus strand of JAQISU010000009.1, from coordinate 1,837,330 downwards.
GTATGGAAACAACATTCCAGTCTGGGGTTCCGTCGGGTTTATTCTTATTTGCAAATACCAGTGAATTATTCGGTTGTTGACCACCAAATGATTTTGATCTGATATTTGGCCAACTATGGTATACTCGTAATTTTGCTAGCGCTATCTCCTTCACTGGGACCGGAGAGGGGAAATTCACACTGAATTCTGGATTCGTTGAGGTTATTGAGATCATGCTTGTTTGTACTGGGTTTGTGTTCTCCACTATTTGTTGAAGTAATTCCATCTGTGTTGTCATTGTTATTATACTCATGTTGTATTTCTAATTTTGTCATCGCAGAATCGTAAATACCTACCATCGCTGAAAACTCACTCTCTGATATAATTGTATCATCGAGCGATGACGATATCAATGAGGATAATTGCGAGTATGCAGTAGACACAACATGAAATTGAATTATGTAGTCTTGTAGTTTTCGTTGGCTGCATGATGATATTTTTTTTGTGATTATTGAAATAATTCCAGCGATTGTTGTTGCCGCAGAAATGCAAATTGGAACAGCTATCGGGGCCATCATTGTTACTGAAGACAGTATAATACCGGCTCCGGTGATTACACCACTCACAGCGTACACAGTAATATCAATTGCGGTAATTCTCCTGCGATATTTTTTAATTTTCATTGCATACTCCTCAGACAGGGTTTTGAGTCTAGTTTGATACTCTCTGACCTGATCATAGCGATATTGAGATGATGAAATCATTTTTATTTTAAATACGCTAGCGTTTTCAATTACGATTTACTTAGATTCGCTACGAATTCCACATACCACGTTGTTGAGACCCTAACCAAATTTTTATCAGTAGATGTGATTGTAAACTTTTCAGTTGTATTCTTGTCGATGATCGTTGAAATCGTATTATTGACCCCGGATGAACTGGACGATGAAATATTAAATTGAGACAATGGTGTTACTAGTGTTAATCGATAAATACCCTTAACGGTTGCAGTGATATCTAATTTGTTGTTTGTAGGTGTCCACTCAAATGATCCGTGTTGGATCGTGTATACTAAGTTGTTGGTTTTCTCATGAGGAATTTTTGTTTTTTCAATGACTGTTATCATCCTCGAAAGATCACCTTTGATGGCTTCGATGGAGGTTTTCGTCTCATCGATGGATTTTTTAATATCAGCGAGTTTTATTTCAATTTTATCTAACGGGGTTCCAATAAATTTATCAATGATATTTCTACGAAATGATGTAAACTGTTTTCCGTTTTCTTCAATTTTAGATTCAAGTGTTGTTAGTACAACCACAGAATTGTTTAACTCATCGTTGAGAATTTTTAATCGATCTGTAATCGTCGAAACGAGTACACCCGGTTTGAGTTTACTCTGATCGGAAAATAGCGCGATAGTATTTTCGATTGCGTTTTGTTGTTTAACTAAAATATCATCCAGAGAAATATTACTAGATTTCAATTTACCCTGATCGGAAAATAGCGCGATAGTATTCTCGATTGCGTTTCGTTGTTTAACTAAAATATCATCCAGAGAAATATTACTAGATTTCAATTTACCCTGTTTGTCTTGAAATACAACTATTTCATTCGGGTCGACACTTGTTAAATTCAACGTCTCAGCGATTTCATCTTTAATTTTTTTTGTTATATCCTTGATAGAATCAGGGGTTGCAGTGCCATCGGGTTTGGGTTTCAAAGATCTCCCCCAAATATCAATCATGTTATTGTAAAACTCTTTCTCTCTCTAAAAAGCGATTGCTGGTGTAGTCATTTACGACAATGTGTGGTGATTTTCTAGATGCTGAAATAGCGTCAAGGACATTTAATACTTCGCTGCCGCATATTGGTGGGTCATTGATTTGTTGTGTTGGTAGCGTAGAATACCAAGTCTTCATTGGAAATTGTTTTATGTAACGCATAAACTCTTTTGGTGGGGCTAATCCATATGAATCAAAATAGACAATCCCACGTGGATCAATAGCGTATGCAACCCAGTGAGTTCCAGGTCCGGTGCTGTTATCGAGATTAATAATACCTGTTTCAGTTTTGTTTGGTTGATGTGGTAATTGATCTTTCATAAAAACACCTCTGAAATTTTTAATCGCTAGTTTTTTAACAGCATCCATTAAATCAAAATTGGACATGGGAACCATAGATTCCTCAATTAATAAACCGTTCCTGGTAGTCTCAGGCCTGATCCGTGAACGGATCTCCCGCTGTACCATGAATACGGGGCTCCTGGTAGTCTTAGACCTTTTCCGCTGTACCATGAATACGGGGTTCCTGGTAGTCTTAGACCCAATCCGTGAACGGATCGTCCCTTTTTTTATATCCCTTCCCAGTTGCCTTCTTAAGTGCCATTCCTGCTGCAGTACCAACGGCTCCTAACGCCGCTGCTTTAGCCACTGCTGGGGCTGCTGCTGCAATCAATGCTGGTATTGCAGCTAACAACGGGAATATACCACCTGATTTTATCATATTTTTGATAGCAGCCGCAGAAAGAGTAATCTGAACACCTTTTTTTGCTGCAAGTGCATCATTGAAATGTTTTATTTGACGAGTTGTCAGCGATAATTTATTTGCACCACCAGTCATTTGGTTGGGTTTCAACGTGATTGTGGTTCCACATTTTTTAGCCGATTCCGATTGCAATTTTTTGATTTGACCAGGAGTTAACGCAACACTAATAACACTATATGACATTATACATAATAGATTGATTCTAATTCAATGAAAAATCGAGAAAATCGTTCAAAGATTTTCCACTGGTGCATCTACCACTCTCATTCTTCCACCAACACTTTCGAGTAGCATTGATTTATCGCTGAGAATGACAGCAACCGCTCTATAATGAGCAATACCACCAGGGTTTACACGGGCTCTAAAATGTATATCAACAACAGATTGTCTCACCAAGTCGAGATGTTCCAATGAAAAGTAATAGATCGGATACAGATTCTTAAAATCATATTGTGATATTTGCAAACCAGTATCCACATTTTGATCACGTGCCATAAATGACAACAACCTATGATAAACTCGTGCAATATGATTTTCTGTGTAATCAAGTTGTATATCCTCAGATGGTTCCTGCTGGCCGTTTATTCTCAGTGAGACCTCTCTAACACCTAACTGATCAAATATCATATGGCTGAAGAGTTGATTGCCAACTCGTGTGTTATCCTGTAACGCTACGAATATATGACGTGGCGCAGCAACACCTTGTTTTGATGCTAGATTCCACGTGAATAACCCGTTCAGCTCTGATTGCTTCACATCTGTACTCACGGTTAGCCAACTCAACAACGACTTTCCCCCTTGGTCCATAAATGATAGTAATCGTTCTTCTGCGGTGATTGCTGGAGTCAACACTGGCATCCACAATGATATTTTTGTTAAATTGACTTTACCGGCATCAGCATTTGGATTTGCAGCATCTGCTGGAATCCTCCAAATTGCATCATTATCATCACCCTTTCGTACAAGTGATACTGTATGCTTAGCTCCATAAATAACTTTTCTGACGTTTCTACAGAATCCAAATATGTGATGCAGTGGAATCGCGCATGAAAATGATTTACGCTCTCCTTGCAACATTGCGTTTCGTGTTAAAGCTCCTAGATTGAAATTATCATCTTTGTTTATAATCATATTCTCGACATCAGCATCACTATTATCACGTTTTTTTGGTCGTCTTATAATAAATTGATTTCCTCCAGCGGTATTTGTAACATCTTTTGCAAACATCATATAAGGTCCTGCTGATCTTGTATAATCATCAGAATATCTCGCTAACCCTATGATTGTTGTAGCCACATCAACATCACGATCTATGGACTCAATTTCTTTTCCATCAATGAGATATTTTGCACTCTCAAATAACGCCATAATACCATTATTGACAAACCCGACTTGAGTACTAGCTGGATACGGTGCTCGTACAGTAGGAGTCTCAGCAGCTGTTACAATTTCTCCTTCTACTTCAATAAATGCTTCAGCGGGTAGAAAGTATTTACTGGTATCATGGACTTGAAGATCAATTCTTGCTCGACTATTTGGGTCTATTGCATGATAGGCGTAATATTGATAATCGCGTACAGAATCATCCTTGCCAACTGGGGCGTCTATATCAAACGCTGGATCACGTGACTGTTTGAACATTTTATTCTATTTATCAGAGTCTAAATCGTAAACGATTTTCAACGCTAGCGTTTTCTAAAACCACTTCCTGCTATCATATTTGGGTCGGGGTTTAAAGCCATCGACGCCAGTTTTTCATCTACTGCGTTATTTATTATTTTACTAACACTTGCAGGCATTTCTGCTGTAGACGGTAACGGTTTCTTTTTTCGTGATTTTACTAATGATGTTATTTTATTCTTCGCAGTTGAAAACGCTTTTCCAGCAAGAAGATCTCCAACAGCACCAATAACCTTATCACGAATAACATCAATGGCTTTCATTGATAACTGTTTAGCTAACGGCATCACTTTTGGGGCCATTCTTGAAAAGAATCCTAAAATGGTATTGCCGAGGCCATCTCCATAGTATGCTTTATAAACTGGAAACCGTGAATTAACTACATAGACGAGGGTTGGTTTATCATGATTGTAATGGATGATCATTATTATAAAAACAATAGTGTTTTCAATTGTTATTTAATCACTATGATACCCATTTGCTAACTCGTCAATGAAATCTCGATATGTTTTGATATCCATGATACCGCCGGCAAATAACCGTCTACAGATATCAGCTGCTTCATTAATTATTTCTGGAGAGTTATTTCCAGCTCGGAATCCTCCTACAAGAACTTCTAATCGTGATATATCATTGATAACACTATCAGGACAAGTGTTTCCAATCCTTGGATTTTGCAATCCACTTCCGCTATAACCAGCTGCTTCATCTAGTTTTTCTAAATCCGTTTCTTGTAAATAATCATCATTAGGTTCTTCTTGTTTTTTTTGTCTCCGTGTTGGTGTTTGACGTCGTTCTTCTAAATCATCATCATCATCAGGTGGTAGTTGTTGTTTTTTTTTGTCTTCTTGTTTGTCTACGTGTTGGTGTTTGACGTCGTTCTTCTAATTCTCGTTGTCGCTCTTCTATTTGTTCTCTTTTATAATTACTAATTCCCCTTTGAAATTCCTTGTATCCTATCTCATCCTTATTCAAACGACCAATCCCTTTATTTAGTTTATACAAATTATCGAACCAATCATTACTTGATATTCTATCATTTTTATACTCGTCCTTTAAAAAATCTTTTTTTGAATTATAGCTTTGAGCAGCAAAATTACCAAAGGCTTGATAATCCTTTGATTTCAATAAACTAGGTTTTTTTATTTCTATTTTAGCATGATCAGTAAATTTATTCAACAGAGAAACAGTCGTTTTTTTCGGATCAGTTTTTTCAGTTTGTTCAGTTTTCGCTGCTAGTTTTTCAAGTACAGAAATAAGACCCTCTTCCTTTCTTTTACCGTCAGGATCATCTCCCAGTATAGCACGCTCTACCCCTTTCGTTGCTGTGGTTACTGGTTTAAACAACTCTTCAGATCCCGCAGCAAAATCAGTTTGTACACTCTGTCGTTGTTGCAGTTTATTCCGTACAGGGTCACGAATTGGTACAAATCTCCTGATTGCATCTAATCGTTCGCGAGCCAATCGGGTTGTTAATGCTTCATTGACCATTATTTGAAATCAGAAACAGTTTTTTAATTGTAAAACACTTTTTCCCACTTTTGTTACATGTCGGATGATTTTTGATACGGTCATGGAAGTGTTATTTCATCGTGAGACACCTTCTATCAATGATGAGGAAAGTGTCCAAATTGTATATAAAATAAATAATACTGTCACTTTCCTCACTTTTTTGACATGTCGGATGATTTTTGATACGGTCATGGAAGTGTTATTTCATCCTATAACAGCTTCTATCAGTGATGGCGAAAGTGTCATAATTGTATATAAAATAATTAATACTGACAGTTTCGCCATTCTTTATTTGATCAATCTGACACATCGTCCATCGATTTTTGACATCTCCCTTGAGGGTCGGCTAAAAAAAATGAAGGTCGGTCACAATCAAAAAATGATAATGGTCGGGCAATCAATGGTCGGGTAATCAAAATTGTTCATTTTCTTGAATTAAGGCCCGTAGGTTTCTAATTTTAGAGTTGACTTCTTTTTTCAATTCGTATTCGTTACCTAATTCTTTTCGTATTCCTTCTACGATAGTATACAACGGGACGAACACACTGATGTCACTGGAAAATGAAAGAGAGTCTTTAATAGAATTCTGAATTCTTTTGATGAGTGCATACTTCTTGGGTAGCATATATTTGTTAGTGCTAACCCCGTATTCTATATCCTGAAAATCAGACACAATTTGATCAGGATTTAACCCATCTGATAGTTTGATATCCTGATTTTTCAATTTTGCTATTTCAACTATGATGCTATTCATGTTTTCAGAATTCATTATTCTATAAGAATGACATATCTCTAATTGAAAAATATGAAGCATTAGACATAACTAAATTGAACTTTTTGCCCCGTCTTTTTTGAAATAGCCGATCGATAAATCCCCTCTGCAACGAATCGTACTGAGGGTCCACAAATATCGAAATACTTACCGGCTTCATATAATGATTGAAATATTTTTTCTTCATTAGTTATTGTATTCAAAGATTTCACTGGTCTCGCCCTTTTGGAGCATTTCCCAGTCCTTCCAGATGAATTATTTTCACTATGTGTAACAACTCGTAAATTTGATATAGAATTATTCTTTGGATTAGAATCCTTGTGATCAATAACAAAACCATCCTCGATCAATCCATAAAAACATTCAAATATGAAACGATGATTGAGATAAAATTTCCTTCCAGCGCCAAACTTCAAATATCCATCAGAGTCATAATTTCTGATGGATTGTCCATTTTTTATTCTTTTATCATAATAACGCTTCAATTCCCTATATCGCTTACCACCACAATCAATACACAATTGTGATCTTCCCTTGACCCCAACCCCACATCGAATACAGGGTAACGGACCAAGACTTCCACGTCGAAAACTTTGCATATGATACCTACAGTATTCATTTTTTCTGCATGATTTGTTACACGGGGTTACATTTCCCATCATGAGCCATTTGCAGTGATTCATTATACATAAATCTTTCATTTAAATGCTTGTTTTATATATAGCATGAAGGAGTTCAAGAGATTGACTTCGAAAAATGCTAAATTCAATACCGATAGAGAGTTCAAGAGATTGTTGAAAATCAATCCTAGATTTAATCTCGATAGACCAAAAAAACGTCCAAGAGACGGAAACAAACGTAACAAACGTCCAAGAGACGGAAACATGAAAGAGTTTAAGAGATTATTAAAAATCAATCCTAGATTTAATCTCGATAGACCAAAAAAACGTAACAAACGTCCAAGAGACGGAAACATGAAAGAGTTTACGAGATTGTTGAAAATCAATCCTAGATTTAATCTCGATAGACCAAAAAAACGTCCAATAGACGGAAACAAACGTAACAAACGTCCAAGAGACGGAAACATGAGACAGTTTAAGAGATTATTGAAAATCAATCCTAGATTTAATCGCGATAGACCCAAAAAATGTAACAAACGTCCAAGAGACGGAAACATGAGATCACCATGGAAGGATGCTCAATTCAATCTTGATATAGTTTCTAATACACCCAAGAATAAAATTCTTGATAAATCCATCAGAAACTGTTTTAATGAATTCAAGCGTGATGGAGCATCTTATTGCTGGTCAACATTTCGAATTGATGGTGTTGTTGACGCTACCATGAATGATGAAAAAGCAGCAGTGATCATTTCACGTATTGGGGAAAAAAGTCATTTTTTCCGAATCAAATTCATTATCCGTGAGGATGGAAAATGGATTATTAGGGATAAATTTGAACCCATTCTCAGGGGCAAAAAAACTGTCACCGTGAATCAGGATTCAAAACCCGGAATTTTGACTGGATTTGATAAACCCTACTACGAAAGATCTTATCCTGTCACAGCAGTTGTTTACGGGATCTATCCGCTCAATGAAAAACCTGATATTTCAAAACTAGCACCCATGAAATATTCGACAGGGCTCAATTGTGTAGCAGGACGAATAATAGAACACTTCACAAATGCGTCCCGGGGAAATAAACTAACTGATCTAAGACGAAAAAAAATAACCGAGTAGGAGTTCACGGTAAAAGAGCATGGGGCAACAATTCAGGATATAACCAAATTAGAAACATCATTGAGATTTCCAATATCGGTAAGGACAATCACCGGTGAAGTATTAAAAGAACCGAAATATCAATCAAAAAAAGGAAACCCCATTGAAATTATTGATCATAACGCACACGCGTGGTCATCTGCAGTAACAATATTCCCACGGGATAGAACCGTAAAATATCTATCCCAAACCGAAGAGTTTTTTTCAGAGCAGAAATTATTTGATGCTATTTACCATTTGAGTAAAAACGATCCTGTGTCAGTGTGGCTATTTCATAGTACTTCAGACGAAGAATGCAAATTTGATCAGTTTGTAAGGCCTAACGGAGAATTATACCGTACTGAAGAGCTACATAATCAAATGAAACAACTAGCTAGTGAGTTTTCTGGGGGGGGAAATCGAAGATCAATTATTAGCAAACTGTTTCACAGTACCATCCATTGCAGCACATTTTGCAAGAAAGAAAAACGCGTGGAAACCAACACGAAGTGAGTTTTTATCAGATGTCAAATTGTCCTGTCTTGAATACAGCCACGGCGGATTATGGAACACAAAATACACCGCTGATACCGTTATTTCAGTTGATATGATTGCGTGTTATCCAGGAAGTTTTCTTGGGTATGGAGAGTGTGAGAAATATTTCAAACGATTTGGACACCCTACACACGAAATGACCCGTGTTGCTATTAATGGACCACTTCCTGATTTTGATTTAACCGGATTCGCTTGTGTAGTATCATTTGAAATGGCTACAGGACTTCATCCGTGTAGTTATCTTTGGATTGGTAAACACATGTCTGAAAAACACTGGATGCCAATAGTGTTATTACGGTATATGCTTGATTGTAAGATGTTAAAATCATTAATTGTCAGTGAAGCAATTATATCCTATCGAGCACAGAAATCAGTCTGGTTACCCCAACCTGATCTAGAAAAAATAATTAGCGAAGAGCGAAAACTGTTTCCTGATTTTAATGAACAACAAATCATGGATTGGTCCAAACAGTTATTTGAAATCAGAAACAATGAAGCAAAAAATCTTGGACGAAGAATAATCGGTAAATTTACCCAAGGTGGCAAAGATGATAATACGAAATATTCTTCACGATTGATTATAGACAATGCTGAATACGATTTTGTAATCACGGATTTAACGAATAAGGGCTTATATGTCAATCGTAAGGACGCATTTATGTCCGATGGAACCAAATTGGGTACAATTGTTACTTACACTGATGGATACCATCCGCAGTACACACATTTGAGAGCTTCTATGCTTGGTTATGCTTCTATTAATCTGTTTTCAATGATCAATAGATTTCCTACCACCGCAGTTAGAGTTGCTACTGACTCATTTTACATAAATAGCAAAATGGCTGATTTTAAGGCTACTGGCAACGAGAAAAGGGGGACATGGAGAATTAAGAAAGAAATGCTTCATGATTATATTCCATCAGCAGATGTTACCATTGAAAAAAATTACTTAGAAAGCAATCAGTGTTCAGAATTTTCTAGTGCATCAACGATTTCTGATCCAATCTGTAGATATAAAACAGTTTATTTAAACGGATGTGGCGGGTCAGGAAAAACAACCCGGGCAATTGAGTTATATCGTGTTTCCAAGTCAAACATGATTGTGCTAACACCAACACACAGACTTGCAAGAGAAATGATACAGAGAGGGGTAAATGCCTGCACTTATCATAGTTTCTTTAGATGGAAGGGAGATAAATGGACTCCTGAGCGCATGGGAGAGAAATTTATTCCTGAATTCATGATTTGGGATGAAATAGACACAGTGTCCGAAGATGTCTTAAAAATATTTCTTGAGTGGTTGTTATTGAAGAATACAAAAGTCGTCATGTGCGGTGATCACGGCCAACCACCACCATTTGTCGGTGCTTCCCCACATGAATGGCTAAAGGGTTTTGTAGACTATTATGAAGAAATTGATACTGATCATAGATCACTTGATGAAAAATTAAAAGAGTTTAAGAAATTAATTAGATTACAACCGGATGGAATCCAGTGTGAAATAGCCCGTGAAATAATTTCGGAAACTCCCATGAATGAGTTTTGGGAAGCGTGGAGACCAAATGATTTGATCATTGCAAGTAGAAAAATAGTCAGGGATACACTTCAGATGAAATTATTTGAATTGCATTAACAAAAATTTGCAACACTTCCAGTGCCCCTCTGTTATAGGCAATCGGATACACGAAAACAGAACATTGAAGTTGATATTCCAGGACAGAGTGAAAAGCAGATTCTCGTATTAAATGATATTGTGCTGGTTGATATCAATGTCGTTGAAGATGCATTGCGTGCTAATAAATCCCCATGGACGCTAGGATACGCAGCGACGATACATTCTTCACAGGGATTGACTATATCGGATACAATTGTTTGGATGGTAGATAATCGCATAGAATGGTCGAATTTGGTCTATCTTTCAGTATCCAGAGTACGAAAAATAAATCAGCTTCGAAGAATTGTCGTTGGCGAAGCCAGTGGCGATGATGAAATCATTGGCGATGATAATGATATTATTGATAAAAAACTCTCCGGTTACAAACAACAAGACAAAAAAAAACAACGAGAATTTGATATTGATGCTGAATTAATAATTGCGTTAAAGCAACAACAAAATAATCACTGCGCAAGTTGCAATTGTATAATGCGTTGGCAGTATTCGGATAAGGATCCTCGCCAATTCACCGTAGACAGAAAAAATAACAATCTCGGTCATGTCAGAAATAATGTGATGTTGACTTGTCTTGAGTGCAATAGACGCCGGGGTGCCAGCACCCTTGGTGCTAGTTAAGACCATGCGGTGGTAATTGAGTATCGTCAGGTATCACTTGCAGTTGTTGTCTAGTAAACCCACGCTGAGGGGCAGTTGAATCCAGTTTATAGATTGGAGGTCTACCCGTAGATCGTGTTATACTAGATATCTTGTGTGCAGTAACACTCCAAATAGGATCAGTAGCCCTTTTTGTGCCACCCTCAAGCTCTCCTGGTTCGTATAAGTACCTCACAATGACATTACTACCAAGAATTGGTTGGGAAACGCTAAAATCCTTTTGTGGTTTTTCAGGTATCGACTTCTTTTTAATCGCGTTGATAGGTTTCATGTTGATGGTTCTAGTAATCTCGTTATTCAGTGCGGTAACTACACCTGGTAATCTCTTAACCCATTCACGGGATCTTTTTTCTTGGATGAATTCTTTTGCGTATTGATATCCAAATAACCGTTCAGCAAGAGTCCGATTAAATCGTTCTACAATGGCCTGATCACGATGCAGTGCAGTATGCCCTCGTCTGATAGCGACATTGTGATATTTCATTGTAGATAACACTGCACCCTGAAATTCCTTGCCCGGATCAACTTGTAACAGATTTGGCCAGTGCAGAGGGCTCCTTCGATAAATCCTTTCAAATGCAGAAGCCACTTCAGTGGCTGATTTTGTTTTTAACGGTTCTGCTTCTTTGTATCGACTTGCAATATCAACTACAGTTAACGCATATTTGTAACCACGATCATGTTGCAGAAATAATATATCAGCCTGATGAACTTCATTAGGAAAGGTCACATCAAAATGCGAGAATTGAATTTGTTTAGGCGGTGGTAGATAAATTTGCCATAGTGCCTGTTTGGATAACCAATGAGCCGCAGTGGTTTTTTTCACTTTTGCGGCGCTAGCGAGTTTACTGATTGCAGCGTTACCCTTCCAGTATCCTCTTGGGGAATAATAAATAGATTCCATGTTGCTATTAATTACCAGCACCTAACATCAATTTGCTTTTCATTGCCGATTTTATCAAAAATGAAGCCAATTTTTCTTTGAAGGATTTATCAGGAATAGCATTTAACGCATGAATTAATTTCACATCTGCTAGATGCCTGTGTTGCAAATTGCTGCTTTTATAAGCAACATCATGAAGGTGACAGGCCTTATCAATAGCGTTTATTGGTTCCTCACCGGGTCGGGGCTGATTTTGATCATTGAGTCTGATATCAAGTCTTGTTCCCGGTCCACAATAACTATACCCTGGAAGGTGTTTTTCTCCGGGGTATTTTGCCCATGGGGTTCCAGGGAGTTCTGCTAATTTGGCAGCGATATCACCTCCTCGTTTTTTTTTAAAGGTTCCTTGGGTTCCTTGGGTTTAGAAACAAATCTAAATTTCTTTGTACTACACTGTACGCATTTACCAGAAAGCCCTGATCGGTTATTTTTAGTTGTAATCGTCGTCAAGTCATCTGTGCCAGTACGCGCCTTACACTTCACACAATATAGATCCATAATTTATGTATAGAGATATGAATATAATTGATTTTTCAGCGACTAAAACAAGAAAACCAGTGAAGCATCATGCAGCGCTACCAAACTCTATCCGCGCAATTATAATCGGGCCATCTGGATCCGGCAAGACGCAATTGTTGCTCAATTTAATAATGAGATGGATGAAGTGGGATAAGTTGTATTTAATTACCCCTAGCGTAGATGACCAACGATGCTATGAAGTGCTAAAAGATTTTAATGAAAACGCTTCAGAGATTGCCCGCGAGGATGTTATTGAATTTATAACCGATATTAACGAGGCACCATCAATAGAAGACCTTGATGGAAGTATCAACAATTTAGTTGTATACGACGATGTCATGTTAGATAAACAAAAAAATCCTGCTAGAATATTTTCCCGAGGCAGGCACAAAAACACGGATGTGATCTATGTCACTCAACGCTACACACAAATACCAAAAGTGATTCGCGATAATTGTAATGTGTTGTGTGTATTTAACGGCGTTGATACACATACGCTACGAAATATTTGGCAGACATGGTGTTCCGATATGGACTTCAATCAATTTAGAAATTTCTTTAGTCATGCTCAGTCTACCCCCCACGGATTTGTAACAATAAATTTACATGACCCTCGAACACGATATCGTATCGGACTGGATCAAATATTCGGTTAACCCATAGCAGCAGAGAGGGTGAGTGACAACGACGTTGTAGTCCCTTTTCCCAAAAAATCGATGGAGGATTTCATTAATTTCATTGATTTTTTTTTGGACCTAATCCATGAAACGATATCAGATTCACACACACATTTGGGCCTGATGTCATTGATTTCATTGTTTTTAAGCATGATTTCAGTGAAAACTTGTCTAAAAATGTTGTCCGGTTCACCCTCTCTGCTGCTGCTACCGTGTGAAGCGTTTATCGAAGTAGAAGGAGAATTGTACAATCAACTGATACTCCTACTGTACCAACACCATATCCAGTTGGTACTCAAGTCGGTTTTGTCAATAATGGTATTATGGCGCTATTTGAGAGCGCAAGATATATAATTGATGGAAGAAAGAATGAGTCTATAACACGCGATGTTGATGTGGCCACAACAATAATTGGTTTAGCAAGATATTCCGATGATTATACAAGATCGGCAGGCTCTTCTATGATGTTTGCAAAGTATACTAAAAATACTACTGGAAAAAATCAATTTGTTGTAAGACGACCAAGAAATCATGCTGGTTCTGCTGATCTTGATACCGAGAATATGATTATAAATACTGATGATAATTTCAACCTAGGAGCTGCAACACGCATATCAATGTTGCAAGGACAGCGTAAATCATTTTTATGCACGATTCCACTACATCATATATTTGGATTCTGCAGAAATGTCCGAAAAGTTATCTATGGAGCAAAGCATACAGTAGTACTCGTGCGAAAAACTAATGATAATGACGCAATTTGGAGGATTCCTGCGGATAACGCAAATCCAAATGCTGACGCCAGTAAAGTCATTTTAACAAAACTATCAATATGGATGCCAATAATGACTCCATCACTCACCGCAGAAGAACGATTACTATCGTTTATGAATACAGAAGGAAAATCATTACTAAGTTGGCTAATAATAACAACATATACTAAGCAATCAGCTGTTAACGGCATATATTTACATGGAATCTGGCATCACAACAAGGTGTTTCAGCTCCACGTCATATATGTATTGCGTTCCAGGATACAGCGAGAGTTGGTTCACAATTACACAGCCATATGATCTTTGATCAATTAGGTGTTACCGATGTCTCACTGAGAATAAATGGTCAACAGGAATCATCCGAGGATATAAAACTTCGTCTGTTGTCGTATATGGGACGCGATCAAAACGTTGACACTTGTCTGCAAATATCTCAGTTTGACTTTAGGAATATATATATATCCGATCTATGACTTTTAGCTGGAATATCTTGATTTAGCAAGACAATCTGTCGTTGACATACATTTTAGAGCTAATATACTTCGTGGTGTTATCCCCGAATACAGAGCAATTGCTGTCATCCTCGACAAATCAATGTTACTTGAAGGTGTTGGTGGACGAATGAGAGTAATCTATGCACCAGTGGAAAATATGTAATTGAAAATCATAGATTTTTCCAATGTAGCAAATCTATTATTAATGTCATATAGTCATGTTAGTGTTACGTTAACCCCTAGTCAAATTAAAAAATTGCAATTGGAATCAGCTAAAATATGTGGAATCACGATATTGATGAAAAACAATCAGATGTCTGGTGGTCAGAATAAATTGTCGCTGACAACTCGTCAGATAAAACACTTCAATAATGCTTTCAAAGATAAAAAGATAAAAAGGGTGTTCAGATCACACTCTGCAGTTGCGATCAAAAACATGATAACATCAGGTGGTATATTTCCACTTTTCGCTGCGTTACCAGCACTAATTGCGGCAGCGGCCCCAACGGTAGCTAAAGCGGCAGCGTTAGGATGCGTTGGTACCGCGGCATGGATGGCACTAAAGAAAGCTACCGGGCAGGGATATAAAAAAAACGAGGAAAGGGTCTAAGAATAGGAGGAACCCCGTATTCATGGTACACCGGAAAAGGCCTGAGAATATGAACAGTTTATTAACAACAATAGTTCCTGTGTCAAATTTTGATTTACTCGATGCTGCTAAAAATAATTAGCGATACAAACCTAGAGGTGTCTTTATGAGAGATCAGCTGCCGGTACTACCAAAAAACGTTGAAACCGGTATTATTAATTTCGATAACAACACCGGATCTAGAACCCACTGGGTTGCATACACAATTGATCCGAGTGCAATCGTCTATTTTGATTCATATGGGTTAGCAACGCCTAAAGAATTTACGCGTTATATACAACAATTAAAAAATTTTCATAAAATGAAGATTTGGTATTCCACGCTACAAACACAACAACAAAATGATACACCAATATGCGGCATAGAAGTATTAAATGTACTTAACGCGTTATCATCATCGAGAAAACCACCTCATCAGGTCGTAAATGAATATACGAGTAATCATACTTTAGAGAGAAATAATATAAAATAACATGGTCGATATTTGGGGACGATCTATGTCAATGTTGAAAAACCCGGTGTTGTTGGATCCGCAGCCGGTGATGTAAAACAAATAGTCGAATAAGAAATAACTGAGATGTTGAATTTAGCAAGTGTTGATCCCAATGAAATAGTTGTATTTCAAGATCGTCAGGGTAAATTGAAAACGAGTAATATTTCTCTTGATGATATGTTAGTTAGACGACGCAACGCAGTAAAAGATAATATCGCGTAGTTCTCAGCGATGGTACTTGTTTATGATTCCGTGATGTCAAAATTAGAAAAACAACATGAGTATAATAACAATGACAACACAGCAAGAACTACTTCAACGAATAGCGGAGAACACAACCCCGGTGAAAACCAGCATGATCTCAATAACATCAACCAATCCTGAATTCATTGTGAATTTCCTTACTCCGATTCCCGTGAAGGAGAGAGCGTTAGCAAAATTACGAGTCTATCACAGTTGGCCTAATATTAGATCAGCACATTTCGGTGGTCAGCAACCAAATAATTCCTTGGTGTTTGCGAGTAAGTAAAAACCCGATGATACTCCAGACTGGAACGTTGTTTCGCTACCATCTGGTTCCTACCAAATCGAATAAATCAATAACGAATTTCAGCGTAGAATAAAATCAATTACTGGAAAAGAATCGAAAATCGCTATAACGGTACATGAACCTACACTATTGATAAATAAACTCAACCGTGTATGCCGTAGACATCTATCTGACCTCAATCAGAACTATATTAGGATGGCCTGAAAAAAATTCCTCCACGTGAGCCACAAAAATCTGATTATACCACGGATAAACAATCATTCCATGCAATTACCACATCATATCGAGAACACCTCCTCGATATAAAAAAGTCATCACTACCCGGTAGTTGTTTTAATTTTGTTGATCAGAATTCCGCGTTTTGGAGATTTAAAGTTAGACAGAATCCAGAATCAATTATATATATATATATATATATATATATATATATATATATATATATATATATATATATATATATATATATATATATATATATATATATATATATATATATATATCATCACAGAATTATTGAATACTTTAGAGAGATCAATCAAGAACACAGTCAACAACTACAACGACTACAATAGGCTTTCAATGAGTCTAATCGGAATGAAATCATTAAACGAATTGAAATATTAAATGAACTTATATCCGACATGGAATATATCAACCATCGAGGAATTCAAGTAATAATTGATCATAACGATGACAACATTAATTTCTATAAACGAAATTTTCTAATTGTATATAATATAACAGAAGCCGATCTACCGAATTTCAAGTTTTCTGGGTATAAAGCAAACGACCTAAAAAAAATCCATTAATAATTTTATCAATGAAAAGTTTACTATGATATTCACAGCATGGAGACAATAACACAAGTGTTCAACTATCCTCAAACATAATAATGACCCAGATGGTGGAGGTAGGCATATCGAATAATTTAGTATGTGATCCTATCGAAGGAAGCCATCAAATAAATCTAGAGCAATCAAACAAAGCTCAGCAGGGATATATTTTATATTCATTTGCACCGACAGATCCACCAGGATTTCTTATCATTGAAGATCCAACTAATCCAGTCTATATGCGATGTCATAATGATTCGTTCACGAAAATTAATTTCAGATTCACTGACCAATCCAATAATCTCATTGATCTTCGAGGTCAGGTCAAAAAAAATTAGTCTATTTGTGAAATCATAACTGCTAGTGTTAACCCCATAGTAGCATTGGGGAAGCGACAAAGACTTTGACGTTCTTTTTTATTCTAGTTTGCCAAATGTTCGATTCTATAAAGCATTTTGGAGAAAGCCTTGGTTTGCCAAATTGACGCTTATAAAAGATACTCTGTTCGCCACCTCTGCTGCTCATTTTGCCTTCGTTCAACCTGACAGAGGAAGATCAAACGAAGTTTAAGCCTCTGACACATAGATTCATGCGATATTTCATTCCAATGAGGAATGTAATATTTTAAAAAGTAAAATTTAATCAAAGCAAACAGGAAGAGGGAGAAATAGTGGACAGATTTCGTACATCTATATATGTATTAGCAGATAATTGTCATATCGGGTGACTACATAATGAAATGTGCAGAGATCGACTTGTAGTTGGACCGAGAGATTCAAACTTATCAGAATAATTGCAATTAGATGCGAATCTAACTTTAGAATCTTCCGTTAGGCAAGCTCTACAAAATGAGACTCTGCAAAAGCAACAATCAACGAAGTGTACATCAAATGACTGAAATGGATGCTGTAAAATCGTCCTCACTGAAATATTGGAAATACTAACATACATTTCCAAATGCTCAACAAAACAACGTCAGCAGAAAAGAATGCATGAGATGTGGAAAGAAAAGAAATCATTCTCGAGACCAATGTTCAGCAAAAGAAGCAGAATGCCATAAGTGTAAGAAGAGAGGACACTATGCAAAAAGATGGGTCAACCATTGATAACGCGGGTGAGATTGAACAACGCTACACTTTGCTGGAATCAAACAATGCATTCAGTGTTCAAGACATATTTGTTGTGAAGGGACTGAATCAGGAACTCTTTTGTAGGCCCGCGATTCAGGCTCTTAAGAGTTTCGAACAGATAAATATATCCTCCGTAAATGCCTCAGATACAACTCACAAAATACAAGCAAAATTTAAGATAAGTTCATACATTTAGATAGGGACTATCGCGAGAAATATCCAAATTTGTTTTAAGGTCTAGGCAAAACAAAATGTTTCTAAAACACAACTCTGTACACTAATGCAAAACCTTATGCCTTATCTACAACAAGAAAGATTCCTATCCCTTTATTAAATAAAGTTGAAGAGGCGTTTGACAGAATGTAAAAAAAGGCGGATTATTTCAAACGTAGATGAGCCCACTGAGTGGTGAGCTGCAATGGATGTTGTTCCAAAACCAAACGGTAAGGTAAGAATTTGCGAGATAGAGATACACTGAATGAATCGGTTAAAATAGAAAACCATCCACTACATCAGCTGAAGAATCCCTTGCAAAACTAGCAGGTGCAACGTTTTTCACCAAACTTGAGGCAAACTCGGGCTTTTGGCAGACAAACCTGTCAGAAGATTTACGTTGCCTTACAACTTTCACTGCTTTTGGTAGATTTTATATTAATCGCCTTCATTTGGGATCAGTTCTGCGCCTGAAATTTTTCATAAAAGGATTTCAGAAACCTGACGGAGGACTGTGACACATGAACGATGTTCTTGTTTCGGGGAAACGCAGAAGATGCATGACGAAAGATTAGAAATGGTCCTGAAATCAATTCGAAAGGTCGGCGTCACTTTGAACGCTGAAAAGTGTGAATTTCCGATACCATCCATAAGGTTTCTTGGGTATATTGTTGACGTAAATGGTTTCCGACCTGATCAAACAAAAATGGAAGCTAATCTGAAATGAAAACACCGAAGTGCGTAACAGTGATTTCTCGATATGGCAAATCAGCTTTCCAAATTTAGTCAAAATGTGGCAGAAAAATCGGAACCATTACATGAGCGTTTGAAAGGTAAACACTCGTGGACTTGGGGTCCAGATCAAGAACAATCTTTTAGAGATATCAAGCAAGAAATGATATCTTCACCTACTTTAGCACATTATGATTCATATAGCAAAATATTTGTATCTGCAGATGCATCTTCATTTGGACTAGGTGCTGTGCTACGGCTGAAGTACGGTTACGAGATATGTCAGAAATCGAACAACGCTATGCTCAAAAAGAAAAGTAGGCCCTTGCAATCACTTGGGCTTGTGAACGCTTTAATAGTTATTCAAACTTGCAACTGACCATAAACCATTAGCACCACTAATCAGCACAAAAATCTTTGGGAGATTTACCCCCTAGAATTCAACGCTATAGAATGCGTTTGATGAGATTCAACTTTTGCAAAGTTCATGTTGCTGGCAAGAATCTACTGCTTATGCTCTATCCAGAGCACCTTTAACTTATTACTCTCAGAGCGACAGAGGCATTCAGGCTGAAACTAACGCCTACGTTGATTCGTACATATTTATTTGCCTGCATCAAATACTCGACTTGAACAAATAAAGTCTGAATATCTAAAGGATTCGATTTACAAACAACTTGTACAATTCTGTAAAACGTGGTAGCCAAAGAAATCCGCTATGGACGCAAAAAAATCTTTGTTAACTTAAATATTTATTTCTAGAATACAAGGTGAACATGAAAAATACGAAGGTACGGTAATGTGAACTAAGTACAAAATCATCCTAGAATTACAAAGTTCATAATAATTTAAAGTCCCGAATAAACCAAAACTGTACGCGATGACGTCTATATTATAGTACGGAGGGTGCTGATGTGCCAAAAGCAATGTGGTGCATCAAAGAATATTAATTCAGGCTTCAACACATTATAAATTATAAATTTCAGTGAAGATCTCTATCCAAGAATTGTCTTAGAGCACTTCTGAATTTTAAGAGAAACTGAACATTTGATATTCAGAAGCAATAAAATTCAGCCCAACTTGTCACAACATCATAAAGAAATTCAAGGTGCTAGATATTAAAGCTACTGATAAAATAATCAAATCCTCTCAGTAACAATATATATATATATATATATATATATATATATATATATATATATATATATATATATATATATATATATATATATATATATATTTTTCTACTTAAACTATGGTCATAATTAGCATTTAAAATATATTATTACCTAATGGAAAAGAACTTTCTACAAACAATAACCTGAATTATGTATAATCCACTTTGTAAATTCTAAAATCTGTACCCCAAAAACATTTATTGCTTCTATTAATAATAATACTGGTTTTAATCAGGTACATATAGAAAACAATAGTTTTGTATTAATTGTTTACAATGATTCTAATAAAAGAAATCAATTTCATTCAAGCAGAAATAAACTCAAAATAGGGCAAGGTAATTTCCAACGATTATAATGTTACATTGCAAGAGCATGTAATTTAAGAGAACTAAATGTTTAAAAATATATTTAACAACAAGATTAAATTCAATATACATAACACGTATGGTTCGCCAGTTTGCTTGTCCGGTCACGAGTAACGGAATGGTTAAATTGACCCCTTTCCCGATCACGGCGACATTAATTATGTCTCGTGGGTTCGTGTCTCCTGCTAGGACAGTGTGGCACTATGATAAAGTTTGCCAGGACTTTCCCGTTTCTCGGTGGTTCATACCTGAGGTTTCCTTGGATCATCCTCCACCACTTATTCTGACCGCTATATTTAGCATGTCATGTGCAAAATAATGGAATTTAACCCATTGAATCTGCATTATTGTTTATCTCCATGTCTCAGTAATCGGGCAAGGCACAAATTCTGATTGTGCTCGAGTCCTATTTACATTACTTGTCACTGCTATCTTTCTGCTCCTTCTATTCATGCGTCTTTGAAACTGATAGTTCTTAAAGCAAATCACTCAAAATGCTTGTCAAGTAAACGCCACCTGCAATTATCGCACCTATAGATTGTTGTGTCGCACGCATCACCAGTATATCTTCCATTTCATTTGCATTTTAATCAAATTAATTTTTCTGGAATCGAGTAATCTAGGCTAGTACTTCTATTTCATTTTACCGTAACAAAACTAGTACTTTCTGGAAAGATACAATAAAACGTGGGCGAGCAAATTCCGCACGTGAGCAAACATTCAGCTGTTGTAATCTTAACACCAAAACCTTTCTACCTTGTATATATTGGTGTTTCGTCTTTTCAGTCTCTATGATGGGCTTTTATTAATTAAAACGTTCCACCGTTCTCTCCCTCGTATCACAAGTTCATCTACAAAGTATATCGCCCATTATTCATAGGCTCATTATTAAGAAGCAGTAGATAGGGATAGGAGGGCATTCTAAGCGATCAGTTGGAGCTAGCGTCTGATGTAATAACGATTTAGGAGCTGACGATACATGATTATTTTATATCTTGATATCCAAATGATTTCATTGATAAATACATATGTAGGTTAGTTGTAAATTTCGGGACATATTTATCTGAATGTAATAGTTGGATAAACGAAGAATTCAAACTTCATCAATCGTACATCCCTAGGTAATTTAAAAATAATTTAAACGACTTGTAGGCAGTAGAAGCATATACCAGATCAACACAGTTTATCTTTTCACACACCATATTGTATATCTTTTCTTCCTTACAGCTCCTGATAAGCTATCTGTGTCCGTGGGAATTCACACAACGCAAAACATTACACTAAATGTATCAATATCAGGAAACACAAAAGGTCAACGTATCCGCATCACTGTGCATTCTTCTGAGGCAAGCAACACATCATTTAATCAGACTATAAACACGATAAACAGTAATAACACAGAGTTTATCTTTAATGCCACAGGCCTCCCTGGAACGTGTTTCAATGTATCGATTGTAGCGCTGAGTGTTGACGACACACCTAGTGAGAGCGTTGTACCGCAACCTGTATGTTACGGTGAGTATTCCACTTAATATATTCCACTTAATATATTCTTCTTACACATGTGTTCTTCCACACGTCGTCATTGTAGTAGCAATCGCGCTCACTATCCTCTCATAGCAGTACGTTTGACTGTTATACCGACATCGAAAGCGCAATTTACACCTAGCTGAAGGCATCAAGGCTTAAGCCACTTCGAGTATTCGTGATGCTCTGAGTATTTGAGTGTTTCTGATTTCATTCCAAGTTCCATCTCAATCTATACCGGTATATACCAATTTATGGTTTGACTTTGTTGTCCATGTTATAGAAATATATTGTTTCCTGTCTGTATCTTGTTTCTCCCGAATAGGGTTTCGAAAGCTACAGTAGTTCTAATTGGAAAAGATGCATATGTTTAAAACTGTTGAGATTCCCATAGGTTCTGTCTTAACGTTTACACCCATGCTCCAAATAGTTAGTGTTTGTCGCGCTGATGAAAGACTCAGAACTAATAATATTATCATATGAAGCGTTAGCCAGATGTGCATTATTGCAGTATAAATTAAGATCCCTTCTTTTAAACTGATTCACAGAGATGCCGACATTGCCTATCCTAGACTGTGGTGGAGGTCAATGAATTATAAACCGGTTGTTCTCAAGTCTTCTATTGGACGCTAGCCTATTTGAGGCATTCCTCTTATCTTAATTTTGTGTGATCTTCAAATAAAAAACAAAACGAGTTAAAGACAACAATATTTGTCAACTAAAACAAAACATTAGTTTTCTAGAACATAAGGTCAACATAAAAAACAAGACGTTAAGGTAATGTGAATTAAATACCAAAATAATTCAACAATTACAGACAAAGTTCCTAATAATTTAAAGTCCCGATTAAAACTCAGCAAAGGTCCAGAAAAAATTCTAAACTGATAGCGATGGCGTCTATATTATAGTTATGAGGGTGCTGATGTGCCAGCAGCAATTTGGTGCATCACAGAAATATTAATTCTGGTTTAAATACATTATAAATTTTAGTAAAAGGTTTCAGTCCAAGAATTGTCTTAGAGAACCTCTGTATTTCAAGAGAAACCAATCACTTGAATTGAATAATAAGAATAAATAATAATCAGCTCAACTGTTCACAACATCATATACAATTTCAAGGTGCTAGAGCTTAAAGCTACTGATAAAATCCTCAATTCCTCTCAGTAACACTATATATATATATATATATATATATATATATATATATATATATATATATATATATGTATAAAGTTCTCTACTTAACCTCTGGTCACATTTAGCATTTTAAAATGTATCATTATCTAAAGGAAAACATCTTTCTAGAATGATCCTGTAGCTTACAAAAAATAACTTGATTTATGTATAATCGACTTTGTAAATTTCAAAACCTACACCTATAAAACTTGTATTTCTTCTATTAATAATAATACTGATTTTAAACAACTACACAGAGACAACAATATAGTTATGCATGAGTTGTTTAGAATGATTCAATTGAAAGAAATCAATTTGGATCTGTAGTGTAAGCCTTAATCCAATTAGCTTGAAATATCACTTGATAGTAAATGTAATCAGATAACACACAATGGACTAAAATTCTTACACACCAACAGCTGCTTTATTTTATACATTCACTAGGATTTAAGTTCCATTGCAAATATACTCTCAGGGCAGACTTCGCTCCCCTTCCAAGCTTTAATGATGTCTTGTATTGAATAAATTCCACATTACGAATTCTACAGTTATTCTTCATTAACAAATAACATTACATGGTGGCAGCGGTGAAACACAGGATTGAAATTATCAGAGTTGAAGAAGGCTTCATTTCAGTTAACAAATCCATACAAATTTGACTTTTCGATACCTGAAACTTGGGAAACGTGGTTTCAGCGCTTTGAACGCTTTCGTCAAGCATCTGGACTTTGCGAAAAGAGGAAGAAATTCAAGTGAAAACCTTGATTTATTCCATGGGAAGTCAGGCTGATGACATTTTGTCTTCGTTCAACCTGGCAGAGGAAGATCAAAAGAAGTTTAAGCCTGTGACAGATAGATTCGTGCGATATTTCATTTAAAAGAGGAATGTAATATTTGAAAGAGAAAAAATTTAATCAAAGGAAACAGGAAGAGGGAAAAATAGTGGACAGTTTTGTTACAGCTATATATGTGTTAGCTGATAATTGTCATATCGGGTGGCTACATAATGAAATGTGCAGAGATCGACTTGTAGTTGGACTGCGAGATTCGAAACAATCAAAACAATTGCAGTTAGATGCGAATCTAACTTTAGAATCTGCCATTAGTCAAGCTCTACAAAATGAGGCTCTGCAAAAGCAAAAAACAACGATACGAGTAAGTGTAGAACGAATGACTGAAATGGATGCTGTAAAATCGTCTTCACTGAAATATTGGAAACAGAAACATACATTTCCAAATGCTCAACAAACCGATGTCAGCAGAAAAGGATGCATGAGATGCGGAAAGAAAGGAAATCATTCTCGAGAGCAATGTTCAGCAAAAGAAGCAGAATGCCATAAGTGTAAGAAGAGAGGACACTATGCAAAAAGATGGGTCAACCATTGATAACGCGGGTGAGATTGAACAACGCTACACTTTGCTGGAATCAAACAATGCATTCAGTGTTCAAGACATATTTGTTGTGAAGGGACTTAATCAGGAACTCTTGGGTAGGCCCGCGAGTCAGGCTCTTAAGAGTTTCTAACAGATAAATATATCCTCCGTAAATGCCTCAGATACAACTCACAAAATACAAGCAAAATTCAAGATAAGTCCATACATTTAGATAGGGACTATCGCGAGAAATATCCAAATTTGTTTAAAGGTCTAAGGAAAACAAAATGTTTCTATAACACAACTCTGGACACAAATGCCAAGCCTTATGCCTTATCCATCCCAAGAAAGGTTCCTATCCCTTTATTAAATAAAGTTGAAGACGAGATGGATAAAATGGAAAAAATGGGGGTTATTTCAAACGTAGATGAGCCCAATTGAGTGGTGCGCTGCAATGGATGTTGTTCCAAAACCAAACGGTAAGGTAAGAATTTGCGTCCATCTAACTACACTGAATGAGTCGGTTAAAATAGAAAACCATCCACTACATCATTTGAAGAATTCCTTGCAGAACAAGCAGGTGCAAAGTTTTTCACCAAACTTGATGCAAACACGGGCTTTTGGCAGATAAACCTGTCAGAAGATTCACGCCGCCTTACAACTTTCATTACTTCTTTTGGTAGGTTTTATTTTAATCACCTTCCTTTTGGGATCAGTTCTGCGCCTGAAAGTTTTCGAAAAAGGATGTCAGAAACATGACGGAATACTCTGTCATATGGACGATGTTTTTGTTTTTGGGGAAACGCAGAAACTGCCTGACGAAAGACTAGAAATGGTCCTGAAATTAATTCAAACGACTGGCGTCACTTTGAACGCTGAAAAGTGTGAATTTTCGATACCATCCATAAGGTTTCTTGGGTATATTGTTGACGTAAATAGTTGCCGACCTGATCCAGAAAATGTCAAAGCTATAACTGAAATAGAAACAACGAAATGCGTAACAGAGATTTCTCGGTATGGCAAATCAGCTTGGCAAATTTTGTCAAAATGTGGCAGAAAAATAAAAACTATTACGTGAGCTCTTGAAAGGTAAACACTCGTGGACTTGGGGTCCAGATCAAGAACAAGCTTTTAGAGATATCAAGCAATAAATGATATCTTCACCTACTTTAGCACATTATGATTCATATAGAAAAATAGCTGTATCTGCAGATGCATCTTCATTTGGAATATATGCTGTGCTACGGCAGAAGTGCGGTAGAACCCTGAGACCAGTGGCATTCGCGTCATGAGGTATGTCAGAATCCGAGCAGCGCTATGCTCAAATAGAAAAGTAGGCCCTTGGAATCACTTGGGCTTGTGAACGCTTTAGTAGCTATTTAATTGGGTCACAATTCAAACTTGCAACTGACCATAAACCATTAGCACCATTAATCAGCACAAAAATCTTTGGGAGATTTACCCCCTAGAATTCAACGCTATACATGTTGCTGGCAAGAATCTACTGCTTATGCTCTATCCAGAGCACCTTTAACTTATTACTCTCAGAGCGACAGAGACATTCAGGCTGTAACTAACGCCTACGTTAATTTCGTACATATTTATTTGCCTGCATCAAATACTCGACTTGAAAAAATAAAGTCTGAATATCTAAAGGATTCGATTTGCAAACAACTTGTACAATTCTGTAAAACGTGGTAGCCGGAGAAATCCGCTATGGACGCAAAAAAATTCTTTGTTAACTTAAATAAATATTTATTTCTAGAATACAAGGTGAACATGAAAAATACGAAGGTACGTTAATGTGAACTAAATACAAAATCATCCTAGAATTACAAAGTTCATAATAATTTAAAGTCCCGAATAAACCAAAACTGTACGCGATGACGTCTATATTATAGTACGGAGGGTGCTGATGTGCCAAAAGCAATGTGGTGCATCAAAGAATATTAATTCAGGCTTCAACACATTATAAACTTCAGTGAAGATCTCTATCCAAGAAATGTCTTAGAGCACTTCTGAATTTTAAGAGAAACTGAACATTTGATATTCAGAAGCAATAAAATTCAGCCCAACTTGTCACAACATCATAAAGAATTTCAAGGTGCTAGATATTAAAGCTACTGATAAAATAATCAAATCCTCTCAGTAACAATATATACATATATATATATATATATATATATATATATATATATATATATATTTCTCTACTTAAACTATGGTCATAATTAGCATTTAAAATATATTATTACCTAATGGAAAAGAACTTTCTACAAACAATAACCTGAATTATGTATAATCCACTTTGTAAATTCTAAAATCTGTACCCCAAAAACATTTATTGCTTCTATTAATAATAATACTGGTTTTAATCAGGTACATATAGAAAACAATAGTTTTGTATTAATTGTTTACAATGATTCTAATAAAAGAAATCAATTTCATTCAAGCAGAAATAAACTCAAAATAGGGCAAGGTAATTTCCAACGATTATAATGTTACATTGCAAGAGCATGTAATTTAAGAGAACTAAATGTTTAAAAATATATTTAACAACAAGATTAAATTCAATATACATAACACGTATGGTTCGCCAGTTTGCTTGTCCGGTCACGAGTAACGGAATGGTTAAATTGACCCCTTTCCCGATCACGGCGACATTAATTATGTCTCGTGGGTTCGTGTCTCCTGCTAGGACAGTGTGGCACTATGATAAAGTTTGCCAGGACTTTCCCGTTTCTCGGTGGTTCATACCTGAGGTTTCCTTGGATCATCCTCCACCACTTATTCTGACCGCTATATTTAGCATGTCATGTGCAAAATAATGGAATTCAACCCATTGAATCTGCATTATTGTTTATCTCCATGTCTCAGTAATCGGGCAAGGCACAAATTCTGATTGTGCTCGAGTCCTATTTACATTACTTGTCACTGCTATCTTTCTGCTCCTTCTATTCATGCGTCTTTGAAACTGATAGTTCTTAAAGCAAATCACTCAAAATGCTTGTCAAGTAAACGCCACCTGCAATTATCGCACCTATAGATTGTTGTGTCGCACGCATCACCAGTATATCTTCCATTTCATTTGCATTTTAATCAAATTAATTTTTCTGGAATCGAGTAATCTAGGCTAGTACTTCTATTTCATTTTACCGTAACAAAACTAGTACTATCTGGAAAGATACAATAAAACGTGGGCGAGCAAATTCCGCACGTGAGCAAACATTCAGCTGTTGTAATCTTAACACCAAAACCTTTCTACCTTGTATATATTGGTGTTTCGTCTTTTCAGTCTCTATGATGGGCTTTTATTAATTAAAACGTTCCACCGTTCTCTCCCTCGTATCACAAGTTCATCTACAAAGTATATCGCCCATTATTCATAGGCTCATTATTAAGAAGCAGTAGATAGGGATAGGAGGGCATTCTAAGCGATCAGTTGGAGCTAGCGTCTGATGTAATAACGATTTAGGAGCTGACGATACATGATTATTTTATATCTTGATATCCAAATGATTTCATTGATAAATACATATGTAGGTTAGTTGTAAATTTCGGGACATATTTATCTGAATGTAATAGTTGGATAAACGAAGAATTCAAACTTCATCAATCGTACATCCCTAGGTAATTTAAAAATAATTTAAACGACTTGTAGGCAGTAGAAGCATATACCAGATCAACACAGTTTATCTTTTCACACACCATATTGTATATCTTTTCTTCCTTACAGCTCCTGATAAGCCATCTGTGTCCGTGGGAATTCACACAACGCAAAACATTACACTAAATGTATCAATATCAGGAAACACAAAAGGTCAACGTATCCGCATCACTGGGCATTCTTCTGAGGCAAGCAACACATCATTTAATCAGACTATAAACACGATAAACAGTAATAACACAGAGTTTATCTTTAATGCCACAGCCCTCCCTGGAACGTGTTTCAATTTATCGATTGTAGCGCTGAGTGTTGACGACACACCTAGTGAGAGCGTTGTACTGCAACCTGTATGTTACGGTGAGTATTCCACTTAATATATTCTTCTTACACATGTGTTCTTCCACACGTCGTCATTGTAGTAACAATCGCGCTCACTATCCTCTAATAGCAGTACGTTTGACTGTTATACCGACATCGAAAGCGCAATTTACACCTAGCTGAAGGCATCAAGGCTTAAGCCACTTCGAGTATTCGTGATGCTCTGAGTATTTGAGTGTTTCTGATTTCATTCCAAGTTCCATCCCAATCTATACCGGTACATACCAATTTAAGGTTTGAGCTGATACACATTTCATGATTGGTTTGACTTTGTTGTCCATGTTATAGAAATATATTGTTTCCTGTCTGTATCTTGTTTCTCCCGAATAGGGTTTCGAAAGCTACAGTAGTTCTAATTGGAAAAGATGCATATGTTTAAAACTGTTGAGATTCCCATAGGTTCTGTCTTGACGTTTACACCCATGCTCCAAATAGTTAGTGTTTGTCGCGCTGATGAAAGACTCAGAACTAATAATATTATCATATGAAGCGTTAGCCAGATGTGCATTATTGCAGTATAAATTAAGATCCCTTCTTTTAAACTGATTCACAGAGATGCCGACATTGCCTATCCTAGACTGTGGTGGAGGTCAATGAATTATAAACCGGTTGTTCTCAAGTCTTCTATTGGACGCTAGCCTATTTGAGGCCTTCCTCTTATCTTAATTTTGTGTGATCTTCAAATAAAAAACAAAACGAGTTAAAGACAACAATATTTGTCAACTAAAACAAAACATTAGTTTTCTAGAACATAAGGTCAACATAAAAAACAAGACGTTAAGGTAATGTGAATTAAATACCAAAATAATTCAACAATTACAGACAAAGTTCCTAATAATTTAAAGTCCCGATTAAAACTCAGCAAAGGTCCAGAAAAAATTCTAAACTGATAGCGATGGCGTCTATATTATAGTTATGAGGGTGCTGATGTGCCAGCAGCAATTTGGTTCATCACAGAAATATTAATTCTGGTTTAAATACATTATAAATTTTAGTAAAAGGTTTCAGTCCAAGAATTGTCTTAGAGAACCTCTGTATTTCAAGAGAAACCAATCACTTGAATTGAATAATAAGAATAAATAATAATCAGCTCAACTGTTCACAACATCATATACAATTTCAAGGTGCTAGAGCTTAAAGCTACTGATAAAATCCTCAATTCCTCTCAGTAACACTATATATATATGTATAAAGTTCTCTACTTAACCTCTGGTCACATTTAGCATTTTAAAATGTATCATTATCTAAAGGAAAACATCTTTCTAGAATGATCCTGTAGCTTACAAAAAATAACTTGATTTATGTATAATCGACTTTGTAAATTTCAAAACCTACACCTATAAAACTTGTATTTCTTCTATTAATAATAATACTGATTTTAAACAACTACACAGAGACAACAATATAGTTATGTATGAGTTGTTTAGAATGATTCAATTGAAAGAAATCAATTTGGATCTGTAGTGTAAGCCTTAATCCAATTAGCTTGCAATATCACTTGATAGTAAATGTAATCAGATAACACACAATGGACTAAAATTCTTACACACCAACAGCTGCTTTATTTTATACATTCACTAGGATTTAAGTTCCATTGCAAATATACTCTCAGGGCAGACTTCGCTCCCCTTCCAAGCTTTAATGATGTCTTGTATTGAATAAATTCCACATTACGAATTCTACAGTTATTCTTCATTAACAAATAACATTACATGGTGGCAGCGGTGAAACACAGGATTGAAATTATCAGAGTTGAAGAAAGCTTCATTTCAGTTAACAAATCCATACAAATTTGACTTTTCGATACCTGAAACTTGGGAAACGTGGTTTCAGCGCTTTGAACGCTTTCGTCAAGCATCTGGACTTTGCGAAAAAGAGGAAGAAATTCAAGTGAAAACCTTGATTTATTCCATGGGAAGTCAGGCTGATGACATTTTGTCTTCGTTCAACCTGGCAGAGGAAGATCAAAAGAAGTTTAAGCCTGTGACAGATAGATTCGTGCGATATTTCATTTAAAAGAGGAATGTAATATTTGAAAGAGAAAAATTTAATCAAAGGAAACAGGAAGAGGGAAAAATAGTTGACAGTTTTGTTACAGCTATATATGTGTTAGCTGATAATTGTCATATCGGGTGGCTACATAATGAAATGTGCAGAGATCGACTTGTAGTTGGACTGCGAGATTCGAAACAATCAAAACAATTGCAGTTAGATGCGAATCTAACTTTAGAATCTGCCATTAGTCAAGCTCTACAAAATGAGGCTCTGCAAAAGCAAAAAACAACGATACGAGCAAGTGTAGAACGAATGACTGAAATGGATGCTGTAAAATCGTCTTCACTGAAATATTGGAAACAGAAACATACATTTCCAAATGCTCAACAAACTGATGTCAGCAGAAAAGGATGCATGAGATGCGGAAAGAAAGGAAATCATTCTCGAGACCAATGTTCAGCAAAAGAAGCAGAATGCCATAAGTGTAAGAGGAGAGGACACTATGCAAAAAGATGGGTCAACCATTGATAACGCGGGTGAGATTGAACAACGCTACACTTTGCTGGAATCAAACAATGCATTCAGTGTTCAAGACATATTTGTTGTGAAGGGACTTAATCAGGAACTCTTGGGTAGGCCCGCGAGTCAGGCTCTTAAGAGTTTCGAACAGATAAATATATCCTCCGTAAATGCCTCAGATACAACTCACAAAATACAAGCAAAATTCAAGATAAGTCCATACATTTAGATAGGGACTATCGCGAGAAATATCCAAATTTGTTTAAAGGTCTAAGGAAAACAAAATGTTTCTATAACACAACTCTGGACACAAATGCCAAGCCTTATGCCTTATCCATCCCAAGAAAGGTTCCTATCCCTTTATTAAATAAAGTTGAAGACGAGATGGATAGAATGGAAAAAATGGGGGTTATTTCAAACGTAGATGAGCCCAATTGAGTGGTGCGCTGCAATGGATGTTGTTCCAAAACCAAACGGTAAGGTAAGAATTTGCGTCCATCTAACTACACTGAATGAGTCGGTTAAAATAGAAAACCATCCACTACATCATTTGAAGAATTCCTTGCAGAACAAGCAGGTGCAAAGTTTTTCACCAAACTTGATGCAAACACGGGCTTTTGGCAGATAAACCTGTCAGAAGATTCACGCCGCCTTACAACTTTCATTACTTCTTTTGGTAGGTTTTATTTTAATCATCTTCCTTTTGGGATCAGTTCTGCGCCTGAAAGTTTTCGAAAAAGGATGTCAGAAACATGACGGAATACTCTGTCATATGGACGATGTTTTTGTTTTTGGGGAAACGCATAAACTGCCTGACGAAAGACTAGAAATGGTCCTGAAATTAATTCAAACGACTGGCATCACTTTGAACGCTGAAAAGTGTGAATTTTCGATACCATCCATAAGGTTTCTTGGGTATATTGTTGACGTAAATAGTTGCCGACCTGATCCAGAAAATGTCAAAGCTATAACTGAAATAGAAACAACGAAATGCGTAACAGAGATTTCTCGGTATGGCAAATCAGCTTGGCAAATTTTGTCAAAATGTGGCAGAAGAATAAAAACTATTACGTGAGCTCTTGAAAGGTAAACACTCGTGGACTTGGGGTCCAGATCAAGAACAAGCTTTTAGAGATATCAAGCAAGAAATGATATCTTCACCTACTTTAGCATATTATGATTCATATAGAAAAATAGCTGTATCTGCAGATGCATCTTCATTTGGAATATATGCTGTGCTACGGCAGAAGTGCGGTAGAACCCTGAGACCAGTGGCATTCGCGTCATGAGGTATGTCAGAATCCGAGCAGCGCTATGCTCAAATAGAAAAGTAGGCCCTTGGAATCACTTGGGCTTGTGAACGCTTTAGTAGCTATTTAATTGGGTCACAATTCAAACTTGCAACTGACCATAAACCACTAGCACCATTAATCAGCACAAAAATCTTTGGGAGATTTACCCCCTAGAATTCAACGCTATACATGTTGCTGGCAAGAATCTACTGCTTATGCTCTATCCAGAGCACCTTTAACTTATTACTCTCAGAGCGACAGAGACATTCAGGCTGTAACTAACGCCTACGTTAATTTCGTACATATTTATTTGCCTGCATCAAATACTGGACTTGAAAAAATAAAGTCTGAATATCTAAAGGATTCGATTTGCAAACAACTTGTACAATTCTGTAAAACGTGGTAGCCGGAGAAATCCGCTATGGACGCAAAAAAATTCTTTGTTAACTTAAATAAATATTTATTTCTAGAATACAAGGTGAACATGAAAAATACGAAGGTACGGTAATGTGAACTAAATACAAAATCATTCTAGAATTACAAAGTTCATAATAATTTAAAGTCCCGAATAAACCAAAACTGTACGCGATGACGTCTATATTATAGTACGGAGGGTGCTGATGTGCCAAAAGCAATGTGGTGCATCAAAGAATATTAATTCAGGCTTCAACACATTATAAATTTCAGTGAAGATCTCTATCCAAGAATTGTCTTAGAGCACTTCTGAATTTTAAGAGAAACTGAACATTTGATATTTAGAAGCAATAAAATTCAGCCCAACTTGTCACAACATCATAAAGAATTTCAAGGTGCTAGATATTAAAGCTACTGATAAAATAATCAAATCCTCTCAGTAGCAATATATATATATATATATATATATATATATATATATATATATATATATATATATATATATATATATATATATATTTCTCTACTTAAACTATGGTCATAATTAGCATTTAAAATATATTATTACCTAATGGAAAAGAACTTTCTACAAACAATAACCTGAATTATGTATAATCCACTTTGTAAATTCTAAAATCTGTACCCCAAAAACATTTATTGCTTCTATTAATAATAATACTGGTTTTAATCAGGTACATATAGAAAACAATAGTTTTGTATTAATTGTTTACAATGATTCTAATAAAAGAAATCAATTTCATTCAAGCAGAAATAAACTCAAAATAGGGCAAGGTAATTTCCAACGATTATAATGTTACATTGCAAGAGCATGTAATTTAAGAGAACTAAATGTTTAAAAATATATTTAACAACAAGATTAAATTCAATATACATAACACGTATGGTTCGCCAGTTTGCTTGTCCGGTCACGAGTAACGGAATGGTTAAATTGACCCCTTTCCCGATCACGGCGACATTAATTATGTCTCGTGGGTTCGTGTCTCCTGCTAGGACAGTGTGGCACTATGATAAAGTTTGCCAGGACTTTCCCGTTTCTCGGTGGTTCATACCTGAGGTTTCCTTGGATCATCCTCCACCACTTATTCTGACCGCTATATTTAGCATGTCATGTGCAAAATAATGGAATTTAACCCATTGAATCTGCATTATTGTTTATCTCCATGTCTCAGTAATCGGGCAAGGCACAAATTCTGATTGTGCTCGAGTCCTATTTACATTACTTGTCACTGCTATCTTTCTGCTCCTTCTATTCATGCGTCTTTGAAACTGATAGTTCTTAAAGCAAATCACTCAAAATGCTTGTCAAGTAAACGCCACCTGCAATTATCGCACCTATAGATTGTTGTGTCGCACGCATCACCAGTATATCTTCCATTTCATTTGCATTTTAATCAAATTAATTTTTCTAGAATCGAGTAATCTAGGCTAGTACTTCTATTTCATTTTACCGTAACAAAACTAGTGCTATCTGGAAAGATACAATAAAACGTGGGCGAGCAAATTCCGCACGTGAGCAAACATTCAGCTGTTGTAATCTTAACACCAAAACCTTTCTACCTTGTATATATTGGTGTTTCGTCTTTTCAGTCTCTATGATGGGCTTTTATTAATTAAAACGTTCCACCGTTCTCTCCCTCGTATCACAAGTTCATCTACAAAGTATATCGCCCATTATTCATAGGCTCATTATTAAGAAGCAGTAGATAGGGATAGGAGGGCATTCTAAGCGATCAGTTGGAGCTAGCGTCTGATGTAATAACGATTTAGGAGCTGACGATACATGATTATTTTATATCTTGATATCCAAATGATTTCATTGATAAATACATATGTAGGTTAGTTGTAAATTTCGGGACATATTTATCTGAATGTAATAGTTGGATAAACGAAGAATTCAAACTTCATCAATCGTACATCCCTAGGTAATTTAAAAATAATTTAAACGACTTGTAGGCAGTAGAAGCATATACCAGATCAACACAGTTTATCTTTTCACACACCATATTGTATATCTTTTCTTCCTTACAGCTCCTGATAAGCCATCTGTGTCCGTGGGAATTCACACAACGCAAAACATTACACTAAATGTATCAATATCAGGAAACACAAAAGGTCAACGTATCCGCATCACTGGGCATTCTTCTGATGCAAGCAACACATCATTTAATCAGACTATAAACACGATAAACAGTAATAACACAGAGTTTATCTTTAATGCCACAGCCCTCCCTGGAACGTGTTTCAATTTATCGATTGTAGCGCTGAGTGTTGACGACACACCTAGTGAGAGCGTTGTACTGCAACCTGTATGTTACGGTGAGTATTCCACTTAATATATTCCACTTAATATATTCTTCTTACACATGTGTTCTTCCACACGTCGTCATTGTAGTAGCAATCGCGCTCACTATCCTCTCATAGCAGTACGTTTGACTGTTATACCGACATCGAAAGCGCAATTTACACCTAGCTGAAGGCATCAAGGCTTAAGCCACTTCGAGTATTCGTGATGCTCTGAGTATTTGAGTGTTTCTGATTTCATTCCAAGTTCCATCTCAATCTATACCGGTACATACCAATTTATGGTTTGACTTTGTTGTCCATGTTATAGAAATATATTGTTTCCTGTCTGTATCTTGTTTCTCCCGAATAGGGTTTCGAAAGCTACAGTAGTTCTAATTGGAAAAGATGCATATGTTTAAAACTGTTGAGATTCCCATAGGTTCTGTCTTAACGTTTACACCCATGCTCCAAATAGTTAGTGTTTGTCGCGCTGATGAAAGACTCAGAACTAATAATATTATCATATGAAGCGTTAGCCAGATATGCATTATTGCAGTATAAATTAAGATCCCTTCTTTTAAACTGATTCACAGAGATGCCGACATTGCCTATCCTAGACTGTGGTGGAGGTCAATGAATTATAAACCGGTTGTTCTCAAGTCTTCTATTGGACGCTAGCCTATTTGAGGCCTTCCTCTTATCTTAATTTTGTGTGATCTTCAAATAAAAAACAAAACGAGTTAAAGACAACAATATTTGTCAGCTAAAACAAAACATTAGTTTTCTAGAACATAAGGTCAACATAAAAAACAAGACGTTAAGGTAATGTGAATTAAATACCAAAATAATTCAACAATTACAGACAAAGTTCCTAATAATTTAAAGTCCCGATTAAAACTCAGCAAAGGTCCAGAAAAAATTATAAACTGATAGTGATGACGTCTATATTATAGTTATGAGGGTGCTGATGTGCCAGCAGCAATTTGGTGCATCACAGAAATATTAATTCTGGTTTAAATACATTATAAATTTTAGTAAAAGGTTTCAGTCCAAGAATTGTCTTAGAGAACCTCTGTATTTCAAGAGAAACCAATCACTTGAATTGAATAATAAGAATAAATAATAATCAGCTCAACTGTTCACAACATCATATACAATTTCAAGGTGCTAGAGCTTAAAGCTACTGATAAAATCCTCAATTCCTCTCAGTAACACTATATATATATATGTATAAAGTTCTCTACTTAACCTCTGGTCACATTTAGCATTTTAAAATGTATCATTATCTAAAGGAAAACATCTTTCTAGAATGATCCTGTAGCTTACAAAAAATAACTTGATTTATGTATAATCGACTTTGTAAATTTCAAAACCTACACCTATAAAACTTGTATTTCTTCTATTAATAATAATACTGATTTTAAACAACTACACAGAGACAACAATATAGTTATGCATGAGTTGTTTAGAATGATTCAATTGAAAGAAATCAATTTGGATCTGTAGTGTAAGCCTTAATCCAATTAGCTTGAAATATCACTTGATAGTAAATGTAATCAGATAACACACAATGGACTAAAATTCTTACACACCAACAGCTGCTTTATTTTATACATTCACTAGGATTTAAGTTCCATTGCAAATATACTCTCAGGGCAGACTTCGCTCCCCTTCCAAGCTTTAATGATGTCTTGTATTGAATAAATTCCACATTACGAATTCTACAGTTATTCTTCATTAACAAATAACATTACATGGTGGCAGCGGTGAAACACAGGATTGAAATTATCAGAGTTGAAGAAGGCTTCATTTCAGTTAACAAATCCATACAAATTTGACTTTTCGATACCTGAAACTTGGGAAACGTGGTTTCAGCGCCTTGAACGCTTTCGTCAAGCATCTGGACTTTGCGAAAAGAGGAAGAAATTCAAGTGAAAACCTTGATTTATTCCATGGGAAGTCAGGCTGATGACATTTTGTCTTCGTTCAACCTGGCAGAGGAAGATCAAAAGAAGTTTAAGCCTGTGACAGATAGATTCGTGCGATATTTCATTTAAAAGAGGAATGTAATATTTGAAAGAGAAAAAATTTAATCAAAGGAAACAGGAAGAGGGAAAAATAGTGGACAGTTTTGTTACAGCTATATATGTGTTAGCTGATAATTGTCATATCGGGTGGCTACATAATGAAATGTGCAGAGATCGACTTGTAGTTGGACTGCGAGATTCGAAACAATCAAAACAATTGCAGTTAGATGCGAATCTAACTTTAGAATCTGCCATTAGTCAAGCTCTACAAAATGAGGCTCTGCAAAAGCAAAAAACAACGATACGAGCAAGTGTAGAACGAATGACTGAAATGGATGCTGTAAAATCGTCTTCACTGAAATATTGGAAACAGAAACATACATTTCCAAATGCTCAACAAACCGATGTCAGCAGAAAAGGATGCATGAGATGCGGAAAGAAAGGAAATCATTCTCGAGACCAATGTTCAGCAAAAGAAGCAGAATGCCATAAGTGTAAGAGGAGAGGACACTATGCAAAAAGATGGGTCAACCATTGATAACGCGGGTGAGATTGAACAACGCTACACTTTGCTGGAATCAAACAATGCATTCAGTGTTCAAGACATATTTGTTGTGAAGGGACTTAATCAGGAACTCTTGGGTAGGCCCGCGAGTCAGGCTCTTAAGAGTTTCGAACAGATAAATATATCCTCCGTAAATGCCTCAGATACAACTCACAAAATACAAGCAAAATTCAAGATAAGTCCATACATTTAGATAGGGACTATCGCGAGAAATATCCAAATTTGTTTAAAGGTCTAAGGAAAACAAAATGTTTCTATAACACAACTCTGGACACAAATGCCAAGCCTTATGCCTTATCCATCCCAAGAAAGGTTCCTATCCCTTTATTAAATAAAGTTGAAGACGAGATGGATAGAATGGAAAAAATGGGGGTTATTTCAAACGTAGATGAGCCCAATTGAGTGGTGCGCTGCAATGGATGTTGTTCCAAAACCAAACGGTAAGGTAAGAATTTGCGTCCATCTAACTACACTGAATGAGTCGGTTAAAATAGAAAACCATCCACTACATCATTTGAAGAATTCCTTGCAGAACAAGCAGGTGCAAAGTTTTTCACCAAACTTGATGCAAACACGGGCTTTTGGCAGATAAACCTGTCAGAAGATTCACGCCGCCTTACAACTTTCATTACTTCTTTTGGTAGGTTTTATTTTAATCACCTTCCTTTTGGGATCAGTTCTGCGCCTGAAAGTTTTCGAAAAAAGGATGTCAGAAACATGACGGAATACTCTGTCATATGGACGATGTTTTTGTTTTTGGGGAAACGCAGAAACTGCCTGACGAAAGACTAGAAATGGTCCTGAAATTAATTCAAACGACTGGCGTCACTTTGAACGCTGAAAAGTGTGAATTTTCGATACCATCCATAAGGTTTCTTGGGTATATTGTTGACGTAAATAGTTGCCGACCTGATCCAGAAAATGTCAAAGCTATAACTGAAATAGAAACAACGAAATGCGTAACAGAGATTTCTCGGTATGGCAAATCAGCTTGGCAAATTTTGTCAAAATGTGGCAGAAAAATAAAAACTATTACGTGAGCTCTTGAAAGGTAAACACTCGTGGACTTGGGGTCCAGATCAAGAACAAGCTTTTAGAGATATCAAGCAATAAATGATATCTTCACCTACTTTAGCACATTATGATTCATATAGAAAAATAGCTGTATCTGCAGATGCATCTTCATTTGGAATATATGCTGTGCTACGGCAGAAGTGCGGTAGAACCCTGAGACCAGTGGCATTCGCGTCATGAGGTATGTCAGAATCCGAGCAGCGCTATGCTCAAATAGAAAAGTAGGCCCTTGGAATCACTTGGGCTTGTGAACGCTTTAGTAGCTATTTAATTGGGTCACAATTCAAACTTGCAACTGACCATAAACCATTAGCACCATTAATCAGCACAAAAATCTTTGGGAGATTTACCCCCTAGAATTCAACGCTATACATGTTGCTGGCAAGAATCTACTGCTTATGCTCTATCCAGAGCACCTTTAACTTATTACTCTCAGAGCGACAGAGACATTCAGGCTGTAACTAACGCCTACGTTAATTTCGTACATATTTATTTTCCTGCATCAAATACTCGACTTGAAAAAATAAAGTCTGAATATCTAAAGGATTCGATTTGCAAACAACTTGTACAATTCTGTAAAACGTGGTAGCCGGAGAAATCCGCTATGGACGCAAAAAAATTCTTTGTTAACTTAAATAAATATTTATTTCTAGAATACAAGGTGAACATGAAAAATACGAAGGTACGTTAATGTGAACTAAATACAAAATCATCCTAGAATTACAAAGTTCATAATAATTTAAAGTCCCGAATAAACCAAAACTGTACGCGATGACGTCTATATTATAGTACGGAGGGTGCTGATGTGCCAAAAGCAATGTGGTGCATCAAAGAATATTAATTCAGGCTTCAACACATTATAAACTTCAGTGAAGATCTCTATCCAAGAAATGTCTTAGAGCACTTCTGAATTTTAAGAGAAACTGAACATTTGATATTCAGAAGCAATAAAATTCAGCCCAACTTGTCACAACATCATAAAGAATTTCAAGGTGCTAGATATTAAAGCTACTGATAAAATAATCAAATCCTCTCAGTAACAATATATACATATATATATATATATATATATATATATATATATATATATATATATATATATATATATATATATATATATATATATATATATATATATATTTCTCTACTTAAACTATGGTCATAATTAGCATTTAAAATATATTATTACCTAATGGAAAAGAACTTTCTACAAACAATAACCTGAATTATGTATAATCCACTTTGTAAATTCTAAAATCTGTACCCCAAAAACATTTATTGCTTCTATTAATAATAATACTGGTTTTAATCAGGTACATATAGAAAACAATAGTTTTGTATTAATTGTTTACAATGATTCTAATAAAAGAAATCAATTTCATTCAAGCAGAAATAAACTCAAAATAGGGCAAGGTAATTTCCAACGATTATAATGTTACATTGCAAGAGCATGTAATTTAAGAGAACTAAATGTTTAAAAATATATTTAACAACAAGATTAAATTCAATATACATAACACGTATGGTTCGCCAGTTTGCTTGTCCGGTCACGAGTAACGGAATGGTTAAATTGACCCCTTTCCCGATCACGGCGACATTAATTATGTCTCGTGGGTTCGTGTCTCCTGCTAGGACAGTGTGGCACTATGATAAAGTTTGCCAGGACTTTCCCGTTTCTCGGTGGTTCATACCTGAGGTTTCCTTGGATCATCCTCCACCACTTATTCTGACCGCTATATTTAGCATGTCATGTGCAAAATAATGGAATTTAACCCATTGAATCTGCATTATTGTTTATCTCCATGTCTCAGTAATCGGGCAAGGCACAAATTCTGATTGTGCTCGAGTCCTATTTACATTACTTGTCACTGCTATATTTCTGCTCCTTCTATTCATGCGTCTTTGAAACTGATAGTTCTTAAAGCAAATCACTCAAAATGCTTGTCAAGTAAACGCCACCTGCAATTATCGCACCTATAGATTGTTGTGTCGCACGCATCACCAGTATATCTTCCATTTCATTTGCATTTTAATCAAATTAATTTTTCTGGAATCGAGTAATCTAGGCTAGTACTTCTATTTCATTTTACCGTAACAAAACTAATACTATCTGGAAAGATACAATAAAACGTGGGCGAGCAAATTCCGCACGTGAGCAAACATTCAGCTGTTGTAATCTTAACACCAAAACCTTTCTACCTTGTATATATTGGTGTTTCGTCTTTTCAGTCTCTATGATGGGCTTTTATTAATTAAAACGTTCCACCGTTCTCTCCCTCGTATCACAAGTTCATCTACAAAGTATATCGCCCATTATTCGTAGGCCCATTATTAAGAAGCAGTAGATAGGGATAGGAGGGCATTCTAAGCGATCAGTTGGAGCTAGCGTCTGATGTAATAACGATTTAGGAGCTGACGATACATGATTATTTTATATCTTGATATCCAAATGATTTCATTGATAAATACATATGTAGGTTAGTTGTAAATTTCGGGACATATTTATCTGAATGTAATAGTTGGATAAGCGAAGAATTCAAACTTCATCAATCGTACATCCCTAGGTAATTTAAAAATAATTTAAACGACTTGTAGGCAGTAGAAGCATATTCCAGATCAACACAGTTTATCTTTTCACACACCATATTGTATATCTTTTCTTCCTTACAGCTCCTGATAAGCCATCTGTGTCCGTGGGAATTCACACAACGCAAAACATTACACTAAATGTATCAATATCAGGAAACACAAAAGGTCAACGTATCCGCATCACTGGGCATTCTTCTGAGGCAAGCAACACATCATTTAATCAGACTATAAACACGATAAACAGTAATAACACAGAGTTTATCTTTAATGCCACAGCCCTCCCTGGAACGTGTTTCAATTTATCGATTGTAGCGCTGAGTGTTGACGACACACCTAGTGAGAGCGTTGTACTGCAACCTGTATGTTACGGTGAGTATTCCACTTAATATATTCTTCTTACACATGTGTTCTTCCACACGTCGTCATTGTAGTAACAATCGCGCTCACTATCCTCTAATAGCAGTACGTTTGACTGTTATACCGACATCGAAAGCGCAATTTACACCTAGCTGAAGGCATCAAGGCTTAAGCCACTTCGAGTATTCGTGATGCTCTGAGTATTTGAGTGTTTCTGATTTCATTCCAAGTTCCATCCCAATCTATACCGGTACATACCAATTTAAGGTTTGAGCTGATACACATTTCATGATTGGTTTGACTTTGTTGTCCATGTTATAGAAATATATTGTTTCCTGTCTGTATCTTGTTTCTCCCGAATAGGGTTTCGAAAGCTACAGTAGTTCTAATTGGAAAAGATGCATATGTTTAAAACTGTTGAGATTCCCATAGGTTCTGTCTTGACGTTTACACCCATGCTCCAAATAGTTAGTGTTTGTCGCGCTGATGAAAGACTCAGAACTAATAATATTATCATATGAAGCGTTAGCCAGATGTGCATTATTGCAGTATAAATTAAGATCCCTTCTTTTAAACTGATTCACAGAGATGCCGACATTGCCTATCCTAGACTGTGGTGGAGGTCAATGAATTATAAACCGGTTGTTCTCAAGTCTTCTATTGGACGCTAGCCTGTTTGAGGCCTTCCTCTTATCTTAATTTTGTGTGATCTTCAAATAAAAAACAAAACGAGTTAAAGACAACAATATTTGTCAACTAAAACAAAACATTAGTTTTCTAGAACATAAGGTCAACATAAAAAACAAGACGTTAAGGTAATGTGAATTAAATACCAAAATAATTCAACAATTACAGACAAAGTTCCTAATAATTTAAAGTCCCGATTAAAACTCAGCAAAGGTCCAGAAAAAATTCTAAACTGATAGCGATGGCGTCTATATTATAGTTATGAGGGTGCTGATGTGCCAGCAGCAATTTGGTGCATCACAGAAATATTAATTCTGGTTTAAATACATTATAAATTTTAGTAAAAGGTTTCAGTCCAAGAATTGTCTTAGAGAACCTCTGTATTTCAAGAGAAACCAATCACTTGAATTGAATAATAAGAATAAATAATAATCAGCTCAACTGTTCACAACATCATATACAATTTCAAGGTGCTAGAGCTTAAAGCTAC
This sequence comes from Unio delphinus, assembly GCA_029339505.1. Classification (NCBI taxonomy): domain Eukaryota; kingdom Metazoa; phylum Mollusca; class Bivalvia; order Unionida; family Unionidae; genus Unio; species Unio delphinus. The sequence goes on along the minus strand of JAQISU010000009.1, from coordinate 1,794,218 downwards.
TGATAAAATCCTCAATTCCTCTCAGTAACACTATATATATATGTATAAAGTTCTCTACTTAACCTCTGGTCACATTTAGCATTTTAAAATGTATCATTATCTAAAGGAAAACATCTTTCTAGAATGATCCTGTAGCTTACAAAAAATAACTTGATTTATGTATAATCGACTTTGTAAATTTCAAAACCTACACCTATAAAACTTGTATTTCTTCTATTAATAATAATACTGATTTTAAACAACTACACAGAGACAACAATATAGTTATGTATGAGTTGTTTAGAATGATTCAATTGAAAGAAATCAATTTGGATCTGTAGTGTAAGCCTTAATCCAATTAGCTTGCAATATCACTTGATAGCAAATGTAATCAGATAACACACAATGGACTAAAATTCTTACACACCAACAGCTGCTTTATTTTATACATTCACTAGGATTTAAGTTCCATTGCAAATATACTCTCAGGGCAGACTTCGCTCCCCTTCCAAGCTTTAATGATGTCTTGTATTGAATAAATTCCACATTACGAATTCTACAGTTATTCTTCATTAACAAATAACATTACATGGTGGCAGCGGTGAAACACAGGATTGAAATTATCAGAGTTGAAGAAGGCTTCATTTCAGTTAACAAATCCATACAAATTTGACTTTTCGATACCTGAAACTTGGGAAACGTGGTTTCAGCGCTTTGAACGCTTTCGTCAAGCATCTGGACTTTGCGAAAAAGAGGAAGAAATTCAAGTGAAAACCTTGATTTATTCCATGGGAAATCAGGCTGATGACATTTTGTCTTCGTTCAACCTGGCAGAGGAAGATCAAAAGAAGTTTAAGCCTGTGACAGATAGATTCGTGCGATATTTCATTTAAAAGAGGAATGTAATATTTGAAAGAGAAAAATTTAATCAAAGGAAACAGGAAGAGGGAAAAATAGTGGACAGTTTTGTTACAGCTATATATGTGTTAGCTGATAATTGTCATATCGGGTGGCTACATAATGAAATGTGCAGAGATCGACTTGTAGTTGGACTGCGAGATTCGAAACAATCAAAACAATTGCAGTTAGATGCGAATCTAACTTTAGAATCTGCCATTAGTCAAGCTCTACAAAATGAGGCTCTGCAAAAGCAAAAAACAACGATACGAGCAAGTGTAGAACGAATGACTGAAATGGATGCTGTAAAATCGTCTTCACTGAAATATTGGAAACAGAAACATACATTTCCAAATGCTCAACAAACTGATGTCAGCAGAAAAGGATGCATGAGATGCGGAAAGAAAGGAAATCATTCTCGAGACCAATGTTCAGCAAAAGAAGCAGAATGCCATAAGTGTAAGAGGAGAGGACACTATGCAAAAAGATGGGTCAACCATTGATAACGCGGGTGAGATTGAACAACGCTACACTTTGCTGGAATCAAACAATGCATTCAGTGTTCAAGACATATTTGTTGTGAAGGGACTTAATCAGGAACTCTTGGGTAGGCCCGCGAGTCAGGCTCTTAAGAGTTTCGAACAGATAAATATATCCTCCGTAAATGCCTCAGATACAACTCACAAAATACAAGCAAAATTCAAGATAAGTCCATACATTTAGATAGGGACTATCGCGAGAAATATCCAAATTTGTTTAAAGGTCTAAGGAAAACAAAATGTTTCTATAACACAACTCTGGACACAAATGCCAAGCCTTATGCCTTATCCATCCCAAGAAAGGTTCCTATCCCTTTATTAAATAAAGTTGAAGACGAGATGGATAGAATGGAAAAAATGGGGGTTATTTCAAACGTAGATGAGCCCAATTGAGTGGTGCGCTGCAATGGATGTTGTTCCAAAACCAAACGGTAAGGTAAGAATTTGCGTCCATCTAACTACACTGAATGAGTCGGTTAAAATAGAAAACCATCCACTACATCATTTGAAGAATTCCTTGCAGAACAAGCAGGTGCAAAGTTTTTCACCAAACTTGATGCAAACACGGGCTTTTGGCAGATAAACCTGTCAGAAGATTCACGCCGCCTTACAACTTTCATTACTTCTTTTGGTAGGTTTTATTTTAATCACCTTCCTTTTGGGATCAGTTCTGCGCCTGAAAGTTTTCGAAAAAAGGATGTCAGAAACATGACGGAATACTCTGTCATATGGACGATGTTTTTGTTTTTGGGGAAACGCAGAAACTGCCTGACGAAAGACTAGAAATGGTCCTGAAATTAATTCAAACGACTGGCGTCACTTTGAACGCTGAAAAGTGTGAATTTTCGATACCATCCATAAGGTTTCTTGGGTATATTGTTGACGTAAATAGTTGCCGACCTGATCCAGAAAATGTCAAAGCTATAACTGAAATAGAAACAACGAAATGCGTAACAGAGATTTCTCGGTATGGCAAATCAGCTTGGCAAATTTTGTCAAAATGTGGCAGAAAAATAAAAACTATTACGTGAGCTCTTGAAAGGTAAACACTCGTGGACTTGGGGTCCAGATCAAGAACAAGCTTTTAGAGATATCAAGCAATAAATGATATCTTCACCTACTTTAGCACATTATGATTCATATAGAAAAATAGCTGTATCTGCAGATGCATCTTCATTTGGAATATATGCTGTGCTACGGCAGAAGTGCGGTAGAACCCTGAGACCAGTGGCATTCGCGTCATGAGGTATGTCAGAATCCGAGCAGCGCTATGCTCAAATAGAAAAGTAGGCCCTTGGAATCACTTGGGCTTGTGAACGCTTTAGTAGCTATTTAATTGGGTCACAATTCAAACTTGCAACTGACCATAAACCATTAGCACCATTAATCAGCACAAAAATCTTTGGGAGATTTACCCCCTAGAATTCAACGCTATACATGTTGCTGGCAAGAATCTACTGCTTATGCTCTATCCAGAGCACCTTTAACTTATTACTCTCAGAGCGACAGAGACATTCAGGCTGTAACTAACGCCTACGTTAATTTCGTACATATTTATTTGCCTGCATCAAATACTCGACTTGAAAAAATAAAGTCTGAATATCTAAAGGATTCGATTTGCAAACAACTTGTACAATTCTGTAAAACGTGGTAGCCGGAGAAATCCGCTATGGACGCAAAAAAATTCTTTGTTAACTTAAATAAATATTTATTTCTAGAATACAAGGTGAACATGAAAAATACGAAGGTACGTTAATGTGAACTAAATACAAAATCATCCTAGAATTACAAAGTTCATAATAATTTAAAGTCCCGAATAAACCAAAACTGTACGCGATGACGTCTATATTATAGTACGGAGGGTGCTGATGTGCCAAAAGCAATGTGGTGCATCAAAGAATATTAATTCAGGCTTCAACACATTATAAACTTCAGTGAAGATCTCTATCCAAGAAATGTCTTAGAGCACTTCTGAATTTTAAGAGAATCTGAACATTTGATATTTAGAAGCAATAAAATTCAGCCCAACTTGTCACAACATCATAAAGAATTTCAAGGTGCTAGATATTAAAGCTACTGATAAAATAATCAAATCCTCTCAGTAACAATATATACATATATATATATATATATATATATATATATATATATATATATATATATATATATTTCTCTACTTAAACTATGGTCATAATTAGCATTTAAAATATATTATTACCTAATGGAAAAGAACTTTCTACAAACAATAACCTGAATTATGTATAATCCACTTTGTAAATTCTAAAATCTGTACCCCAAAAACATTTATTGCTTCTATTAATAATAATACTGGTTTTAATCAGGTACATATAGAAAACAATAGTTTTGTATTAATTGTTTACAATGATTCTAATAAAAGAAATCAATTTCATTCAAGCAGAAATAAACTCAAAATAGGGCAAGGTAATTTCCAACGATTATAATGTTACATTGCAAGAGCATGTAATTTAAGAGAACTAAATGTTTAAAAATATATTTAACAACAAGATTAAATTCAATATACATAACACGTATGGTTCGCCAGTTTGCTTGTCCGGTCACGAGTAACGGAATGGTTAAATTGACCCCTTTCCCGATCACGGCGACATTAATTATGTCTCGTGGGTTCGTGTCTCCTGCTAGGACAGTGTGGCACTATGATAAAGTTTGCCAGGACTTTCCCGTTTCTCGGTGGTTCATACCTGAGGTTTCCTTGGATCATCCTCCACCACTTATTCTGACCGCTATATTTAGCATGTCATGTGCAAAATAATGGAATTTAACCCATTGAATCTGCATTATTGTTTATCTCCATGTCTCAGTAATCGGGCAAGGCACAAATTCTGATTGTGCTCGAGTCCTATTTACATTACTTGTCACTGCTATCTTTCTGCTCCTTCTATTCATGCGTCTTTGAAACTGATAGTTCTTAAAGCAAATCACTCAAAATGCTTGTCAAGTAAACGCCACCTGCAATTATCGCACCTATAGATTGTTGTGTCGCACGCATCACCAGTATATCTTCCATTTCATTTGCATTTTAATCAAATTAATTTTTCTGGAATCGAGTAATCTAGGCTAGTACTTCTATTTCATTTTACCGTAACAAAACTAGTACTATCTGGAAAGATACAATAAAACGTGGGCGAGCAAATTCCGCACGTGAGCAAACATTCAGCTGTTGTAATCTTAACACCAAAACCTTTCTACCTTGTATATATTGGTGTTTCGTCTTTTCAGTCTCTATGATGGGCTTTTATTAATTAAAACGTTCCACCGTTCTCTCCCTCGTATCACAAGTTCATCTACAAAGTATATCGCCCATTATTCATAGGCTCATTATTAAGAAGCAGTAGATAGGGATAGGAGGGCATTCTAAGCGATCAGTTGGAGCTAGCGTCTGATGTAATAACGATTTAGGAGCTGACGATACATGATTATTTTATATCTTGATATCCAAATGATTTCATTGATAAATACATATGTAGGTTAGTTGTAAATTTCGGGACATATTTATCTGAATGTAATAGTTGGATAAACGAAGAATTCAAACTTCATCAATCGTACATCCCTAGGTAATTTAAAAATAATTTAAACGACTTGTAGGCAGTAGAAGCATATACCAGATCAACACAGTTTATCTTTTCACACACCATATTGTATATCTTTTCTTCCTTACAGCTCCTGATAAGCCATCTGTGTCCGTGGGAATTCACACAACGCAAAACATTACACTAAATGTATCAATATCAGGAAACACAAAAGGTCAACGTATCCGCATCACTGGGCATTCTTCTGATGCAAGCAACACATCATTTAATCAGACTATAAACACGATAAACAGTAATAACACAGAGTTTATCTTTAATGCCACAGCCCTCCCTGGAACGTGTTTCAATTTATCGATTGTAGCGCTGAGTGTTGACGACACACCTAGTGAGAGCGTTGTACTGCAACCTGTATGTTACGGTGAGTATTCCACTTAATATATTCCACTTAATATATTCTTCTTACACATGTGTTCTTCCACACGTCGTCATTGTAGTAGCAATCGCGCTCACTATCCTCTCATAGCAGTACGTTTGACTGTTATACCGACATCGAAAGCGCAATTTACACCTAGCTGAAGGCATCAAGGCTTAAGCCACTTCGAGTATTCGTGATGCTCTGAGTATTTGAGTGTTTCTGATTTCATTCCAAGTTCCATCTCAATCTATACCGGTACATACCAATTTATGGTTTGACTTTGTTGTCCATGTTATAGAAATATATTGTTTCCTGTCTGTATCTTGTTTCTCCCGAATAGGGTTTCGAAAGCTACAGTAGTTCTAACTGGAAAAGATGCATATGTTTAAAACTGTTGAGATTCCCATAGGTTCTGTCTTAACGTTTACACCCATCCTCCAAATAGTTAGTGTTTGTCGCGCTGATGAAAGACTCAGAACTAATAATATTATCATATGAAGCGTTAGCCAGATATGCATTATTGCAGTATAAATTAAGATCCCTTCTTTTAAACTGATTCACAGAGATGCCGACATTGCCTATCCTAGACTGTGGTGGAGGTCAATGAATTATAAACCGGTTGTTCTCAAGTCTTCTATTGGACGCTAGCCTATTTGAGGCCTTCCTCTTATCTTAATTTTGTGTGATCTTCAAATAAAAAACAAAACAATATTTGTCAACTAAAACAAAACATTAGTTTTCTAGAACATAAGGTCAACATAAAAAACAAGACGTTAAGGTAATGTGAATTAAATACCAAAATAATTCAACAATTACAGACAAAGTTCCTAATAATTTAAAGTCCCGATTAAAACTCAGCAAAGGTCCAGAAAAAATTCTAAACTGATAGTGATGACGTCTATATTATAGTTATGAGGGTGCTGATGTGCCAGCAGCAATTTGGTGCATCACAGAAATATTAATTCTGGTTTAAATACATTATAAATTTTAGTAAAAGGTTTCAGTCCAAGAATTGTCTTAGAGAACCTCTGTATTTCAAGAGAAACCAATCACTTGAATTGAATAATAAGAATAAATAATAATCAGCTCAACTGTTCACAACATCATATACAATTTCAAGGTGCTAGAGCTTAAAGCTACTGATAAAATCCTCAATTCCTCTCAGTAACACTATATATATATGTATAAAGTTCTCTACTTAACCTCTGGTCACATTTAGCATTTTAAAATGTATCATTATCTAAAGGAAAACATCTTTCTAGAATGATCCTGTAGCTTACAAAAAATAACTTGATTTATGTATAATCGACTTTGTAAATTTCAAAACCTACACCTATAAAACTTGTATTTCTTCTATTAATAATAATACTGATTTTAAACAACTACACAGAGACAACAATATAGTTATGTATGAGTTGTTTAGAATGATTCAATTGAAAGAAATCAATTTGGATCTGTAGTGTAAGCCTTAATCCAATTAGCTTGCAATATCACTTGATAGTAAATGTAATCAGATAACACACAATGGACTAAAATTCTTACACACCAACAGCTGCTTTATTTTATACATTCACTAGGATTTAAGTTCCATTGCAAATATACTCTCAGGGCAGACTTCGCTCCCCTTCCAAGCTTTAATGATGTCTTGTATTGAATAAATTCCACATTACGAATTCTACAGTTATTCTTCATTAACAAATAACATTACATGGTGGCAGCGGTGAAACACAGGATTGAAATTATCAGAGTTGAAGAAGGCTTCATTTCAGTTAACAAATCCATACAAGTTTGACTTTTCGATACCTGAAACTTGGGAAACGTGGTTTCAGCGCTTTGAACGTTTTCGTCAAGCATCTGGACTTTGCGAAAAAGAGGAAGAAATTCAAGTGAAAACCTTGATTTATTCCATGGGAAGTCAGGCTGATGACATTTTGTCTTCGTTCAACCTGGCAGAGGAAGATCAAAAGAAGTTTAAGCCTGTGACAGATAGATTCGTGTGATATTTCATTTAAAAGAGGAATGTAATATTTAAAAGAGAAAAATTTAATCAAAGGAAACAGGAAGAGGGAAAAATAGTGGACAGTTTTGTTACAGCTATATATGTGTTAGCTGATAATTGTCATATCGGGTGGCTACATAATGAAATGTGCAGAGATCGACTTGTAGTTGGACTGCGAGATTCGAAACAATCAAAACAATTGCAGTTAGATGCGAATCTAACTTTAGAATCTGCCATTAGTCAAGCTCTACAAAATGAGGCTCTGCAAAAGCAAAAAACAACGATACGAGCAAGTGTAGAACGAATGACTGAAATGGATGCTGTAAAATCGTCTTCACTGAAATATTGGAAACAGAAACATACATTTCCAAATGCTCAACAAACTGATGTCAGCAGAAAAGGATGCATGAGATGCGGAAAGAAAGGAAATCATTCTCGAGACCAATGTTCAGCAAAAGAAGCAGAATGCCATAAGTGTAAGAGGAGAGGACACTATGCAAAAAGATGGGTCAACCATTGATAACGCGGGTGAGATTGAACAACGCTACACTTTGCTGGAATCAAACAATGCATTCAGTGTTCAAGACATATTTGTTGTGAAGGGACTTAATCAGGAACTCTTGGGTAGGCCCGCGAGTCAGGCTCTTAAGAGTTTCGAACAGATAAATATATCCTCCGTAAATGCCTCAGATACAACTCACAAAATACAAGCAAAATTCAAGATAAGTCCATACATTTAGATAGGGACTATCGCGAGAAATATCCAAATTTGTTTAAAGGTCTAAGGAAAACAAAATGTTTCTATAACACAACTCTGGACACAAATGCCAAGCCTTATGCCTTATCCATCCCAAGAAAGGTTCCTATCCCTTTATTAAATAAAGTTGAAGACGAGATGGATAGAATGGAAAAAATGGGGGTTATTTCAAACGTAGATGAGCCCAATTGAGTGGTGCGCTGCAATGGATGTTGTTCCAAAACCAAACGGTAAGGTAAGAATTTGCGTCCATCTAACTACACTGAATGAGTCGGTTAAAATAGAAAACCATCCACTACATCATTTGAAGAATTCCTTGCAGAACAAGCAGGTGCAAAGTTTTTCACCAAACTTGATGCAAACACGGGCTTTTGGCAGATAAACCTGTCAGAAGATTCACGCCGCCTTACAACTTTCATTACTTCTTTTGGTAGGTTTTATTTTAATCACCTTCCTTTTGGGATCAGTTCTGCGCCTGAAAGTTTTCGAAAAAGGATGTCAGAAACATGACGGAATACTCTGTCATATGGACGATGTTTTTGTTTTTGGGGAAACGCATAAACTGCCTGACGAAAGACTAGAAATGGTCCTGAAATTAATTCAAACGACTGGCATCACTTTGAACGCTGAAAAGTGTGAATTTTCGATACCATCCATAAGGTTTCTTTGGTATATTGTTGACGTAAATAGTTGCCGACCTGATCCAGAAAATGTCAAAGCTATAACTGAAATAGAAACAACGAAATGCGTAACAGAGATTTCTCGGTATGGCAAATCAGCTTGGCAAATTTTGTCAAAATGTGGCAGAAAAATAAAAACTATTACGTGAGCTCTTGAAAGGTAAACACTCGTGGACTTGGGGTCCAGATCAAGAACAAGCTTTTAGAGATATCAAGCAAGAAATGATATCTTCACCTACTTTAGCACATTATGATTCATATAGAAAAATAGCTGTATCTGCAGATGCATCTTCATTTGGAATATATGCTGTGCTACGGCAGAAGTGCGGTAGAACCCTGAGACCAGTGGCATTCGCGTCATGAGGTATGTCAGAATCCGAGCAGCGCTATGCTCAAATAGAAAAGTAGGCCCTTGGAATCACTTGGGCTTGTGAACGCTTTAGTAGCTATTTAATTGGGTCACAATTCAAACTTGCAACTGACCATAAACCATTAGCACCATTAATCAGCACAAAAATCTTTGGGAGATTTACCCCCTAGAATTCAACGCTATACATGTTGCTGGCAAGAATCTACTGCTTATGCTCTATCCAGAGCACCTTTAACTTATTACTCTCAGAGCGACAGAGACATTCAGGCTGTAACTAACGCCTACGTTAATTTCGTACATATTTATTTGCCTGCATCAAATACTCGACTTGAAAAAATAAAGTCTGAATATCTAAAGGATTCGATTTGCAAACAACTTGTACAATTCTGTAAAACGTGGTAGCCGGAGAAATCCGCTATGGACGCAAAAAAATTCTTTGTTAACTTAAATAAATATTTATTTCTAGAATACAAGGTGAACATGAAAAATACGAAGGTACGGTAATGTGAACTAAATACAAAATCATCCTAGAATTACAAAGTTCATAATAATTTAAAGTCCCGAATAAACCAAAACTGTACGCGATGACGTCTATATTATAGTACGGAGGGTGCTGATGTGCCAAAAGCAATGTGGTGCATCAAAGAATATTAATTCAGGCTTCAACACATTATAAATTTCAGTGAAGATCTCTATCCAAGAATTGTCTTAGAGCACTTCTGAATTTTAAGAGAAACTGAACATTTGATATTCAGAAGCAATAAAATTCAGCCCAACTTGTCACAACATCATAAAGAAATTCAAGGTGCTAGATATTAAAGCTACTGATAAAATAATCAAATCCTCTCAGTAACAATATATATATATATATATATATATATATATATATATATATATATATATATATATATATATATATATATATATATATATATATATATATATATATATTTCTCTACTTAAACTATGGTCATAATTAGCATTTAAAATATATTATTACCTAATGGAAAAGAACTTTCTACAAACAATAACCTGAATTATGTATAATCCACTTTGTAAATTCTAAAATCTGTACCCCAAAAACATTTATTGCTTCTATTAATAATAATACTGGTTTTAATCAGGTACATATAGAAAACAATAGTTTTGTATTAATTGTTTACAATGATTCTAATAAAAGAAATCAATTTCATTCAAGCAGAAATAAACTCAAAATAGGGCAAGGTAATTTCCAACGATTATAATGTTACATTGCAAGAGCATGTAATTTAAGAGAACTAAATGTTTAAAAATATATTTAACAACAAGATTAAATTCAATATACATAACACGTATGGTTCGCCAGTTTGCTTGTCCGGTCACGAGTAACGGAATGGTTAAATTGACCCCTTTCCCGATCACGGCGACATTAATTATGTCTCGTGGGTTCGTGTCTCCTGCTAGGACAGTGTGGCACTATGATAAAGTTTGCCAGGACTTTCCCGTTTCTCGGTGGTTCATACCTGAGGTTTCCTTGGATCATCCTCCACCACTTATTCTGACCGCTATATTTAGCATGTCATGTGCAAAATAATGGAATTTAACCCATTGAATCTGCATTATTGTTTATCTCCATGTCTCAGTAATCGGGCAAGGCACAAATTCTGATTGTGCTCGAGTCCTATTTACATTACTTGTCACTGCTATCTTTCTGCTCCTTCTATTCATGCGTCTTTGAAACTGATAGTTCTTAAAGCAAATCACTCAAAATGCTTGTCAAGTAAACGCCACCTGCAATTATCGCACCTATAGATTGTTGTGTCGCACGCATCACCAGTATATCTTCCATTTCATTTGCATTTTAATCAAATTAATTTTTCTGGAATCGAGTAATCTAGGCTAGTACTTCTATTTCATTTTACCGTAACAAAACTAATACTATCTGGAAAGATACAATAAAACGTGGGCGAGCAAATTCCGCACGTGAGCAAACATTCAGCTGTTGTAATCTTAACACCAAAACCTTTCTACCTTGTATATATTGGTGTTTCGTCTTTTCAGTCTCTATGATGGGCTTTTATTAATTAAAACGTTCCACCGTTCTCTCCCTCGTATCACAAGTTCATCTACAAAGTATATCGCCCATTATTCGTAGGCCCATTATTAAGAAGCAGTAGATAGGGATAGGAGGGCATTCTAAGCGATCAGTTGGAGCTAGCGTCTGATGTAATAACGATTTAGGAGCTGACGATACATGATTATTTTATATCTTGATATCCAAATGATTTCATTGATAAATACATATGTAGGTTAGTTGTAAATTTCGGGACATATTTATCTGAATGTAATAGTTGGATAAACGAAGAATTCAAACTTCATCAATCGTACATCCCTAGGTAATTTAAAAATAATTTAAACGACTTGTAGGCAGTAGAAGCATATACCAGATCAACACAGTTTATCTTTTCACACACCATATTGTATATCTTTTCTTCCTTACAGCTCCTGATAAGCCATCTGTGTCCGTGGGAATTCACACAACGCAAAACATTACACTAAATGTATCAATATCAGGAAACACAAAAGGTCAACGTATCCGCATCACTGGGCATTCTTCTGAGGCAAGCAACACATCATTTAATCAGACTATAAACACGATAAACAGTAATAACACAGAGTTTATCTTTAATGCCACAGCCCTCCCTGGAACGTGTTTCAATTTATCGATTGTAGCGCTGAGTGTTGACGACACACCTAGTGAGAGCGTTGTACTGCAACCTGTATGTTACGGTGAGTATTCCACTTAATATATTCTTCTTACACATGTGTTCTTCCACACGTCGTCATTGTAGTAACAATCGCGCTCACTATCCTCTAATAGCAGTACGTTTGACTGTTATACCGACATCGAAAGCGCAATTTACACCTAGCTGAAGGCATCAAGGCTTAAGCCACTTCGAGTATTCGTGATGCTCTGAGTATTTGAGTGTTTCTGATTTCATTCCAAGTTCCATCCCAATCTATACCGGTACATACCAATTTAAGGTTTGAGCTGATACACATTTCATGATTGGTTTGACTTTGTTGTCCATGTTATAGAAATATATTGTTTCCTGTCTGTATCTTGTTTCTCCCGAATAGGGTTTCGAAAGCTACAGTAGTTCTAATTGGAAAAGATGCATATGTTTAAAACTGTTGAGATTCCCATAGGTTCTGTCTTGACGTTTACACCCATGCTCCAAATAGTTAGTGTTTGTCGCGCTGATGAAAGACTCAGAACTAATAATATTATCATATGAAGCGTTAGCCAGATGTGCATTATTGCAGTATAAATTAAGATCCCTTCTTTTAAACTGATTCACAGAGATGCCGACATTGCCTATCCTAGACTGTGGTGGAGGTCAATGAATTATAAACCGGTTGTTCTCAAGTCTTCTATTGGACGCTAGCCTATTTGAGGCCTTCCTCTTATCTTAATTTTGTGTGATCTTCAAATAAAAAACAAAACGAGTTAAAGACAACAATATTTGTCAACTAAAACAAAACATTAGTTTTCTAGAACATAAGGTCAACATAAAAAACAAGACGTTAAGGTAATGTGAATTAAATACCAAAATAATTCAACAATTACAGACAAAGTTCCTAATAATTTAAAGTCCCGATTAAAACTCAGCAAAGGTCCAGAAAAAATTCTAAACTGATAGCGATGGCGTCTATATTATAGTTATGAGGGTGCTGATGTGCCAGCAGCAATTTGGTGCATCACAGAAATATTAATTCTGGTTTAAATACATTATAAATTTTAGTAAAAGGTTTCAGTCCAAGAATTGTCTTAGAGAACCTCTGTATTTCAAGAGAAACCAATCACTTGAATTGAATAATAAGAATAAATAATAATCAGCTCAACTGTTCACAACATCATATACAATTTCAAGGTGCTAGAGCTTAAAGCTACTGATAAAATCCTCAATTCCTCTCAGTAACACTATATATATATGTATAAAGTTCTCTACTTAACCTCTGGTCACATTTAGCATTTTAAAATGTATCATTATCTAAAGGAAAACATCTTTCTAGAATGATCCTGTAGCTTACAAAAAATAACTTGATTTATGTATAATCGACTTTGTAAATTTCAAAACCTACACCTATAAAACTTGTATTTCTTCTATTAATAATAATACTGATTTTAAACAACTACACAGAGACAACAATATAGTTATGTATGAGTTGTTTAGAATGATTCAATTGAAAGAAATCAATTTGGATCTGTAGTGTAAGCCTTAATCCAATTAGCTTGCAATATCACTTGATAGTAAATGTAATCAGATAACACACAATGGACTAAAATTCTTACACACCAACAGCTGCTTTATTTTATACATTCACTAGGATTTAAGTTCCATTGCAAATATACTCTCAGGGCAGACTTCGCTCCCCTTCCAAGCTTTAATGATGTCTTGTATTGAATAAATTCCACATTACGAATTCTACAGTTATTCTTCATTAACAAATAACATTACATGGTGGCAGCGGTGAAACACAGGATTGAAATCATCAGAGTTGAAGAAGGCTTCATTTCAGTTAACAAATCCATACAAATTTGACTTTTCGATACCTGAAACTTGGGAAACATGGTTTCAGCGCTTTGAACGCTTTCGTCAAGCATCTGGACTTTGCGAAAAAGAGGAAGAAATTCAAGTGAAAACCTTGATTTATTCCATGGGAAGTCAGGCTGATGACATTTTGTCTTCGTTCAGCCTGGCAGAGGAAGATCAAAACAAGTTTAAGCCTGTGACAGATAGATTCGTGCGATATTTCATTTAAAAGAGGAATGTAATATTTGAAAGAGAAAAATTTAATCAAAGGAAACAGGAAGAGGGAAAAATAGTGGACAGTTTTGTTACAGCTATATATGTGTTAGCTGATAATTGTCATATCGGGTGGCTACATAATGAAATGTGCAGAGATCGACTTGTAGTTGGACTGCGAGATTCGAAACAATCAAAACAATTGCAGTTAGATGCGAATCTAACTTTAGAATCTGCCATTAGTCAAGCTCTACAAAATGAGGCTCTGCAAAAGCAAAAAACAACGATACGAGCAAGTGTAGAACGAATGACTGAAATGGATGCTGTAAAATCGTCTTCACTGAAATATTGGAAACAGAAACATACATTTCCAAATGCTCAACAAACTGATGTCAGCAGAAAAGGATGCATGAGATGCGGAAAGAAAGAAAATCATTATCGAGACCAATGTTCAGCAAAAGAAGCAGAATGCCATAAGTGTAAGAGGAGAGGACACTATGCAAAAAGATGGGTCAACCATTGATAACGCGGGTGAGATTGAACAACGCTACACTTTGCTGGAATCAAACAATGCATTCAGTGTTCAAGACATATTTGTTGTGAAGGGACTTAATCAGGAACTCTTGGGTAGGCCCGCGAGTCAGGCTCTTAAGAGTTTCGAACAGATAAATATATCCTCCGTAAATGCCTCAGATACAAGTCACAAAATACAAGCAAAATTCAAGATAAGTCCATACATTTAGATAGGGACTATCGCGAGAAATATCCAAATTTGTTTAAAGGTCTAAGGAAAACAAAATGTTTCTATAACACAACTCTGGACACAAATGCCAAGCCTTATGCCTTATCCATCCCAAGAAAGGTTCCTATCCCTTTATTAAATAAAGTTGAAGACGAGATGGATAGAATGGAAAAAATGGGGGTTATTTCAAACGTAGATGAGCCCAATTGAGTGGCGCGCTGCAATGGATGTTGTTCCAAAACCAAACGGTAAGGTAAGAATTTGCGTCCATCTAACTACACTGAATGAGTCGGTTAAAATAGAAAACCATCCACTACATCATTTGAAGAATTCCTTGCAGAACAAGCAGGTGCAAAGTTTTTCACCAAACTTGATGCAAACACGGGCTTTTGGCAGATAAACCTGTCAGAAGATTCACGCCGCCTTACAACTTTCATTACTTCTTTTGGTAGGTTTTATTTTAATCACCTTCCTTTTGGGATCAGTTCTGCGCCTGAAAGTTTTCGAAAAAGGATGTCAGAAACATGACGGAATACTCTGTCATATGGACGATGTTTTTGTTTTTGGGGAAACGCATAAACTGCCTGACGAAAGACTAGAAATGGTCCTGAAATTAATTCAAACGACTGGCATCACTTTGAACGCTGAAAAGTGTGAATTTTCGATACCATCCATAAGGTTTCTTGGGTATATTGTTGACGTAAATAGTTGCCGACCTGATCCAGAAAATGTCAAAGCTATAACTGAAATAGAAACAACGAAATGCGTAACAGAGATTTCTCGGTATGGCAAATCAGCTTGGCAAATTTTGTCAAAATGTGGCAGAAAAATAAAAACTATTACGTGAGCTCTTGAAAGGTAAACACTCGTGGACTTGGGGTCCAGATCAAGAACAAGCTTTTAGAGATATCAAGCAAGAAATGATATCTTCACCTACTTTAGCATATTATGATTCATATAGAAAAATAGCTGTATCTGCAGATGCATCTTCATTTGGAATATATGCTGTGCTACGGCAGAAGTGCGGTAGAACCCTGAGACCAGTGGCATTCTCGTCATGAGGTATGTCAGAATCCGAGCAGCGCTATGCTCAAATAGAAAAGTAGGCCCTTGGAATCACTTGGGCTTGTGAACGCTTTAGTAGCTATTTAATTGGGTCACAATTCAAACTTGCAACTGACCATAAACCATTAGCACCATTAATCAGCACAAAAATCTTTGGGAGATTTACCCCCTAGAATTCAACGCTATACATGTTGCTGGCAAGAATCTACTGCTTATGCTCTATCCAGAGCACCTTTAACTTATTACTCTCAGAGCGACAGAGACATTCAGGCTGTAACTAACGCCTACGTTAATTTCGTACATATTTATTTGCCTGCATCAAATACTCGACTTGAAAAAATAAAGTCTGAATATCTAAAGGATTCGATTTGCAAACAACTTGTACAATTCTGTAAAACGTGGTAGCCGGAGAAATCCGCTATGGACGCAAAAAAATTCTTTGTTAACTTAAATAAATATTTATTTCTAGAATACAAGGTGAACGTGAAAAATACGAAGGTACGGTAATGTGAACTAAATACAAAATCATCCTAGAATTACAAAGTTCATAATAATTCAAAGTCCCGAATAAACCAAAACTGTACGCGATGACGTCTATATTATAGTACGGAGGGTGCTGATGTGCCAAAAGCAATGTGGTGCATCAAAGAATATTAATTCAGGCTTCAACACATTATAAATTTCAGTGAAGATCTCTATCCAAGAATTGTCTTAGAGCACTTCTGAATTTTAAGAGAAACTGAACATTTGATATTTAGAAGCAATAAAATTCAGCCCAACTTGTCACAACATCATAAAGAATTTCAAGGTGCTAGATATTAAAGCTACTGATAAAATAATCAAATCCTCTCAGTAACAATATATACATATATATATATATATATATATATATATATATATATATATATATATATATATATATATATATATATATATATATATATATTCTCTACTTAAACTATGGTCATAATTAGCATTTAAAATATATTATTACCTAATGGAAAAGAACTTTCTACAAACAATAACCTGTATTATGTATAATCCACTTTGTAAATTCTAAAATCTGTACCCCAAAAACATTTATTGCTTCTATTAATAATAATACTGGTTTTAATCAGGTACATATAGAAAACAATAGTTTTGTATTAATTGTTTACAATGATTCTAATAAAAGAAATCAATTTCATTCAAGCAGAAATAAACTCAAAATAGGGCAAGGTAATTTCCAACGATTATAATGTTACATTGCAAGAGCATGTAATTTAAGAGAACTAAATGTTTAAAAATATATTTAACAACAAGATTAAATTCAATATACATAACACGTATGGTTCGCCAGTTTGCTTGTCCGGTCACGAGTAACGGAATGGTTAAATTGACCCCTTTCCCGATCACGGCGACATTAATTATGTCTCGTGGGTTCGTGTCTCCTGCTAGGACAGTGTGGCACTATGATAAAGTTTGCCAGGACTTTCCCGTTTCTCGGTGGTTCATACCTGAGGTTTCCTTGGATCATCCTCCACCACTTATTCTGACCGCTATATTTAGCATGTCATGTGCAAAATAATGGAATTTAACCCATTGAATCTGCATTATTGTTTATCTCCATGTCTCAGTAATCGGGCAAGGCACAAATTCTGATTGTGCTCGAGTCCTATTTACATTACTTGTCACTGCTATCTTTCTGCTCCTTCTATTCATGCGTCTTTGAAACTGATAGTTCTTAAAGCAAATCACTCAAAATGCTTGTCAAGTAAACGCCACCTGCAATTATCGCACCTATAGATTGTTGTGTCGCACGCATCACCAGTATATCTTCCATTTCATTTGCATTTTAATCAAATTAATTTTTCTGGAATCGAGTAATCTAGGCTAGTACTTCTATTTCATTTTACCGTAACAAAACTAGTACTATCTGGAAAGATACAATAAAACGTGGGCGAGCAAATTCCGCACGTGAGCAAACATTCAGCTGTTGTAATCTTAACACCAAAACCTTTCTACCTTGTATATATTGGTGTTTCGTCTTTTCAGTCTCTATGATGGGCTTTTATTAATTAAAACGTTCCACCGTTCTCTCCCTCGTATCACAAGTTCATCTACAAAGTATATCGCCCATTATTCATAGGCTTATTATTAAGAAGCAGTAGATAGGGATAGGAGGGCATTCTAAGCGATCAGTTGGAGCTAGCGTCTGATGTAATAACGATTTAGGAGCTGACGATACATGATTATTTTATATCTTGATATCCAAATGATTTCATTGATAAATACATATGTAGGTTAGTTGTAAATTTCGGGACATATTTATCTGAATGTAATAGTTGGATAAACGAAGAATTCAAACTTCATCAATCGTACATCCCTAGGTAATTTAAAAATAATTTAAACGACTTGTAGGCAGTAGAAGCATATACCAGATCAACACAGTTTATCTTTTCACACACCATATTGTATATCTTTTCTTCCTTACAGCTCCTGATAAGCCATCTGTGTCCGTGGGAATTCACACAACGCAAAACATTACACTAAATGTATCAATATCAGAAAACACAAAAGGTCAACGTATCCGCATCACTGGGCATTCTTCTGATGCAAGCAACACATCATTTAATCAGACTATAAACACGATAAACAGTAATAACACAGAGTTTATCTTTAATGCCACAGCCCTCCCTGGAACGTGTTTCAATTTATCGATTGTAGCGCTGAGTGTTGACGACACACCAAGTGAGAGCGTTGTACTGCAACCTGTATGTTACGGTGAGTATTCCACTTAATATATTCCACTTAATATATTCTTCTTACACATGTGTTCTTCCACACGTCGTCATTGTAGTAGCAATCGCGCTCACTATCCTCTCATAGCAGTACGTTTGACTGTTATACCGACATCGAAAGCGCAATTTACACCTAGCTGAAGGCATCAAGGCTTAAGCCACTTCGAGTATTCGTGATGCTCTGAGTATTTGAGTGTTTCTGATTTCATTCCAAGTTCCATCTCAATCTATACCGGTACATACCAATTTATGGTTTGACTTTGTTGTCCATGTTATAGAAATATATTGTTTCCTGTCTGTATCTTGTTTCTCCCGAATAGGGTTTCGAAAGCTACAGTAGTTCTAATTGGAAAAGATGCATATGTTTAAAACTGTTGAGATTCCCATAGGTTCTGTCTTAACGTTTACACCCATGCTCCAAATAGTTAGTGTTTGTCGCGCTGATGAAAGACTCAGAACTAATAATATTATCATATGAAGCGTTAGCCAGATATGCATTATTGCAGTATAAATTAAGATCCCTTCTTTTAAACTGATTCACAGTGATGCCGACATTGCCTATCCTAGACTGTGGTGGAGGTCAATGAATTATAAACCGGTTGTTCTCAAGTCTTCTATTGGACGCTAGCCTGTTTGAGGCCTTCCTCTTATCTTAATTTTGTGTGATCTTCAAATAAAAAACAAAACAATATTTGTCAACTAAAACAAAACATTAGTTTTCTAGAACATAAGGTCAACATAAAAAACAAGACGTTAAGGTAATGTGAATTAAATACCAAAATAATTCAACAATTACAGACAAAGTTCCTAATAATTTAAAGTCCCGATTAAAACTCAGCAAAGGTCCAGAAAAAATTCTAAACTGATAGCGATGGCGTCTATATTATAGTTATGAGGGTGCTGATGTGCCAGCAGCAATTTGGTGCATCACAGAAATATTAATTCTGGTTTAAATACATTATAAATTTTAGTAAAAGGTTTCAGTCCAAGAATTGTCTTAGAGAACCTCTGTATTTCAAGAGAAACCAATCACTTGAATTGAATAATAAGAATAAATAATAATCAGCTCAACTGTTCACAACATCATATACAATTTCAAGGTGCTAGAGCTTAAAGCTACTGATAAAATCCTCAATTCCTCTCAGTAACACTATATATATATGTATAAAGTTCTCTACTTAACCTCTGGTCACATTTAGCATTTTAAAATGTATCATTATCTAAAGGAAAACATCTTTCTAGAATGATCCTGTAGCTTACAAAAAATAACTTGATTTATGTATAATCGACTTTGTAAATTTCAAAACCTACACCTATAAAACTTGTATTTCTTCTATTAATAATAATACTGATTTTAAACAACTACACAGAGACAACAATATAGTTATGTATGAGTTGTTTAGAATGATTCAATTGAAAGAAATCAATTTGGATCTGTAGTGTAAGCCTTAATCCAATTAGGTTGCAATATCACTTGATAGTAAATGTAATCAGATAACACACAATGGACTAAAATTCTTACACACCAACAGCTGCTTTATTTTATACATTCACTAGGATTTAAGTTCCATTGCAAATATACTCTCAGGGCAGACTTCGCTCCCCTTCCCAGCTTTAATGATGTCTTGTATTGAATAAATTCCACATTACGAATTCTACAGTTATTCTTCATTAACAAATAACATTACATGGTGGCAGCGGTGAAACACAGGATTGAAATTATCAGAGTTGAAGAAGGCTTCATTTCAGTTAACAAATCCATACAAATTTGACTTTTCGATACCTGAAACTTGGGAAACGTGGTTTCAGCGCTTTGAACGCTTTCGTCAAGCATCTGGACTTTGCGAAAAAGAGGAAGAAATTCAAGTGAAAACCTTGATTTATTCCATGGGAAGTCAGGCTGATGACATTTTGTCTTCGTTCAACCTGGCAGAGGAAGATCAAAAGAAGTTTAAGCCTGTGACAGATAGATTCGTGCGATATTTCATTTAAAAGAGGAATGTAATATTTGAAAGAGAAAAATTTAATCAAAGGAAACAGGAAGAGGGAAAAATAGTGGACAGTTTTGTTACAGCTATATATGTGTTAGCTGATAATTGTCATATCGGGTGGCTACATAATGAAATGTGCAGAGATCGACTTGTAGTTGGACTGCGAGATTCGAAACAATCAAAACAATTGCAGTTAGATGCGAATCTAACTTTAGAATCTGCCATTAGTCAAGCTCTACAAAATGAGGCTCTGCAAAAGCAAAAAACAACGATACGAGCAAGTGTAGAACGAATGACTGAAATGGATGCTGTAAAATCGTCTTCACTGAAATATTGGAAACAGAAACATACATTTCCAAATGCTCAACAAACTGATGTCAGCAGAAAAGGATGCATGAGATGCGGAAAGAAAGGAAATCATTCTCGAGACCAATGTTCAGCAAAAGAAGCAGAATGCCATAAGTGTAAGAGGAGAGGACACTATGCAAAAAGATGGGTCAACCATTGATAACGCGGGTGAGATTGAACAACGCTACACTTTGCTGGAATCAAACAATGCATTCAGTGTTCAAGACATATTTGTTGTGAAGGGACTTAATCAGGAACTCTTGGGTAGGCCCGCGAGTCAGGCTCTTAAGAGTTTCGAACAGATAAATATATCCTCCGTAAATGCCTCAGATACAACTCACAAAATACAAGCAAAATTCAAGATAAGTCCATACATTTAGATAGGGACTATCGCGAGAAATATCCAAATTTGTTTAAAGGTCTAAGGAAAACAAAATGTTTCTATAACACAACTCTGGACACAAATGCCAAGCCTTATGCCTTATCCATCCCAAGAAAGGTTCCTATCCCTTTATTAAATAAAGTTGAAGACGAGATGGATAGAATGGAAAAAATGGGGGTTATTTCAAACGTAGATGAGCCCAATTGAGTGGTGCGCTGCAATGGATGTTGTTCCAAAACCAAACGGTAAGGTAAGAATTTGCGTCCATCTAACTACACTGAATGAGTCGGTTAAAATAGAAAACCATCCACTACATCATTTGAAGAATTCCTTGCAGAACAAGCAGGTGCAAAGTTTTTCACCAAACTTGATGCAAACACGGGCTTTTGGCAGATAAACCTGTCAGAAGATTCACGCCGCCTTACAACTTTCATTACTTCTTTTGGTAGGTTTTATTTTAATCACCTTCCTTTTGGGATCAGTTCTGCGCCTGAAAGTTTTCGAAAAAGGATGTCAGAAACATGACGGAATACTCTGTCATATGGACGATGTTTTTGTTTTTGGGGAAACGCATAAACTGCCTGACGAAAGACTAGAAATGGTCCTGAAATTAATTCAAACGACTGGCATCACTTTGAACGCTGAAAAGTGTGAATTTTCGATACCATCCATAAGGTTTCTTGGGTATATTGTTGACG
This sequence comes from Unio delphinus, assembly GCA_029339505.1. Taxonomy (NCBI): domain Eukaryota; kingdom Metazoa; phylum Mollusca; class Bivalvia; order Unionida; family Unionidae; genus Unio; species Unio delphinus. The sequence continues at coordinate 1,772,217 of JAQISU010000009.1, read as the reverse complement.
TAAATAGTTGCCGACCTGATCCAGAAAATGTCAAAGCTATAACTGAAATAGAAACAACGAAATGCGTAACAGAGATTTCTCGGTATGGCAAAAGCAGCTTGGCAAATTTTGTCAAAATGTGGCAGAAAAATAAAAACTATTACGTGAGCTCTTGAAAGGTAAACACTCGTGGACTTGGGGTCCAGATCAAGAAGAAGCTTTTAGAGATATCAAGCAAGAAATGATATCTTCACCTACTTTAGCACATTATGATTCATATAGAAAAATAGCTGTATCTGCAGATGCATCTTCATTTGGAATATATGCTGTGCTACGGCAGAAGTGCGGTAGAACCCTGAGACCAGTGGCATTCGCGTCATGAGGTATGTCAGAATCCGAGCAGCGCTATGCTCAAATAGAAAAGTAGGCCCTTGGAATCACTTGGGCTTGTGAACTCTTTAGTAGCTATTTAATTGGGTCACAATTCAAACTTGCAACTGACCATAAACCATTAGCACCATTAATCAGCACAAAAATCTTTGGGAGATTTATCCCCTAGAATTCAACGCTATACATGTTGCTGGCAAGAATCTACTGCTTATGCTCTATCCAGAGCACCTTTAACTTATTACTCTCAGAGCGACAGAGACATTCAGGCTGTAACTAACGCCTACGTTAATTTCGTACATATTTATTTGCCTGCATCAAATACTCGACTTGAAAAAATAAAGTCTGAATATCTAAAGGATTCGATTTGCAAACAACTTGTACAATTCTGTAAAACGTGGTAGCCGGAGAAATCCGCTATGGACGCAAAAAAATTCTTTGTTAACTTAAATAAATATTTATTTCTAGAATACAAGGTGAACATGAAAAATACGAAGGTACGGTAATGTGAACTAAATACAAAATCATCCTAGAATTACAAAGTTCATAATAATTTAAAGTCCCGAATAAACCAAAACTGTACGCGATGACGTCTATATTATAGTACGGAGGGTGCTGATGTGCCAAAAGCAATGTGGTGCATCAAAGAATATTAATTCAGGCTTCAACACATTATAAATTTCAGTGAAGATCTCTATCCAAGAATTGTCTTAGAGCACTTCTGAATTTTAAGAGAAACTGAACATTTGATATTCAGAAGCAATAAAATTCAGCCCAACTTGTCACAACATCATAAAGAAATTCAAGGTGCTAGATATTAAAGCTACTGATAAAATAATCAAATCCTCTCAGTAACAATATATATATATATATATATATATATATATATATATATATATATATATATATATATATTCTACTGAAACTATGGTCATAATTAGCATTTAAAATATATTATTACCTAATGGAAAAGAACTTTCTACAAACAATAACCTGAATTATGTATAATCCACTTTGTAAATTCTAAAATCTGTACCCCAAAAACATTTATTGCTTCTATTAATAATAATACTGGTTTTAATCAGGTACATATAGAAAACAATAGTTTTGTATTAATTGTTTACAATGATTCTAATAAAAGAAATCAATTTCATTCAAGCAGAAATAAACTCAAAATAGGGCAAGGTAATTTCCAACGATTATAATGTTACATTGCAAGAGCATGTAATTTAAGAGAACTAAATGTTTAAAAATATATTTAACAACAAGATTAAATTCAATATACATAACACGTATGGTTCGCCAGTTTGCTTGTCCGGTCACGAGTAACGGAATGGTTAAATTGACCCCTTTCCCGATCACGGCGACATTAATTATGTCTCGTGGGTTCGTGTCTCCTGCTAGGACAGCGTGGCACTATGATAAAGTTTGCCAGGACTTTCCCGTTTCTCGGTGGTTCATACCTGAGGTTTCCTTGGATCATCCTCCACCACTTATTCTGACCGCTATATTTAGCATGTCATGTGCAAAATAATGGAATTTAACCCATTGAATCTGCATTATTGTTTATCTCCATGTCTCAGTAATCGGGTAAGGCACAAATTCTGATTGTGCTCGAGTCCTATTTACATTACTTGTCACTGCTATCTTTCTGCTCCTTCTATTAATGCGTCTTTGAAACTGATAGTTCTTAAAGCAAATCACTCAAAATGCTTGTCAAGTAAACGCCACCTGCAATTATCGCACCTATAGATTGTTGTGTCGCACGCATCACCAGTATATCTTCCATTTCATTTGCATTTTAATCAAATTAATTTTTCTGGAATCGAGTAATCTAGGCTAGTACTTCTATTTCATTTTACCGTAACAAAACTAGTACTATCTGGAAAGATACAATAAAACGTGGGCGAGCAAATTCCGCACGTGAGCAAACATTCAGCTGTTGTAATCTTAACACCAAAACCTTTCTACCTTGTATATATTGGTGTTTCGTCTTTTCAGTCTCTATGATGGGCTTTTATTAATTAAAACGTTCCACCGTTCTCTCCCTCGTATCACAAGTTCATCTACAAAGTATATCGCCCATTATTCATAGGCTTATTATTAAGAAGCAGTAGATAGGGATAGGAGGGCATTCTAAGCGATCAGTTGGAGCTAGCGTCTGATGTAATAACGATTTAGGAGCTGACGATACATGATTATTTTATATCTTGATATCCAAATGATTTCATTGATAAATACATATGTAGGTTAGTTGTAAATTTCGGGACATATTTATCTGAATGTAATAGTTGGATAAACGAAGAATTCAAACTTCATCAATCGTACATCCCTAGGTAATTTAAAAATAATTTAAACGACTTGTAGGCAGTAGAAGCATATACCAGATCAACACAGTTTATCTTTTCACACACCATATTGTATATCTTTTCTTCCTTACAGCTCCTGATAAGCCATCTGTGTCCGTGGGAATTCACACAACGCAAAACATTACACTAAATGTATCAATATCAGGAAACACAAAAGGTCAACGTATCCGCATCACTGGGCATTCTTCTGATGCAAGCAACACATCATTTAATCAGACTATAAACACGATAAACAGTAATAACACAGAGTTTATCTTTAATGCCACAGCCCTCCCTGGAACGTGTTTCAATTTATCGATTGTAGCGCTGAGTGTTGACGACACACCTAGTGAGAGCGTTGTACTGCAACCTGTATGTTACGGTGAGTATTCCACTTAATATATTCCACTTAATATATTCTTCTTACACATGTGTTCTTCCACACGTCGTCATTGTAGTAGCAATCGCGCTCACTATCCTCTCATAGCAGTACGTTTGACTGTTATACCGACATCGAAAGCGCAATTTACACCTAGCTGAAGGCATCAAGGCTTAAGCCACTTCGAGTATTCGTGATGCTCTGAGTATTTGAGTGTTTCTGATTTCATTCCAAGTTCCATCTCAATCTATACCGGTACATACCAATTTATGGTTTGACTTTGTTGTCCATGTTATAGAAATATATTGTTTCCTGTCTGTATCTTGTTTCTCCCGAATAGGGTTTCGAAAGCTACAGTAGTTCTAATTGGAAAAGATGCATATGTTTAAAACTGTTGAGATTCCCATAGGTTCTGTCTTAACGTTTACACCCATGCTCCAAATAGTTAGTGTTTGTCGCGCTGATGAAAGACTCAGAACTAATAATATTATCATATGAAGCGTTAGCCAGATATGCATTATTGCAGTATAAATTAAGATCCCTTCTTTTAAACTGATTCACAGAGATGCCGACATTGCCTATCCTAGACTGTGGTGGAGGTCAATGAATTATAAACCGGTTGTTCTCAAGTCTTCTATTGGACGCTAGCCTGTTTGAGGCCTTCCTCTTATCTTAATTTTGTGTGATCTTCAAATAAAAAACAAAACAATATTTGTCAACTAAAACAAAACATTAGTTTTCTAGAACATAAGGTCAACATAAAAAACAAGACGTTAAGGTAATGTGAATTAAATACCAAAATAATTCAACAATTACAGACAAAGTTCCTAATAATTTAAAGTCCCGATTAAAACTCAGCAAAGGTCCAGAAAAAATTCTAAACTGATAGCGATGGCGTCTATATTATAGTTATGAGGGTGCTGATGTGCCAGCAGCAATTTGGTGCATCACAGAAATATTAATTCTGGTTTAAATACATTATAAATTTTAGTAAAAGGTTTCAGTCCAAGAATTGTCTTAGAGAACCTCTGTATTTCAAGAGAAACCAATCACTTGAATTGAATAATAAGAATAAATAATAATCAGCTCAACTGTTCACAACATCATATACAATTTCAAGGTGCTAGAGCTTAAAGCTACTGATAAAATCCTCAATTCCTCTCAGTAACACTATATATATATGTATAAAGTTCTCTACTTAACCTCTGGTCACATTTAGCATTTTAAAATGTATCATTATCTAAAGGAAAACATCTTTCTAGAATGATCCTGTAGCTTACAAAAAATAACTTGATTTATGTATAATCGACTTTGTAAATTTCAAAACCTACACCTATAAAACTTGTATTTCTTCTATTAATAATAATACTGATTTTAAACAACTACACAGAGACAACAATATAGTTATGTATGAGTTGTTTAGAATGATTCAATTGAAAGAAATCAATTTGGATCTGTAGTGTAAGCCTTAATCCAATTAGGTTGCAATATCACTTGATAGTAAATGTAATCAGATAACACACAATGGACTAAAATTCTTACACACCAACAGCTGCTTTATTTTATACATTCACTAGGATTTAAGTTCCATTGCAAATATACTCTCAGGGCAGACTTCGCTCCCCTTCCCAGCTTTAATGATGTCTTGTATTGAATAAATTCCACATTACGAATTCTACAGTTATTCTTCATTAACAAATAACATTACATGGTGGCAGCGGTGAAACACAGGATTGAAATTATCAGAGTTGAAGAAGGCTTCATTTCAGTTAACAAATCCATACAAATTTGACTTTTCGATACCTGAAACTTGGGAAACGTGGTTTCAGCGCTTTGAACGCTTTCGTCAAGCATCTGGACTTTGCGAAAAAGAGGAAGAAATTCAAGTGAAAACCTTGATTTATTCCATGGGAAGTCAGGCTGATGACATTTTGTCTTCGTTCAACCTGGCAGAGGAAGATCAAAAGAAGTTTAAGCCTGTGACAGATAGATTCGTGCGATATTTCATTTAAAAGAGGAATGTAATATTTGAAAGAGAAAAATTTAATCAAAGGAAACAGGAAGAGGGAAAAATAGTGGACAGTTTTGTTACAGCTATATATGTGTTAGCTGATAATTGTCATATCGGGTGGCTACATAATGAAATGTGCAGAGATCGACTTGTAGTTGGACTGCGAGATTCGAAACAATCAAAACAATTGCAGTTAGATGCGAATCTAACTTTAGAATCTGCCATTAGTCAAGCTCTACAAAATGAGGCTCTGCAAAAGCAAAAAACAACGATACGAGCAAGTGTAGAACGAATGACTGAAATGGATGCTGTAAAATCGTCTTCACTGAAATATTGGAAACAGAAACATACATTTCCAAACGCTCAACAAACTGATGTCAGCAGAAAAGGATGCATGAGATGCGGAAAGAAAGGAAATCATTCTCGAGATCAATGTTCAGCAAAAGAAGCAGAATGCCATAAGTGTAAGAGGAGAGGACACTATGCAAAAAGATGGGTCAACCATTGATAACGCGGGTGAGATTGAACAACGCTACACTTTGGTGGAATCAAACAATGCATTCAGTGTTCAAGACATATTTGTTGTGAAGGGACTTAATCAGGAACTCTTGGGTAGGCCCGCGAGTCAGGCTCTTAAGAGTTTCGAACAGATAAATATATCCTCCGTAAATGCCTCAGATACAACTCACAAAATACAAGCAAAATTCAAGATAAGTCCATACATTTAGATAGGGACTATCGCGAGAAATATCCAAATTTGTTTAAAGGTCTAAGGAAAACAAAATGTTTCTATAACACAACTCTGGACACAAATGCCAAGCCTTATGCCTTATCCATCCCAAGAAAGGTTCCTATCCCTTTATTAAATAAAGTTGAAGACGAGATGGATAGAATGGAAAAAATGGGGGTTATTTCAAACGTAGATGAGCCCAATTGAGTGGTGCGCTGCAATGGATGTTGTTCCAAAACCAAACGGTAAGGTAAGAATTTGCGTCCATCTAACTACACTGAATGAGTCGGTTAAAATAGAAAACCATCCACTACAACATTTGAAGAATTCCTTGCAGAACAAGCAGGTGCAAAGTTTTTCACCAAACTTGATGCAAACACGGGCTTTTGGCAGATAAACCTGTCAGAAGATTCACGCCGCCTTACAACTTTCATTACTTCTTTTGGTAGGTTTTATTTTAATCACCTTCCTTTTGGGATCAGTTCTGCGCCTGAAAGTTTTCGAAAAAGGATGTCAGAAACATGACGGAATACTCTGTCATATGGACGATGTTTTTGTTTTTGGGGAAACGCATAAACTGCCTGACGAAAGACTAGAAATGGTCCTGAAATTAATTCAAACGACTGGCATCACTTTGAACGCTGAAAAGTGTGAATTTTCGATACCATCCATAAGGTTTCTTGGGTATATTGTTGACGTAAATAGTTGCCGACCTGATCCAGAAAATGTCAAAGCTATAACTGAAATAGAAACAACGAAATGCGTAACAGAGATTTCTCGGTATGGCAAAAGCAGCTTGGCAAATTTTGTCAAAATGTGGCAGAAAAATAAAAACTATTACGTGAGCTCTTGAAAGGTAAACACTCGTGGACTTGGGGTCCAGATCAAGAAGAAGCTTTTAGAGATATCAAGCAAGAAATGATATCTTCACCTACTTTAGCACATTATGATTCATATAGAAAAATAGCTGTATCTGCAGATGCATCTTCATTTGGAATATATGCTGTGCTACGGCAGAAGTGCGGTAGAACCCTGAGACCAGTGGCATTCGCGTCATGAGGTATGTCAGAATCCGAGCAGCGCTATGCTCAAATAGAAAAGTAGGCCCTTGGAATCACTTGGGCTTGTGAACTCTTTAGTAGCTATTTAATTGGGTCACAATTCAAACTTGCAACTGACCATAAACCATTAGCACCATTAATCAGCACAAAAATCTTTGGGAGATTTATCCCCTAGAATTCAACGCTATACATGTTGCTGGCAAGAATCTACTGCTTATGCTCTATCCAGAGCACCTTTAACTTATTATCTCAGAGCGACAGAGACATTCAGGCTGTAACTAACGCCTACGTTAATTTCGTACATATTTATTTGCCTGCATCAAATACTCGACTTGAAAAAATAAAGTCTGAATATCTAAAGGATTCGATTTGCAAACAACTTGTACAATTCTGTAAAACGTGGTAGCCGGAGAAATCCGCTATGGACGCAAAAAAATTCTTTGTTAACTTAAATAAATATTTATTTCTAGAATACAAGGTGAACATGAAAAATACGAAGGTACGGTAATGTGAACTAAATACAAAATCATCCTAGAATTACAAAGTTCATAATAATTTAAAGTCCCGAATAAACCAAAACTGTACGCGATGACGTCTATATTATAGTACGGAGGGTGCTGATGTGCCAAAAGCAATGTGGTGCATCAAAGAATATTAATTCAGGCTTCAACACATTATAAATTTCAGTGAAGATCTCTATCCAAGAATTGTCTTAGAGCACTTCTGAATTTTAAGAGAAACTGAACATTTGATATTCAGAAGCAATAAAATTCAGCCCAACTTGTCACAACATCATAAAGAAATTCAAGGTGCTAGATATTAAAGCTACTGATAAAATAATCAAATCCTCTCAGTAACAATATATATATATATATATATATATATATATATATATATATATATATATATATATATATATATATATATATATATACTGAAACTATGGTCATAATTAGCATTTAAAATATATTATTACCTAATGGAAAAGAACTTTCTACAAACAATAACCTGAATTATGTATAATCCACTTTGTAAATTCTAAAATCTGTACCCAAAAACATTTATTGCTTCTATTAATAATAATACTGGTTTTAATCAGGTACATATAGAAAACAATAGTTTTGTATTAATTGTTTACAATGATTCTAATAAAAGAAATCAATTTCATTCAAGCAGAAATAAACTCAAAATAGGGCAAGGTAATTTCCAACGATTATAATGTTACATTGCAAGAGCATGTAATTTAAGAGAACTAAATGTTTAAAAATATATTTAACAACAAGATTAAATTCAATATACATAACACGTATGGTTCGCCAGTTTGCTTGTCCGGTCACGAGTAACGGAATGGTTAAATTGACCCCTTTCCCGATCACGGCGACATTAATTATGTCTCGTGGGTTCGTGTCTCCTGCTAGGACAGTGTGGCACTATGATAAAGTTTGCCAGGACTTTCCCGTTTCTCGGTGGTTCATACCTGAGGTTTCCTTGGATCATCCTCCACCACTTATTCTGACCGCTATATTTAGCATGTCATGTGCAAAATAATGGAATTTAACCCATTGAATCTGCATTATTGTTTATCTCCATGTCTCAGTAATCGGGCAAGGCACAAATTCTGATTGTGCTCGAGTCCTATTTACATTACTTGTCACTGCTATCTTTCTGCTCCTTCTATTCATGCGTCTTTGAAACTGATAGTTCTTAAAGCAAATCACTCAAAATGCTTGTCAAGTAAACGCCACCTGCAATTATCGCACCTATAGATTGTTGTGTCGCACGCATCACCAGTATATCTTCCATTTCATTTGCATTTTAATCAAATTAATTTTTCTGGAATCGAGTAATCTAGGCTAGTACTTCTATTTCATTTTACCGTAACAAAACTAATACTATCTGGAAAGATACAATAAAACGTGGGCGAGCAAATTCCGCACGTGAGCAAACATTCAGCTGTTGTAATCTTAACACCAAAACCTTTCTACCTTGTATATATTGGTGTTTCGTCTTTTCAGTCTCTATGATGGGCTTTTATTAATTAAAACGTTCCACCGTTCTCTCCCTCGTATCACAAGTTCATCTACAAAGTATATCGCCCATTATTCGTAGGCCCATTATTAAGAAGCAGTAGATAGGGATAGGAGGGCATTCTAAGCGATCAGTTGGAGCTAGCGTCTGATGTAATAACGATTTAGGAGCTGACGATACATGATTATTTTATATCTTGATATCCAAATGATTTCATTGATAAATACATATGTAGGTTAGTTGTAAATTTCGGGACATATTTATCTGAATGTAATAGTTGGATAAACGAAGAATTCAAACTTCATCAATCGTACATCCCTAGGTAATTTAAAAATAATTTAAACGACTTGTAGGCAGTAGAAGCATATACCAGATCAACACAGTTTATCTTTTCACACACCATATTGTATATCTTTTCTTCCTTACAGCTCCTGATAAGCCATCTGTGTCCGTGGGAATTCACACAACGCAAAACATTACACTAAATGTATCAATATCAGGAAACACAAAAGGTCAACGTATCCGCATCACTGGGCATTCTTCTGAGGCAAGCAACACATCATTTAATCAGACTATAAACACGATAAACAGTAATAACACAGAGTTTATCTTTAATGCCACAGCCCTCCCTGGAACGTGTTTCAATTTATCGATTGTAGCGCTGAGTGTTGACGACACACCTAGTGAGAGCGTTGTACTGCAACCTGTATGTTACGGTGAGTATTCCACTTAATATATTCTTCTTACACATGTGTTCTTCCACACGTCGTCATTGTAGTAACAATCGCGCTCACTATCCTCTAATATCAGTACGTTTGACTGTTATACCGACATCGAAAGCGCAATTTACACCTAGCTGAAGGCATCAAGGCTTAAGCCACTTCGAGTATTCGTGATGCTCTGAGTATTTGAGTGTTTCTGATTTCATTCCAAGTTCCATCCCAATCTATACCGGTACATACCAATTTAAGGTTTGAGCTGATACACATTTCATGATTGGTTTGACTTTGTTGTCCATGTTATAGAAATATATTGTTTCCTGTCTGTATCTTGTTTCTCCCGAATAGGGTTTCGAAAGCTACAGTAGTTCTAATTGGAAAAGATGCATATGTTTAAAACTGTTGAGATTCCCATAGGTTCTGTCTTGACGTTTACACCCATGCTCCAAATAGTTAGTGTTTGTCGCGCTGATGAAAGACTCAGAACTAATAATATTATCATATGAAGCGTTAGCCAGATGTGCATTATTGCAGTATAAATTAAGATCCCTTCTTTTAAACTGATTCACAGAGATGCCGACATTGCCTATCCTAGACTGTGGTGGAGGTCAATGAATTATAAACCGGTTGTTCTCAAGTCTTCTATTGGACGCTAGCCTATTTGAGGCCTTCCTCTTATCTTAATTTTGTGTGATCTTCAAATAAAAAACAAAACGAGTTAAAGACAACAATATTTGTCAACTAAAACAAAACATTAGTTTTCTAGAACATAAGGTCAACATAAAAAACAAGACGTTAAGGTAATGTGAATTAAATACCAAAATAATTCAACAATTACAGACAAAGTTCCTAATAATTTAAAGTCCCGATTAAAACTCAGCAAAGGTCCAGAAAAAATTCTAAACTGATAGTGATGACGTCTATATTATAGTTATGAGGGTGCTGATGTGCCAGCAGCAATTTGGTGCATCACAGAAATATTAATTCTGGTTTAAATACATTATAAATTTTAGTAAAAGGTTTCAGTCCAAGAATTGTCTTAGAGAACCTCTGTATTTCAAGAGAAACCAATCACTTGAATTGAATAATAAGAATAAATAATAATCAGCTCAACTGTTCACAACATCATATACAATTTCAAGGTGCTAGAGCTTAAAGCTACTGATAAAATCTTCAATTCCTCTCAGTAACACTATATATATATATATGTATAAAGTTCTCTACTTAACCTCTGGTCACATTTAGCATTTTAAAATGTATCATTATCTAAAGGAAAACATCTTTCTAGAATGATCCTGTAGCTTACAAAAAATAACTTGATTTATGTATAATCGACTTTGTAAATTTCAAAACCTACACCTATAAAACTTGTATTTCTTCTATTAATAATAATACTGATTTTAAACAACTACACAGAGACAACAATATAGTTATGTATGAGTTGTTTAGAATGATTCAATTGAAAGAAATCAATTTGGATCTGTAGTGTAAGCCTTAATCCAATTAGCTTGCAATATCACTTGATAGTAAATGTAATCAGATAACACACAATGGACTAAAATTCTTACACACCAACAGCTGCTTTATTTTATACATTCACTAGGATTTAAGTTCCATTGCAAATATACTCTCAGGGCAGACTTCGCTCCCCTTCCAAGCTTTAATGATATCTTGTATTGAATAAATTCCACATTACGAATTCTACAGTTATTCTTCATTAACAAATAACATTACATGGTGGCAGCGGTGAAACACAGGATTGAAATTATCAGAGTTGAAGAAGGCTTCATTTCAGTTAACAAATCCATACAAATTTGACTTTTCGATACCTGAAACTTGGGAAACGTGGTTTCAGCGCTTTGAACGCTTTCGTCAAGCATCTGGACTTTGCGAAAAAGAGGAAGAAATTCAAGTGAAAACCTTGATTTATTCCATGGGAAGTCAGGCTGATGACATTTTGTCTTCGTTCAACCTGGCAGAGGAAGATCAAAAGAAGTTTAAGCCTGTGACAGATAGATTCGTGTGATATTTCATTTAAAAGAGGAATGTAATATTTAAAAGAGAAAAATTTAATCAAAGGAAACAGGAAGAGGGAAAAATAGTGGACAGTTTTGTTACAGCTATATATGTGTTAGCTGATAATTGTCATATCGGGTGGCTACATAATGAAATGTGCAGAGATCGACTTGTAGTTGGACTGCGAGATTCGAAACAATCAAAACAATTGCAGTTAGATGCGAATCTAACTTTAGAATCTGCCATTAGTCAAGCTCTACAAAATGAGGCTCTGCAAAAGCAAAAAACAACGATACGAGCAAGTGTAGAACGAATGACTGAAATGGATGCTGTAAAATCGTCTTCACTGAAATATTGGAAACAGAAACATACATTTCCAAATGCTCAACAAACTGATGTCAGCAGAAAAGGATGCATGAGATGCGGAAAGAAAGGAAATCATTCTCGAGACCAATGTTCAGCAAAAGAAGCAGAATGCCATAAGTGTAAGAGGAGAGGACACTATGCAAAAAGATGGGTCAACCATTGATAACGCGGGTGAGATTGAACAACGCTACACTTTGCTGGAATCAAACAATGCATTCAGTGTTCAAGACATATTTGTTGTGAAGGGACTTAATCAGGAACTCTTGGGTAGGCCCGCGAGTCAGGCTCTTAAGAGTTTCGAACAGATAAATATATCCTCCGTAAATGCCTCAGATACAACTCACAAAATACAAGCAAAATTCAAGATAAGTCCATACATTTAGATAGGGACTATCGCGAGAAATATCCAAATTTGTTTAAAGGTCTAAGGAAAACAAAATGTTTCTATAACACAACTCTGGACACAAATGCCAAGCCTTATGCCTTATCCATCCCAAGAAAGGTTCCTATCCCTTTATTAAATAAAGTTGAAGACGAGATGGATAGAATGGAAAAAATGGGGGTTATTTCAAACGTAGATGAGCCCAATTGAGTGGTGCGCTGCAATGGATGTTGTTCCAAAACCAAACGGTAAGGTAAGAATTTGCGTCCATCTAACTACACTGAATGAGTCGGTTAAAATAGAAAACCATCCACTACATCATTTGAAGAATTCCTTGCAGAACAAGCAGGTGCAAAGTTTTTCACCAAACTTGATGCAAACACGGGCTTTTGGCAGATAAACCTGTCAGAAGATTCACGCCGCCTTACAACTTTCATTACTTCTTTTGGTAGGTTTTATTTTAATCACCTTCCTTTTGGGATCAGTTCTGCGCCTGAAAGTTTTCGAAAAAGGATGTCAGAAACATGACGGAATACTCTGTCATATGGACGATGTTTTTGTTTTTGGGGAAACGCATAAACTGCCTGACGAAAGACTAGAAATGGTCCTGAAATTAATTCAAACGACTGGCATCACTTTGAACGCTGAAAAGTGTGAATTTTCGATACCATCCATAAGGTTTCTTGGGTATATTGTTGACGTAAATAGTTGCCGACCTGATCCAGAAAATGTCAAAGCTATAACTGAAATAGAAACAACGAAATGCGTAACAGAGATTTCTCGGTATGGCAAATCAGCTTGGCAAATTTTGTCAAAATGTGGCAGAAAAATAAAAACTATTACGTGAGCTCTTGAAAGGTAAACACTCGTGGACTTGGGGTCCAGATCAAGAAGAAGCTTTTAGAGATATCAAGCAAGAAATGATATCTTCACCTACTTTAGCACATTATGATTCATATAGAAAAATAGCTGTATCTGCAGATGCATCTTCATTTGGAATATATGCTGTGCTACGGCAGAAGTGCGGTAGAACCCTGAGACCAGTGGCATTCGCGTCATGAGGTATGTCAGAATCCGAGCAGCGCTATGCTCAAATAGAAAAGTAGGCCCTTGGAATCACTTGGGCTTGTGAACGCTTTAGTAGCTATTTAATTGGGTCACAATTCAAACTTGCAACTGACCATAAACCATTAGCACCATTAATCAGCACAAAACTCTTTGGCAGATTTACCCCCTAGAATTCAACGCTATACATGTTGCTGGCAAGAATCTACTGCTTATGCTCTATCCAGAGCACCTTTAACTTATTACTCTCAGAGCGACAGAGACATTCAGGCTGTAACTAACGCCTACGTTAATTTCGTACATATTTATTTGCCTGCATCAAATACTCGACTTGAAAAAATAAAGTCTGAATATCTAAAGGATTCGATTTGCAAACAACTTGTACAATTCTGTAAAACGTGGTAGCCGGAGAAATCCGCTATGGACGCAAAAAAATTCTTTGTTAACTTAAATAAATATTTATTTCTAGAATACAAGGTGAACATGAAAAATACGAAGGTACGGTAATGTGAACTAAATACAAAATCATCCTAGAATTACAAAGTTCATAATAATTTAAAGTCCCGAATAAACCAAAACTGTACGCGATGACGTCTATATTATAGTATTGAGGGTGCTGATGTGCCAAAAGCAATGTGGTGCATCAAAGAATATTAATTCAGGCTTCAACACATTATAAATTTCAGTGAAGATCTCTATCCAAGAATTGTCTTAGAGCACTTCTGAATTTTAAGAGAAACTGAACATTTGATATTCAGAAGCAATAAAATTCAGCCCAACTTGTCACAACATCATAAAGAATTTCAAGGTGCTAGATATTAAAGCTACTGATAAAATACTCAAATCCTCTCAGTAACAATATATATATATATATTTCTCTACTTAAACTATGGTCATAATTAGCATTTAAAATATATTATTACCTAATGGAAAAGAACTTTCTACAAACAATAACCTGAATTATGTATAATCCACTTTGTAAATTCTAAAATCTGTACCCCAAAAACATTTATTGCTTCTATTAATAATAATACTGGTTTTAATCAGGTACATATAGAAAACAATAGTTTTGTATTAATTGCTTACAATGATTCTAATAAAAGAAATCAATTTCATTCAAGCAGAAATAAACTCAAAATAGGGCAAGGTAATTTCCAACGATTATAATGTTACATTGCAAGAGCATGTAATTTAAGAGAACTAAATGTTTAAAAATATATTTAACAACAAGATTAAATTCAATATACATAACACGTATGGTTCGCCAGTTTGCTTGTCCGGTCACGAGTAACGGAATGGTTAAATTGACCCCTTTCCCGATCACGGCGACATTAATTATGTCTCGTGGGTTCGTGTCTCCTGCTAGGACAGTGTGGCACTATGATAAAGTTTGCCAGGACTTTCCCGTTTCTCGGTGGTTCATACCTGAGGTTTCCTTGGATCATCCTCCACCACTTATTCTGACCGCTATATTTAGCATGTCATGTGCAAAATAATGGAATTTAACCCATTGAATCTGCATTATTGTTTATCTCCATGTCTCAGTAATCGGGCAAGGCACAAATTCTGATTGTGCTCGAGTCCTATTTACATTACTTGTCACTGCTATCTTTCTGCTCCTTCTATTCATGCGTCTTTGAAACTAATAGTTCTTAAAGCAAATCACTCAAAATGCTTGTCAAGTAAACGCCACCTGCAATTATCGCACCTATAGATTGTTGTGTCGCACGCATCACCAGTATATCTTCCATTTCATTTGCATTTTAATCAAATTAATTTTTCTGGAATCGAGTAATCTAGGCTAGTACTTCTATTTCATTTTACCGTAACAAAACTAGTACTATCTGGAAAGATACAATAAAACGTGGGCGAGCAAATTCCGCACGTGAGCAAACATTCAGCTGTTGTAATCTTAACACCAAAACCTTTCTACCTTGTATATATTGGTGTTTCGTCTTTTCAGTCTCTATGATGGGCTTTTATTAATTAAAACGTTCCACCGTTCTCTCCCTCGTATCACAAGTTCATCTACAAAGTATATCGCCCATTATTCATAGGCTCATTATTAAGAAGCAGTAGATAGGGATAGGAGGGCATTCTAAGCGATCAGTTGGAGCTAGCGTCTGATGTAATAACGATTTAGGAGCTGACGATACATGATTATTTTATATCTTGATATCCAAATGATTTCATTGATAAATACATATGTAGGTTAGTTGTAAATTTCGGGACATATTTATCTGAATGTAATAGTTGGATAAACGAAGAATTCAAACTTCATCAATCGTACATCCCTAGGTAATTTAAAAATAATTTAAACGACTTGTAGGCAGTAGAAGCATATACCAGATCAACACAGTTTATCTTTTCACACACCATATTGTATATCTTTTCTTCCTTACAGCTCCTGATAAGCCATCTGTGTCCGTGGGAATTCACACAACGCAAAACATTACACTAAATGTATCAATATCAGGAAACACAAAAGGTCAACGTATCCGCATCACTGGGCATTCTTCTGAGGCAAGCAACACATCATTTAATCAGACTATAAACACGATAAACAGTAATAACACAGAGTTTATCTTTAATGCCACAGCCCTCTCTGGAACGTGTTTCAATTTATCGATTGTAGCGCTGAGTGTTGACGACACACCTAGTGAGAGCGTTGTACTGCAACCTGTATGTTACGGTGAGTATTCCACTTAATATATTCTTCTTACACATGTGTTCTTCCACACGTCGTCATTGTAGTAACAATCGCGCTCACTATTCTCTAATAGCAGTACGTTTGACTGTTATACCGACATCGAAAGCGCAATTTACACCTAGCTGAAGGCATCAAGGCTTAAGCCACTTCGAGTATTCGTGATGCTCTGAGTATTTGAGTGTTTCTGATTTCATTGCAAGTTCCATCCCAATCTATACCGGTACATACCAATTTAAGGTTTGAGCTGATACACATTTCATGATTGGTTTGACTTTGTTGTCCATGTTATAGAAATATATTGTTTCCTGTCTGTATCTTGTTTCTCCCGAATAGCGTTTCGAAAGCTACAGTAGTTCTAATTGGAAAAGATGCATATGTTTAAAACTGTTGAGATTCCCATAGGTTCTGTCTTGACGTTTACACCCATGCTCCAAATAGTTAGTGTTTGTCGCGCTGATGAAAGACTCAGAACTAATAATATTATCATATGAAGCGTTAGCCAGATGTGCATTATTGGAGTATAAATTAAGATCCCTTCTTTTAAACTGATTCACAGAGATGCCGACATTGCCTATCCTAGACTGTGGTGGAGGTCAATGAATTATAAACCGGTTGTTCTCAAGTCTTCTATTGGACGCTAGCCTATTTGAGGCCTTCCTCTTATCTTAATTTTGTGTGATCTTCAAATAAAAAACAAAACGAGTTAAAGACAACAATATTTGTCAACTAAAACAAAACATCAGTTTTCTAGAACATAAGGTCAACATAAAAAACAAGACGTTAAGGTAATGTGAATTAAATACCAAAATAATTCAACAATTACAGACAAAGTTCCTAATAATTTAAAGTCCCGATTAAAACTCAGCAAAGGTCCAGAAAAAATTCTAAACTGATAGCGATGGCGTCTATATTATAGTTATGAGGGTGCTGATGTGCCAGCAGCAATTTGGTGCATCACAGAAATATTAATTCTGGTTTAAATACATTATAAATTTTAGTAAAAGGTTTCAGTCCAAGAATTGTCTTAGAGAACCTCTGTATTTCAAGAGAAACCAATCACTTGAATTGAATAATAAGAATAAATAATAATCAGCTCAACTGTTCACAACATCATATACAATTTCAAGGTGCTAGAGCTTAAAGCTACTGATAAAATCCTCAATTCCTCTCAGTAACACTATATATATATGTATAAAGTTCTCTACTTAACCTCTGGTCACATTTAGCATTTTAAAATGTATCATTATCTAAAGGAAAACATCTTTCTAGAATGATCCTGTAGCTTACAAAAAATAACTTGATTTATGTATAATCGACTTTGTAAATTTCAAAACCTACACCTATAAAACTTGTATTTCTTCTATTAATAATAATACTGATTTTAAACAACTACACAGAGACAACAATATAGTTATGTATGAGTTGTTTAGAATGATTCAATTGAAAGAAATCAATTTGGATCTGTAGTGTAAGCCTTAATCCAATTAGCTTGCAATATCACTTGATAGTAAATGTAATCAGATAACACACAATGGACTAAAATTCTTACACACCAACAGCTGCTTTATTTTATACATTCACTAGGATTTAAGTTCCATTGCAAATATACTCTCAGGGCAGACTTCGCTCCCCTTCCAAGCTTTAATGATGTCTTGTATTGAATAAATTCCACATTACGAATTCTACAGTTATTCTTCATTAACAAATAACATTACATGGTGGCAGCGGTGAAACACAGGATTGAAATTATCAGAGTTGAAGAAGGCTTCATTTCAGTTAACAAATCCATACAAATTTGACTTTTCGATACCTGAAACTTGGGAAACGTGGTTTCAGCGCTTTGAACGCTTTCGTCAAGCATCTGGACTTTGCGAAAAAGAGGAAGAAATTCAAGTGAAAACCTTGATTTATTCCATGGGAAGTCAGGCTGATGACATTTTGTCTTCGTTCAACCTGGCAGAGGAAGATCAAAAGAAGTTTAAGCCTGTGACAGATAGATTCGTGTGATATTTCATTTAAAAGAGGAATGTAATATTTGAAAGAGAAAAATTTAATCAAAGGAAACAGGAAGAGGGAAAAATAGTGGACAGTTTTGTTACAGCTATATATGTGTTAGCTGATAATTGTCATATCGGGTGGCTACATAATGAAATGTGCAGAGATCGACTTGTAGTTGGACTGCGAGATTCGAAACAATCAAAACAATTGCAGTTAGATGCGAATCTAACTTTAGAATCTGCCATTAGTCAAGCTCTACAAAATGAGGCTCTGCAAAAGCAAAAAACAACGATACGAGCAAGTGTAGAACGAATGACTGAAATGGATGCTGTAAAATCGTCTTCACTGAAATATTGGAAACAGAAACATACATTTCCAAATGCTCAACAAACTGATGTCAGCAGAAAAGGATGCATGAGATGCGGAAAGAAAGGAAATCATTCTCGAGACCAATGTTCAGCAAAAGAAGCAGAATGCCATAAGTGTAAGAGGAGAGGACACTATGCAAAAAGATGGGTCAACCATTGATAACGCGGGTGAGATTGAACAACGCTACACTTTGCTGGAATCAAACAATGCATTCAGTGTTCAAGACATATTTGTTGTGAAGGGACTTAATCAGGAACTCTTGGGTAGGCCCGCGAGTCAGGCTCTTAAGAGTTTCGAACAGATAAATATATCCTCCGTAAATGCCTCAGATACAACTCACAAAATACAAGCAAAATTCAAGATAAGTCCATACATTTAGATAGGGACTATCGCGAGAAATATCCAAATTTGTTTAAAGGTCTAAGGAAAACAAAATGTTTCTATAACACAACTCTGGACACAAATGCCAAGCCTTATGCCTTATCCATCCCAAGAAAGGTTCCTATCCCTTTATTAAATAAAGTTGAAGACGAGATGGATAGAATGGAAAAAATGGGGGTTATTTCAAACGTAGATGAGCCCAATTGAGTGGTGCGCTGCAATGGATGTTGTTCCAAAACCAAACGGTAAGGTAAGAATTTGCGTCCATCTAACTACACTGAATGAGTCGGTTAAAATAAAAAACCATCCACTACATCATTTGAAGAATTCCTTGCAGAACAAGCAGGTGCAAAGTTTTTCACCAAACTTGATGCAAACACGGGCTTTTGGCAGATAAACCTGTCAGAAGATTCACGCCGCCTTACAACTTTCATTACTTCTTTTGGTAGGTTTTATTTTAATCACCTTCCTTTTGGTATCAGTTCTGCGCCTGAACGTTTTCGAAAAAGGATGTCAGAAACATGACGGAATACTCTGTCATATGGACGATGTTTTTGTTTTTGGGGAAACGCATAAACTGCCTGACGAAAGACTAGAAATGGTCCTAAAATTAATTCAAACGACTGGCATCACTTTGAACGCTGAAAAGTGTGAATTTTCGATACCATCCATAAGGTTTCTTGGGTATATTGTTGACGTAAATAGTTACCGACCTGATCCAGAAAATGTCAAAGCTATAACTGAAATAGAAACAACGAAATGCGTAACAGAGATTTCTCGGTATGGCAAATCAGCTTGGCAAATTTTGTCAAAATGTGGCAGAAAAATAAAAACTATTACGTGAGCTCTTGAAAGGTAAACACTCGTGGACTTGGGGTCCAGATCAAGAACAAGCTTTTAGAGATATCAAGCAAGAAATGATATCTTCACCTACTTTAGCACATTATGATTCATATAGAAAAATAGCTGTATCTGCAGATGCATCTTCATTTGGAATATATGCTGTGCTACGGCAGAAGTGCGGTAGAACCCTGAGACCAGTGGCATTCGCGTCATGAGGTATGTCAGAATCCGAGCAGCGCTATGCTCAAATAGAAAAGTAGGCCCTTGGAATCACTTGGGCTTGTGAACGCTTTAGTAGCTATTTAATTGGGTCACAATTCAAACTTGCAACTGACCATAAACCATTAGCACCATTAATCAGCACAAAAATCTTTGGGAGATTTACCCCCTAGAATTCAACGCTATACATGTTGCTGGCAAGAATCTACTGCTTATGCTCTATCCAGAGCACCTTTAACTTATTACTCTCAGAGCGACAGAGACATTCAGGCTGTAACTAACGCCTACGTTAATTTCGTACATATTTATTTGCCTGCATCAAATACTCGACTTGAAAAAATAAAGTCTGAATATCTAAAGGATTCGATTTGCAAACAACTTGTACAATTCTGTAAAACGTGGTAGCCGGAGAAATCCGCTATGGACGCAAAAAAATTCTTTGTTAACTTAAATAAATATTTATTTCTAGAATACAAGGTGAACATGAAAAATACGAAGGTACGGTAATGTGAACTAAATACAAAATCATCCTAGAATTACAAAGTTCATAATAATTTAAAGTCCCGAATAAACCAAAACTGTACGCGATGACGTCTATATTATAGTACGGAGGGTGCTGATGTGCCAAAAGCAATGTGGTGCATCAAAGAATATTAATTCAGGCTTCAACACATTATAAATTTCAGTGAAGATCTCTATCCAAGAATTGTCTTAGAGCACTTCTGAATTTTAAGAGAAACTGAACATTTGATATTCAGAAGCAATAAAATTCAGCCCAACTTGTCACAACATCATAAAGAATTTCAAGGTGCTAGATATTAAAGCTACTGATAAAATAATCAAATCCTCTCAGTAACAATATATATATATATATATATATATATATATATATATATATATATATATATATATATATATATATATATATATATATATATATATATATATATATATATTTCTCTACTTAAACTATGGTCATAATTAGCATTTAAAATATATTATTACCTAATGGAAAAGAACTTTCTACAAACAATAACCTGAATTATGTATAATCCACTTTGTAAATTCTAAAATCTGTACCCCAAAAACATTTATTGCTTCTATTAATAATAATACTGGTTTTAATCAGGTACATATAGAAAACAATAGTTTTGTATTAATTGTTTACAATGATTCTAATAAAAGAAATCAATTTCATTCAAGCAGAAATAAACTCAAAATAGGGCAAGGTAATTTCCAACGATTATAATGTTACATTGCAAGAGCATGTAATTTAAGAGAACTAAATGTTTAAAAATATATTTAACAACAAGATTAAATTCAATATACATAACACGTATGGTTCGCCAGTTTGCTTGTCCGGTCACGAGTAACGGAATGGTTAAATTGACCCCTTTCCCGATCACGGCGACATTAATTATGTCTCGTGGGTTCGTGTCTCCTGCTAGGACAGCGTGGCACTATGATAAAGTTTGCCAGGACTTTCCCGTTTCTCGGTGGTTCATACCTGAGGTTTCCTTGGATCATCCTCCACCACTTATTCTGACCGCTATATTTAGCATGTCATGTGCAAAATAATGGAATTTAACCCATTGAATCTGCATTATTGTTTATCTCCATGTCTCAGTAATCGGGTAAGGCACAAATTCTGATTGTGCTCGAGTCCTATTTACATTACTTGTCACTGCTATCTTTCTGCTCCTTCTATTAATGCGTCTTTGAAACTGATAGTTCTTAAAGCAAATCACTCAAAATGCTTGTCAAGTAAACGCCACCTGCAATTATCGCACCTATAGATTGTTGTGTCGCACGCATCACCAGTATATCTTCCATTTCATTTGCATTTTAATCAAATTAATTTTTCTGGAATCGAGTAATCTAGGCTAGTACTTCTATTTCATTTTACCGTAACAAAACTAGTACTATCTGGAAAGATACAATAAAACGTGGGCGAGCAAATTCCGCACGTGAGCAAACATTCAGCTGTTGTAATCTTAACACCAAAACCTTTCTACCTTGTATATATTGGTGTTTCGTCTTTTCAGTCTCTATGATGGGCTTTTATTAATTAAAACGTTCCACCGTTCTCTCCCTCGTATCACAAGTTCATCTACAAAGTATATCGCCCATTATTCATAGGCTCATTATTAAGAAGCAGTAGATAGGGATAGGAGGGCATTCTAAGCGATCAGTTGGAGCTAGCGTCTGATGTAATAACGATTTAGGAGCTGACGATACATGATTATTTTATATCTTGATATCCAAATGATTTCATTGATAAATACATATGTAGGTTAGTTGTAAATTTCGGGACATATTTATCTGAATGTAATAGTTGGATAAACGAAGAATTCAAACTTCATCAATCGTACATCCCTAGGTAATTTAAAAATAATTTAAACGACTTGTAGGCAGTAGAAGCATATACCAGATCAACACAGTTTATCTTTTCACACACCATATTGTATATCTTTTCTTCCTTACAGCTCCTGATAAGCCATCTGTGTCCGTGGGAATTCACACAACGCAAAACATTACACTAAATGTATCAATATCAGGAAACACAAAAGGTCAACGTATCCGCATCACTGGGCATTCTTCTGAGGCAAGCAACACATCATTTAATCAGACTATAAACACGATAAACAGTAATAACACAGAGTTTATCTTTAATGCCACAGCCCTCCCTGGAACGTGTTTCAATTTATCGATTGTAGCGCTGAGTGTTGACGACACACCTAGTGAGAGCGTTGTACTGCAACCTGTATGTTACGGTGAGTATTCCACTTAATATATTCTTCTTACACATGTGTTGTTCCACACGTCGTCATTGTAGTAACAATCGCGCTCACTATCCTCTAATAGCAGTACGTTTGACTGTTATACCGACATCGAAAGCGCAATTTACACCTAGCTGAAGGCATCAAGGCTTAAGCCACTTCGAGTATTCGTGATGCTCTGAGTATTTGAGTGTTTCTGATTTCATTCCAAGTTCCATCCCAATCTATACCGGTACATACCAATTTAAGGTTTGAGCTGATACACATTTCATGATTGGTTTGACTTTGTTGTCCATGTTATAGAAATATATTGTTTCCTGTCTGTATCTTGTTTCTCCCGAATAGGGTTTCGAAAGCTACAGTAGTTCTAATTGGAAAAGATGCATATGTTTAAAACTGTTGAGATTCCCATAGGTTCTGTCTTGACGTTTACACCCATGCTCCAAATAGTTAGTGTTTGTCGCGCTGATGAAAGACTCAGAACTAATAATATTATCATATGAAGCGTTAGCCAGATGTGCATTATTGCAGTATAAATTAAGATCCCTTCTTTTAAACTGATTCACAGAGATGCCGACATTGCCTATCCTAGACTGTGGTGGAGGTCAATGAATTATAAACCGGTTGTTCTCAAGTCTTCTATTGGACGCTAGCCTATTTGAGGCCTCCCTCTTATCTTAATTTTGTGTGATCTTCAAATAAAAAACAAAACGAGTTAAAGACAACAATATTTGTCAACTAAAACAAAACATTAGTTTTCTAGAACATAAGGTCAACATAAAAAACAAGACGTTAAGGTAATGTGAATTAAATACCAAAATAATTCAACAATTACAGACAAAGTTCCTAATAATTTAAAGTCCCGATTAAAACTCAGCAAAGGTCCAGAAAAAATTCTAAACTGATAGCGATGGCGTCTATATTATAGTTATGAGGGTGCTGATGTGCCAGCAGCAATTTGGTGCATCACAGAAATATTAATTCTGGTTTAAATACATTATAAATTTTAGTAAAAGGTTTCAGTCCAAGAATTGTCTTAGAGAACCTCTGTATTTCAAGAGAAACCAATCACTTGAATTGAATAATAAGAATAAATAATAATCAGCTCAACTGTTCACAACATCATATACAATTTCAAGGTGCTAGAGCTTAAAGCTACTGATAAAATCCTCAATTCCTCTCAGTAACACTATATATATATATATGTATAAAGTTCTCTACTTAACCTCTGGTCACATTTAGCATTTTAAAATGTATCATTATCTAAAGGAAAACATCTTTCTAGAATGATCCTGTAGCTTACAAAAAATAACTTGATTTATGTATAATCGACTTTGTAAATTTCAAAACCTACACCTATAAAACTTGTATTTCTTCTATTAATAATAATACTGATTTTAAACAACTACACAGAGACAACAATATAGTTATGTATGAGTTGTTTAGAATGATTCAATTGAAAGAAATCAATTTGGATCTGTAGTGTAAGCCTTAATCCAATTAGCTTGCAATATCACTTGATAGTAAATGTAATCAGATAACACACAATGGACTAAAATTCTTACACACCAACAGCTGCTTTATTTTATACATTCACTAGGATTTAAGTTCCATTGCAAATATACTCTCAGGGCAGACTTCGCTCCCCTTCCAAGCTTTAATGATGTCTTGTATTGAATAAATTCCACATTACGAATTCTACAGTTATTCTTCATTAACAAATAACATTACATGGTGGCAGCGGTGAAACACAGGATTGAAATTATCAGAGTTGAAGAAGGCTTCATTTCAGTTAACAAATCCATACAAATTTGACTTTTCGATACCTGAAACTTGGGAAACGTGGTTTCAGCGCTTTGAACGCTTTCGTCAAGCATCTGGACTTTGCGAAAAAGAGGAAGAAATTCAAGTGAAAACCTTGATTTATTCCATGGGAAGTCAGGCTGATGACATTTTGTCTTCGTTCAACCTGGCAGAGGAAGATCAAAAGAAGTTTAAGCCTGTGACAGATAGATTCGTGCGATATTTCATTTAAAAGAGGATTGTAATATTTGAAAGAGAAAAATTTAATCAAAGGAAACAGGAAGAGGGAAAAATAGTGGACAGTTTTGTTACAGCTATATATGTGTTAGCTGATAATTGTCATATCGGGTGGCTACATAATGAAATGTGCAGAGATCGACTTGTAGTTGGACTGCGAGATTCGAAACAATCAAAACAATTGCAGTTAGATGCGAATCTAACTTTAGAATCTGCCGTTAGTCAAGCTCTACAAAATGAGGCTCTGCAAAAGCAAAAAAAAACGATACGAGCAAGTGTAGAACGAATGACTGAAATGGATGCTGTAAAATCGTCTTCACTGAAATATTGGAAACAGAAACATACATTTCCAAATGCTCAACAAACTGATGTCAGCAGAAAAGGATGCATGAGATGCGGAAAGAAAGGAAATCATTCTCGAGACCAATGTTCAGCAAAAGAAGCAGAATGCCATAAGTGTAAGAGGAGAGGACACTATGCAAAAAGATGGGTCAACCATTGATAACGCGGGTGAGATTGAACAACGCTACACTTTGCTGGAATCAAACAATGCATTCAGTGTTCAAGACATATTTGTTGTGAAGGGACTTAATCAGGAACTCTTGGGTAGGCCCGCGAGTCAGGCTCTTAAGAGTTTCGAACAGATAAATATATCCTTCGTAAATGCCTCAGATACAACTCACAAAATACAAGCAAAATTCAAGATAAGTCCATACATTTAGATAGGGACTATCGCGAGAAATATCCAAATTTGTTTAAAGGTCTAAGGAAAACAAAATGTTTCTATAACACAACTCTGGACACAAATGCCAAGCCTTATGCCTTATCCATCCCAAGAAAGGTTCCTATCCCTTTATTAAATAAAGTTGAAGACGAGATGGATAGAATGGAAAAAATGGGGGTTATTTCAAACGTAGATGAGCCCAATTGAGTGGTGCGCTGCAATGGATGTTGTTCCAAAACCAAACGGTAAGGTAAGAATTTGCGTCCATCTAACTACACTGAATGAGTCGGTTAAAATAGAAAACCATCCACTACATCATTTGAAGAATTCCTTGCAGAACAAGCAGGTGCAAAGTTTTTCACCAAACTTGATGCAAACACGGGCTTTTGGCAGATAAACCTGTCAGAAGATTCACGCCGCCTTACAACTTTCATTACTTCTTTTGGTAGGTTTTATTTTAATCACCTTCCTTTTGGGATCAGTTCTCCGCCTGAAAGTTTTCGATAATTAAAACGTTCCACCGTTCTCTCCCTCGTATCACAAGTTCATCTACAAAGTATATCGCCCATTATTCATAGGCTCATTATTAAGAAGCAGTTGATAGGGATAGGAGGGCATTCTAAGCGATCAGTTGGAGCTAGCGTCTGATGTAATAACGATTTAGGAGCTGACGATACATGATTATTTTATATCTTGATATCCAAATGATTTCATTGATAAATACATATGTAGGTTAGTTGTAAATTTCGGGACATATTTATCTGAATGTAATAGTTGGATAAACGAAGAATTCAAACTTCATCAATCGTACATCCCTAGGTAATTTAAAAATAATTTAAACGACTTGTAGGCAGTAGAAGCATATACCAGATCAACACAGTTTATCTTTTCACACACCATATTGTATATCTTTTCTTCCTTACAGCTCCTGATAAGCCATCTGTGTCCGTGGGAATTCACACAACGCAAAACATTACACTAAATGTATCAATATCAGGAAACACAAAAGGTCAACGTATCCGCATCACTGGGCATTCTTCTGAGGCAAGCAACACATCATTTAATCAGACTATAAACACGATAAACAGTAATAACACAGAGTTTATCTTTAATGCCACAGCCCTCCCTGGAACGTGTTTCAATTTATCGATTGTAGCGCTGAGTGTTGACGACACACCTAGTGAGAGCGTTGTACTGCAACCTGTATGTTACGGTGAGTATTCCACTTAATATATTCTTCTTACACATGTGTTGTTCCACACGTCGTCATTGTAGTAACAATCGCGCTCACTATCCTCTAATAGCAGTACGTTTGACTGTTATACCGACATCGAAAGCGCAATTTACACCTAGCTGAAGGCATCAAGGCTTAAGCCACTTCGAGTATTCGTGATGCTCTGAGTATTTGAGTGTTTCTGATTTCATTCCAAGTTCCATCCCAATCTATACCGGTACATACCAATTTAAGGTTTGAGCTGATACACATTTCATGATTGGTTTGACTTTGTTGTCCATGTTATAGAAATATATTGTTTCCTGTCTGTATCTTGTTTCTCCCGAATAGGGTTTCGAAAGCTACAGTAGTTCTAATTGGAAAAGATGCATATGTTTAAAACTGTTGAGATTCCCATAGGTTCTGTCTTGACGTTTACACCCATGCTCCAAATAGTTAGTGTTTGTCGCGCTGATGAAAGACTCAGAACTAATAATATTATCATATAAAGCGTTAGCCAGATGTGCATTATTGGAGTATAAATTAAGATCCCTTCTTTTAAACTGATTCACAGAGATGCCGACATTGCCTATCCTAGACTGTGGTGGAGGTCAATGAATTATAAACCGGTTGTTCTCAAGTCTTCTATTGGACGCTAGCCTATTTGAGGCCTTCCTCTTATCTTAATTTTGTGTGATCTTCAAATAAAAAACAAAACGAGTTAAAGACAACAATATTTGTCAACTAAAACAAAACATTAGTTTTCTAGAACATAAGGTCAACATAAAAAACAAGACGTTAAGGTAATGTGAATTAAATACCAAAATAATTCAACAATTACAGACAAAGTTCCTAATAATTTAAAGTCCTGATTAAAACTCAGCAAAGGTCCAGAAAAAATTCTAAACTGATAGCGATGGCGTCTATATTATAGTTATGAGGGTGCTGATGTGCCAGCAGCAATTTGGTGCATCACAGAAATATTAATTCTGGTTTAAATACATTATAAATTTTAGTAAAAGGTTTCAGTCCAAGAATTGTCTTAGAGAACCTCTGTATTTCAAGAGAAACCAATCACTTGAATTGAATAATAAGAATAAATAATAATCAGCTCAACTGTTCACAACATCATATACAATTTCAAGGTGCTAGAGCTTAAAGCTACTGATAAAATCCTCAATTCCTCTCAGTAACACTATATATATATATGTATAAAGTTCTCTACTTAACCTCTGGTCACATTTAGCATTTTAAAATGTATCATTATCTAAAGGAAAACATCTTTCTAGAATGATCCTGTAGCTTACAAAAAATAACTTGATTTATGTATAATCGACTTTGTAAATTTCAAAACCTACACCTATAAAACTTGTATTTCTTCTATTAATAATAATACTGATTTTAAACAACTACACAGAGACAACAATATAGTTATGTATGAGTTGTTTAGAATGATTCAATTGAAAGAAATCAATTTGGATCTGTAGTGTAAGCCTTAATCCAATTAGCTTTAAATATCACTTGATAGTAAATGTAATCAGATATCACACAATGGACTAAAATTCTTACACACCAACAGCTGCTTTATTTTATACATTCACTAGGATTTAAGTTCCATTGCAAATATACTCTCAGGGCAGACTTCGCTCCCCTTCCAAGCTTTAATGATGTCTTGTATTGAATAAATTCCACATTA
This sequence comes from Unio delphinus, assembly GCA_029339505.1. NCBI lineage: Eukaryota > Metazoa > Mollusca > Bivalvia > Unionida > Unionidae > Unio > Unio delphinus. The sequence goes on along the minus strand of JAQISU010000009.1, from coordinate 1,743,773 downwards.
CGAATTCTACAGTTATTCTTCATTAACAAATAACATTACATTGTGGCAGCGGTAAAACACAGGATTGAAATTATCAGAGTTGAAGAAGGCTTCATTTCAGTTAACAAATCCATACAAATTTGACTTTTCGATACCTGAAACTTGGGAAACGTGGTTTCAGCGCTTTGAACGCTTTCGTCAAGCATCTGGACTTTGTGAAAAAGAGGAAGAAATTCAAGTGAAAACCTTGATTTATTCCATGGGAAGTCAGGCTGATGACATTTTGTCTTCGTTCAACCTGGCAGAGGAAGATCAAAAGAGGTTTAAGCCTGTGACAGATAGATTCGTGCGATATTTCATTTAAAAGAGGAATGTAATATTTGAAAGAGCAAAATGTAATCAAAGGAAACAGGAAGAGGGAAAAATAGTGGACAGTTTTGTTACAGCTATATATGTGTTAGCTGATAATTGTCATATCGGGTGGCTACATAATGAAATGTGCAGAGATCGACTTGTAGTTGGACTGCGAGATTCGAAACAATCAAAACAATTGCAGTTAGATGCGAATCTAACTTTAGAATCTGCCGTTAGTCAAGCTCTACAAAATGAGGCTCTGCAAAAGCAACAAACAACGATACGAGCAAGTGTAGAACGAATGACTGAAATGGATGCTGTAAAATCGTCTTCACTGAAATATTGGAAATAGAAACATTCATTTCCAAATGCTCAACAAAATAATGTCAGCAGAAAAGGATGCATGAGATGCGGAAAGAAAGGAAATCATTCTCGAGACCAATGTTCAGCAAAAGAAGCAGAATGCCATAAGTGTAAGAGGAGAGGACACTATGCAAAAAGATGGGTCAACCATTGATAACGCGGGTGAGATTGAACAACGCTACACTTTGCTGAAATCAAACAATGCATTCAGTGTTCAAGACATATTTGTTGTGAAGGGACTTAATCAGGAACTCTTGGGTAGGCCCACGAGTCAGGCTCTTAAGAGTTTCGAACAGATAAATATATCCTCCGTAAATGCCTCAGATACAACTCACAAAATACAAGCAAAATTCAAGATATGTCCATACATTTAGATAGGGACTATCGCGAGAAATATCCAAATTTGTTTAAAGGTCTAAGGAAAACAAAATGTTTCTATAACACAACTCTGGACACAAATGTCAAGCCTTATGCCTTATCCACCCCAAGAAAGGTTCCTATCCCTTTATTAAATAAAGTTGAAGACGAGATGGATAGAATGGAAAATATGGGGGTTATTTCAAACGTAGATGAGCCCAATTGAGTGGTGCGCTGCAATGGATGTTGTTCCAAAACCAAACGGTAAGGTAAGAATTTGCGTCCATCTAACTACACTGAATGAGTCGGTTAAAATAGAAAACCATCCACTACATCATTTGAAGAATTCCTAGCAAAACAAGCAGATGCAAAGTTTTTCACCAAACTTGATGCAAACTCGAGCTTATGGCAGATAAACCTGTCAGAAGATTCACGCCGCCTTACAACTTTCATGACTCCTTTTGGTAGGTTTTATTTTAATCACCTTCCTTTTGGGATCAGTTCTGCGCCTGAAAGTTTTCAAAAAAGGATGTCAGAAACATGACGGAATACTCCGTCATATGGACGATGTTTTTGTTTTCGGGGAAACGCAGAAACTGCCTGACGAAAGACTAGAAATGGTCCTGAAATTAATTCAAAAGACTGGACTCACTTTGAACGCTGAAAAGTGTGAATTTTCGATACCATCCATAAGGTTTCTTGGGTATATTGTTGACGTAAATAGTTGCCGACCTGATCCAGAAAAAGTCAAAGCTATAACTGAAATGGAAATAACACCCTTGCTCAAAATATTGTTTGTCGCGCTGATGAAAGACTGTCCTTATCTTGTTTCTCCCGAATAGGGTTTCGAAAGCTACAGTAGTTCTAATTGGAAAAGCTGCATATGTTTAAAACTGTTGAGATTCCCATAGGTTCTGTCTTGACGTTTACACCCTTGCTCCAAATAGTTAGTGTTTGTCGCGCTGATGAAAGACTCAGAACTAATAATATTATCATATGAAGCGTTGTGCAGTATTGCAGTATAAATTAAGATCCCTTCTTTTCAACTGATTCACAGAGATGCCGACATTGCCTAGCCTAGACTGTACTGGAGGTGAATAAATTATAAGCCGGTAGTTCACGAGTCTTCTATTGGATCCAATTTTTGCAAATCATAATCAGTTACTGCCATCATCGCAGAAATGGACTTGATGCGAACGTTATTCAATAGCATTTAGGCTGTGTCAGTGCTTATGCTGCACTGACAACCTCTCAACCAAGAGATTACGTAAAGGAGCGGATTCAATAGGATCCCCATTCCCGGTATTGAAAGGTATTGCAGCATCTACTCTAAGGAAGTGACAATCGTTTATAATCATTGCATACGAGCATTCGAACGTTTTAACTATTTATTAGTTTGCAAAATGATAAAGTATCTCAGCATTTTAACTTGTCATTGTTTTCCATCCACAATTAGCATCATACCCTCATGAAACCCCCTCTCACATAATGGTCACCAATATGGACTTCCACCGATGAAAGTTCACTGAACCAAGTACAGCTCAACAGCCATAGGAATAACCTAAAACGGTAATTAGCTTCCAATCAAGAATACTGCCAGATGTCTATATCAAATCCACATGAATATAGACTTAAGATATGTTGTTATGTGCTTGTCGATTTACGTTGAAGAGTTTAGATTATGTCACTGATTCCAGACCCACGACTGGTTCCAACACAAAGAAACGATCTAGCTTTGTATTCTGGCTCAGTAATACAGATGTTGACGTGACCGGTTGCAACAGTGTAACTTGTAATCAGCAGTAGTGGTAGCATGCAAATATGTTTGGAGTGTATCTACTTCATATTACACAAAGAGCATGTTAACGTTTTGTACCCGCTCAGTCACATAAGCTCAATAAATGCAGATTTGGACCTGGGAGGTTATTCGCTGGGTAATGCAGTTCTTGAGGAGCACGTAGAACCCACCGACACCTAACAACCTGCTACCAAGGAATGACTGAGAAGGCGGTCCTATGGTGGATTTTCCTAACAGTGTCGCTCACAAATCATCAGACCTTAGTTTAATATTTCAATTAATATCCAGATACCCTAGGTTGACCTAATCTTTCCTATGCTCGATTAGAAACGAGCCTACATTGCTGCAGGTTACATGAAAGCGATCCTGTGACCACCACGGATGTATCCAAAATTCATCGACACTTTATAAGATATCTGCTGGCGGGAGCAATTATGGTACGTTCTGCAGATTGACCTCAGCGGGACGCTCATGAGCGTCCAGTATTCGCGCTTCATTCTGGAGTTGTTGATCAATGCTGAGTGTTAGTAGGTATTGCATTTGGCTTATCGTCAATAACATATATGCACCTTACCCCTATTTACAAGAATTGCAGCACTATATGGTTGCTAATACTGTATTGATATAGGTGCGGCCTATACATTTGTAAGCAAACAGATAGATTCTTCCATGTCCGCCACCCGAAACCATGCAATTTGAGAATGTTATTGTATTCTGCTTTCTAAGTTTATCCTGAACGGGATCTGCGGTTCTAGACGAACCCCATTCCTGCTCCTCCATTACTACCCTAACGTATTTTTCTTCTTTCTTATCTTAATTTTGTGTGATCTTCAAATATAAAACAAAAAAAGTGAAAGACAACAAATATTTGTCAACTAAAACAAAACATTATTTTTCTAGAATACAAGATGTACATAAAAAATAAGATCCACCCTGGATCGTTTTTATCAGAAATTCAAGTAATGATAGAGTGATGCAAATCTCTGAGACCCCAGTCAGCGGTGCCGACATTTAAACTACTGAATACACAAAATGTGAAAATCAAAAACACAAATATTTAATATCATTCAATAACAGATATCCATTTCTCAAATAAAATTCAAATTTAAGACCCAATCACTCGTCTTTTATTAGCCAAATGAGGGCCATTTTGGTCACTAACTTCATGTGATAGATTTTCTTCCTGTCCTGTGTTCCTACTCATATGTATGATGTTTCTCTGGACTGGTAAACCAGTTCCCCTACATGTCCGTCTAACTTGTACCTTCGTTCTGTACTTGTATCGTCTTCCAGAGACTCGGGACCAACTGCACTAGGGTATTTCCCTCTCTCTCTCTTACAGCTCCTCCGGTGCCGAAAATCTTCCTGTACGAACACACAATGACATTAGCATAGCATATTCCTCTAGCTATCTAGACTCACACTAATACACACAGCATCAGATAAGCCATTACATTCTTTGGTCACGCATTCGTGCATATTGAAATACCCACACTCTCTGATATAGTGTGCACGGCATGTATTGATTTGCAATTTTGGTATACATAAGATATCACAGTATCAGACGCATTTATGTACATTGCAATTCTACAAAGTGTACACAGATATCCACATATCCATGCGCTGATATATCCTTACATATGATACTCCTACAAAGTATACACAAATACTCAAATTTCTAGTAACTAATGTTGCACTCTACAACCATTATACAAAGTTATAACTCAGTTCAACATTTGAAAATTTAGAATATCACATGAATTAATGCACGAGATTACTACGCATTACCCAAATAGCGATATACAATATTAATTCTTTACATAGACATTGCTCATATCTCAAAATATGCATGTATATCAAACACTAAAAATAATCAACCACAAGAAAGGAATCAAACTCTACCAATGGTAATTGCACGTACTAACGATTCTAGTAATGACGTATACATACTGCACATAATTAAAGTACAATTATTTTGCCGTAATATATTACAAAAATTGAGCAAATAAGTCACTGAACTGTCCAAAGCTCCTTTGGTAATTCTCAAAATAACAACGTTTTCAGTCCGTTTCGATTGACGTCAGAGTGGCTTATCGTCTCTTATAATTCCCGCAAGATGGTTTAGCGACTACGGACGTGTAGTTCTCAAGACACCAGATTTTGCTGGTGATTCCAATGGTGGCCATGCCTTGCTCAACTCGAAGTGGATGTCGATTCATCCATGGTCTACATAATTAGCAGACCTTGCCTCATCCTCGCCAGTCTGTCAAGGGTGGATTACGATCCCCACTTGTTGGTCCTTTTATACTAACACAGGATTTCATCACTTGCGTGTGAAGCCCTTCACTGAAAAGTTTGTATTTTGTAAAGTATAGAAATACTTCTTGAAACGTTTTGGTGGTATATGGAACCAAACCAGCCTCTATTGAACACATTCCACGTCTGGAAGAAGTCTCTCCGCAAGGAGACACTACTTTTATACATGTTGCATGAAGTTGTGTCCTGGAATTTAGAAAAATACCACTACCATATATTAAGTAGAATTCATGGCATCGATCTTTGGCTTAAGTATGCGTAGTTGATCAATGGCGGACTATTTAAACATTTTTAAAACAAATAATGCTCCTAATGCACTCCGACATCACCGGCTAAAGCGTCTATGTCGTACAAGATGGAATTGTTATTCGTCTGTCACTTGAATTTGTATAAACTCTGTAATCGCCTTCTCGAAGATCAGTAGGTTAAACTACTAATTTTCTTGTCTTAAGTATCCATTGGGTCAATAATCATACCCGCTAAATGTAGGTAATGACAGCATTGAGATAGTCTGGCATGTTCCATAAAGCTCAGTGTGTATCCTCCCATTCGTCAATATTCATTTCACAGCTTAACCTTTACACTTGGTCTCATCGTATCGATTAGACTGATCCGGCTCAGGACGAGAATTTGAAACTAAGTATTCCATTAGGATTTAACGTAGTCTTCTTGGATTTGTACTTTACATGGAGCTGGTGGTATCCAAAGTGTTATGTATGTGAATAGATGCGATCAGTAGATGGATACACACACGGTATTATGCTGCATTGGTTTCGCTAGTTGAACGGTATGGCAAACGAACAGCATTGCTTTCGATGGCAGACGAGCGAAAAGGTCGTGCTGCATCACTGATGTCACAGAATACAGCAACATTCTAGCCTCAAGGTACAGCATTGCATTCGCGTTCGTTCTTAGACTTGAAATTCGCAGTTGGTCCTTCAATGAGTTCCTGTTCTGTGTCGATTTTGTATCTATCGGTGAAACTATGTTGACCTCAAAATTGATTTTTAAGTCCATAGTGGGTCTTTCACTCTGTTGTTGTGTTGGATTATTCAGCTTTCTAGATTGGCATTTGTATTCGAAGTGAAGTGTTTGTCTTAGAACTTGGTCTTTTAATACTAAATTTACGAGTGTCGGTATGAAAATGTGTTGTCATCAGGAAGTTATAGTCATTGCCGGTACACAATCTGATAGACTTTTCTAAAGGCATACTTACCATTTGATGGTCTTATAAATGTACACGCTTTTCTAGATCTAGTGTTTTCAGTCTTGGTTGCCGAGACAGTAAATATTTCAACAATTCAAAGTTGACTAATTGGCTGAAATGATAGTTAAACGTCATTTTACCTGGTATGCATTTCTCCAGTTATGATCTGTAATTGCTGTGGCCACAGTTAGCAAAACATACATCGTTGTCCTATTAGTTTTTTTATGCGACTAACTGATCACATTCGATGTATTTGTGATGACTATGAGGACATGACAGTATAGATAAATCGAGTTCGTAAAACGTCAGAGACATTATGCAATTTCAAACAGGCATTAGCTTTCAGGTACGCTACAAAAACGAGATTTCCGCTGTCAACTACTTCATATAAGCGGATTGGATCTATTAGGTATTCTGCCTTGGGCAATATCGTTTTATTCAGTTTTGTCGGTTATTTGAGATGGTCTTACATCTGTCTGCTAACATAAACACAAGTAGGAGACTCCTGGCTGTCACGATTGTTGCAGAACGTTAAATGTACATCTTTAGAATGATATTATCGTTTCAAAGTCTCAAACAGTGATTCCTACAGATTTGTAATAATACCGTCGGCTGTCTCTGGTGTCACTTGAGATTTGAACTCTAAATGTCACTGCGTATATCTAAGTGGTAGTTGTAAACCTCTATGGAAGTCACTTTTTTGTGTCTGTCAAATGTAAATATAAGGTATTGAACATTTTTACGTTTTGATGGATTCGGACACGTGTGATCTTACGGTAGAGGTAAAGGGTTTTGATTCATGTCTATTCACCTCATCTTCGAAATCACTGGCATGTATTTGTGCTAACACTTCAGTTAACATGTGAGGTGTCACCGAAAGTCATCCTTGTCTCTTAGGAATAGTAATATTTGGCACTATAGCCTCAATGTGAAATAAAGTCAGAAGAGGGCTTTGGCTACTATAGCCTCAAGATTTATAGCCTCAGGGGAAAATCCACTCCAAAATGGCTTGGGGCACTATAACCTCAAACATAGTGCGGCACTCTGGCCTCAAGAGGAATTGAACATAGTGCGGCACTCTAGCCTCAAGAGAAATTGAACATGGTGGAACTATCTAGCCTCAAGGGGAATTGAACATGGGGAATATTATTTGTATTTGTATTTGGGACTGTCTAGCGACAAGGGAAATGGAGGCAAAGAAAGCAAATATCTTTTCGAGGTATATGAATGGCCCTGAAAAGGGCCTTTGGGTACTTCTTCTTCTTTTATATTCTGCCGTTGTTCCACCACCTTTTGATTGTATTAATGATTCCCTTTGTCTTCTTCTTTTCGTCCTCGGGAAACCAGTCAGGATGTCCCATAGCTCTAATCGTCTTTTGTATCTTTATCCAATTGTAATTTAATCTTTCAAATTCCTCTTTTTTTTCTTTTTTTTTCATTGTCCTTTCTCTCCTTACTCCAGTTATCTTTTATCTTTTTCATTTCTTCTAATTGCTCCTTTCTCATCAGTTCTTCAGCTTTCTTGAACTGGTCCAAACCATGTTGAACATAGGGCCACTCTGTCAAGATATTATCCAAAAAACACTTTACGTTTTCGATAATATCTATCACTTCCTTTAATGTTCCCACTCTGACATAGGGTGGGTTAATGCAGCCTCTTAACGTTTCGGCATCTTCTTCTAGCATTCCTCCTAAGAGCTCCCTGGCTATTTTCAGTCTGTTTATAAAGTCCAGGCTGTTCGTAAACTTCCATTCATTATGTAGTTTTTCCACTACAGTACATATTTCCCATCTAATATCCAGAAACAGTGGAGACTTAAATAATTGAAAAAAGTTGATGCTGTTACCATCTTCTTTGGTTATTCCGTGGAATGGTTCTAATTGCCGACACTTGAGTATATATATCTTAAGCACGGACGTAAAGGAAAACATCCCTTACACTCACTTTTCATATTATATGCTATTCAAAAAACATACAATCTATCATCCACACACGAAGAAGCAGCCAAACAATTCACATAACTTACTATTCAATATCACACCATTTACCATCCACACACGGGGAAGCAGCCAAACAAGCCACATAATTTACTATTCAATATCATGCCATCCACACACGGGGAAGCAGCCAAAAATAACCACATAATTTACTATTCAATAACACACTATTTACGATCCCCCCCCCACACACACACACACACGTGCGCGCACACACACACACACACACACACGGGGAAGCAGCCAAACAAACTACATAATTTACTATCCAATATCACACCATCTACCATCCAAGAAAAGAGTCAGCGTTTATAATTACACTTCACCTCTCTCATACCAATTGGCAATTTGAACAGTCTCTTTTCTAGATATTTGGTTAGCCCTGAGAAGGGCTTGGTTTTTTTAAACTCCTAAATACACCTGGCTAATGCTGTCCCCTCCCAGGTCTACCCCCGCACACACATCCTCTACTCCAATCATTCTCCCGATTGACTCTTGTGATTGGAAGCGCAGAGGGAGAATGAGTAGCCTCAATCTCCCAGTCTTTACTTTGAGGGATAGTAAAAGCATGTTCACGTCTTCCTCTATACCGCAACCGTGGATGAAGTTGTGGTTGTGGTTGTTGCGACTGTGGCTGTGACTGTGGTTGGCGAACTGATTCTGGTTTTGGAGGCGTCCTAACCTCAGTTTTCACCTGACAGACTTCAATCATCATGAAGTGAAGCAAAATTGGTCTTTTCTTGTCCTCCTCTTCTTTCTTTTTCAACACCTTTTCTTCTTCTTCTATTCTGGGCTGTTCTTCTAAGGTCTCCATAGCCAGCTCGTCCAGGAGATGTTTAGCATGCTCCAGGTGAATCTGAAGCTCCCTAAGCTTGTTGAGTCTACTCATCTTCTTTGGGTTGATGGGCCAACGATAGGTAGCCAGACTGACGAGTGCTTCTCTATATATGACACAAGCGCGGACGTGAAGAAAAACATCCCTATCATCACCAAAAACACGCGCATTTAAAGAAACACTCGCTCACTTTTTTAATTTACTCACATGAATTATAAATTTAACAAATTATTTTAAAAATACGTTGAGCTTATAGACGCACTTCAAACAAAAGTAAAAGAGACTGTGATAATAGACTCACTTCTATTGTTTTTTTTAACTTCCTTACAAACTATTAGCAAATTGAATTATTAATTCTTTTTGAGAATATTGGGTAGCCCTGAAGAGAGCTGTTTTTTTGTGTGTGCACAAAGAGTGATGGCAATCTTTTATCGTCTAAGATTGCGTCCTCGTCTGGCAACAGGATAGGGTCTGCTTCATCGTTCTTCGTTCATGTCTTCCAATTTACGCACTCGTCCAGTAACACGAAACAATTCGGTGGTCCAGTTGGGTAAGTAACCTTTCTCGAAAGTGCATTTGGTTTTGCCAATGCGAACCCAATCTCCAGGGGTTAAAACTCCACCTTTCTTGGGGACAGCGATCGTCCGGGACGTACCAAACAGACGCTCAAAAACAGTCAATTCGTTGTCAGATGTCACATCTTGTGGGGCACGTCCAATGCGTCTATGGTAAGTTTGGTTGTAGGCTTGGACTAAGTGCGGCAAGACGTCAATGAGAGTGTGTTGATGCGTAGAATATTTCCACATGCGTTCTTTCAAGGTACGCCGAAAACGTTCCACTATGCTGGCTTTGGTTTCAGGATTTTCGGTGGTAAAAAATTGAATGTCACGTTCCTTTAATTCTCGTTGGAAAGCTTGGTTCAGAAATTTGGTGCCTTTGTCGGTTTGACATCGAAGAGGGTGACGACCACTTTGTTTCAACACCAGATGCAAAGCTAGTACTAACTCTCCGCTCGACTTGCATGTCAATGGCACGACCCAGGCAAATTAGAAAAAACGTCAATGACGCAAAACAAATATTTGTAGCGACGATTGTAGGTGGCTAAATGATAGACATCGGCTCAATCGGCTTGCCATTGATGATCGATGCCTTCCACTTGAGTGCGACTTCTGTGAAATTATCGTCGAATGGGTTTGTGTAAAGTGTACGTAGCTTGTTCTTGTAACCATCGTTGTACTTCAGGTAAACGGAGATTTTTCAGGCGCGTTTTAGCAGCACGACACAATTTCTGAATGCCTCCGTAACCTGCAGGGTGGGCTCGATCGTAGTAAATGTTGGCTAATAACTTCTCCACGGTTTTGTCAATAAGTCACCCACTCATCGATGATACTGCTTTGGGTGGGCCGAAATGGGGGTTGTTTTGGAAACCGTTTCATGTGCCCGATGTGCCACAGGAGTCGACGTTGAGGGTATTGCTGGTGGTGGCGGTGGTGGAGGTGGTAATGGGATTGCTTTGGTCTTCTTTTGTTTTCTCACTTCTGGTTTCCTTTCTTTCTTTTTCACATCTGTCGAAGGAGGCGTGGCCATCATCTTTTTAACCCAAGATTTGAGTTCCTCTCGTTGGGGAGTGGGGGAAGGGGTCAACAAGGAAGCTGCAATCTTACTCGGAATGAGAGTGGCGGTGAGTGTTTGAAAGATATCATGGGGTTCTTCTTCCTTGGGTAATGGTGGGGTGACGTCTGTCTTGTCAATTGTAGATTGTTAGAGCAACGGACTATACATCAGAGCCTTCAAATCAGTCAGAGTGGGTAGAGCTGTTTGTTCCACAGCTTTTCGATGAAAGAGTTGCAGTCGTTTCAAGCCTGGAAACATACTCATGCCGGTTTTCGCTAATCCTCTCAACACAGGAAGAAGAAAGGGAAAAAATCCTCTGCGTTGCACCAACATCTTTTTCTTTTGACGGACGGATATTTTCTTTTGAACCATTTGACGATGAACGTGTTTATGTTTGGCTAAGCATTTTTCTGGTGTGGAGACAAAGGTATCGTGCCTTTCAAGACATTCAAACAACATTTGCACACAGTATCGATGACATTTTTGGAGACCGTTTTAATGATTTGTTCGCATGGGTGGAGAGGCTTTGGACAGGATGGACAACACGTCTCCGTGTTTGGCTAAACGAGGAGGTCGTCCTTTCCTTTTCTTTCCTTTCTGGGGTGAATAAGAATGTTTTCTGCGATGTGACATCTTTGCTTGTTCGTTTCACAATACAACTGACGTCAAAGACTTGGAAAACACACCCTTTTATCGTTTTTGTTGTGCCATCACTTATTTTATAGCTGGCAGCAGTTCTTTAAAGCTAAAGAATCCTCCGCGTTGCACCAACATCTTTTTCTTTTGACGTACGGTTATTTTCTTTTGAGCTATTTGACGAAGAAAGTTTCGACGTTTTGCTAAAGGAGGAGGTAATCCTTTCCTTTTTACCTTTGAGGGGTGAATAAGAATGTTTTCTGCGAGGTGACATCTTTGCTTCTTCGTTCCACAATACCACTAACGTCAAACACTTGGTACACACCCTCTTTTATCTACTTCTTGGGGGGAACTAGCGCTTCGTCAAAAAGGTAACGATGTGTTTCCCAAAATTACCAAAGTAACCTCCTTTTTGTTGACTCTTCCTTTTCTTTAAACGACTGCGTCTTTTGAGGGGATGACGTCGATTTTTGGTTTTTAAGCGTTTTGTAGGATAACGAGATTGTCTTTTTCCTTTTCCTTTTTGGACAGCAGAACGCTGAGGGTTGTACTGTGTACGTTTTTGAGGAGGCATCATTGAGTGTTCAGCAGTAGCACAGAAAATACTGATTCACGTTGTTGTCCTCAAGTCATTTTTATACTGGAATGCGATGCCACTGATTATCTTTCCGTCGTATCAACTTCATGACAGGTAACACACGTCGTGAAGGGGTTCGCAATGGACTAAATCGGGACAGTTTTTGTTTGGACAAATCCAGTTAACTCTGTAACATGCCAGATCTTTCTTGGACTTTGACTTTGGGGGCAGGTACTTTGTGAGCAGCTGCTACAGCCGCTAATGTGTAAGAGGGTGTTACCAGTGGAGGAGACGTTTTGGGAAACGCAGATTTCCAATGTTTCATCAATTTAGGTTGAACGGGTGTCAAATTGGTTTTGGCTGGCATCACCAGCAACGGAGAAGTACAAGAATCTGTGGCTATTAGAAACGCGGTCACTAGTGCTGCAGGTCGTGGTTTACGAAGGTAAGGATGCGTCCTGGCCGAACTGCCACTTTTGCGGGAGACAGCTCTTTTCTGTGGACTTTTCTTTTTCTGTGTTTTGGTCTTGACACCATTGTTCTTTTTCTTAGGGGTTCGTTTGACTATTTTCTTGGGATGATCTTTGGGAGCATTGGGATCCCATTTTAAAAGGGAACGAATGATGACAGCTCCTAGAGAACCGTTACCTTCATGTTTCAAAATGATATGCTTTTTGGTTTAAGTGTCAATGCGAGGATCAGCCAGTTGCGTCAAGGCTACTTTGTTTCTGTCAAAAAAGCGTTTGGTTTGATGTGCAATGTGAATTATGCCTTGCAGTATTTGACGTGCTCTCACCGTAAACCATCGTAAGACTTCTTTGAGACTGGCTTCTAAGACGTGAGCACTTATTTGTGGACTTTTTTCGCGACTGATACCGTACAAGGCCCGAATCAATTTGATGGGAAGGTGAGACTGAAGGGACGTCATGTTGACGATGTATGAGACAAGGTCAAAGTGACCGAGGTTTTATAGATTTTTTAGTTGTTCATATTGTTATGTCAACGACGAGGACGTGTACACGACAGGTCCTCCGTCTTGACAATAGTCTTCAAACAAATGGGTACGAAATCGCAAATAATCTGGAGATGTGGGTTCTAAATCCACGAGTAAATAGGCGTGTGGAGTTTGAGTGGCATCAACGTACGCATGTGTCAGCCAAGGTGTTCCTAACTGTTTGGCTAAGACTTGCACTTGCGATTTATCTCGAGGACTTTTAAACAAGACCACGTAATGAGCATTGAGACTAATGGTACAATGGGTTTTACTTTGTTGAAATAAATTTGGTGTAATGTAAATAACACTGGCATTTAAATGATGCCCTTTACGCGTAAACCACAGTTTAATTTATACTTCGTCTTCTCCTAGCATGTCGTCAAAAATGACCAAATGAGTTTAACTAGGGTCAGACACAATCCCATCGTCTTCTCTAGGAATGCCTTCCACAAACACAATGGAATCACCTTGACTTTCTTGCAAGAGGCTGTATGCCGATTGCCACTGTTTGTAACACCACACAATGCGTTGAGGTGAACGATCGATCAGATGATGTTTATGTTCGATCAAACGTTTGACAAATTCGGTTTTGCCTGAACCGCTTTGTTCAGCAATTAACATGTTAAAAGGATGACGAAGATACAAGGCCTCCCAGCTAGCATGATCTAAGTGTTCGTCAATGACTTTGAATGTCGAGGAGGAAGGAGTAGAAATAGTAGAAGTAGCCATAGTAGTGTAGGGTATGACACTATTGACACTAAAACAGACAAGACAAGAGGTTTTTATACTTTTTTCAAGACACGTTTATTTCAATGCATGTTTAAATTGGAACAACACGAAAGACAAAAATATTCAAAAATCAAATGGATAAGTACAGGAATAAAATACACATGGAGACGATCGAAGTAGCATAGAAACAAGTCTCTGTACATCATCGTTTGGGTAGTCTAGGTGTCCTTGAGGTAGAGTGTAATGTTCTTAATTTCGTAATCTCGTAATCCTTCACCGTATGAATATTCTCATTGATATCCTTCCACGGAATCTGTTTTATCACAAGTGATAAAGGTTGTGGCATGGTAGTTCTATTTTATATCGAAGACCATAAGTGTATATTCTGCACAGAATTATTTAAAATCTTCTCCAAAAGCGAAAGTGATTAATATAACGTGTAATTTCGGAACACTGCCATCCAGGGTAACGGTCAAGAATGATAAAAAAATCTTCAGATCTAAACGAACTAAATTCGAATCTGTGGAAGGTAGACTTGATCCAGAGAAATCTGACACGTTGGTTAATTTTGTCACTTTCCTCATGTGAATTTCACGACACAAAAGTTCTATAGTCACCAACTGAGATTTTTCTTTAGCAAGTCCCTGCCAAACGTCCTTGTAGATCTTCTCTTGCAATTCCTTTGGTAATCCTTCAATATTATGTTCTAGAGAGGGTTTATATACTGAACTAGGTTTGTCTCCAAGCCAAACTGGTTTGTTAAACGACATGGTACAGTATTGTCACTTTCAATCACTAGGTCCCACTAAAGGTAGGTATTGACAATTCGGAGACCATTGAGCATGTTCCAGGTAAGCAGAATCTTTCTGTTCCCACTCGTAAATTGACACACCACAACTGAAACACTTGACTTTATCCCCTTCGCCCAAGTATAAAAATCCGACCCTGGCTAATTCTTCAGGAGTTGGTCCAGGCGGATATTTTGGCCATTTATCTTTGAAGGTTTGGAATCGACTTTTAAAGTGACAGTATTCAGGCAAGCTCGTAGGGAACGAATATTTGACTCTCCTCACTTCAGTTCGATGCAGGTACGGTGAAATTCCTAGGAGTCCACAATAACGTGTGGCACCGCTTTCGCATCCCTAAGGCTTGACACGCACAGCATCACTTTCCAGGATAGATATAGGGGTAGTAGTCATAGCAAAGTTCCCACGATGTCCTGCTGAATCGCTAAGGTCGCAGCGTCTGGCATCACTTCAATCGCAAGGTTTAACATCGCACTCCACTTGAGAATCCCCAAATTTAAATGATGCCTGTTTAAATGGATTCATCTTCTTTCGCTTGGTCGTTGTAGTTACAAATGAACTATTGGTCTTGGACGATGTCCCTTGTTATATGCAGTCCAATATCGACGTGATCGTACGGTAAAGTGAAGTGATTATGAAGTCGTACTCTCTCCTTGTACACTATTTGATAGACTTTTTCAAAAGGTCGGATGACAATTTGGCGTGTGGGTAAACGGACAATCTTGTGCGGTTCGTGTGTGGTCACTTTAAAAGTTTCATCCTGTCCAGACTGAAGGGCTTCTTGTAGCACGTTCAAGTTCACCACTCGACTGGTGCGGTAATTGCAAGTTCAATCCTTTCACTTTCCATTCGGTGTGCATTTCTCCTTGTGGGTCTCGCTATTCGTAGCCGTAATGTGTAGGACCGCCGCTTGCAAAACATAGAATCTTGTCCTCGGGATGTTCATCGGTCCAGGATCCTAAACAGTCTCCTTCGATGGCAGGGTTACACTGGTTCGGTCGGTGAATGTAGATGCAATTTGTCTATGTCAAAATACAACACACGATCTCCTAACAGTTCTTACACTTCGTACAATTTTAAGCGAGCGTGGGCTGTCACGTAAGCCAAAATGATGGAAAAGTGGTAAATTTCGTACACTTCTAACAGTTGGTATCCCAGGTCCAGAGCTTTAAACAATTCCACGCTAACCCACGTTCCTTTCAAGGCACTTTCTTCCTGAGTGTGCTGACAAGGTTGGTCTTGGTTGAACGTTTTGGCACAAGTTCGACACAAAGGAAACATCAGTTTTCCTTGGCAATGGTGAGGTAAAACGGGATGGTACAAGTCTGTGGGAGGTAAGACTTTGCACTTGATTAATCCTTCGTACTGGCGTATGTGGTCCACGTCAATGTGTTCTGTCAGTCATCAATTACGGGTGACCTACGGGAAAGTGACAATATTTGCACACGTAAGGAAACAGCGAACACACGTCCAAGTATTTGATTTCCTCTCCCTTCTCCTCGTCCGCTTGGTACAGCAAACAGGTGGCATTCGTTCGTCCTCCGTACAACCTATCCCGTGGGTTCAGGGGCTCCACTAAATTGTAGCTTTATACGATACGTTATAACTAAGGATCGGTTTTCAAACGCAGCTAGTACTCGTGTTCCCACATCTCCACCTCCGGGAATACTTGCTGTTCTAACTTCAAACGTCGCTGACAAGTTGTCTGCTACAAGTCTTCCATGGTTATTTGTAAAACTAATTTTTGGTGTCACGTTGAGGGTAGCACACGGGACATCCGTGAAATAAGCATCTGTTAAACTCGTACACGATTTGAGGGTTTCTAAGTCCCAGCCATCCACAGTTGCGAGCGTGTTGGATCCATTTGTCTTCTTTGTCGCACAAGTAATGTAGCCAACGTAGGGCTTTGACCGAGTATTGACGTTTGACAAAGTTCGTCGTTTGAGTACTGAATCTTTTTCGGTACACTAAGGAGCACGCTTTGGCGATGGTACAAGCTCCTTTCAATGGATCGATCCCTCCATGCTCCATGAACAATTCTCAAAATTTTCCGCAGCAATGTCGTAACATGTGCACGTCAGATCGACAATACTGTAACATTTCTTCTTGAAAGTCGAAGGGATCCTAGGCGTGAGTCTGGTACCAAGCACGGAAAGCTTCCCGTTGTTCGGAGCGCATGTTATCGGGGTCGTAGTCGTCAACCTCAGGCAAATGGGGTAGAACGGCATGTTGATTCGCTTCGGTATTGAAAAAGTGTGCAAAATACCCTTTGGTCATTTCTGTCATTTAAAAATGTTTTAGGCATGCGACTCAAAGGCATGGCCAAGTAACTAATGGAATCTTTAAACTGTACTTGTCCTACTTGCATAGAAATGATTTTGGCTCCGTTTAAAGCCATTTTAGGATGTTCGGTACTTTGTTCCGTGTAGTATCTGAGCAGTAATTGCCCTATCGTATCCCGAGTAATTATGAGCCATTACTGTGGCATGGCGATGACAATCTCCGTAACGTTCGATGTCTTCTGGACTCCACGTTTCGTCGATGGGGTTTAAGATCCATTGAGCAAAATCGGCCAACGTGTTTGACTCTCGAAAGATGTTTTCACGTCCTCCAGGAACGTTGCTGCAGTGAGGGCAATGACTAAAGATAGGCTCTTGGATGCACTACTTGCACGCTCGACGAGCCACGCAGAAATTAGGAACGTGACTACCGGTCTCTTGCATGCATTCGAAATCCAAAAAGATAAAATTCCCTTTCTTCTACGTATCTTCTTGTTGGGGTTGGTATTTTTGAATGAAGCATTCGTGCTCCAAGTCCACGATTTGGTGAAAAATGTGACAGCGTTTCTTCCCTCGACAAACGTGAAACTTGGCTTTGCTGGTACGTATGCCTTGTCCACAAGTAAGGCACAATCTCAGAAGCTGACAAGTACTTTTCTGCTGTGAACCTTGTATCTTCAAATGTTGTTGGTAACAGGTAGGACTGACAAAAGTGCGCTGACAAACAGGACAATGCACTCGTACTTGTCCTTTGTCCAGACAGGGTTGAGAGGCCAAACATCCCTCACATTTCGATCCACAATGCTTGTGTTGTTCTCGATTTTTATAACCACAGTCACATTGTTCACAGTAGTAACTGTATCCCAGGAATCCAGTGATGCTGGTAATCGTATCAAAATGCTCATCATGATGATATACGTGATTGTATTTTTCGTCTTTTAAATCGTTGCTTCGAAACAAAAGAGGTCCACGCATATCTTGAGGGTGAACTTTCACAGTGCAATGTGGAGCTAAAGACGTCTTGCTATTTTTGCATTTCTGGAATTCCGCAAGGGGTATTTTGGGATATCCTGCTCTAACAGGAGTCCTGCTTCACTTCGTTGTTTGGCTCGGTCCGATTGTCGAATATTTTTCCAGGCTCTTTTCCATTCTACTGTGTCGTTCTTGTTGGCATACGTTTGTCCCACGATGATGGCACGGGCTAAACACATTTGATCTTGAGAATCGTTAATTTGGACGAGGCTTTGCTTAATATTGCGAAGGTTGTCGGCCAATAACACTTTTTTGCGTCCTGTCCCCTGCAGAAGAGAAACGTGGGTCATGAACAGTGTGGCTTTCCCATCCGCGATGTGAAACATGTCGTTGGATTGTTGCACATGTTGAATCTTGTCGATAACTTTGGAAGGTGTTAATTGTGATGGACTGCTAAACTCGATCCAGACGGGAGACTTCAAATTATCGTGATGAATAGAAAGTCTCAAGCGATCGTCTTCTTTGGCTTGACATTGCTGTTTCAGTGCAGTTAACACAGAATCCCACACCTCGGTAATGAACCCCTCTGTATTCTCCAAAGGTACATTGGACTTGAAATCTTTAAACTTTACGGCGTACGTGTAATCCTTTGTTCTAAATTTTCGAGAGGAACGCTTTTCCGTCTCTGGAATGTGATAGTACTTTTCAGGGTTTACTAAGGGTGGTGAACTTTGCTTGGACGTCAATTGTCTGGGTGTGGATTCGGGGATTGACTCATGTCATCTTCAAAATCACTGGCATGAATTTGAGCCAATACTTTAGCTATTGTGGTAGGCGATACATCACGTTGCTGTCTCTTATTGTCTTCTCCTTTCTCGACATGATGCGGTCTTTTCATCTGTCTGCAAAAAGTCAAATGACTACATTTTAAAGACCATAACCACTATACATTCATGTCCGATCCGTGCATATATATATATATATATATATATATATATATATATATATATATATATATATATATATATATATATAAAGGGTCAGTGTCTAATCTTTCAGTATTCATTTCACTCTCACATTGACTGGAACTATGGAAGAACCTACACAAGTTGAACTTCTCATCAGAGCTTTGCGTGGTGTCATACAAAAGTTTTCTTCAGACAAACCTACGGACTACTCTCCCTCCTTTTAAGATGAAAGTCAAGATACTTGCTATATCTGTAAAAAGAAATGACATTGGGCTACAGAATGTCCAGATCGTGAAAAAAAAAGGTACCAGAAGAGACAAAAGTCAAAATACCTGTTATCATTGTAAAGAGAAAGGACATTGATCTCCAAACTGCCCTAAGAAACAACAGGAGCAGGAGGAAGAGGGGGATAAGAATTCTGAACAAAAGGAGGAGGACAAGGTACCCTCCCCTAAGGAAGAACCCCGACACGTTCACAAAGACAAGAAAAGAAATCGAAACGAAAGTTAGGAGGAAGAAGAAAAAGAAAAACCCGTGACAGTAAAGAAATTGAAAAACAGAAAGAGTGAACAGAAGAAGCCTATGAATTTTTAAAAGTGGTACTGTGTTATGTTATGTTGTGATATTGAATTGTAACATTTGTACCAGAACACACCAGATGGAAAAAATGTAGTGTCTCTTGGTTTTCATTTTATAGAATAAGAACCAACACTCACACACTCATTCACTCACATGTACATCATGGGTTTTAAAAATAGGACTTTTCAGTTTTCATTGAATTAGGCAATTGAAATAGTATTTCTTTTCGAAAGATTTGAGTGGTCCTGAAAAGGACCGTTGGTGTTTTGTTTGTTTGAAACAAAAACAAACTCATACACGTGTCTTAAGCCTTTGACACGGCCAAGGCCTACTTCTGGACTGGTGGTTCCTGTCAGTGATTTGGTAGAAATCACTAAAGGTGGTATGGCAGACGTAGTCACAGATAGATTGGATTGTTTAGCTCGAGAAGGTCTTGTTCTCTTCGGTCGTGATAAAGAAGTCTGATACATTTGTTTCAGACTCCTTAACTGTGCTAAAATATCTAAAAGTACCGTCGTTACCGTTTGATTTTCACTATTCTCATTCTTTCTGTCCTTGGTCTTCTTTCTTCTCTGTTGCTGCTGCTACTGTTTCTTCCTGGTGTTTCCTTCTTGCTTCTTCTTCTTCCCGCTGTTGACGGAGAAAAACTTGTTATTCTACTTTCTGTTGTTGTAAAAATCGCTCCAATTCTTCATTTTGCCTCTGCTTAAAATCTTCGACGTGTAAATAAAGAAAAGCAGAAGGTAACGAAGGTTCCGGAACAAGTTAGAAAATCCACAATATCCCAGTTAAAATCAACTTCTTATGGATGTAGATTTGTCAAGACTTTCGTGGTACTTGCTGTCTCCACTACTGGCTCACCCCAATTCATTGTCTTCCTAGATTCCGACATGATTGACAACTCTGTCGCATCGATTGACTGCGCACAGGCGCTAGTACCTGTATATAGGGAAGATGACGTCACAGACTGCTCTCATCCGATTGGACGACTTTGACTGACTTTTGTAACGCGTGTTTGGATTGGTGAATAAACTCAATCCGTTTCGATCCGCTCTTCCCCTATAAATAACCGCAGTACACGGCATTCGCTTCACCTGTTCTCATCACAAGATGTGGACCAACGTAGAATCTTCTACCCTTGTTTCTACATGCTATTTCGTACTGACTTACCCATATATGTCATATCATCGTGGACTAGGACTCATATGACTGATACAGCCTTTGGAAGAGAAGGATATATGAGGAGAAGCAAGGTTGTTTAAAGAGAGTTCTCCTCTATGGTCGAGCAGTGAGGAGATGTTTAAGGAAGAGAAGAAGATCCGTGAGATGTCCTCTGTGTTAACAATATAATGTTAACATTACACATAACGTCCCATTTCAGGGCCACTCATATACCTCGAAAAGATATTTGCTTTCTTTGCCTCCATTTCCCTTGGCGCTAGACAGTCCCAAATACAAATGCAAATAATATTCCCCATGTTCAATTCCCCTTGAGGCTAGATAGTCCCACCATGTTCAATTTCTCTTGAGGCTAGAGTACCGCACTGTGTTTGAGGCTATAGTGCCCCAAGCCCTTTTTCACTGGATTTTCCCTTGAGGCTACAAATCCTGAGGCTATAGTAGCCCAAGCCTTTTTTGACTGGATTTCCCATTGAGGCTATAGTGCCCCATATTACTACTCTTAGGTTCTGTTTCTTGAACCTCACTGGAATATCATGGTCGTTTTAAATTGATTCAAAATTTTATTTGACTTAATTTTACATATTCTGTCTCTATACAAAGAGATACCTTCTCTCTGTAAATTAGATATGCTAATATTTGATTTGCCAGTTTTTATTTTGTTTCATGTACGTGTGAGCTCTGTCATTTGGGGTTCAAATTATAACACTCGCTTGTCGAGTGTGGGATTTATTGCATGACGATATGATACAAAATAAACCTAGAACATTACAAAGCACATACATAGAATACAAGACAAATACAACACAGAATATAACCGACACCAATAAAATGCACAATACACATACTACACACCGGCATTTATACATTTATCACAGAAAAACACAAATGATACCTTACCAGACTCAAAGAGTATAATTTGTACAAAATGTATTAAATCAATGGTCTTTCACTTGCTTATATTTATGCTGTAGACAGTTGCTAGGTTGGCAGACAGAAATAGTTTAATAATTTTTCAAAAGATGACCCCACATAATGACAGTTAAGACGATGGGTGAGTAACCGGGTTTAATGTAACTAAGAAATTCATCTGTGGAAAACACGATGGTAGGAATTGGAAAATACGCAATACACGTGGTTCTTCAGTACACCGAGTACTGACAAATTCAATATACTACTAAACAGCGTAATCATTTATATCTTTATTTGCATATACGAAGGACCGAGAGATAAACAGAGGTAGAGAGACAAACTCTTACAAATATGTAACAGCATATGCCACAACTAACGAACTGAACTTGAATGTTATTATTTGCAAATGGAATTTTCGTGTATTTCATGACCATATGTTTTGACCCTGCAGACTATGCCAAAAGCTCGCTTGTTACCTGACCAACCTGGGACATGCCTTTATCACGAAACTGACGTAAATCTTACAGTAGAACTAAAGTGATGAAAATGCTTAAACTCAACAGAAAATATCCCGTAGGTAAACAAAACTAAATACTGAATGGTAATGAATAATTTCTTTTGTAATTATAAAACTAGCTCACTTGCAAACACTTTTTGAATTCGTGATATAAATAAACCTTATATGGTACAGAAAAACACTACGAATACTTATTAATCTTACTATCCGCGTCATGTTCGCCGGCACACAATGTTATGCTAATCGAATAGAAACTAACCCCTCTGTGATTCAACGAATTGACCAATTCAGGTAAATCAACCTCAAATGAGATCTAATTGATCAATCCATCTACACCCTTCCTCTCACACCCCAACCACTACCTCCACTCCCGACTATGCCGAATCATTGCACGATCAGAGTGTTTCTAATGCTAAATAAATATTATCCCGACTGTCAGCACTTAGGTATTATAGTATTTTAGCTATATCGGAAAAGTAGTGAGTCTATTATGTATATTACATCATTCCATCGCTACATGCTACCACATACCACCCAATGTAGTCCTCTGCGTCCCGATAAGAAAAAATACACTCGCCTTGCCCTTGTGACAACAACATATGATTACGTGGACTGCTAACTGCAGTACCCAATACATGTACCATATAGCACCGTGAAGGCATCTTGAAACAACGACACATATGGTAAATTCGAAGAAATGTTTGTTCACAAAATTTATTTTGATACATGTTTTAAATAGCTGACTAATTACAATACATGTCAGTACGCAACAAAATGATATGGTAAGACTTTAAAGTGCTGATCTGAATTCTGACATTTACGTTTCACGAGATATCTTGCACTTTTTTCATTCTTCTAAGATGTAATTAATATATAATAACAAACAGAAATGTTGAGTAGTATATTGTATTAAACTAGCAAAAAGTTGATTTTCAATGGCCTGTGCTAACAAAGTTCAGACCGAAAAGCTAGAACAAATCAGAAGAACTCTCTATGTTCATTTATGGCTTTACATTTTGAGATTTTTTAAATTTCTAAATATTATATATGGATTCCTGGTTGTATCCAAGTCGCTCATTATACTGTGTATTTGTAAACTTGGTGATATTTTATGTATTTGTAAACTTTGTGGTATTGCAATAATATTTCCTTAAAAATTGTTTAGATTTATATTTATATTATTAATATTATTAGTATTAGTATTATTATTACAGTACCGTCAAAACCGGAAAACTATACCCAGACAGATCGTACAGCGGGCAACTTTACAATCCGATGGGTAGATGGAAATGGTACCAGGGATCATTACAATGTCATATATCACTGCAAAAGCCCTAATAATGACAGTTCCTTTACAAAAACGAGTATAATATATGACAACAAAATGTATGATACATTACGCGATCTGGACCATGGCACAAAATGTAATGTGTGCATCGAAGCCGTGGCTGGAGATAACACGACTAAAAGTGGTCCTCTGGTAGGAAATGCATCAACAAGGGAAACGGGTAGGTCAATACGCTTACGTGTCAGCATTCAGTTTCATTTGTTTCACCATTATTTTATTGATTCGCATTTATTAACCTTAATTACCGTATGTATTCTACATTCATATATGTCATTTATTATGCAGACCTCGTCCGTCCTTAAAAAGTCCACGAATCCTTGAACAGAAATTATGAATGGTAAAATGACTAGCGTCATTATACAAATTGTAATGACTTTATTTTTGTTACATTCCCATTGAATCATGCATGGATGATCTGACTATGAATACAGATGTTTGATCTGTGATTCTGCATCACATACCTACCAAATTTCGTATCGCACACCCATCCTGGAACTAATTTTAAAATAAGAAATAGTCAATAACTGTCCAATTATAAAATATCGAGGACTGTATTACATTTTAAAGTATTCAACAATGTCAACACACAGTAATATTAAGAAATGCAATCATATCGGATAAAAATGGACATTTTTGTTGCTATAAAGACTGGATAGGTACCACAAATAGAGACAAGCATCAACAAGGGAAACGGGCGTTTCGCGGTATATATCGCCAAGAAATTATAGCTGAGGTTGACAGCAATATTTTCCCTAACATTGTTTGACAACTTAGTTCTGAGATGAAGCTGGTTTACAAGAGAGAGAGAGAGAGAGAGAGAGAGAGAGAGAGAGAGAGAGAGAGAGAGAGAGAGAGAGAGAGAGAGAGAGAGAGTACTTTGTCACTGATGTTTTGTATTAAATGTTTAAAGATCTAGGTGAAGTAAGAAAGGGAATCAAGTCAAAGATTCATTGTATGAATAGAAATGCCCTCACATTCGGATATAACTTTACTCTTCTTTAATTTGACACTTAAATTGGTAAATGCCTAGTACTTCAATGAAACCAGATGGTGTTTACCTCGAATCAGCTAATCTTGATAGTTACAACCCGGCTATAAATTAAGGGACAATAACTACAGCTACAGCTGCTAATTTCCAATGAGTTTGCTAATCACCACAACGTGTTTTTTTTTTGGGCGCAACAGTGTTAAACAAAAGGATCTATGAAACCGTGAAACTAAATACAAAAATATCTAAACGGTTTACAAGTTCATCACATTCTCAGCTGCAGCAATACTGACAGAGATGAGACATTGCGCACTGCAAATCATCTAACATTCCAAACTTACTCAATTTCCATTCAGCTTTATAATTTCAAATATATAGCATGCTGACATTATTTAAGGAACAAGTTTAAGTGTAGGAACTTTCATTTTGTCCAATAGTATTACAGAGCAATCAAATTTGTTTAGTACATCTGAATGCGAATGTGGGAGCGGCTGTTTTAACTTTGAGTTAAATTTAGAAGAATTACATCTGGCTAGAATTCTATTGAGACTTTCAATCACTTGAGAACATGCAGGGGAGTGAATGCTTGCATTTTGAATTATTGCAACTATTCAGGTTGAAAAAAAAAGAAGAAAACAAAAGAATATTGTTGCTAATTTCTTCTTAACAAATATACAAATGATCATTAAAAACCTTTAGGCAACAGATTAGAATCTTCTTTTTCTTTCAAATTTCCCTAAATTATCACCTTTAATTTCAATGTATCAATGCTTTCTTGTAGTTGATGAAAATATAAAAATTGAGAGCTTGAAAGTATTGTAAATTAATGGGTTTTCTATATAAAACTGAATATCTTGAATTAGGTTAGTCTCTGAAATGGGGTCTGTTATTCGTCAAAAACTCATATACCATTTGAAAAGTAAGAAAGATAAACCACTTGATTGTGGCTGCAGTTTTAAGCCATTGATATTCCTCGCAAAACATTTTGAAAACAAATCATAGCTAAAGAGTTCATGAAGACAGACGTACATACATATGCCTAGTCATGGTTACATGCATTAGGATTTTTTTTCAGAGAGTTGTACATTATGTTTAATAAAACGCCAAATGCCTAATTCATATTTAAAGTATACACCAATAATGTGTTAATGAAAAGGGGATATGTAATAAATGCAAACACATATAAGTGCTTTGTTCTGAGTCGGGGGAAAGAATTCGCTTATACACAGTTCCCCTCTCTACTGATTTCAATCTTAGCATGCTTTGTTAGAAGTAAAGGACGTGATGCATTCTGATTTTGCTTGGAAGTGGTTTTAGCCGAAGATTTTCTCTACGCACAGTGATCAGGATATCATTATTTTAGCAAGATATATACAGGCAGACGAATGTATATGTAGGGTGGAGACAGAGCTTGAAATCAAACAAAATGATAGTATGACCTATGTATGAACAATGCACTGTAAAATGTTTTTATTATATGTTCATATTTGTCTCCATTAACTATACATTGTCAGAATCGTGCAGTATGGCACGATATTGCACATACCATCGTATTGCAATCACGTACAAGACACTTATCCCAGTAGCATATTAGGAACCCCCATGGTCGTGCAGTATATATCCATCCATAAAACTCGTTCATCTATGCAGTGACCTAAAAATATATAACATCGAACAATACATTGGAAATATATCTACGTATTGCATATAGGTTTGAAGATGTCACAATAGTATATTTGTTCTACATTTCAATTACCATTTTGGCTTTAGGTTATATCTGGTATTATCCTTTTTGCTTCCAACTATATGATAAAGAATGATTGACATATATCGCTTTTTACAGCGCCAGGAACTGTATCAAATTTCCATGTGACTTCTGTCAGCTCCAGTAGCATTGAACTTGTTTGGTCTCAACCCAAAGAAAGAAACGGTGTGATTCGGAAATATGTGTTGATAATAAGAGAAAACGCTGGATACTGTGTCAAGACTGCTCCATTCGTACGATACTGCCGTTTGACAACTAGCTATTTTAATGTAGACAAAGATCTTCCATGCGAGGTAACTGTCTTCAATATAGTTTTCTAAACGAAATAATGCATAAGATGCTAGCAATTTACTGTGCTTTCAACGCAAATTGGCTGGTTTTGATTCGCAAAAGAACAAACCATAACAAATACGTAGTTCTAATATCATATTTGTTTAGATAATATATGATGTTGCTCTATGATAATTTTGGTATCATCATTATATATATATATATATATATATATATATATATATATATATATATATATATATATATATATATATGTGTGTGTGTGTGTGTGTGTGTGTGTGTGTGTGTATATATAGACAGAGAGAGAGAGAGAGAGTCCATGTATTCATATACCCAATCTACTGTTTACACATATATGTATATGCATTTCGTTGTAAATGTAAGAAAATACATTGGCCATTTCGCAATAATACTCTTCTTTTGAGTAGTGATCCTTTTTATAGTCATCTTTTAGTTTGTATTATCTGTCCGAAAGTTGTTGCAATATAGATTAATTGAACGGTATCTAATATTTTTGCGCCTATTGTTCAAATTGCACTTGATTTTACGATTCTGTTATTTTCTATCTAGGGTTTATAATTTGACTGCCTATTACAGGACTCGTCTTCGATAAATGATACTGTCTGCAATTCGGAACTCTCAGTAAATGAAACGAACGATGTGTTTACTGTACAGACGAGGCAATTGAAACCGTTTGTGAACTACACGTTCGATCTCATGGCCTATACCTCTTGCTTGGGAAAG
Source organism: Unio delphinus (assembly GCA_029339505.1). Taxonomy (NCBI): domain Eukaryota; kingdom Metazoa; phylum Mollusca; class Bivalvia; order Unionida; family Unionidae; genus Unio; species Unio delphinus. The sequence goes on along the minus strand of JAQISU010000009.1, from coordinate 1,716,668 downwards.
AACGTATCCGCCTCTAATATGACGCGGTCTTTTGGTAAGATTTTATTTTATTGCATTAGCTTGCAATACACTACTTAAATTGTGTAGTATATTCTTTAAGTGCCCTCCAAATCTTACATTCATGAAACGCAATCATATTGATGTATCTATTATGTAGAGTTCTTGTTCGTGGGTCGTGTGATCTACTGTCGAACTGATAAGAAATCATGGTCATAAATACATTTTAAAAAGCCTATACATCAACCGTTTACTCAGGGCCAGCTTTGGGCCATTTGAACCGATTTGACCCAATCAGGCCCCGTGTTAATAATAATAATAATAATAATAATAATAATAATAATAATAATAATAATAATAATAATATATGTGAGAAGAAGAAGAAGAAGAAGAAGAAGAAGAAGAAGAAGAAGAAGAAGAAGAAGAAAACAAGAGAGAGTATGTTTAAAGTGAAAAAAGCTAGTTTAAGTTCAATATCATATAAAACTTGTTTCAGTGTTTATTTCCAAATTTCTTGCGTTCAGGGGGCATATGAGTAGATGCAACGGCAACTCGCAAAAATGATCAAAATCGTGTCACATGTTTTCTAAGGCCTTTGCTGAGGTTACTCTGTCTTTGACATGTTGTGAATCTATGCAAATTTAGAGCGAACGTTCCAAAATCACAAAAGAGAGGGCTTTGATGGTCTAGTGGTTATAGCGTCCGTCTCATATGATGGGGGTCTCGGGTTCGAACCCCTGCCGAGTCATACCAAAGGCTTTTGAAAATGGTACTAACATTTGACTAGTCTTTAGCTCAGCATTAAGAGGTTAATGTTAGTATTAATCGGTCTGGGTCAGGATAATGTGGCTAGGTGTGACATCATACTACACGTTTGCAGCATTATTCCCATCAATATAATCTGCCACATTGCAGACATAGTAGCCATATGACTGATACCATGTTACAGCTTCGTTCAAAATCCAAATCACACACACACACACATATATTTAAATCACAAGAGTACTGATTGAGTGCTTAGACCCAATATTGCCTTCACTAAATGATGTTATTAATAAATCTCTCTCACTGGGAGAATTCGCAGCATATTTCAAAACTGCCATCGTAAATCCTCTGCTGAAGAAACCAACACTTGACCATGACGATTTATAGAACTACCTCCCAGTTTCTAATCTCCCGTTCATATAAAGTCTTAGAAAAGGTTGTTTTAACCCAACTTGTATTTCATTTGAATTAAAACAGCCTTTTTGAGAGTGTACAGTCTGCATATCGCCCTTGCCACAGTGCTGAAACTACACTTCTGAAAGTATTGCTCGGATCAGCTTTAGAGTACCTCGACCAGAGCACAACTTACCACTGATCTGTACCCAACACTGAATATCTATTCGATACAGAATCAAACATAAAATTTGTTTTCTGTGCTATATTTCACTGACAGATTCCAGTCCAACATACCTATCCAGCCTCACCCATGTGTATACGCCAGCAAGATACTTACGCTTCTCTTCTGACAATCGTATACTCATTGTTCCACTATGAAAACGACGTCATATGGAGGACGTTCTTTTGTATAACAGGACCCGGAGATGTGGAACGAATTACCCCTTGAAATTAGACACAAAGACAGTGGTCCCTTTTAAGAGTATGAAATTATATGCATCTCCAGTACTAACCATGCTGAAGGAGTCTTGTTTTTGGGCCATCACTTGGAAACTATTGCGATCATTGGCATATTCAACACGAGAAGACAAAATACACATTTACAGTAATAAAACATTTGCCTCTGGATTAAGCGATGTTCATAGTCAAATAGATTGGAAGCATGGTGAGATGCTATACCACGTCATTTATCTAATTCTATGTGTTTTTTGGTATTTCACTTTCGATAATACTACATCAAACGGTTGCCCATCAATCATTCAATGCAAAACTTTACAGTTATCACTGCCTGCTCGCGTGCATTTTTAAGACAATTGTAATCAGTATGTCAAGTTCTTGTGTAATTTGTACAAATTCTTCCAAATTTATTTTGCTTGGACGGTTTACTGAAACTAGCTTATTGGCAGGATGCTATTTTGTAAATGTGATCAGAATCAGAGAGTGTAGTGTTATTCTTTCTCTTCAAAGTCAATGTTACATATTAAGGTTAAAATTACTTTACGTCCGATGATTGCAACCCCGAATCAAGCAAACCTAGTGGCATGAATATTATTAAACCTTTACATATATGTATGCCAAGTGTGCTGCTTTAGTGATTCGCAAAGGTGGAAATACTTTTATTTGAAGCTATAACATGCAAACTTGTAAATGCAGTAAAAGATATAAAACTTGGTATACCTGTACATCACGACTTAATGTTGTCCTTGGCACTTTTATGAACCAGTTTATAAGCCCAGGTCTCATACCACAGGTCAATATCATTTGTGTGTATGCAAACTGTCACCAAGAAGCTACTGCTAACGATCTTGTATAAAATGAAATGTGTCCCCTTTGTCAAGTCACATACTGATGTTGTATGCTATATTAATATATGTATCAGTATAATGGTCCTAATAACAAGATTAAAAACATGTGAAGCTTATTCGCTATTTTACATAGGATTGTAATAATAAAGTCATTTAAGGTAGTTTATTTAAAAGGAAGTTTAATACGTATCTTTTGAATGTGTCATTTATTTTCGTTGTTTGATTTTCATCAATATTTTGATCTTTGATCAACATTATCTGTTTTTTGGCAAGGTTCAAGCTCTCATTATCTTAAAGATAGTGGCATAAGATAAGTATTACGGGTACGTAGGGCCAGGGCGACGATGACGGCCCCAAGATGTGTTCGCGCTTCAAAACCTCCGGCGCCAAAGCTTTGTCGCCCCATGAACTCTGGCACAAGGGGGAAACGCCCCGTCTGATCCGTTGATAATCTGTTGAGTAAGATGAAACTGTGCATATTCATTCATCATGACATACGGTTAAATTCACATTGTACACATTTATGATTTAAGTTTAAGGGTTCACTTTGGATGGTGTGTCTTGTACCGCTAGCAGATCGTGTACTTAAGAAGTAGCAGACATATTACAAAGATTTTTACAATTTCTGCAATAGATGTATCTATGGAGACCTAGAAAAGGGATCATAGTTTGGCAAGGGGGAAGCACTTTTATTTTCAAAACCAGAAACCCTTTATATTACCTCAACATAACTAATTCTTTGAAACTAATATAAATGATATACAAAGTATTTTTCTACATATCAGAGAAATAATGTTTTGGTTATTCGAAGGCTGAAAATGTAGATCTTGTGGAATGACAGTCCAGCCCGCACCCGCTTGTATAAATTAAACTGGCATTCCCTGGATTTAACGCAGCCAAGCAAGGAAAAAATCTCTGACCCCGCTTAACCTGAAAAGTACCGCTATGTATATAGTTTCATTTCAATATTAGACTAGTAAAGGTGCTTGATTCTTTGAAAATATGTTTCATTAATCCAAAACAATTTCCTGAATTGTGACATGTTCAAAGTATTTCCTTTATAAGATAGTTTCATTAAACTGTATGCAGATGTTATTTATGCCTCACCTAAAGTGATCTGTAACTGGAATAGCACAAGGAATGGTCTAAGATTTGCTATGAGGTGCCGTAGAGGTCAAAAGCTGATCCAATGAGTAAGGAGTAATTGCAATTTCGATGTTGTATGTCGAGAAATTCAATATCACGTTCTACATCCTTAAAGTTCCATTTTCTAGATCGAGATTTTTACTGTATATATTTAAAACTACACAGTGGTTGTTAAAAGCTCAATGTCATATATCAACAATCCCGAATTCACACTTTGTATGCAACTCTTGTGTGTTGAAAGTTTTATGTCATATAGCGAGTATTTAGATTTCATCTGTTGAATTAAACAGCAAAGAGAAGCAGTCTCCTTTAAAAACAACGCAGTCATTTCACTAGAGCCACCTCTAGCAAAGAGTTTCATAGTAATTTTCGACTAGTGAATGGTAACTTTCAAACTGCAACTGAATGAAATGTAATGGCGCCTTATAATTGAATACACGACTGATGTATCTTAATACTCGATATGATTAATAATTGTTAAAGTGGACGTTGTGTAATATTACTTTTAAAACCAACACATCATTTCACCATATAAAAATAACAATTCTTACAAGCACAATACAATGTCCAATCACCGCTGTGTAATTTAGCAGATACAATCAAACAACCCAACATACGAAATGCAACTTTCAACACAATCAGTCTGATTCAATATATTAAATTAAAAATCTCGACGTTAAAATTTCAAGAACCGCCGTATAATTCAGAAAATGCCATGTAAAAGAAGAATCGACATTGGACATCGAATTTTCAATCAGTGCTTTCTAATTCAACAGATGAAATCTGAACACCAAACGTATGAAATGGACCTTTCAACATAAATTCGTTTAACCAATACGTACATTCTCGACGTATGAGTGACATTTCAATTACAGCCGTGTAATTCAAATGGCACAATGTAAAACCTCGATATGGAAATATAACTCTCATGAACTATGGCTTAAGTCATCAGATGCAATCTAAACTCTCGACCTAGAAAATTGAACTTTAGGACAAGTATTTCTTATACACTAGCAGAACATGCATTTATTCGAAGATTTTCGTATGATTTTTGTAGCACTAACATCAAGGTTTTTAGAGCTATTTATAGAGTACATTTTAATAACAATTGGTCTTTAACATATTTTACCAATGTTTTCCTTTTTTATGTTATTACATATATATACATTGCGTTAGAACATAAAAACAGAATCTATAATATTTATAATATCCAACTCAAGCTTTATTTTACCAAGGTTGGTTATGTTCATTAACAACTGGTTGGGTCATAACATCTAGGCTAAAGCCGGGTTAAAACAGTCCAATAGGATTCCAGATCTTTAATGAAGATGGTAATATTTATGTCTCTACTGATATCCGGGTTTGAAAGTCTAAGGTACATTTGGGGTGAATATAGTGCATAAATGTTTTGCGATGATAATAGGAACGGAAGCCCTGAATTACAAATGCTGCTAAGTTTACATATGACTTGAACAAACGACATTCATTTCATGTCTGCAACTTTACCTAAAAATAATCTATATAAAGCAATGATACATTTTAGTTCCAAAAATGATTGCAGTAATATATAATGGCATAATAATGGTGTCAACTATATATTCTGTATGGTCTTCGCGTATATTCAAATAAATTGTCGTCATTATGGTCAAAGGTGAATCGACGGAATCAAATAAATCATATTATCATTAAATATATCATAATGACAAATTTAACCAGCAACAAGAAGGAAAGAATTTTGACCATCTATTGAAGGGTCTTGTTCTAAAGCGTTTATCATTTCTAAATGTTGATTTCTTCATACAGCTCCTGGCCAGCCAAACATAACTAAAGCCGTGGCTATTGGGCCTAGAGCAATCAAGATTGAATGGAGCAGTCCTGCTGTTTGCACAGGGAATACATTATATTCAATTGAATACAAGGACGTCAACACATCGACCCCGAACATCCAAAATTGTAGCACAGGTAATGTTGCAGTCTTGTACATCTTTAGTTGTTCAAAGTGACTGAAGTTTAGATAAAGAATATCAAATGACCCTTTAACTTTTAACGTAATTATGTATACAATTGTAATAATCAATCATAGATGTATTCATTAATGAATATTCAATTTAGTCAAACATATTTTTTTACTAAATGTAAGAATACTTCACGCAACATTTTCAAATCTGTTTATTAAAATATATTGAATGCTAACAAGCAAGCTATGGAGCATGCCAATATAGTGATGTCTAACACTGGGGCATCATGCCGCAGACATGTACTGCATTAAATGGATTTGTTCAGCTTTTATTATTGAAACAGTCAAATTAGTTAAAATAAACTTCTGTGAGTGGCAACATAAAAATAATGATTTAGCAATATAGGTTCTATGCCCGAACATTCATAATCTACAGGCACAAAAAGATGTCTAAAATATTGTAAGATTTCTTGATAATAATAACAAAACTTTATGAATTTATACATTTAATAATGAGATGCTGAATATGTATTAGTGCGAAAATATAAGTGACATCTCAGCCATGACCATGCCACTTTTATCGCTACAGTTGAGATATAACTTTTGAAACTAATAATGTATTTTCCCATTTAGGAAATATATCTGGCATATTGCATGTTGTTCAAACTTGTATTTTCCTATTTAGGTCACTTTTACTTGAACAGGTCTTAATATATGTGTCAAGACTGTCAACCATCTGATATATGTTTATGCAATGAACGATGAGACAAAATCAGTAATGTCTAAAAATGAACCCCAAACAACAAAACGTAGATTTCAAGTATAGTTTTGGGGAAATTAGTTTTCCACATGAAAAATGATGCAAATAGAGACTGAAAATACATCAGATATAATTATTTCATACTTTAAGAGTCGCCATGACTCAGTGGTTATCGTGCCGGATTCACGACCAAAGGTGTGCGGGTTCGAATCATATCATAATATCAACCTGAGTCAGCTACGATAGTGTGTCCTTGAGCAAGGCACTTTATGCCGATTGCCTCGGCAATAATAAATAACCTTCATGTGTTGATGTGCCGTAAAGTGCCATATTCTGTGTCACCCATTCAGAATATTTTACCTGTTACGCTGTACGACATACTGTTTTTAAGACGAGATTTTGATTAAATATAGTAATACAATTATAATTCGCGATTTTAACTCACTATCCTATCAAGATCATGTCTGAAAACGATGGAGAAATCAGATATTGATCACTATTATTGATTGAGTGAAATGGACTGCAGGCTTGCCAAGACCGTACAAAAACTAAAGTTTGAATGCAAAAATAAACCTAATGTAAAATTAATATGTTGCAATAAAACTTTTAGTCAACAAAAGCTGTTATTTAATGACGTTACGCTCTGAGAGTTGTCGGATAGGACCGTTCTGTTATGTTCCTAAAGTATGTTGTTGACTTTATTTATTACTGACAAGAAATGTGTTTTAAAAAATTAATCTCTTTTCATTTTTGCATCAAAACAGTCATGAGTTTGAGCAAATACGCTTTTTGAAGCAATATATGTACAAGCCAATTCTTTGACTAACAACAATGGTCCAAACTTATTGCAAAGGTCAAGAACCTATTTTTACTGATGTATAATGCAAGCGTTAATCGCGTTGACACAGAATGGAGATGACAATTCATTAAGTGGAAATATTTTGTTTTGTCATTCGTGGCTTGACCACTGAAACAATATAATCTATCTAATTCACTCGTGAAACATTTCCTTATATCTACTGCAAACTATCGATACGATGTCATATCACAAAATTAATTTCAAAGTGCATTAAGACCGATGATTTGATATTGAGAAGGGATTCACTAAACATCTGCGATAGCTCGATACCAATATATTGACATCAGATGACAGGTGAGGGGAGATATTTAAATATAAAGAGTATTAAAAGAAGAAGTGAATATTAGTAAGATAACTTGATATATTTTTCACTCTTCAATAATCCTGAGATGATTTCAGAATTGAGACAATCAATGGGTTTTATAAAAGTAGCTTGTCTTGGAAAACATTATCTAAATAATAATAATAATAATAATAATAATAATAATAATAATAATAATAATAATAATAATAATAATAATAATATCTAGAGTACTCCAATTAAGCTTTACATTTCTATTTACCTCTCCTGTGCCCTAGTGGTTAAAGCGTCTGCCCTGGATACGGTAGGTCGTGGGTACGAACCCAGGCCGAGTCATGGCAAAGACTTTTAAAAATGGTACTAGCAGCTGCCTCGCTAGACGTTCGGCATTAAGAGGTTAGTGTTAGGACTGGGCGGCCTGGAGTCAGAACATATTTCCAGAATCAGTACCTTCACTTTTGGAATAAAACATCATCGCACAATGACCTTGTAAATATTACTGCTCCTACCCTTCGGTCATCCATGGGTGGGGTCATTGGGTACAGCCTTAGGATACCTTTCATGACTTTTGGTATGTGGCTGATGTGGATATCATGCTATATGTATGCGGCATGATGCCCCAGTACTATACATCACCTTACGCTGCCACACTGCAGACATAGAAGCAACATGACTGAAATCCAAATCACACACACACACACACACATATATATATATATATATATATATATATATATATATATATATATATATATATATATATATATATATATATATATATATATATATACATTGTTACGTGCTTAGTCTAGAATAAACAGTAACATAGAAAGAATGAAAATAACAAGGTTGTAAAAAGTTAATAAACAGTTTATTCAGCACAAATATTTTCCAGAAAAGAAAAATAAACTTATGGTTTTAAGAATCAATTCCAAAATTAATCCAAAAATAATTCAAAATGTAATCCACTAGTGAAATTGCAAACGTCCTGGTAATAAAATGTCCTAATAATTCCCAGTTCGAATCTTAGTGAAGCATCCAAGATGAAAGACGATGTCACGTAATGAAGTCAGTTCTGGTCTTATGAAATTCAATGAGCACAATTGTTTTCCAGATAAATAACAAAATAAATCCTCTTGATCCAAACGAATTGAAATAATTTCCAGTACAAGGTAATTTAAAATAACTGAAAACAACTCAACTTAATATTGTAACAGCTCAACATCTACTAAATAGTTCGCTCCAAAACATAATTTATATACCTGTTTTTACATAAACAAGGAAGGGGTCACATGATCTTCTAGAATCTTTAGAACAAATTTACGTTCAAAAAATCTCATGCACACCGTATGACCCAGATGAGAATCAATTATGTTTACTCTCAAGAACTAAAAATAGAAAGATGTTTACAACAAAGCTCCATAATGTCCTTGGAATCAACCAATCATATTAAAAGCTTGTTTACAACTCTGAAGCCAGGTCAGAAATGAGGTCAACATCTGGTGTTTATTTTAAGAGTACAGGTCATCCCACTTTTAAAATAAATATCTCCCAATGAATGAATCTTAAACTTAAAATGTAAAATTTTAATCTGACATATATATATATATATATATATATATATATATATATATATATATATATATATATATATATATATATATATATATATTGCAAATGTTGTATTCGTTCTGAAAATAAGCACATTATAGAATTATCGAACCGAAAACACAATCCATAAAGTCATAAAGGAGTTTTAAAATCACTCGCTGGCGTAAACAAGGCACAAATCTGGTGATTGTCTTAAAGCTACTTTAACTTATATATATAGGGAACAATTGAATCAGATATTATTTGACATCTGATTTGTTAATGACCGACGTTATATTTGTTTTCGATTCAGGTGTCAATTTATTTATCAATGTATGTCAATCTATCCTTCAAACCTGATACGTATGTATGTATGTATGTATGTATGTATGTATGTATGTATGTATGTATGTATGTATGTATGTATGTATGTATGTATGTTAACTGGCCCCTTCTTCATATAGTGGCATATGTAGCAGAATAATCACATAGTCTGGTCCCAGTAAGACTTTTATTTCATTTGCACTGTGTGGTTTACCTTTTTTCGGTAGTTGATGGTATAGTTTTGGCCTAACCGATTATTCTCATGCTTTTGTCATGTTTGTTCGTTGTATAAACAACTGTTTATTGATATTTGATTTCAAGGCGTAACCTTATTTACAAACTTGAATGCCCTGGTACTGAATTTGTGACCGACATCATGGTCATTTTATTATATCAGGTTTTTATATAAGGACTTTTGGTTATAAAATTATTAATTCTGGTCTTACGATCATAATTTTCAATTGTATTCAGATATAATCAGAAGAATCGTTTTTTAAAAACAAAACTTTTCACTGGAATTATAACTTACTAATTTACTTTTTAACTAAAATTCGTTTTAGATTTTTGTAAATTTATTAAAATACATTCTGGATTGTAATATTAGGATACATCAAGACTGTCTTGATATCAACCTCTTCAAGACTATTGGTACATCAATACTTTCAATATTGGAATTCGTTCAGATATGTAAGAGAACATTTATGATTATTCGGGATTTACTTCACAATAATGTAAGATAATATTAATGTTTTACTTTGTAACCCCGAAAAATAAATATTTGTTAATTTTAATCAACTTGTTGGTTTCGCTTTTTTCAGTTACTTGCTAAAACACTATAGAGTCGCAACGGTTATGACAATAATAGACTTTCTAAATAATGACCACCACTTTTGATGGCCAAGGCGTTTGTTACCTAAAGTTACCATTTAGGAAAGATTTTCATCGATTTACACTCCTGGATCATATATATTATCTAAATATAATGTGCAACATTTTCTTAGATTCAGGTTTTTTGACTAATGAGTGCAATATCACCGGGCTGGATGAATACTGGGAATACATTATAAGAGTTAAGGTCTCAGTGGATTCTTTCGAAGCGGCCTACAGCATTTCTACAGAGGCAAGAACAAATGAATTCAGTGAGTACTTCACATTTTCTAGTTACGGTATCTACTCAAAAAAGATAACGAGTTCTATAAAGGTTTTTAAAATGTAGTTTCCTCGTTAATATCATATAGAATGATTGAGATTTTTATTAATATAATGTAATACTAAAATAAAAGAGATGAAATAGTTGTGATACTATAACACCAAATAATCCAGACTAACATAATAAGGCTAGATAAGATGTTATATATTACTGTATTTGTATGGAAATAATATGAACGAGACTTTTCGGATTAATACTGCACGACGTTTTGAGTAGTGCAATACTAATCTGAGAGAACAAATTCATATTTTCCGTTAACGATGACGTAGCCCTTTTATTATTTACTCATATTTTATTCTACCTAAGGCTTAATTATAAAAAATAAACTACAAGAAACAAAGTACTCGAATCTATGATGTATTCCTAAATAAATAAATAGTCGAAGATTCATCAGTATACAATAACAATATTAATGCGGACATAACACTGCCTATCGACCTTTGATCTTCGTCAAGCTCTCAACGTTAGTTTCCAAAGAATTGTCGTTTTGCTATACTTAAAATTTTTAATGAGAGTCATATTGTGAATGAATGTGGATTGCAACAACTTTCCCAGTAGCTCTAGAATCAATATACTGGGGGGGGGGGGAATTCTACTCATTTCTGCTGGTTATGAACTGGATTTATTAGTTGTGTCAATTCGACACGAAGTACACGTGATTTGAGCATGGAGAGACGCATCTCGACTCATCTGCATGTGTGTTTTTGTTCTGTAATTGAATTTTTGGAATCACAATATGGGTAAAATATGAACTCTTTCAGTTGAAACTATCAAAGAGCCGCTATGGAATATCATGTTCATTTCATTTTTAGTGCAGTCAGAAGAGTGTTAGTGTAATTGTAAATATAGTCGAATATACCGCACGTTACGCAGTGTGTAATCGCGTTTTAAAACCCATGGCATAGTTCATGTAATTAGGATTTGCAGAACTGAAAAGTTAATGTACATTTTAAAGAGATTTAAGATGCAAAATTGTACGTATATCTTGTTTCCACATTAATACCAGCTAAAGAAGACGTGTTTGTGCCTTATCACTTGCCCGTTCTTTGTAGGGACTCACATTATGTTATGACTTGTATGGCATCTATTGCTCGCCTAAATCGGAAACATTGTATCAAAAATGTTAACAGTAGCTAGTGTGTGACAGTCCATTCAGCCAGTGAAAATACGAATTCTTCGTCGTCTTGTGCGCTATTTTAATTAATGAACGATTCTGAAAATGAAAAGTTAACGGAGAAAATAAACAGAGTATATAATAATTGATGGCTCGTTTCCTGATCCCAGAGTGAAAGCACAATCACCGCAGAAGTGGCCTTAACCATAATAGTAAAGCCTTGCCACTCTGAGGAAACTGTAAAGTCAATACAAAACAATTCAATGTAGTTGTATCCATTGGAAAGCTACAATATACGGAACTTAACAGTTTTCAGGGAGATTATATACATACTTCTCAAGATTACCAGGAAGGCAACATGGACGGTCAGTTCGTATGTGTTCACAAGTTTGGACGGGATGGAAAAATAAGATGCTATTGGTGCTCGATGTTATGGAGAATAACATACGAGAAAATTACAGTTTTAGTTTGTCTATTTCATACTTAAAATATAAACTCAAAAATGCCTATTTACATATTTTATTGATGTATGTATTAACGTGTAGCATTTTACGGAACATCAACACATTTGTCCTTACTTAATATCATTATAATTTTCCCCACAACAGTAAACCGAAGCCCATTCAATCCAAACACTAAAACAAATTTCGATCCCAATGTTCAATTCTACGCTAAGAAACAACCTATAAAACCAACAATCACTTTTAAACTTGGATATGTATTTCTCTTTTATTGGCTAAATTCCCGTCATACGCTGGAACAGCTTAATTATGATTAGCAAGCACCGAAGTACGCATTTCTGTGAAACAAAGTCCAAGGAATGTCTGAAGTGCATAGGTTAAACAATACTTGACACGCGCGCCAGCACAGAAAAGTGATGACAATGGTCTAAAATTTGAAGTCTTTTGCGCAGTAAATAAAGAGAAAGCTTTGAAGAAGCATTCATATATATAGATACTTGTTGGTGCACCATGTGTCTGCTTATAATCTAATTGCGATTCACATCAACATAATCCTGTCTCAGGTCCTCTCTCTCTCTCTCTCTCTCTCTCTCTCTCTCTCTCTCTCTCTCTCTCTCTCTCTCTCTCTCTCTCTCCATCACACAATCAGGTAGAAAATGCATTTTTCGCATCTGCGAAACCACAGTACACATACGACCTCTGAAAACCGAATGTCCCTGGGTCCAAGAGTTTCGGTTTGAAGATTCCATTTCATGCTTTTATTCAGACATTTACATTAACTCCTTCATATACTTGTATTCTTGTCATGTACGTTTGGTAATTTACAAATATATCCGTTCAGCTGGTGAACATGTGGCATCATAATGCAATCATGATGGATGACTAACCAGGAGATAAGGTTTATAATGTGAGAATACATAGCATAATGAAATATAATATAATTGGAACATTACTATGGATCATTCATTACACATCGCTTTTGTACAGGAATACTTCGCTCGAGACTCAACATATTTGTATCACTTAAAAAGCTTTGAGGATCTGTCACAAACATCTAATGCCGAGGGTAGAATTTTTCTATACAGCACGAAAGCATCATAAAGGAATATTTTTGTCACATTCCAAAGCATAAAAGAAGGCCAGAGGACAATTAGTCTATTGTGGGTATTGACCTAACGTTCAATCAACTCGTAACCTTCACAAATATTTTGACAAACTTTAAATGACGCCTAAATATTTATATATCAATGTTCAAAGAACAGTGTTTGTGACAAATGATCATAGCAATAAAAGGTGTCTGAATAATATACTACCGATGGTTTGCACAATGCGACAAATGTCAAAATATGTAGTGCCCTATAGTTCAAAAGATGAATCAAAAGAAAACAAATACGAAATAGTCCTTGATTCAACTTCGATCTCAAATGTATTAACCATTCTTAATTAATAATGATAATTTGGATTCTAAAAGAAGTGCAATCACAACCATGGCTTTTTCTAGTCAAAATCATTACATAGAAAATGCACCTATAGCTCCGCCGGCTTACGTAATAATACATAGTAGTCACGTTATGAAAGATAGAATTACTTCCACATGTGTTCTACAGTGGAAACCACGGCAATGCACATATAGAAATGTGAGAACAATGTGTCCTCTACTGCTTACATTTTCTGATACAATGTATGCATTAGTTTTAATATTGTTTAGATGAGTACATCGATGGTATTCATTTTTATAAACATTTGCCTTCTGTTCTACGATGAATACATGAGATACAAAACCTGCGAATCATGCAATTCCCTGTTTGTTATTTCTATGATTGTCTTGCATGGTTTCTTATTCACTCTATTCATACAATACATCCATCTTTCTTTGAACGGTCATTATTTAGATATTCAGTGTACTTCATACTGCAAAGTTAAATTAGGTGGACAGTTTTGGACGAGACCAGCATAAGGTGTAATTCATTACAAACCTGACTGAATGTCGCGTTGTGATATCACGAAGAAAACGGCGCGTGTCGATAAAAAATCTTAATATTTTGTATTGTGATGATTTGAACCGACTAAACCGCATAATCTGCCACAAAACGTACGTTTATAATAACTGACGGTTTACAGGATGATATCACCTATTCTTTAAAAAAACAATTAATCAGTGCAGCCACTCTTGTCCACATCGATATTTTACGCGGTTTATTTATTTACTGACAGCTGAAGGGTCCTTTCAGCAGCATGTTTAGAATATTTTTCCAGATGAAATCATATCTTTGACAAATTGTAAATGTACGTGAAATTTCACAACCCTACCTAATATGTTTGTTTCGAATTATGTGTTTCTATTGGGCGACAACTTGGAAGGAGCATTCTCTTGAGAAGTTTCGCTCAATAACATGGGATTCCAGATTATTGTATTCTTTCTCGAAAAAAAAATACATGTTGAGGTTTTCAGCTTGTTTTAAGTCAAACTTGATCAAAAAACATCTCTTGAGATTTGTGTAGGAATAATGTATGACTACAGTTTAACGTTATAGCATTAGACGCTTATAAACATTTTGTTTTGTACCTAAAGCAAATTGGTGGGGAGAAAAGTATAAGGCGATCGCTTATCCTTTTCGAAATCAATATTTAACCTGTTACAAAATTTCAACATCTCAGAATGTGTTACACTATTGCATAAAGTATGTATGTGGAAGGCATTAACGCTCTAAAGTAAATTAATGCATCATTTCAAAACATATCTATGTGGTCTATATCTAAATAACAGAAAGAGAAAAACCAACAAGTTGAGTAAATTCAGCAAATACATTTATATCACAAGAATACAAAGTGTAATTTTTAAAGGACCTTACATTACTGTGAATTAAATCCGATATACTACTATAAATATTATATGTTCAAGTACAAGTCCAAACGTAAAGTGTTCTGAATAAATTTCAGAACTGAATGGGATGATGTACCAATAGCCTTGAATAAGCTGATGTGCTAACAGTCTTGATGTAACCCAATGATATCAACCATAATCTCCGTCAATGATTCTGAATAATCCCAAATTAGCGATTCAGTTAAAAAATGTCAATGTGCACTTTGTAATTCCAATGAATAATTTTAAAATAAATGGGTCTTGTCATATTTGATCTGAACGCAACTATCAGTGATTCAGTAGAGACTTAACATCATATAGGAATGAAAATTAATTATATTTATTTTAAAAAAATCTCTATAAAATTGTAAGACATAATATGATGTCCAGGACATGGGACAAAAGTTAACATAAAGGACTTTCTTAGGTCAATAGGTAGGCCTGTCAACATATTTAGAAAGGCTACATTAAAGTAAAACTCTAAACCATAAAGAAAGTGTAGATATCTAAACATTTGTTTAAAGATGACCATTCGTTAAAACTACAACCTATAATCATGGATGAAAGCTAAGCACACAATATAGATATACATCACCGTTAAGGAAATTATAAATAATGCAAAACAATTACTATTTATGCGATCATTATGCCTTACAAGAAATTATAAATCATCTAACTGATCATGACCTAATTAAATTAGTCATACACTGTTTGAAAATATAGTTGATACAATATCCATGCCTTGGTTAAACAATAAATAATTTAATACCACTCACAGTCAAAACTGACTCATTTAATGCCGATTAATAGAAAGAAGACAAAAGGCGTTGAAGCAATTCGATTCAATTCTAAGTATACTAATAATGTGTTGCATGAAAAATGATTGACTTAAAAAATAAATCTAGATTTGTTCCTGAGCATTAAACAATTTGTGAAATTATTAACTGTATACAAAAAATGGGTTTCTCTTGATACTAAAAAAATCTAGAGTATTTGATATTACTTTTTTATACCAGAGACATGACAGACAGCTTAAACACTCTTGAGATGATATTTACTGATAATAGCTATCTTACCATTTTTTCAACAGATCATTCACATGTACAAAGGATTATAATCGACTATCTTGACGTAATACATTGGCAAACTACACGGTTATCACTTTTAATACCTCAAACATAGACATTTCCTTATTCTTTGCATGCAGACCCACTTTGCCTCCTGTTAAAAATCAGACACATTAACCTAATACCGGATGCAAAATGAACTCATTGAATTAGAATCAGTATCCAAAGCGCACTTAAATGTCTATGTCACGTTCGATAAAAAAAACTTATGATATTAGCACTTAATAAAGATAATGTTATATATATATATATATATATATATATATATATATATATATATATATATATATATATATATATATATATATATATATATTGTTACGTATATTTGATATAAGTCATTTATATTTATTTTAAATTGTTTGTTTGTTAGATTCAAATTTGGCATTTTAAGTTTAAGATTTGTTCATTGGGGGGGGTGACCTGTATTTTACAGAATAAACACCAGGTGTTGACCTCATTTCTGGCCAGGCTTCATAGTTGGAAACAAGCTTTTAAAATCATTGGTTGGTTCCAAGGACATTATGGAGCTTTGTATAAACATCTTTCTATTTTAGTTGGGTCATACGGTGGATACGTGAATTTTTTAATGTAAATTTGTTCTAAGAGTTTCTAGTAGATCATGTGATCCCTTTCTTGTTTACGTAAAAACAGATATATTATGTTTTGAGAGCAAGCTAATGAGTAGAAATTGGGCTGTTAGAATAATAAGTTGTGTCGTTTTGAGTTACCTTGTATTTGAAATTATTTTAATTCGTTTGGATTCAAGAGGATTTATTTTGTTATTTCTCTAGAAAAGAATTGTGCTCATAGAATTGTATTGACAATAACTGAATTCATCAAGCTTGTAAAAACTTAATAAACAATTTATTGAGCACAAATATTTTCCAGAAAAGAAAAATAAACTTACGGTTTTAAGAATCAATTCCAAAATTAATCCAAAAAAATTATTCAAAATATTATCCACTAGAGAAATTGCAAAAGTTCTGGTAATAAAATGTCCAAATAATTCCAAGTTAAAAATTCCAGCGAAGTATCCAAGATTGAAGACGATATCACTTGATGAAGAAGTCATTTCTTGTTAATAAAAATCTAAAAATCTAAAATAAAAATCTATGAGCACAATTTTTTTCCAGATAAATAACAAAATATATCCTCTTGATCCAAACGAATTGACATAATTTCCAGTACAAGGTAATTTATAATAACTCAAAAAGATACAACTTAATATTCTAAAAGCCCAATTTCTACTGAATAGCTCGCTCCAAAACATAATTTATATAGCTGTTTTTACGTAAAAAGGAAGAGGTCACATGATCTGCTAGAACCTTTTAGAATAATTTACGTTCAAAAACTGACGCACACACCTTATGACCCAACTAAAGATATAAACATATTTATATAAAGCTCCATAATGTCCTTGGAACCATCCAATCATGTTAAAAGCTTGTTTACAACTCTGAAACCAGGTCAGAAATTAGGTCAACACCTGGTGTTTATTCTGTAAAGTACAGGTCACCCTCCCCCCCCCTTCAATGAATGAATCTTAAAATTTAAAATGTCAAATTTAAATCTAACAAACTAACAATAAAAATAAATATAAATGACTTATATCAAATTTACGTAACACATGACTACAAAGTGTGATTACCGCGTTAAACAGCGAAGTCACGCGTGCTATTATGAAACCCATCGATGCAACCGCTAAGAAACACTTCAAGGTTAAGAGGCACTCTCCCTCACATAACCCATTCCTCGGCATGACAGTCAGATATTTATATAAACCTGGTGAACTTGAATGCGGTTACAATAAGAGAAACTTGTAGGCTCTGCAGTGTAACAACACATACAATTTCCATTCTGGTAAAATGTACGGGTAGACCTGCAATTTACAGACTAGATTCGATGGTTTTTCATCGTGTATTTCTCCGTGAACAATTAGATAGATAGATAGTTTGGCTTAAAGTGATGCCGGCCACAAAGGTTCATGTGATCACTGGTTTAAACCACCATAATTTTAATGGTGGTCGGCTTCCCGTGGGGAAGGAATGGTGCCACATCCCCACGGGTATTTAACGCACATAGTGCGCTTTTTAATTGGCCGTCATGTCATACCACTAAAAAGTGGCTAATGACATGAATGTATGGCCCTGGGTGAGTGGGAATAGGCCCAACACACACACCCCCTATCAACCAATCGGTGAGCTTGTTACAAATGGAGGTGCAATGGCACCAAATAATAGCGAGAGAAAACTAGTCTTCTCATATCGCTATGTTGATGGGCTCTGGACGAGGAAAAGGAGGAAACGTCCCGGAGGTCGGCCAGCCGATGTCGTAGATGAATGTCGTTTATGCCCTGGAACGCCCTAGCCATACTTATTTCAAATTCAGTCCAGTTATACTAATGGACAAAATAAAAACCAATAACGTGTTAGCCACCACCTATGCAATTGTATCAAATAAACGAGTCGTAGAATTTTTCTTTAACTTCCTAACTATACCAATTTTCTAGTACAATAGTGTACGTATCATAAGTCCCTAACTAATTTGTTTAACTAATATGTCTATGCGACATATAAAAGTGTAGTCACTGTTTGGTAATTAGATTGTTGATTTTGAGCGGTGTTCAAAATTAATCAAGTCAGGTTTGTAATAGAGAATATTCGAAAAGGGTTTCTCGTAACCAATTGAGAACCCTATTATTCAGGCAAATGAAAGGCAAATGTGAAAATTATTCACATCTTGCTCCGCAGGCATCTTCTTCGGGCTGCAGTAAGTTGGCAGCTACAGAGTTTCTCATGCGGCCGCCTGTTATCCCTCTGACTGGTTAATTTATATCTTCTGAGATTCTGAAATTTTCCGAGTACCGGTAATTCGGTCCATGAAGGTCCCTCCATTTTCGTCCTCGCCGCTAGTAAAGTCATGCGACCTCGTGCTTGGACGTCCATCTTCTTTTCCTCGTGGCCGCCGCAATTTCCTTGTTCAGCGTGTCAGGGATTTTACAGCTAACTGGCCGTTTAGTGGCTGGATTCCGCACTGGAGATTTCGTATTCCGAACTCCTTGTTACTATATGGGTGCATTATATTATTTCCTATGCACTCCTACATGATAACATTTATCCGCTGTTCACCACGCTTCACCATAGCCCGCTGCCCTCCCGGTCCTGCCTGCTCCGTGTTCACTGCCTGAATGATTGCGCGAACAATTACAAGTAATTCCTGAATATACACAACAACACAAGCATGGATTCAGTAACAAATCAAGGACACCAGTTCCTCGACGTCTGTTACATTCAAGACGTGTCAGAATCACACTCACACGTGTATGGCCCAAACTGCAAATGATTCTTCCACAAAAAATTGTCGTTCGGTCATTATGAAAATATTGCCATGTCATTATAGTGTTACAAATAGCGCAGTAATTGTTTTGTTGCTGTGTCAACTCCATGATGAATTTAACGTCATGATCAAATTCGTTTGTTTTATTTTTGTCGTTGCACTGATAACCAGCTAATTTTTTGTTACGTAGTCTCGTTAATTTTCTGATGTCGATTATTTTTCACAGTATAATCTATCTCGTGTTTTGTGGCATTCTTGATACTGCCAGATACAGGACATGTGACCATGTGACACGATTATCGACAATCCAAATATTCGTATCTGAGATAATTATTCTAATCACTAATAACTATCATCGACAAGGTGTATGGGGTGTCCTGGGAGTGGTATCACCTCAAGCTGGTTAAGCAGTCGTACTCATTCGGGGGTAGCTCACACACCTTTGGTCCACACTTGGCACTCAGCTCTAACTCGTGACTCCAAGAAGATGTATCATGCGCAGGGACCACATCCCGGAAAACGGCAAATATTGGCTGGCTCAATCAGGCTGACGGTACCCGACGGGTCTTCAACCATCGGTGAGTTATGCTTTGTCTACATCGCATGTAAAGACTGGATTCAGGAGCCTGCACGGTCGATACACCATCCGGTCAACTGTCAGAAAGGCGATTCTCAGTGCAAAGCGTTGTGGAGCAATAAGAGCACGACGAAACACGTTGGAAGTCCTGGTCATCCACTGCCCTCAACTCTGTCTCCAGACGTCTCAATGTTACCGTGCTGCTGGACCTAGATGGTTTTGGGCGCGAGAGTTAGGTCATCGAACTGCGCAACTCTCTCTTACATTTTACCAAGGTCACAACGCACATCATTCTTGTCATCCACCCATCCCATTTCAACACCCACTAAAGCCCTATGGCGACATACAAGCGACAAAGAAACAGGTGTGGGTACACTGGCAGTCATAGCCGCAAACCTGCATACAGGCCGCTTAGGCCATTAGGGTCGTTCACCACTGACATGGAGCTGCAGTGGAGTCCGGCAGCCCCCTGAGCGACTCAACAGCCCTCTTCATAAATGTACTGCTAACCTACCTAGCATATGGAAGGGGCTAGAAATTACCCGCTCTACACCTAAATAGCCAGGATACCGCAGTTGCCGGGAATGCTACTTCAGCGGTTAAAATACCAAACAAATGAGGATTATTCCTTTTACACTTGACGCATGGAAAGTGCTCACCTTAACGGACCGAGACGATGCGAAAAATACCACAGAGGAGAACCGTCCTAAATGTAAATGAACTCGCCAGATACAACGTGGACATCGCTGCATTGAGCGAGATCCGGCTTGCAGGAGAAGGTGCACTCTGTGAAAAGGGCTCCGTATAAACTTTTTTTAGAGCGGCCGAGGAAGTGAAGCGCGTTGTGAGGCTTGTGTCGGCGTTCCAGTAAAGACAGCACTGATTGGCAAATTTGTAAGACCTCCCAATAGAGTAAACGACAGACTCATGACCATGAAACTCCTGTCTGGAAGAAAGCACCGTACCATCATTAGTTGTTATGCTTCAACATTGACCAATCCATATGAAGTTAAGGTCAAGTGAAATGAATCATCACTCATTTCTGACGTCCCAATAGCAGATAATCTCGTCGTTCTTGGCGATATCAATGCAAGAGTGGGCTGTGTTCACGTTATTTAGGATGCAGTGCTAGGAAAGCACGGAGTGGGTCACTGTAACATACATGTCAAGAGCAAAATACCGACCTTTGCTCATTCTATGTCGACTTGACAAAGGCCTTTGATACTCTCAGCAGAGAAGGCTTATGGAAGGTAATGGCCAAGTACTGTAATGGCCCAACAAATTGTATATCCATGGTGCAGCATTTCCGTCATAGCATGCAGAGTGTAGTACAGGACAATGAAAATACATCGGAGCCAGTCTCAGCAACCTATGGCGTTAAGCAGGGTTGTACACTGGCACCGACACTATTCAGTCTTTTGTTCTCCACCATTATGCCTAATGCTTTCAGATACGGAGAAGTTGAAGTCGGCATCATGTACCGTACAGATGGAAATATATTCAGTTCCAGGAGAATTCAGGTTAACACCAGGTTTATGACTGACACCATCATGATTAATTATTTGCTGATGACAGCGTTATCAATGTTGGCTCAAAAGCCGACCTGCAATGCAGCGTTGACAAGTTATCCAGCTCCTGCACAAGCTTTGGTCTGACCATCAATACCACGAAGACTGAAGTCCTGCAATAGCCGGCCCCTCGAAAGTCCTAAGTTGAGCCCAACATCACCGTCAACGTCGATAAACCCAACAAAGTGAACCGCTTCACCTATCTTGTCAGCACACTGTCACAGAGCGTAAATATTGACGACGAGGTGAACCTTCGAATTGCCAGAGCCAGCTAAACTTGTTGGCAGATTGTATGCCAACGTATGGAATAACAGAGGCATCAGCATTCAGACCAAGCTAATGGTCTACGTGGCAGTGTTGTACCCCACACTACTTTACGCATTCGAAATGTGGACGGAGTACGAATGCCACGCCAGGAAGCTGAACCACTTTCACGCCACAATTTTCAGGGAATTCCTCAACATCAAGTGGCAGGACAATGTTACAGACACTGAGGTACTCGCCCAAGCAGGTCTCCCCAGCATATACAGAATCCTGATGCAGTGCCAGCTAGGATGGGCGAGACATGTTGACGCTTACCAGACCAACGGTTGCCTAAGAGACTCTTCTATGGCGAGCTACAGCAAGGACAGCGACCCCACGGAGGTCAGAAGAAACACTTCAAAAACAATCTAAAACCTGCATTGAATTAATTCGACATAAACCCTGATTCCTCTGAACAAACACCAATATATTGAATCACGCCGGGTTCCTATGTGCACAAAGGCCAGAGTTATGCAAATCTAACAGGACAGCAGCTACGAAGCTGAAGAGGCAAGCCAGAAAAGCACGTGCCATCAACTCTCCTAGAGATGCCCCACTCATCCCCTGTCCCTTATACAAAGGAAGATTCCATGCAAGGGTTGGCCTCATCAGCCACCTATGCACACACGGAACAAAACCAGCCCCTCCAACACTCGGATGACTAGAAAGGCCCTCGTCAAACTGACGATCGAACAACACACACCATCGACAGCATCACAAACCAGATTCACGGGTATTGTTGATGTGCTATTTAGAATACCCGATGATATATAACAATCTGCACCATTTAGATTATTGTTTTGCTGGAGAATGTCTTTCCGCGTTAAATCTCATTCTCTTTTTTTACCATGCCAGAGTGATCTTTGTAATATACTCTTCGATGACTTTATCCAGGTCCTGCTTCAGCTTACCTGGATCTAACCATGAAGTTTAAAAGTCGGCAAATCCTATAATGCTCAAGAAATGTTTCGTTGTTTATTTTTGCTTGGAATAGTATTGAAGTCGCACTTCAGTAGCTTTCATGGTGCCTCACTGGTATTCTGATAGCATGTTTGTAAGTTTCAATATCAATCCTAATTTCATTGAAAGGTTTAATCACTCAAATATTATTTTCTAGCCAATCAGCACTAGATTAATTTATTTCACTCACAGGCTGTTGAAATAATAATCGGAGATACTATAATTTAGTTTGTTGCTCGCTTGTTTTATCGTTTGTGGCTCTAACGGCAACACCGATTCATACTACTGGTGCTACGACGAGCGTCGCTGATAATGTACCGAATAATGTTGTTGTATCAGCATCTATAGCGGACACCGAGTATACAACAATCTCGATGACCATAATACGTATGTGTGTTTGTCTGCTTTTATGTTTGTAATGTGCCTGTATTTTCAGCGATGCCTGCATCAAACATGTTTGATCATACCTGTACGATTTCACGAAATCCCTGGCCTATGTAAGACTGTCAACGTCCATGTTGCGATTTATTATGTGAATTTTAATTAATCAATTGAGACGTTTTTCTGACGAATTTCAGATACTACCAATACTTCGTTGAGGTTAATTGTTTATCTTCAGATTCAATATGATTATTTCATCGATATTTTGATTTAGAATAACTGGCACGGTTTCAGAAATCGCTCGGTTGAATGACGCTGTGAATACGTCGTAAATATCCTAAATTTCTCAGTGATGAAAACTAAGAGCCTGTACACACAATTGTTGATCCAAAATGTACTGAATAAACCGCGTTGACAAACGCAGCCGTATGAAATATACCCAACTCAATTGTTCCATCGCGCTCAAGACGCGGAGATTCTCCTAGTAACATCTGAAAATGTTTTCTTGATCGCTGCCATTGACGTTTTGATGTTGGCCAGCTCGTTAATCTGATTCTGAAATTTAGTGAGTTTAGTGTTGACGACAATTGCATATCTCCAAAAGTTAAATGTGCGGAAATCATGAAATCGCAAAGGGATTAATTTATCATTGACTGGTATCTCTGTCGTCTCGTTTCTTTTCGTTGTTATGTCATCGTCCGATATTGTTTCTCTCAGAATAACTATTTTATTTCGTTCATGTTGCGTTTACTGATAATTGTATCGCCGGTTTTAGCAACACGCTTAGTGATCCTGTTTCTGATTGTTGCGATTGATATTTTTAAGTCTCTGATTTTCCCGGTTTCAGTATATTCCGGGATATTATCAACGGTTGTGCTTACAATTTGCCTGACAATATCAATCCACCTGATATTGGTTGTCTTTATCCTTCCATATTCCTAAAAGACAACAACGTCATCCTTGTCAACCCAGGCGAAGTTTATAAGATCAGCGAGCTCATCACGTGTTGCATATTTTGACAACTCAGCGGCACCGGGGCCAGATTTTTTAATTCTTGTGAGAGAATTTCATTAAATATCTACCATTACTCGGAAGATGTTTAAAACGACAGGCGGTTTTACCTGGTCAGTATACTGTCGGTACAGCTAAATCATCCACTGGTATATTCATGTACGTCTTTATCCGGTGCCGATGATGACCTTGATATAGCATTAAGTACATTAAGTACTTCTGACCGCATATAGGTGGATTTGTCAATGTCTATGTTGACAAAATTTAATTCTCGATCGGTACATTAGCGGTTCGTGAATCGTTACTGGTGTACTCTAAACATTCTTTGGTTAGGCCAATCCATACGAGTTAAATAACAACACTACGTGGAACATCTGCGTTTGCATCCCAATTAGTAACTTGGCGAGAACTTCCACAGAGATTAATGATACCAGTTTTAATACGATTTAGTTATTTTGCAATTGATCACGCATGAAAAATACTTTAATGTGTTTATGCTTAATCGCAAAGCGTCATCAAGTAAATCAAAATTGGACATTGGGGGTTTTAGCGAAACGTTCCTGGCAATATTAGACCTCGTATCCTTTTCTGTTGTTTTTTTCTTTCCGGTTGGGGTGGAGGTCCCTAGACCCTGTCCCATCTTTTTCTGCAATGTCATCTGATCAGCAGTTTCGAGGCACAAAGTGAGGATGCATTTTCAACAGCTGCAGGTTCATCATCAATCAGTGCTAAGATATCCTGGAAGAGTTTGAAGTACGCCTCCATTTTCTAGGTCTTTAATGTCACTGGCAGAAAGATTAAGTCTAATATCTGTCTTTGGTTTCTTGGCATTATTGAATTGCTTAAGCTGACGTTCTGTCAGTCATAATTTAGTTGAGCCTTGCAACGCTGTTGACTTAAGTAATATCTGTATTCCAGAATTTAATTTTGATGCTGATTGTCGTTTTATAATCTGACTACATTTCATTGCACCATTGATTGATATGGCATACATACAAGATTATGTATGATTTAATTGCGAATCGTTTGCGATCTAATTACATTTGTCAAGGGTGCATCAATGACCCTAATTCGTGCATTGTTTTGTCTGCTAAAAATAAGCGATGGCACTGTAACCAGCGTCAACACCAACTGGAGGTCGTGTTACACGAACTCAAAAATGTACATCGACGATGGACTGTCTAACAAGATTCAGGTATATTAAGTAATCGATCGGATATAATGTTGTGAAAACTCGCTGCGATATCTCAAAACCGGAATCAACAATCTGATCACGTCCCATAAAGGTCATCAAACGATGATACACACGTACAACATGATTGTTCTCAAATTCACGCATCAATACAAGGGAGCGGCCGTTCTTTTTCAGTCAGCGATGGTATTATTTTTGGAAACGCACATATAAAACAAATCTTCATTTGGTAACAGATCGAAGTGCTGAGAAACTCTAGTTTAATTTGTCAGTCATTGATACGACTTCAAATCCAGTGGTATTATATGTTACATTCTATAGTTTGATTAGTGACATCTTTGGCAAACATCATTTAAGGACCAACATTATATGAATAATGATTGGAATATCTTGCGAGACCCAGTATCGTTATAGCAACATCAACATTTTATAGATTTGATTCAATATTGTTTGCGTCAATCATGCATGTTTCACTGTCAAATAACGTTATAGCAGGCAAGTAATTTCAGCTTTTGTATCCTGAACTTATTGTTCAATTCGTCTACATGCATCAAATACACTTGCGTCATAAGAATACTACTGATTATTGCAAACATAGTCATCTTTGAGGACGGTCGCGTCCATGTCAAATGCTAGATATACGCTCCTATATTTGACTATATTTGATGTTAGCTAAATCGACGTCGAGTCAGATCACTTCCTGCAATACAACCTGCTGTTATAGTTTCACTCCCTCAGCAGCTTGTTCTTTTGTCAGTGGTAAGCCAGCTAATTCTTTCAAGCCAGTGTTTGCAGCTTGATTTATTATTGTACTGTCACTAGCTAGCATCATTTCATTGACGTGCAGTTATAATGGCTGCGATCGGAATACTGTCGGTCTGTGTATTAATCGTGCGATCGCTGCGAATGATTTGCAAGTAACATTGTCTTTTCACGAAAAACGTTATTGGCGTACACTCCTAATTGTTTTTCAACAGAGATCGCCTTTAAGGCTATCGTTTCTGAATAGACCTTGCACAACATCATCGAGGACATCCACATAAATAGCTTTATAAGTTGTTAATCGTCAATATATCACCCTGATCATCAGCGGTCCCCGTTGCTTTAAACAGTGTGTACTATTATGATATGTTGTTATCGCCGATCTAATTGATCAATCGCTGTAGTAACCGTCAGTTATTTCAATGATTAGTGCTCGATAAACGCTGGTATCCGTGAGACCACCTGTAACTAATTGCTGACAAATAGCAGCTGCTTCACCTGTGATTTCGGGGGGATTATTACCGCATCGTCTTCCATCTATAAAAACTTCTAGTTGATCAACATCAGCTAGGACGTCATCAGGGACCAGTTTATCATGCCGAGTGCAACAGCCATTTACTTGAGCGGCAAGACCACTTCCAATGGCTTTGTCTGACTCAGCTTCTGCTTTTTCATTCCTTGTCTCAGATTATTCAGGTTTTTCATATTTTCTGTTTGAGTGAGCATTACCTATTCACACCTTCCCTCCCCTGGTCACTTTTGTAAAGGGTAAACAATGCATATTGACGGTGGGTATACTTGGGCAAAAAGTGATACTCTTCTCTTCCCCAATTACTTTACCAACCTACAATGCCAAATCCTTCAGGTCTGTTGATAATTTTGTAGTTTATAGGTGTGCGTTGACATGCTTCCAATTGAATCTCACCTGGGGTTGACCAATAAAAAAAGTACACGTAAGGAAACATACTACATGTAGATACATAAGTTGAAAACTTAAAGGGAGCTCCTTAACAAAAGTCTAATCTTCCTTATGTGATGTTATCAAAACTACGGTCATCTGTTTATCAAACGCATGCAATTTCTGAGATAATAATTGCAAGCAAATATTTCATAACTCAGGACATTGACTATAATTATCATTATCCCGCTACATCATATATTTTAAGACCGCTTTAGTGGCCTAGTGGTTAGGACATCCGCCTCGGATGCGGGAGGTCGTGGGTTCGTTCCAAGACCGAGTCATGCCAAAGGCTTGTACAATAGTACTAACACATGCCTCGCTAGGCGCTCAGCTTAGCATTATGAGGTTAGTGTTAGGACTGGTCGGCCTGCTGTCAGGATATTGTGACGGGGTGGGACATCATGCTACATGTCTGCGGCATGATACCCCAGTGCTAAACATCACCATAAATTGCCACACTGCAGATATCGTAGGATATGACTAAACTATTTAAATCACATGCAGACATATTTTAAGATGCATTTAAGTACCTCCGTGCATAACTTTGCGGGGATATTATTTATTTGTAAATTTTCTTGATGGCCTTCGATTGCGTCCTTTGTTCCTTACTAGGAATTCTATAAAACACTTGATAATCCTGATAATCCTTTCTCTGTAATTTGTTATACTGTACTACTTTCTTGAGCGGATGGCTGTTTAAAATGGGTATGTAGTTTACTCATAGTTTACTCGTTTTATTTTTTTCCTCTGTTTGTTTCTTCTATTTTGTATTTATTTTCCCTTCATTGTAACATGTAGGAGTGAAGAATTTCACTTGACTTTCGCTTTAATGTTTATTTCGTAAATTTAATTGTTTCGTCTACTGACGAAAAACCTGTTTTGTATTTCACTTTATTTTAAAACTATTTTAACTCTGAATACTTATCTTGAAACCTTAGCTTTCAAGTCTTTTATAGAAATTTATAGATGGGTTTTGGCTCCCATAATGAGTATTTACTTCTTGACGTTTATGCCGTGTTCGTGTGTCCTAAAAGACAAAACAACCACAGCAACGTTTTGACATATCAATGCTGTCTAAAACCTCGTTTCCTTCTGTTCTGGTCTCTGTTTATCCGTTGACGCGACAATACAAGGACATAGACTGAAAATCATCATAATACAACCAAGATTGTTTAGTAAAAATTGTCAAATATATATGGTAGCGAGAGGGAACCATAGAACAATAAAAGTTATATCAGAACGCTTTATTTAATAATGAGTATTTACTTCTTGACGTTTATGCCGTGTTCGTGTGTCCTAAAAGACAAAACAACCACAGCAACGTTTTGACATATCAATGCTGTCTAAAACCTCGTTTCCTTCTGTTCTGGTCTCTGTTTATCCGTTGACGCGACAATACAAGGACATAGACTGAAAATCATCATAATACAACCAAGATTGTTTAGTAAAAATTGTCAAATATATATGGTAGCGAGAGGGAACCATAGAACAATAAAAGTTATATCAGAACGCTTTATTTAACCATGGGGAATAGTTTGGACAAATTTTGAAGAAACGTAATGCAATGATATGACTTTATAAAGTCATGATAGGTCTATCAGTCCAAAGAGGAAATACGAATAAAGTATATATGAATATACATGACTGCTATTAAAACGACAGAAAAGAAATTTACTAATTCAATCAGTTGTTAAAATTAAGTTTTAGTTGGTTGCAGCACATTATAGAAATATTTGTTCATTCACAGTTGTTTTGTTTGTGTTTATGTTTGGGGGTTGGGGGTAGGACATCGGGCTATGCATCCAGAAAGCCAGTTACATAACTGCCTGATGTAGTTCTCAAATAACTATAGCGAGGGAACGCCTCGAATTATTTCGTGAAATAATCGTACTGATTGTTAATGATAGATTTTGAAAAAACCTCTTTTTATTGCTTTTTTTTAAATTTATTTTTGTTTATTTATTCACCTAATGTATTTATGTCAGCAAAATGGATATATCAGTCACATAGAAGACAAGTGTTCATATTTATAATTGCACGAATCTGTACCGTATTTATTGTGTAAAATGAAATATATTATAACTTCTATTATGTTTTAAGCACCTGGGCCAGTAAAAAGCTTGACCTTGATACCAGAAAACAACCCCGTTAATAACAGAAGCATTAGAGTGATATGGGCGTCTCCTGAAGAAAGAGATATAAACGGGAAACTATCTTTCTACAGGATATTGTGCTACGACAATCATTCAGAAACGGTAATCAGAACTAAAACCATTCTAAATTAACATCACTTGCTTAACTGGTATTTTAATTTAAATGCTGTTATACGGTCTCTTTTGTTTTAATGTCACTACACAGGTAATTAGAAAACAATATTGTCTATTTTACCTATCAAATATTATTGCCCACAAGACTTTTCTCTATATTTGCTAACATATTTAATTATCGACTATCAATCGTCAGTAATACAAGGATTTAAAATTATGATATGATAAATACAACTTTATAATATTATACTTATAAATGACAATGCACATATCACTAATGATTGTATCAGCATAACTACCACTACTACTATTAATAATAATAATAATAATAATAATAATAA
This sequence comes from Unio delphinus, assembly GCA_029339505.1. Taxonomy (NCBI): domain Eukaryota; kingdom Metazoa; phylum Mollusca; class Bivalvia; order Unionida; family Unionidae; genus Unio; species Unio delphinus. The sequence goes on along the minus strand of JAQISU010000009.1, from coordinate 1,686,832 downwards.
TAATAATAATAATAGTTTGATAAGGTAAGAAGAAACAAAGCATAGGTAATAATGTAATTGCCGTGAAAAGGGACACATGTCATCGTAATCATAATCATCATCATCGTCGCCGTCGTCATCATCACAAAGGAATGAAGGCTGATGATTATAGCCAAACTTTAAATCTATTATATTTATTGCAATTTACTTATTTATTTCACAAGCGTCTAGTGTCTGTATGGTTCACAATGATGTTCCGTTTGTTAAGCTGGCATGATGATGTCACATGTTTCCTTAATAATGTACCCTATCATATGATCATATACAAAATAGGCTATCTTCTCTGACAGAAACTATTTCTGAATGATGGCTATGGAGTTTTACTTGATAAAATAAGGTTGAGTTACCTTCCAATTAATATTGCTTCTCTAACGATCAGCAATATTATGGTCTTTCTCGATTTAAACTTGAAATTTTCTTGGCCGGATGATAGCATAAAGTCTCCAGATATATCTGACATAATTTCTTTTCCACATAGGGAATACCTTATAATTCAATTCTTCCTTTGTTAGCATAATCTTTTACATATTTCTTCTCTTTGTTTTGGGGATAAAATTAGTTGTCTTGTTCGTACTATTCCATATTATTTATTTATAAGTAGAGGAATGGCGTTGTTCGTCTGCTTTCATTCTTTACATGTTAACATAACTCTTTAACTGTAGATCAGAACAAAAGTGACGGTAAATAGTATATATGTACTGTGATGGAATTAAAATTAAATTTATATCAAAGGTTGTTTCAATTAAACTTTGTACTTTAAATCATGTGCAGTAATTAACATCTACATCTAACTTTATGCATATGGTGGCATGTTGATTAAATTACATTTCTTTTAATTGATTTCAGATCGAGCGATATGAGAAGTTTGATGGGCTAAAAGAAATCATTTTCGATAATCTTAGAGCCGAGATAATGTATTTCGTCGAAGTAAACAAATATATTTTTTTCTACATGTGATTGTTTTAAATAACAGCCAGATGTATTATATAACCAATTAGTATGCCAATGAGATCTATATTTTTGTTATGTTAGTCGAAGGCCAAAGGTGGACCTATATCCCTTGTCCGTCCGACATCCAGTGTCCTTTAGCAATTATTATTATTATTATTATTATTATTATTATTATTATTATTGTTTATGCAACCTGCAGAAGCGTTGTGACACTTGACGTAGTGTTTGATCTTGAAATCTCCTTTGTCTTATATGAAGAAAATGACCCATTAGCATCTTGTTATACTTAAATCAATCAGCACGGACAATATGTAGATCGTGACTTAAAACAATGCTGATATCATCTGGAAAATATGTTATCGCTAGTCCTTCTCAAAGGATTGTCGTAATAACGTGAGGTTTTGTTTTTGTACAGAAAATCGTCTTAAAACATGCAGTTATCTTCAAACAATTGTGCCAATTTTATCCCCACTATTGGAATGTGACGGTTTTACTAAAAATCGTTTTTTGGCTCCTTTTCTGCTTTCCAAAATAAATAGCTGGTCCAAAATAAAAAAAAGGTTCTAATTTACCGCTATATAACTGCCATCTTGTAAGCTGCGTTATCGCTACACCTCTTTTACAACTTCTAGATAAGACATTTTTCTAAGAATCTCTGACACAATATGTATCGGCTTATCAACACTCAGCATGGATGCTAAAGAGACTATCTTGAACAAACTTATTTACGCGAGTGACAGTCCCTCGTGCAGTAGGGTGCAGAAATACTGTGATGTCTGCGCTACTGTGGTTACTTTCGCGTTCTTCTTCCTCTCATATTTCTCTGCCGCCAACTGGCCTCTCCCGACATCAGTGACTGATATGCCCTTGCATACCGTAAGTCTCCAGGTGGCTCGGTCATCGGGCAGCACTTCTCAATCATCGGGTGAACTCTCGAATGTCTCTCTGTAATACGTTTCACTGACAGACTCCAGTCCAACATACCTATGTACCTATGTCTAGATCCAATATGTCATTAGCACTCGTGTAATTTTAGATAGTCAATTTTCCACGGCAATTCATTGTCGTATCAACATGCAGTTTTCACAGAAGGACCTTTCGTTACATACTATTGGTCCTAATTAAACTGCACTGACTTGTGAAGCCACTTTTTTAAAATATAAAACTGATTAAACTAAGTAGCTTTGCTTATAACAGTAGTGTTGTGAATAAGCGTGAAAACCAACCAGCCTTATTTGCCCTTGGTGTCAAGGTTCATATATACTTCCAGGTCCTTTTATTAACAAGATGATTTCTGCATTTAAAAATTGAATTGAACCAGACAGTGCATTGAGTTGTCTAGATCCAATATGTCATTAGCACTCGTGTAATTTTAGAGGTAAAAGGCTGTGACTCTCGTATTTATCGACATCTGAACATGATTTTTTTTTAAAGTATGATTTCATTGTTTTCCAGCATTCTTTAGGGATACATTTGAAAAATGATTTTACAAAGAGCCATTTCGGTGATTTTAACTTGTGAATAAATCAGTTTTAAAAAGATATATTTCAATTTAGTATGTGTATTTAGCTTTAGTTAAGTTCAGTGATCTTTTATGCATAACTCTACCTTAACGCCAAGAGTTGTTTCATTGCACGTTTCTTGCGAAACGAAACACGTACAAATAATTTTACCAAATTTGGCATGTTGACTTGTCCGAAGAATTATCAGACGCTTCTAATATTCATCAGTTAAAAGGAATCATCATTGGCGACTCAGTCTCGAGAGACCATGCGAATAGCACCCTTGGGGTATTGTCTGTCTCTAGCGTATTGGCATCGTCTGCTGTAGCTGTGCAGACCTATACGCGAGTGACAGTCCCTCGTGCAGTAGGGTGCAGAAATACTGTGATGTCTGCGCTACTGTGGTTACTTTCGCGTTCTTCTTCCTCTCATATTTCTCTGCCGCCAACTGGCCTCTCCCGACATCAATGACTGATATGCCCTTGCATACCGTAAGTCTCCAGGTGGCTCGGTCATCGGGCAGCACTTCTCAATCATCGGGTGAACTCTCGAATGTCTCTCTGTGATACGTTTCACTGACAGACTCCAGTCCAACATACCTATCCGGCCTCACCCATGTGTATACATCAGCAATATACTTGCACTCCTCTTCTGACAATCGTATACTCATTGTTCCCACTATGAAAACGAAGTCATATGGACAACATTCATTTGCATACCAGGCCCGGCGATGTGAAACGAATTGCCCATTGAAATTAGACACAAAGACACAGTGGTCCCTTTTAAGAGTGCTCTTAAATCACACCTTTCTTTACTGCAGGAACAAACTTAGAGACCTAACAATGTTTTGTATCTTATATGTTTTCAGTATGATTATATGTTTTCCAATTTCATGGTTTCTATTATTTGTTTGTACAGCGCTTATACCTTCTAAGTAAAAACGAATGAAATTATATATTTCCTTTTTCAATTCATGATTACTTATTTAGTTGAAAAATTACGATTCAGGCTGTTACTGTGGCCGAAATCAGGCTAGTATCGGAAATTTTGTGATAAAATACGAGATTTTTCATTATTGTCTGGCAGAAAAAAATTCGCTATTTGCCACGCCTATATTCATGTAACCTCTAAGCTGACCTCTCCCGAACATTAAGAATTTTAGCCATGCGCAAACACGTGTTTACAAAAATAATGGACGCAGTCACGCAACTTTAAATCGAAAGCGATTCTAAATGGAGGGGGAAAAAAGGCTCTCTGGGCACATTATGGCAGCACACGCATATGTATTTTTGACCAGCATTAACGATGGAATAAAAAGAAGTCCACTTTGATCCTGAAAACTAATCCAGAGTTCGCCAAATTCTTGCTGGATAGGTGAGTCTCAATTTTGCAATGAACAGTCAAGTTTTTATACCGCTATTTTATTTCTGTTTGGTCAATTCTTTATCAAAACTTTTAAAATAACATGTGATATAAACTGGCATAAATCCATTTAGCGTGAAATAAAATGTCACAGCCCTGCAACAATATCGCTGAAACCCGCATGTATATACTGCTGCTGATCATAATGATCATCTTCATTTTTGCACGCAACCATAAGACTTTATTTAGAAGCAAGCAGTCACTACTGGGTTTCTTAAATAAAAATTATATATAATGTAAATGGTGATGGCTGTAAATGAAAGTAATGCAATACAGTTAAGTATATTTTATGCATACCAATATTTGTAAAGTATATATAATTATTGTGTCGAATGAAACATTTATTTTCCCTTGCGATATTAGTTATGAATTGAACGGCAGTGCAAGGAAAACATCAGAAACAGAGAGGAATGTCACAGAAGACCTCACCACAACTTCTACAACTGGGCCAATAATTCATAGGATACAAATTCCTGCTATGTCTGATATAACTACATCAGAATCAGATATGTCATCTGTGTAAGTATTACAACATTTTATTAAATTGTATGTATATGTACTTGTTTACAAATATTTTGGTAGATGCACATGAAAGGAATTGATGTATAACCTGGAAATGTTTCATTCTATTATAGTTTAATATTTTGCAGTTGGTAAAGATTGTACATTTTGTTAAAATATGGTTTGTTTTATTTAGAATAATATTTTTGTTGTAAATTGTTTGTTGGCATATGTCTTATTTTTTGTTATTTATATATTTATATTTTAGTTAAAGGGCCTCAAGGGAGAATAGTCTTTGACTAAATGAATCATCCCTTTAAATACATTATTATTATTATTATTATTATTATTATTATTATTATTATTATTTCTTGAAGCATTATCATTCCCATCATAATAACCAAAATAAATGATAATGCTTTCTTTTGATACAAAACTAAAGATTTCCAAGTTCAACATTAGTATTTAGTATTTACACATTTCAAAATTTTATTTTAAGGGATTCAGTCTTGTCTGAAGTCGAAAAATTTAAGGAAAAAGAAAGTGTTATGATGGAAAAACCTAAACGTTTTTTCAACCCATTTGAGAAAGTATACTAACAAAAATAATTGTGATACATACATAAAAGGGGAATACTTGTGTTAAGTATACTAAAAACAACCATTATGATTCATGCATGATATATGTAACTAAACTAAAAGTAATTGTATAATATATATATATATATATATATATATATATATATATATATATAATTGTATTGGTATTTGGGGATGGTATTTGTGTATGAACCAGAAAGTTGTTCCCACAAAAGATTTCTTTGCTGTATATTTAACATACATGTTCAAAATGTGTAATTACAATATATCGTAAATATAATATTGATGCATAATTGAAATAATGAAGATATACTGGTTATCATAGTAAGAAAATGAATGCATTGTATTATAAATACAAACCACACTAAGGCCATAGTGATGGTTTTTCCGTTTAGTACACATGGGGAGGTAAAGGGGGGTTTACCCAAATGCATATGCTTGTGTATGGGAGTGGGTGGTCTATTGATAAGGTATGTATACATATACCTCAATAGTAATTTGTCTAATATGTAACCTGCTTGACTGGGTTCAGCTGGTGTTTGGGTTTTAGTGGACAATAGATAAACATTTTAAGGTTACGCAGCTTATTTCTTTGATGCAGCCAGACATTCAACATTGGTGGACTATCTGTTAAATTAAATACAAAATATTATTAAGCTTGATCTTTTCTGTGTGGATTAAATATAGTCTGTTCTACAGAATGGGGAGGGTCATCGCATGTACGCAGATAGGGTGTGTGTAAAAAAAACAGTATGCATGTGTACAGGGAGGGAGGGGTCAAGCTTTGCCCAATTTTTGCGCACATGCCCTGTTGTTGGAGTCAGATTTTGTTTCCGGATTTTTTACTTTTTTGCTTCCAATCTAATTCACACCTGTCTGAGCTATACACAGACAGGTGAACATTTGCTAAAGTAGGTTAAATTGGGGATTGGAAGTAAAATGTGGCCAGGAGGAAACTGATGGGTCAGAAGAAGATAAAACTCCAACTTGTACCCTTATGCAGATGCCGAATGATGTTTCTAGCACACCTAGGCATATATCTAAGCAAACAATTCTTGGAAGCAGATGTGTTTTGATGTATTCAAAATTATCCCACAAATGCGTTTCTTGCCCCCATTTCAGGTGACAAGGGAAAGAAATTGTAGGGATGGAATGAGTTGATTATTCTCTGCCTGTATAATGCTACTGTACATTGACATTTTCATCAAAACAGATTTATGGGGATTTATAAATGTTAAAAAGTTCTCTGCATCTGAATCAATATATTTATTTTGTCATTTTACTTTGTTTTAGAAGTACAGCAGAACTGGAGAATTTCCAGAAGTTTGATTTTATTGTATGCCTCCAAAAGACATTTATATAAGCCGTCAGCTTTCAGAGCTAGGAATCTATTGGCAGCACTTGATCATAACAATCATATTGACACAGATGTCATTGTAAACACAGATGGAACAATAAGGTAATAAACTTTATTCTAGTTTGTTAATGTAATAATTCATTATTGTTAAAATAATAATGCTTTACCTGAATGTTGATAATCCATCTGTTTGTGGTACAATTTAATCTTTTACAGAAGAATTTTTTTTAAAAAATTTCATAAAACAATTCTGTAAATAATCTAAACATTTTTATGATATATGAGTAAGATACAGGCTTGCTATACTAACATTTTCATCTGTAGCAAAATGATTTGTTTCATGTAATTGTATGCAGTTTTTTTGGGACTTTTGAGAATTAAACAAATATAAAATGACATTGTAAGTGAAATGTTTGCCTTTTCTTCTCAGATACTTAAGGTAAAAAAAAGTGAGAGATGGTCTGCAAACCCAAAGAAAGCTGATCAACAGTACCTGAATATTCCGGAAATAATTATGAAAATATTGAAAATGAGTTTAGATGATAGAGTTGGCCTGAACCAGCCAGTTGTTTTGGACATAAATGATCCTAGGTGAATATCTGATGTACTTGCTCCAATACCACCACCACCTACAGAAGTAATTGTTACAAAGCAGAAATCTCATTTTAACTTAATGTGATTTAGGCCTTTTAGTCCGGTAACACCTATTGATATCAAATTGTTATAGAGAGACTATTCTAGTGATTGTATGGTAACAAATGATCCCTACCATGGACCCATATAGACTTTGACTATGTCTTTCTTGAAGTGCCTACCATGAGCTAAAGTCCTGCATCTGTTTGATTTCCAAGTAGCAGTTTATCTTCAGACCACTGTTGATTATGTTCTTAGCTTTTAAAAACATGCGTTTGAACAAAACGATGTAAGACCTTTTCTAACTTTTCATACTCGTTGCATTTATACTTGTCTATATATGTATGTTTATATTGAGGTAAATGCAGTGTATTTTGGTCATATGATGTATTTAAAAAAGCACAGATGAAACTATACATTATAATTCATTTAATCTTATAGGAGTAACAAGATTAAAATCATGTAATTGCAAGTCGGTATTATTGCATAATAAAGTACCTTTTAATAATTTTATTTTCTAAATGTTTTGTGTAAAATTGCAGTCAGAAAGATTCCTAGCATACTTTGAAAAAGAATAAATGTACATTGGAGCAAATGACTTCAATCCATACTCTTCATCTTGATTTCATTGCTCACACTAAACATTAATGAACCTATCAATAGACAACACACTGAAGCATTAAAATTAATATGTAACTGAACTGGACCCTTTTTTCAACAAAACCCATCAAGGAACATGTGTTGTGTCATGTGAGTGCATCTTCATTTAAATACACACTTTTTAGATTTATTACAAACATCCAATATTAGGAATGCATATTTATGGTTTTATTATTTGCCTAAATACTGATAGCAACGATATGCATTGCTTAAAAGAGTTTTTGCTTCACTGCTATATGTATGTATGTATGTATGTATGTATGTATGTATGTATGTATGTATGTATGTATGTATGTATGTATGTATGTATGTTTTTTCATGAAAGCGAATTACATCAGAAAACAGCATTAAGCTTAACAACATTGTTTCGAATTCCACAACATAGTATTGTCCCATATTTCTGACTACGTTATTAAATATTTAGGCTAAATCTTCTGATAAAAAACATTTAGACTTTGTTTTAATTAAATTATATATTTTCCTGAATTTTTTTGCCCAATTATTTTATTAATACAATGTAATGAAGTGGTTTATCACAGGTGCAGCGATGTCTGCCATTACAGGTTCATGTACAGTTTTAAACTGATTTTATAAAGAAAATAATGCTGTTAACTTCTGTTTTTTAAAAAAAGAAGAAATCAGTTAGAAATGATCTTTACCGATTATATTTGTTAACAACAAGTTACTAATTACATACTGGTGTTAACCGTTCCAGTGGCCTAGTGGTAAGAGCATCCACCTCAGATGCAAGAGGTTGTGGAGGCTTTGATCCCTGGCCAAGTCATACCAAACACATACAAATGGTATTAACAGCTGCCTCATTTGGTGCTCAGCATTAAGAGGTTAGTGTAAGGACTATTCGTCCTACTGTCAGGATTATGTAACTGAGTGGGATGTCATGCTACATGTCTGCGGCATGATGTCTCAGTGCTAGACATCACTATAAACTGCCACACTTCAAACATCATAGCAATATGACTGAAAAATTGTTCAAGGTATGTTAACAATCCAAATCACACAGACTGTTACAATTTTGAAACAGAATTTGGTATATTTTCATCACTGTACAGTAGGCCCGATTTCATGAACTCGAGCAGTGATATTTTCCTGCAAGCAGGGTTAATGGTCAGTTAGTAATTAAAACACCCCTGTGAATGTGTAAGAGTTTGTTTGTCTGCGTAGGCTTATTGGTATCAACACTGCATAAATAGATTTTCCCTTGAGTTACAACACTGCCATAACTTATGTATAACAATGTCTGTATAAAGTACAAAAACAAAAACTCAATGTCTGTATAAAGTACAACTAGTCATTTTACGTCTGAAAAATCAAGAGGGCAAAATCTCTTCGCCTGGTAGCATGACCCCTGCATTCCTGAATTTGATATGTATATCTGAGCCAGTTTTGCAATGTACTTGGTACATCATATATACTAATCAGTGTGTGTGTGTGTGTGTGTGTGTGTGTGAGAGAGAGAGAGAGAGAGAGAGAGAGAGAGAGAGTACCTAGATACCCTAATTTTAAAAGAAATGCAATAGGAAACATATATGGGGATGGGGTGGGATGGGCTTAATTTCAATATTTGTTTCTCTGCAGTAGTTGTTTAGGTGATGTACTAAAGTTTGGCATTAAGTAAATGGTAATCACTTGTGTTAAAAGCATATAAATCAAGCACAGGATTCTAAAACAACAATGTTATTTCTATAGAACTGTCTAGTGTTTTGGAATGGGATGTCTGTAATCAATCTTTTATAGTACTGGTACACTAGTTTCTCATACCAAAGTCTCAGAGAGACAAAGAAAAAGGAAAAACAGAGGCAGAAGTTCGACGGACTGGAGGGAACTGGACTACCGGTCCAGAGAAAGATCATACAGATGAGTAGGAACACAGGACAGGAGGAAAATCTATTACACTAAGTCAGATGATAAAATAGGCCGTAACTTCGTCGAGTTAAAGACGAGTGATAGGGTCTTAATTTGAGTTTCATTTGAGATATGACTGTTATTTAATGATATTAAATTGTTGTTTATTTGACTTAGACATGTTGTATACTCATTAAATTAACTGTCGGCACCACTGACTGGGGGCTCTGAGCATTGCATCTCTCTTTCACTTCGTACATTTCAATACATTATACATACTATATGTGTGTGTGTGTCTGTGTGTGTGTGTGCGTGTGCGTGTGAGTACCTAGCTACCCTAATTTTAAAAGAAATGTAATATGAAACATACATGGGTGTGGTGGGGTGGGCTTAATTTCAATAGTTGTTTCTCTGCAGTAGTTTGTTTAGGTGATGTACTTAAGTTTGGCATTGAGTAATTGGTAATCGCTTGTGTCAAAAGCATAGAAACCAAGCACAGGATACTAAAATATCAATGTAATTTCTATAGAACTGTCTAGTATTTTGGAATGGGGTGTCTGTAATCAATCTTTAATAGTAATGGTACACTAGTTTCTCATATAAAAGTCTCTGGGAGACAAAGAAAAAGGAAGAATGGAGGCAGAAGTTAGACGGACTGGAGGGAATATGATTACCAGTAAAGAGGCTTAACTTGGTCGAGTTAAAGACGAGTGATAGGGTTTTGATTTGAATTTCATTTGAGAGATGACTAATTTAATGATATTAAATTTTTGTTTATTTGACTTTGACATTTTGTGTATTCATTAATTTAACTGTCGGCACCAATGAATGGGGGCTCCGAGCATTGCATCTCTCTATCACTTCAATTCCTCACAAAAACAAGCCGTTTGATATTTTGTAATAATTTAAATAATATTGGGAGCACCCCACCCAACCTAAAAAACATGGAAAACCTCTGTATATGCCATAATTATTCTTAGATGATATCCTTCAGTTTTTTTATGCCTGAAAGTACTCTTGAATTAAAGTTATGTCTGTACATGCACATTTGTACTAGTTAGTTTTACAGTGTATGCAGTCGTGACATTCATCTGGGTATTCATATAAAGGGTATAATTGTTTCTATGGTAACTGAACACAGTTTAAAAAATTGAAAATTTCATGCATTTAATTGGTGTCAAGTATATTTGATTTAGTTGTAATAAGATGGCTGATGACGCACATATGTGATATAACCATTCAAGGTTGCTTTTGATGAACTAGTATTTTAGTCTTAAAACCTTATTCTGTTTCCAGAACCATTTTGTTTTATATGTAATTGAAATTAATGAGCAGTATCTGGATATAATGATATCCTAGTGTTTGTAGATCTGTTGATATTTACAAGCCAATCTGTATTCATGAAACACTGCAACAAGTTTTGCTTTCTCAACTCAATATGAATATGCGTTATTTATCATTTAACTTAATGTGATACTGTATAAGTACGATTAAAATCATGTTCACCAGTGTACTTTTGTTCTTTACATCCTTTGCATCACAAGACAATGCTAGTCAACTTCAATTCATCCGATGTTTTTAATAAATAGTCTCCTCACAGTTGCTTTCAAAACATAGCCATACATATAATCATTCTTTAGTGGGTAGGTAGGTAAAAAGATGTTTAACAAAACTTGTTCATGCAAAATATAAATTGCATACTACAAAAGAAATGCTTTATGCAACTTAAAATCAACATAAATTATATAATTCACACATCATATCATTCGATAGATCCCCCTAGTCTTCCTTGAGTAATTATTTATACATTATGCGCCATACACAACAGCTTGGAATGACATGTCTGTTGCCAGTACTTAGGTATCCGTTAAGTCCATAAATTAAACTGCCTATTAGCAGTATGCCTTTTCCCCGGTTGTAATCATTTTCTTCTTCTGCCAGAACTTCTTGCATATACCTCTGTGCAACAAGGAGCACGACTTCATTAAAAACAACCAGGTCGAAGTCCTGCAGAATTTTTTTAAAAATTGTCAGTAAGAAAAATTCAAAATAAAATAAATGCATTAAATGTTATGTGGGCAAATAGTAATTTTTGTGTTATGCAATGAAGCAAACGTGTAAATATACAAACAAATGCGCAAATAACATCGACTATCGGATACGTGAGCGTGAGGTGGTAATGCAAATGCACAAGAAAATCAACTTTATTCTGAGGGTAAGAAGCGACTTAAGCGAGACCTTTTAATGGCGGTTCTGATTACAATGATACAAATTATCATATTTTTAGTTGGTTTATCTTACAACGTAACACAATCTCACAAACACGACAAGTAAACACTTTCAAGAATGGCCCCTTAAAGGAACCTCTTATTGTCAGGATTTTCCATCGTATTGACTGGTATGACTACTTCTTGTAATTTATCATATATAATTAGAAATCTATAAGCAATAATATATCGTGGGTGACTATAAAAAACTAAGGAGAAGGACAGACGAAGAAATACGAAGAATTAGGCAATAATTACATCAAAAGAGAAATATATGCTTACCTTGACTTCCATATTTGTTGGCGCGCGTCACGTGACACTGCGACTACGGAGAATATCGGTAAATTCCGTTTTTGCTTAATTAATTAGCAATCCGTACAGAAAATCGTTACATTTTCATTGATTAAACTTAACAGTTGTACATTTTTTTAAACTGAATGACCTGTAATTACTCATTATTTCTACTATACTTTTCATAATATCATGCCTTTGCTAGAACAAAAAAATCGAAAATCTTAGGTTGTATGCCTTTAAGCAATATATAAAGTCCTCATTATTATTAGTAGTAGTAGCAGTAGTAGTATACAATTAGTAGAAAATATTAATCGCATGAATATAACTGCAAAAGTGGAATGAAAGTGGAAGGTACAACTCCATGTATTAGACATTCTTAAACTGCTATATCTAATTAGAGTGTCTGTGTCATGTCATATATATATATATATATATATATATATATATATATATATATGTATGTATGTATGTATGTATGTATGTATGTATGTATGTATGTATGTATTTGTGTGAGTGTGTATTTGTGTGTGTGTGTTTGTGTGTGTGTGTGTGTATATATATATATATATATATATATATATATATATATATATATATATATATATATATATAGTCTCTATGTAGATTTATCTGCGTTTATTTCCATTTCAGATTTCAGCAAATACTAGTGTTGGATTCGGCGAAATTGTGCGGCATAACACAACCATTCCAAGTGGGGGTAGGTATAATGCAGGTGCAAGGACTAGAATCGTTGTTTATAATTTACTTATCCCGTCTTCCTATTGGCTGACTGAAACTAAGATTTTCAGTGGGCGCACAACGTCAGTTTCGAACGAACATTGAGAGTACATCATTCCATTCAGACCTTTTCTCTTGCATATAATGCAGACGCGATCTTCAGTCATGTCGGGTGGTAGAATGAGAACATGATCCAGAATTCGTTAAAGATGGGATAGTAAGGCAAGTTGTGCGTAAGGGTTTAAGTATGATGCCAGAGTTAAGCATCGGTACAAAAACATATTTCTCTACGTGCATGAGTGCTTGGACATAGGGTCAAAGTACACGTTTGCCACCCCCATTCCAGAAAACAAAATTACGGGTGACATGGGCTACGTGAATTATTGCTTGAAATATCAGTGTTGGTTCTTAAATAGGTGGGGACATAAGTAGAAGAAGTGTAATACATATTATTATTATTATTATTATTATTATTATTATTATTATTATTATTAATTATTATTATTATTATTATTATTATTATTATTATTATTATTATTATTCCCTGGGCATATAGGATTGGGCTTGGACAAATGCATATTCTTGTACTATGCTTTGCAGTAAACTGTTCATTCCCCTCATTAGGACACTGGAAATCAAACATTGTTACCCATATCTCATTAAAGTTTGCATGCTTTAGACCCAAATGTAGTCTCAGCTTTTATAACGAGGATCTCAGTGAAGCATACATAATACGAAGGTCCAAAATCAAAATTAACAAAGAAATCGAAATACTAGCACGGTCTTCTTGCATTGAACCTAATTATGAGGTCATGATAATCGTATGCTTTCAGAACCATATAAGAGACATAAAGTTATATAAATCTCAATATAAGTTATGACCCAAAGGTCAAAATTATTGAGGTCGGAATGGACCATGCCTGTAATGTTTTAAAACTAATGACCAGGGCCTAAATACCCGGGGTTAGGGGTGGACCTCATGATTAATATCAGTTTCATGCATGAATGTGTTTTGTCACGATGATTATGGTGCATAAATTATATGGCGATCTATCGAAGATCTCGAAAAATCTATTGTTATGACACAGGGTCACCGTTCCTCAAGTTAGGGATTGACTAGAGACAGTCCCGTACTAAGGGTATTCTAGTCCTTTTGGCTATTATCGGCGCCCTGGACGCCATAAACACGACTGTCCCCGGGCGCCATTTATCCTTAGTACGACACAAGTGGGTATTCTAAACAGTCTGTAAATATGACCCAGGGATAAATACCTAGCGGTAGGGATCACCCTCCCCCCGGGTTAATTTCCGCGATTCGCATGTTTGTTTCATGACAATATTAAACGGTATTGCATATCTAAACAGTTTTATATTGACTCAGTGTGGTACATTCCTGTGCACAGATATGCCATCAAGAGTCAATATCTGTTATATGCCTGAATTTCCTAGATTGGGTAAATATGGACACAGTGTTTGGGTTTCAATCATAGATTTTCTATGATAAAACGTAGGGTCAGGGTTCATCGGAGTAGGGAAAGGCCCCGTGACATCACCCAGGGGTGCCTGTCTGATATGTACCAACACATGGATCGTTAACCACATAACGATTTTAAGACGGTATTATTTGAAATGTATGAATATCACCATCAACTCTTATGGCACGTGAGGTGAGTGATCACAATACTGAAAGTGTTGGTATGATATAGACGCCATCCTTAATCCCAGTTTCGTGTGTCTAGTTATGACAGTATAAGACAAATTCAAGGATATTACATGCGCAGGCGATAAGTAAGTTTGGATGGATGAACGCAAGGACTGACCATCACAATATGCCGTGGTTCCTTACCATCTCGGGGATAGAGCGGGATATATGTTTTGGTGTTGCACATGGGTATTTTATTGGGCCTGTTCTATTCATTGTATACACTCAATAACTCTCAAGTGCCATACATCATCATCCAGTGCCTCACCAAATGTACGCTGGCAACACCCAAATATACAAATCTAGATACCCAACAGACGTTGATGCTACCATCCAAGGTGTAGAGTGGTGCATTTCTGATGTGAAATTATGGATAATATGTAACAAGTTGCAGATGAGTGACGATGGGACTCATGCCACTCTGATCACAACACAAAGACTTTCTTATTTACATCATTTACCTCAAACAATAAATATCAGCAACACTAATATTAAATTCAGTCATTACGAAACATATGTGTTCCTCTAGATTGTACTCTCACATTGCTACCAACAAATCATGAACATGTGCAAGGCTGCATGCATATCTTGAACTGAGACGCATCAGCTCCATTTGCAAATATCCTTCAGTTGATGCCAGTTAAACTCCTCTTTTGACAATTATATACTCGTTATTCCCACCATGAAAGCGCTCTGTTGCATACCAAGGTCCAGCCCAGCAATGTGGAACGAATTTGACAACTGAAATTAGACACAAAGACACAGAGATCCCTTTAAAGAGTGCTCTTAAAACGCACCTTTTTGTACTTTAAGAACAAACTCGAAGACCTAATAATATTTCCTACCTTAATTAGTTTCAGCATGTTTTTGTTTTCTGCTTTCATGGTGTTTTTTTTTTGTTGTAGTCATCTCATTGTATATGTTGTAAAGCGCTTGGAGCTTCTAAAAATTAGGCGCTTTACAATGTTCTCATTATTATTATCCTTAGTGGTTAGAGCGTCCGCCCCGGAAGCGGGAGGTCGTCGGTTCGATCCCCGGCCGAGTCATACCAAAGACTTACAAAAATGGTACTAACAGCTGCCTCGCTTGACGCTCAGCATTAAGAGGTTACTGTTAGGACTGGTCGGCCTGGTGTCAGGATAATGTGACTGGGTGAGACATCATGCTAAATGTCTGCGGCATGATGTCTCAGTGCTAGACATCACTATAAACTGCCTCAGTGCAGACATCGTAGCGATATGACTGAAAAAAATGTTAAAGCTACGTTAAAAATCTTAATCAAAAAGTTATCCTTAGTAGTAGTAGTAGTAGTAGTAGTTGTTGTTGTTGTTGTTGTTGTTGTAGTAATTAGTAATTAGTAATATTATTTATATTATATATTATGCAATAAACATTATTCTTATTACGAAAAAGTCTAAGCACTCAACAGCAAATTTTGGGAACGTAAGGGACTAAACAGGTTATATATTATCAAGGGAATACTACGTCTACTTTTATTCAATTTACCAAAGATTGTAACATTGACGTTACTTTGATCTATTTCACTAAATTTGCATATTTTGTTAGTGTTCGTCAGATTTATTTCTCAATTCTGAGATGATGTTCTGAGCTTCACACCCTCTGCTGATGAAGAATATATAGGGTACGTACAATACAATTTGCGTCACTCTCATCTACTTGTACAACAAAATAATGAAACGTATAATCTAACATATTGTGAAGGTAAAAGAATATTACTTATTTCAAATAAAATATATTCTTGACGTTACAGAAACATTGTTACAAAATTGTCATTTTAGGTACTTGTTTCTTTTCCGACAGCACCGATGACTCCACCTGAGGCCTCTTCCAGATCTACCGTCGGAGTCAGTAACCCCAAGAGACAGCTAGCGATAAATTTACTAATCGCAGATTTTTTCTGTGATTTCCGTTTTGGCCGTCTGAAAAAGTGGGGTGTTATAGTGTCGCATGCATCAAAGACTACTGGTAAATACATTTATATTATATATCTTATAAATGTACATCGAGTAAATTAAATAAGAGAAACAGAGAGATATCTAAAGTGTTATAGATAATGAACCAATATATGACAAGTATTTATTCAATCAAAATTTCTACAATCTAACCACCCACCTCTGCGATTTTTCAATGGAGAACAAGCTCATCAAAGATCTCTTTTTGAAACATTTAATTAACTATATATATATATATATATATATATATATATATATATATATATATATATATATATATATATATATATATATATATATATATATATAGTTAGACGCTTAAACCATTTTTCCAACTTGGAATTTAACAAATATAGCTATATAAGATGCCTGTACTGTTTTTCAATTGGTAAAGATGTTTACAAAACCAACTTCGTGCAGAGAATTTATCTAACATTTTAGGTAGGCCATACAGAAACTATTCGGCAGAGTACAATCGAACAATAATGACGTATAAGAGTTGGAGAGATGTACATAACGATGATGAAGTTCCGCCTTACAAAACAACATCTGATAACTGGAAACCATCTGTATATTGTGGTATGTTTTGTCGCTTATGGCACCTATAAATACGAAACTTCTTTTGTATCCAAATTCAGTGTGTATTATAAATATTTGGGCTGCATATGTAAACATAAACTACCATTCGGAAAACATATTGTTAACAATGTATAAGCACAAGTTCATTTCAATGTAAAAACAAACATGGTTACACAAATGACAAAATGACTTAGCATATATGTAACAACGATGTTACAAATTGAAACAAAATGATTTCATACAATATAATTGCTGTTGTTGTTGTTGCTGTGAGGATTAACTCCATTTTCAAGCACACGATAGGCTATACATGGCTGCTAGTATTAATGGATGTAGAAAGAAGCCGGAAAGACTCCGAAAAGAATTACCTACCCACGAGAAGTTACTGGCAAGCTTTCTCACATACACACATTGGCGAAATCTGAGACTCGAACCCACGCTGACAGAGTTGAGATGGCAGTGATCCGTAACGGAAAGCACTCTAGGGCATTCCCCACCCCCACCTCCAGAAAAGAATAATAATAATAATTGAATATTAATAGTTTTTATATTATTCGCATTAAGCCCTCCTCATTTTCTATAAGATTAGATATTGTATCTGTATTAGACAATAGGTTTCAAATTTGCACTTGGTTTCACATAAGGAACACATTCTTTTCATATAACGGGAGACATGAAAAGATAAAGCGCTTGGTTTTTTTATGAAGTCCACTTTATTTGTAGCATCTTTCTTTCATACACATGATAACATTTCTCCAGGTGAATAAATAAAATATTTTGATTTTTTAGATCCTAGATTCTAAATAGGTGATAACATTTTCAACAAATTTATATCCTATTATGTATGCGTTATTGTTACATTTGAAAACAAGTTCACGTTTAATAGTACTACATACTGTCGTACAGTTAGTTATACAGTATACGGCATCATGTAACGATTAATTCGTTACATCACATATATGATACCAACACCCCTACCCCCAGTAAATTCAACGTTAATTACTGCACATAACTATGATGTAGACTTTACATGGAACTGTCATTGAGATATAACAGGTTGCCATTCCCCTTACGATATATATATATATATATATATATATATATATATATATATATATATATATATATATATATATATATATATATATATATATATATATAGGGAAGTGAAGCGTCTCTCATAGCCTCTCCTTTCCAGGTGTAGTGATCGCTGCGGGACCACTGTCTTGCTCTGATGGACAGGAGGTTACTCGCATATAGCCTCTCCTACACTATTGTGTGTACAACAGCACCTTTACGCGGGGCCCCTTGTTTTCACAGAACCTGTTGTGTGGCGCGATCGAGTGCTCGGCGGTATAACTGGGAGGGCAGACTGGGCTCATTAGCCTTGGCAGGCAGCCAGTCTAAGAGAAGGGAAACTCTGACTACAAACCCGGGTAGATAAAGCTCGTTAGCCTGGTCAAGGCAATTTTTCTAGGAGAAGAAAACTGATTCAAAACCAATGGTTCCACTGCCTTGTGGATATCTTCGGGAGAAGGAAAGGCTACGGGAGTAAACCCAGACAGAAAATCCGGAGTGGAGCCCCCAAGGCGGCTGGATGTCGACTACGACTTCCTTCCGGCAGTTCCTGCATCCAAACTGGTGCCAAATGTCATGCTCAGCATTCCTTTGGACCCAACCAGCAAGGACGAGAGGGGGATCCTGAAGCCTGGGCAACCCAGGATCTCCGTATTCCACGCCCAGGTTTGCGCCCTGGAGAGGTCACTCCAGTCTCGCTACTAAGTGAGGAAACAACACGGAAGCTGACAGTTTACGAGTTACAAGTCCCACCTGATTGGCGTAGGGAAGGGGCGCCACGGGTCAGCTTTGACGGTGGGAAGGATCATCGTGTCCCACTGGCCAACTAACGCCCGCCTCAAGCCGGGCAGCCCCCGGTCAATAAGGTGTTGACCCGCCATCGTTTGCCTGTTCCAGTGGGTGTCTGGAGCTCAGTGTGTTGCTCAACATGACAAGCAGACGAAAATTCCACACCAGACAAAAATAAAAAGAAACGAATAAAGAAGACTCCAGCTCTTCGATTTGCAAGCTGGAATGTGCGCACTATGTGTACAGGCATCTCCGATGACCTCAGAAGTGGATGACACCAGGAAAACGGCCATCATCGATAGAGAACTCACCAAGCTAAATATCAGCATAGCTGCACTCCAGAAAACTAGACTGGCCTCTAATGACTACCTCAGACAGGAAAACTACACTTTCTTCTGGAAGGGTCGCGAACCTGAGGAGTCCCATCAGCAAGGAGTGGGCTTCGCCATCAAAAACAATCTTCTGGGCTTGGTTGAACCTCCCACAGGGGGCACTGAGCGTCTCTTGTCCATCCGCCTCATCACTACTGCAGGTCCTGTCAAAATCATTAGTGTCTACGCCCCCACCCTCTCGTCTTCAGAAGACACCAAAGATCAGTTCTATGGGCAGCTGGATGAACAGATTAAAAGATGCCCCAAACACGAATCACTTTTTCTCCTCGGCGACTTCAATGTCAGAGTAGGTGAGGATCACGTATCATGGCCAACCTGCCTCGGATATCATGGTACTGGTAAGACCAACGAAAACGGTCAGAGACTGCTGGAACTGTGCACCTGCCATGGTCTGTGCATAGCAAACACTTTTTTCAAGGGTAAGCCACAACACAAAGTGTCATGAAAACACCCAAGGTCCCATCACTGGCACCAACTTGACTTGGTCATCACCAGCCGCTCTGCCCTTAACAGCGTCCTCTCCACCAGAACCTACCACAGTGCAGACTGTGACTCCGACCATGCCCTCGTGAGCAGCAGGGTGAGGCTACAGCCAAAGACACTACACCGTTCAAAACCAAAAGGACACCCACGCATAAACACCACACAGATGTCGGTTCCTTCCAAGGTACAGGAGTATGTGTCTGCCCTGGACAAGGCTCTCCAGAACCTGCCAGAGCACGACGCCACAGCCAAGTGGAACGCCATGAAAGGTACCATCTACAAAACAGCCATGTCCACGTTTGGCAAAAAAGAACGACCCAGTCAGGACTGGTTCAACGCACACCTAACAAGGATGGAACCACTAATCGAGGAAAAACGAAAAGCCTTTATAGCGTACAAAAAATGCCCCAATGAACGGACGCATGCTGCTCTTAAACGTGCTCGAAGCAATACTCAACGCATCGCCAGACAGTGCGCGAACGAGTACTGGCAACAACTGTGCGAAGGAATCCAGCGCAGTGCCGAGACCGGAAACATAAAAGGTATGTACAGTGGCATCAAGAAGGCTCTAGGCCCTTCAGTGAAAGGGGTCGCTCCCCTGAAATCCATGATGGGAGAGAAGATCACAGACCGTGGGCAACAGATGGCCAGATGGGTGGAGCACTACTCAGAGCTATACTCCCGTGAAACGGTAGTCACTGAAGCAGCCCTCATCAGCATAAAGAATCTTACCATTATGGAGGAGCTCGACGAAGTGCCAACCTTAGAAGAGCTTAGCAAAGCAATTGACTCCCTCCCAAATGACAAAGCACCAGGTAGTGACAGCATCCCGCCCGAAGCTATCAAATGTGGGAAACCAACACTGCTCCATCCATTGCAAGAACTACTTTGCCTCTGCTGGGAGGAAGGAGCAGTCCCCCAAGACATGCGTGATGCCACGATTGTGACCCTTTATAAAAACAAGGGCGACCGCAGTGACTGCAATAATTACAGAGGGATCTCGCTTCTGAGCATCGTTGGTAAAGTGTATGCCCGCATCATACTAAACAGGCTGCAGCTGCTGGCAGACCGTGTGTACCCAGAATCCCAGTGCGGCTTCAGAGCAGGCAGGTCGACAACAGACATGATCTTCTCTTTACGACAACTCCAAGAGAAGAGCAGAGAGCAAGGTCAACCACTCTACATGATGTTCATCGACCTCACCAAGGCCTTTGACTTAGTCAGCAGAAAGGGCCTTTTTGAAGTTCTCAGTAAGATCGGTTGCCCTTTAAAACTCCGCAGCATGATAATCTCTTTCCATGCAGATATGAAGGGAACAGTCCTGTATGATGGATCGTCCTCAACCTCCTTCCCAGTTAACAGCGCTGTGAAGCAGGGCTGCGTTCTGGAACCAACCCTATTCGGGATATTCTTCTCCTTGCTTCTGTCCTACGCCTTTGACTCGTCCACTGATGGCATATATATACACACCAGGTCCGATAGGAGGCTGTTCAACCTGGCACGACTGCGCTCAAAGACGAAAGTGAGGGCTGTGCTCATCAGGAAGGTGCTTTTTGCAGATGACGCGGCTCTTGTGGCACACACTGAGGAAGCTCTTCAGAGACTTGGAGACCGTTTTGCTGATGCCTGCATGCAGTTTGGACTCACCATCAGCCTGGAAAAAACAAAGGTCAGCGTGCAAGATTCCACCATTGCCCCTACAATCAAAATCAACGGTGTCACCTTGGAAGCAGTCAACAACTTTACCTACCTGGGGTCAGCCATCAGCAACACTCTCTCGCTTGATAAGGAGCTGGACAGAAGGCATGGAAAGGCAAACACCATCATGTCACGACTGACCAAGAGGGTGTGGGAAAACAACGCGCTGACAGTGCAAACCAAAGTCAAAGTTTACCAAGCCTGCATTCTCAGCACCCTTCTCTATGGAAGTGAGACCTGGAATACCTACATGAGGCAAGAGCGTCGGCTCAACTCCTTCCATATACGGTGCCTTAAACGCATCTTGAAAATCAGCTGGCAAGACCTTGTCCCAAACAGCGAAATCCTGCAGCGTGCAAACACCCACAGCATGTTCTCCCTTATGAGCAAACGTCGCCTTCGATGGCTGGGACACGTCCGACGCATGGAGGATGGGAAGCTGCCAAAGGACATCCTATATGGACAGCTGGCCACTGGCACAAGAAGAGTCGGCCGCCCCTCACTCCGTTTCAAGGATGCATGCAAGAGGGACCTGAAGGCATGTGACATCGCACCTGATGGCTGGGAAGTGCTGTCCGAGGACCGAGGCACCTGGAGACTGACAGTAAGTATGGTATCTCAGTTGCTGATACGAAGAGTGGTCAGTTGGCAGCAGAGAAACGTGTCAGAAAGGGCCACATGACAGCAACCATAGCAACTCGGGCTTCCCAGCATGTCTGCACAAACTGCAAGAGGGACTGTCACTCGCGCATAGGTCTCCACAGCCACAACAGACGATGCCAACAACCCAGAGACAGACGACACCCCAAGGGCGCTATCCGCATGGTCTCCCGAGACTAAGGCGCCAATGATGAATGATGATGATGATGCTGATGATGATATATATATATATATATATATATATATATATATATATATATATATATATATATATATATTACACGCTGAGATGTGTGACAAATGTACACATTGCATATGTCCTGCAAACAAATATAGAAAAGATTGTTTTCACTCTCACAGATCTGCATATGACATACAATTTAGACGAATATGGACCTTTTCTTAGTCGAATTAGAAAGAATGTTACATCTTTCAGATAACAAATATGTTACATTAGTCTAATGTGTATTTTTTTTAAAGTTGAATACTTATTTATTTTTCAACAGCTTTGATTGATTTTGCGGATATTTTGTAGCATACATGCTTCTTGTGTATACCCATACAAACGCGTGTCGTTAAAAATTTTTGATATTTTGGAAGAACACAACTCTCTAGTTTAGTTTAAGTGCAAATTATGTTCAAGAAAATAATATTTCTAATGTCTTTTACTGTGTAACGACGACCATAATGATGTTCAAGATTGTTTTGGAATCATGACGAGGATGTATTGCAAACATTTTATTTCGAAAAAAAATTATTTTTATGTTTAATCTGTTTCTCCTGCAATCAGATTAGATATGTTTCTGATATAATATTATTTTAGTCCAGCATCTTGTGACTTCAGAAAACACTTCAAGTCAGGATGTGAGTTTTACAATAGGACAAGATGGGGATTGTGAGGCTACCCAAGAGACATACTGCAACGGCTACCTTAAACCCAACACTGAATACAAGTAATTATCTCTTTATTATTTCACGGAGAATGTTAACGTGCAAAGATTGTATTATATCTTAGTAAGAAAGTCTTTATTCTGAAAATATATATGATGAGTTTTCAGTTAACGGTTATGTAGATTACCTCAATATATTCAATTATAGTACGAGAAGGTTTCTCAGCATACTACCGTTGTGGTTTTTTATCTCTTATTTTACATTTAGGACAAAATGTTGACTTGCTCAAAGTTATTATAGCACAAACTATTAAAAAGATAAACATACTAAATAAAGACTAAATTGAATAAGTACAATCATTAAAATATAGCATTTTCATTTAGATTAAGATATATATATATATATAAGATTCTTGAAAGGGTTTTTTGCGTGAAACAGAGTCTGTTCTCCTATTTTGATAGCTAAACGTGTTTTCCATTTCCAGAGTAAAAACCTTTGCCTGTACACAACTTGGCTGTACGGAAAGTATGTGGTCGGAATCAATGAAAACAGGTAATGCACAATTTGCATCATATCTAACAAAATATTGATTCTGAAAATTTTCATTCTCCTTGCATATACTCAGTTGTAGCTCCATTTTAATGTGCCAGAAGATAGGAAATATAAAAGAAATATGTAAATGTATCTG
Source organism: Unio delphinus (assembly GCA_029339505.1). Lineage (NCBI taxonomy): Eukaryota > Metazoa > Mollusca > Bivalvia > Unionida > Unionidae > Unio > Unio delphinus. The sequence goes on along the minus strand of JAQISU010000009.1, from coordinate 1,663,074 downwards.
CTTGTGTGTGTGTGTGTGTGTGTGTGTGTGTGTGTATATATATATATATATATATATATATATATATATGCAAATTTTGTGAATGTAATTGCAATGTATTTTTACGAGTGCTTTTAATTATTATATACATGATAGTTGTATATTTGTTATGGACTTATTATGTCTGAACATAATTGTATAATATGTAAATGTTCTTTACTCCTTTCTTTCTAGATTATGACCCTACGGTAGCGTCCGTAGTAAGCGTGTGTGTGGTACTATTGATAGCATCTTCTATTGCTGTTGTTCTCGTGCTGAGACGGAAGAAAAAGGCGTGAGTAAACATTATATGAGATTAAGATTATATACTTAAAATTTACTGTATTTGAGCCAATGATATGGATTCTCATGCAGTTAAAATAAACCACCTTCAAATACCAAGATAACATTTTCAAGAGATTTAACTTTGTAATCTTGGGATAATTTAATTTAAGATCCTTAACATAGTGAACTGTCATTGAAGTGACATATATAGTAAATATATAGTAAAGTATTTGCAAAACTATTATTTATTCCAAGCTGGCATTTGCACCCCAAATAAAATTCATGAAGATTGAAACAATACATTTAAAGGCAGCACTACAATAATTAAGTTCTATTTTTGTGATGTAATCCAGTGCAATAATTGTTTGGTTCGATGCAATAAGACTACATTATTATATTAGTAATTATCTTAGACATAGACTATACAATATGGTTATATTGAATTATCTAAAAATATTCACCTTGAAATAAAATATTCTGAATGTATATTGCAAGCAACCTTCCTCGAACCTACCAAATCACACCCGTTTGCTGGTTCATACCAAGCAAAAATCCAAGGGGATAAGATCAATAAATACCTCTTTGTTTTTTTTTTTTGGGAGGGGGGGGGGACTTTTCTTCATACGTATTGATGATTTTTACTGAATGTAATATTCGTCACTTGTTGGCCAGTTTTAATGGAAATCAGTGAGAAGATCTTGAAATCTGCCTAATAACTTAGAAACGAGGCGTGCCAAGAAATCTTGGTCAGTATGATTCGTTTTGTGGAAATTTATTCAGCAGCAGAGAGGGTGAACAGACCACCTTTTCAGACAAAAAACATGATTGAATCCTCAAAACGGAAAATAGAGCCTTCCTACGAAATCTCATATTTTAGCCCAAAAAAAATAAGTCTCCATTTAGCAAACGGAGACTTTACGATTTTTCAATCAATTTGGGTCGCAACGATGTGGTCATCACCCTCTCTGCTGCTGGAACTTTCAGTTCTGGTTAACAAAAAATAATAAAATGATTTCAACCGAATATTTGATCGAGTCTTTAGGACGAAAATCATTTATGATGGAAGTCCTTAGGACCTTACAAACAAACTAATCGCTAACACCTCCTCTTGTAGATCAATTAAATTATTTGACTGGTCGGTGAGTCGGAAATTAATTCTCGTTAACGAATTATTATGGCATCGCATGTAGACCCGATTTAATTGGGTTTTCAATAATTAGGAATCCTGGAGGAGCTATTGGTGCAAACGAATAAAGAATATATCCTTGCTGAGCTTGATTTGATTGCTCTAGATTAATTTGATAGCTTCCTTCAATTGCATCACATACTAAATTGAGCGCAATCACCGTTGAAATATTCACATTGTGCGGTGCAATATGCCTACCGCCATCATCTGGATCATTATTATACCTGAGGAGGACAGTTGAATCTGGTTTTTGTAGCGCCTTGATATCGGTTCTAACAATTCTTGCTAGTTCATCAGCGTTGTATTTGGGAAACTTGAAATTACGTAGATTGTCTTCTGTGATATTGTAATCGGTTAGGAATCGTTGTTTACTGTCGCTGTTGTCATTAGTTCATATATGTATTTCATGTCAGATATAAGTTGATTTATTATTTCAACGTGTTTTTGCGATTTTGTTTTCCGTAGTTGTTCTAGTTGTGTTTCATATAATTGTTTAATTTCATTAAAATAACCACGGACGTCAGTTAGCGTAAATGAAATAGTAACAGATGAGTCGGCTGTTCTTTTAATGATAAAATCCCATTGCAATGTGTCTTTGTTGGTAAATATAAATCTATCGGCGATTTTTCCTTTTCTTATATCAGATAAATTATCTCGATAACTGGGATTGATTTCATGATATGATTGTACGTCCGTGGTTAAGTCGGCGGTGGATTTTTCCGGTTGTTTTTCAGGCCATCCTAACACTGTTCTTAACAAGCTGTTATAGATATCTACAATGTATCCCTCTGTGCTTATTTCGATCGACGACGAGAGCGTCGGTTCATGAAGTTTAATAGCTATTTTTGATTCTTTTCCAGTGATTGATTTTATTCTACGCTGAATTTCAGCATCGATTTGCTCAATTTGGTACGACCCAGTTGGTAACGAAACAGTTTCCCACACTGGAGTACCATCGGGTTTATTCTTATACGAGAACACCAGTGCGTTATTGCGTTGCTGACCGCCAAATGCAACCGATCTGATATTAGGCCAGCTATGATATACTCGTAATTTTGCCAGCGCGATCTCACGCACTGGAATCGGAGAAGGGAAGTTCACACTAAATTGTGGGTTTGTTGATGTTATTGATATCATGATTGTTCGTATCGGAGTGGTATTCTCCGCGATTCGTTGAAGCAGTTGCAATTCGTTGAATTGTAGTGACATTATTGTTAACGTTGTCTTCAATTTCCAATTTCAACATCGCGGAGTTATACAACTGGGTCATCGTTGAAAATTCAACATCGGATATGAACGAATTATCTGTTGACAGTGAGATCAACTCGGATAATTTCGAGTACGCGTCAAATACCACCCTGTACCGAGCTGTATAATCACTGAGTTTTTTCTGAGAACACGATGATAATTTTTAGTTATTGCGGTGGCGACTGCAGCAATTGTTGTTGCCGCGGAGATAGCAATTGGAACTGCAATCGGAGCCATCATGGTCACCGTCGACAAAATAACGCCGGCGCTGGCCATCACACCGGATACCGAGTACACAGTTACATCGATGGCGGTAATTCTTCTGCGGTATTTCTTTATTTTTTCACGATAATGCTCAGAAAGTGATTTCAAATTCGCGGAAAACTCTTTCACGGTGTCGAATCGATATTGCGATGACGGCGTCATTGACGCTGTCGTTGTTAATGACGGAGCCATTAGTGACATTGTTATTTTAAACCTGATAGTGTTTTCAATTATCCTATTATTGAAACGGTTTTTGGATCGGATGAGGGGACACCGGATACAAATTCTATTATCCAAGGTAGTGACTCCCTAATCACAGACTCGTTGGAATTGTTTATAGTAATCGTAAGCGGGGTTGGTATAGAGGGTGGAGGTGGTGGTATTTTCTCTAGAATATATGTCAGCGTGTTAACACCGCTGATACCTGTGTTGCTGAATCCCAAATCAAATTTACGGTGATGTATTATTGTAAGTCGGTAGCAACCTGGTACACCAGTATGTCTGTGGCCAACACGAAGATAACTTTCTTTTCCTCGGATCCAATCAAAGTTCCACTATCAACCGTGTACACGATGTTATTAACGGCGCTTACACTATGTGGAATTTTTACTTTATCGATAACCGCTTTAATTTCAGCGAGGGTCGGACCTGTCAGTGTGGTTTCAGACACAGGTGTTCTCCCTAAAAAAATATCCACGATGGTATTAAGTGTTGTTTGTCTCACCATAAACATATTAATATCTTTGAGAGTCATCGTAGATGTAGCCGGGACACCAAAGAAACTATTAGCGATGTAGGCATTGTGAGTATGCTTGCCAATAAACTCGCTAATTTCAGCGAGAGTCATTCCTGCCACAAGCGGGTTTCCAAAGAACTTGCCAACAATGTCGTTAGTGGGTTTTTGATCTTCTTTTAGTTTAGAAATATCATTGTAAATCTCGAGATAATTTGCCCTGATATCGGCGGAAGTCATCATCTTCCCATCACTCTTGAAAAAAAGTGTAGACAAAAGTCTTTCGAATCCAAACTGTGATTGGGTTTTAAAATAAAAGTCGATGTTAGAAAGTTACGTCGTGATATTTTGGAGTGTAATGCCCTCAAAGAACTTATTAGCTACATCGCTGGTGATCTTTGGTCTGTCAAGCGCGCGCTTAATTTCAACGAGAGTCATGTCTGCCACAAGCGAGTTTCCAAAAAACTTAACAACTACGTCGTTTGTGAGTTTTTGTACCTTCTCAAAATCTTCGCTTAGTTTAAAAATCTCGAGATAATTTGCCTTGATTTCTGAAGCAGTCATCATCCTTCCAGCTTCCTTGTTAGCGAAGAATGAATTCAACAAGTCTTTAATTTCAGCTAGAGTCATGCCAACCACAAGCGGGGTTCCAAAGAATTTATGTACGACATTTTTGCGAAAACTATTATAACCTCGTATAAGATCATTCAGCTCACGTTCGTTGGTAGCAATCGCGTCGGTGATCGTAGACACAAGTGCGCCTGGTTTAAGTTGTCCACCGTTGCAATACAGTGCAATAGAGTTTTCAGCGGCGTCGAGCTGCCGTTTTAAAATGTCATCCAATGACACATCACTGCTTTTCAATTTACCCTGGCGATCTTGAAATACAACTATTTCGTTCGGGTCAACACTTACTAAATTTAACGTCTCAGCGATTTCATCTTCAATTATTTTTTTTACATCTTCGATAGAACCCGCAGATGTTTCCGCGGTGGGTTTCGACATTGACAGAGATCGTCCCCAAATATCAATCATTATTATAAAGACTCTAGTATTTTCAATTTATTGATTCTCTAAAATTACCTTGTAATTTCCCACTCGTGTATTTATTTACAACCAGATGAGGTGGTTTCCACGGAGATCCAAAGGATTTTAATGAAATCTTCGCGAGGACATTTAATACTTCACGACCGCATATCGGTGCATCATTTAATTGTTGTGTTGGCAGCGTGGAATAAAAAATCGGAAACTCTTTGAGTTTCGTCGAAGAATTTATATACCGCATAAACTCGCTTGGCGGAGCTAACCCATATGAATCGAAATAGACAATTCCACGTGGATCAATCGCGTATGTAACCCAGTGAGTTCCCGATCCACTGCTGTTATCAAGATTGATGATACCGGTTTCAACGCGTTTAGGTTTTCTCGGTAATTGATCTCTCATAAAAAACCCTCTGAAGTTTATTATCGCTAGTTTTTTAGCAGCATCAATTAAATCAAAATTGGACATTGGAACAATTGGGTTTTCAACTAATAAACCGTTCCTGGTATTCTTAGACCCGATCCGTTCACGGATCTCCCGCTGTACCATGAATACGGGGTTCCTGGTAGTCTTAGACCCTTTCCCTTTTTTTATATCCTTTCCCAGTTGCCTTTTTCAACGCCATCCCTGCCGCGGTCCCAACGCTGCCGCTTTCGCCACCGCTGGGGCAGCCGCTGAAATCAATGCTGGTATTGCGGCTAACAATGGAAATATACCACCTGATTTTATCATGTTGGCGACTGCAGCTTTCGAAAATGCAATTTGAACCCCTTTCTTATTCTTTAGCGCATCATTGAAATGTTTTATTTGACGATCCGTCAGTGATATTTTATGTGTACCGCCGGACATCTGCGCTGGTTTTAACGTTATTGTGGTTCCACATTCTTTAGCGGATTTTGATCGCAATTTCTTGACCTGACCATCAGTCAGCTTGACACTAACAACACTATATGTCATTTTATTGTAAAACATATTTATGCTTTCAATTGATCTAATTGGAAACTTTTCAAGTTTCATTTACATATTTTTGAAAATCATAGATTTTCCACTGGTGCATCAACGATTCTCATTCGTCCGCCAGCCCCTTCTAACAACATTGATTTGTCGCTGAGAATAACAGCAACCGCTCTATAATTAACACCACCAGGAGCTATACGAGCCCTAAAATGTATGTCGACGACGGATTGTCTCATTAAATCTAGATGCTCCAGCGAAAAGTAATAAATCGGATATAGTTTTTTAAAATCAAGTTGCGATATTTGTAAACCAGTATCAACATTTTGATCACGACCCATATATGAAAGCATCCGATGATACACGCGTGCTATATGGTTGTTTTCGTAATTAAGCTGTATATCCTCAGATGGTTCTTGTTGTCCGTTTATTCTCAGTGAAACCTCACTTACCCCTAATCGATCAAATATCATATGACTGCGTTCTTGGGAACCTAATCGATCCCGATTCTGCAGCGCTATAAATATATGACGTGGAGCTGAAACGCCTTGTTTTGATGCCAGGTGCCATGTAAATGTATCAGCAACATTATCCTCTTTGGCATCAGTCGTTGTTGTTAGCCAACTTATCAATGATTTGCCACCTGTATCCATAAATGAAAGTAGCCGCTCTTCCGTGGTAATTGATGGGGTCATTACTGGCATCCATAATACTATTTTACTCAAAACAACTTTACCATCAGCGGCACCAATACGCCAAATTGCATCATTGTCATTGCCTTTTCGCACTAACGCGATTGTGTGTTTGGCTCCATAGATGACTTTTCTGACATTTCTGCAGAATCCAAATATGTGATGGAGTGGAATCGCACATGAAAAATATCGCTGCTGTCCCTGCAACGTTGCTACTCGTGTTGCAAATCCTAAATTGAAATTACCATTAACACCTCCGAGAATATCAAACGCAGTTCCTGGTCTAGCTCGACGTTCTGGATTAGTTGCTTCTCGTTGATTATCAACTCAAGTGTCTTGCGGTGTTAACACTTTAATGTATTGAAGGTGGTCAGCGTTATCAGAGGTATCCTTTGCAAACATCATAGACGGACCAGCAGATCTTGTATAATCATCGGAGTATCTTGCTAGCCCGATTATTGTTGTTGCAACATCAACCTCGCGGTCTATTGATTCAATTTCTTTTCCATCAATGAGATATCTTGCACTTTCAAATAACGCCATTATACCATTATTAACAAAACCAACTCGGATATTTGGATCATTTTCATATGGTGTATCAGCTGCAACATTTGTTACGAGTTTTTCCTCGATTTCAAAAATGCTTCACATGGCAAAAAGTATTTACTGGTATCTTGAACTTGTAGTTCAATTCGCGATCGTAGGTCGGGTTGTATTGCATGATAGGAATAATATTGATAATCGCGGACGGAATTGTCCTTGGGTATTGGGGCTTCTATATCGAAGGCCGGATCAGCTGTTCGTTTAAACATTTATAACATTACTAGCGTTTTCAATTGTGAAACTCTTTGTAATCATCGTCGTTGAAAATTCTTCGAATTTCTTTTTTGTTTCAAACCACTTCCTGCTATCGCGTTCATGATAGCGCTATATGTTACCGGTGAAGCCGTCAATTGTGACGGAGTCACCGAAGCAGCCAACGACGCTAATTTTTCTTCCACTGCGCTATTTATTGCTTTGCTGATTTTTGCAGGCATCACTGTAGTTGATGGCAGCACTAATGACGAAGTCATTCCTGGTTTTTTTCGCACCAATGATGCTATTTTATCTTTCGTGGCAGAAAATGCCTTTCCGGCAAGATTTCCAACGAAATCTCCGATTTTGCTGGTTCCTTTATCACGAATAATGTCAATGGCCTTCATTGATAATTGTTTAGCTAACGGCGCCACTTTTGGAGCCATTCTTGTAAATAAACCCGCAATGATATTGCCGAAACCATCTCCGTAATATGCTCTTTAAACAGGCAATCGTGAGTTCACCACGTAGACGCTTACGGGTTTATCATGGTTGTAGTGTATAATCATCTTGTTATAAAACTAGTACTTTTTCAATTAGTTATCAATCGCTAAGATCCATAGGATTTTCATCATAACGTAGGGCGTCTCTGTGATTTTCAGCTAATTCAGCAATGAGTTCTCGATATACATTAATGTCCATAATACCGCCGGCAAATAATCGTCTGCAGATATCAGCTGCTTCATTAATTATTTCCGGAGAGTTATTTCCGGCTTGCTTCCCTCCGATGAGAACCTCTAACCGTGATATATCACTGAGAATGTTACCAGGGCATGTCACAGTAGAGTCAAAGACTCCAGCGTTGAAATCCTTTGGATTTTTAATTGAATATCCTTTTCCGCTTGTTTTCTTAGAACCGGCTTCCGCTCTTATGTCTATTTCTTCCGGGATTGGATCCTCCATATAACGTGGTGGTTGTGGACCGCCTTTAACCGCAGCTAGAAAGTAACCATAACCAGGGTGCTGCAACGCCGAGATTTTATTCCCGCCACGTTTCACTAAATATATTTTTGATGCCCATGTGTCTTTGTTTTTTATAAAACTTTTAAACTCGTCTTTTAATAAATTCTCTCTTTTACCCTTTGGAAAATTGTCTCTAGCAAAATCAGCTAATTCGGAATCCGTATGGTTTCCTCTAATTTCATTTAATGCTGCCACTGTAAATATATTCTCAGGTGAATAGCCCTTTCCTCCAGCTGCCTCTTGTTCTTCTTCGAGTTCTTCAATTTCACGTTGAGTTTTTATATCACTGGATAGCTGTTGTATCCCTGCGCGTGTTTGTTCGGTCTCTGCTGCTATCTTTTCAAGCGTATCAAGCAGCGGCGCCTTCTTTGCTCGTTCTCGCTCAGGAATATCTCCGTATATCGCTGCTTCAGTTAACTTTTTCACATCTTTGGTCGCACTTGTTATCGGAGTAAACAGTTGTTCACTTGACACAGAAAAGTCAGTCTGCGCTTGTTGTCGTTGTTGAAGTTTCTCGCGAAGTCTGTCTCGAACCGGTATAAACTTTTTAATTGCTGCTAACCGCTCTCGGGCTAATCTAGCTGTAAGCGATTCACCTACCATATATTGTTTGTGAACTGAATTTTCAAATGTGAAACTATCACAATTAAAAGATGTGTTATTAAATAATGTACCATCAAGCTAACGTATCCATCTTCGACAGGGTTAAACTGTACGACGCTATCCGCGAGTGTTTCAGAAATAACATCGCTGGGGGTTTCAGAATTGTAATATCTGAGAACGGCGATGAACGATTTGTGTTAACGACGCGGCAACAACAACAACTACGTGAAAATGGAGGCGTCGCGGTGATTACTTGCTACTACGACCAGATCATCCATTATGCACATAACTGCATGGGCATGTCCAAACTGATGAATATCCTTTCAGGAGAAAATCCTATGTGAGTGTTACAAAAAACGCTAAAAAAAATTATTTTTTAATAAAATACTGAAAGCCTATCACTCACGTGGTTATGATACTGGTTTTTCCTCGTTTAACATTTTTCTAAGATCACGAACCTTAGAACTAATTTCAGCTCGTTTTTGATACTCTTGGCCGAGCTTTTGACGTATTGCTTCAACGGTGCTAAATAGCGTTATAAATAAATTAATGTCGTTACCGTACAAGCAGGCATTGATGGACTTTTGAATTCCTTTCACGAGGCTGTACATCTTGGGTAAAACATAACGATCCTTACTAAACTGATACTCTATGTCTTCATATTCCGAGGCAATCCTGTCACAGTCGAGATCTTCAGATAATACTACCCCTCTATTTTTTAAATCTGAGATTTCAGCAATTATAGAATTTACATCTTTGATATCCATATTTTTATAGTATACTGTATCTCTAATTATAAAAAAAAATAACACTCATTTGGCATCTCGCTGGCGCCCTATGACGTCAGAGAGACCCAGAGGTTAGGACAGCACATACATGAAAACCCCATTTGGAAACCCCTTTCGCGTCAAATAACGTGAAAGAGACACAGAGGTTACATATACGACAACACATCTTTGGAACATCACAACATATACTTAATTAAGGACGGCACAATGCCATATATATCTCCGCTCGAGTGTTGCGGCAGATTGTAGGCGTAACATATACTTAATTAACTTAATTAAGGATGGATTATAATTCAATGGAACGATGATGGAATTTGTGATGTAATGATGTGGGACGGCACAGGACAGCACAAACATGAAACGACGGGGAGGATTTTCTACGGCCAACCAACCAATCAAAAGCAACCCAATTAAATTAACCCGGTTGCATGATTGAACAAAAGACAACCACACGCCCGGGTTAATGGCGTTGGTTAGTTTTGATCGGTCGCATTGGCCTTCGAAAGCCCCAGCTTTCTACCTTTCATATGCTATATAAGGTGACTAATACAGCAGCGTTGATTCACGGGTATGTTATTTTATTTCCTTATTACTTATTAATGCTGTTTCACAACATTTAAATGAGACAAATATTTTAAATGAAACATTAAACAAAATAATACAGTTGTTAAATAACAGCGTATATGTTCCCTGTTCTAATTCTCTAGACAAAATGCATTATCGATTAAATCACAAAGAGCTGTATGCAAGGAATTTTAACCATGCCCACCTACTTCAATGAATAGGAAACACTCGCGTTCCGGCTGAGCGAACATAGGTAATACGCTGGATTATAAAGAACGTCTGTACTGAAAGTGTATTAATAGATGGTCTAAATAAATACAACTGTTTAAATAAATGCAGTTTTAGCCAAAGCGACAATAAAACATTTTAGAATTATTTAAAGTTGATAAAAATACAACTCTAACGAAACTCATGTATTATATACTCCATTACAGTCACGTGGGCGCGCCTAGTCAAGGTATACAGGTAATAGAAGACGACAAATTCCTTTGACGTCATAATACAAGGGAACTTAGTAGGTAGAGTGTGAATTGCGGCGGATTTATCTCCCTTTGAATAGTTTCAGGTGTATACGCATTTTATTTTATGACCATTTTTTTTAGACAGAGCAGTTTTAATTATATTTTCTGCAACAAATCGTATTGAAGTCCCACAAATGTCAAAGTATCTACTGGCTTCATTTATCGACTGAAAGCTTCTCTCTTCATTATTTTCTAAATCAAACGATTTAACTCCCCTAGGGCGTTTTTGCATGTTTGCCAGTTCCACCTAATTTTGCATTCCGACTTTGTGAGACGGCTTGAAGATTCACAAGACAATTATCAGTCTTCACGCCATTTATGTGATCAATCACAAAGCCATCTTTAATCAATCCGTTATGACATTCAAAAATAATTCTGTGACAGAGATATGTTTTATTTCTAACACTAAACAACAAATACCCAATATTATTCAGATATCCAACCGGGTTTTTTTTAGTCTGCGGTGCCTGACAACACCATCACTGGAGGCTTCGTAATTAACAAGCACTGGATGGGGTCTGAAATCTTGGCTCATTTGTATAATAATAATATTTGTCTAATTTATATCTGCTTTGATTATAAATCTCTTGATATAATCTTGAGAGTTTTTTATGATTTTGTCCTTGATTTTATCAAGGACGTTAGGGTCAATGACGGTATTTTTTATTCGTTTGTCATAATAGCGTTTTAGTTCCCTGTATCGTTTGCCGCCGCAACTGAGACATAATTGTGATTTTCCTCTAACACCCACCCCACATCGGAGGCATGGGAGAGGACCGAAAGAACCGTTGCGAACGCTTTGTAAATGATACCCACAGAATTCGCTTCAGCATGATTTGTTACACGGGGTTGTTGATCCAATCATTAGCCACTTGCAGTGATTCATTATACTATATTTTTCTATTTAAATACTTGTTTTAATTATAACATGGAGGAGTTCAAGAGATTATCGAAAATTAAGCCTTGGAGAAATACTAAATTCATTGATTATAACATGGAGGAGTTCAAGAGATTATCGAAAATTAAGCCTTGGAAAAATGCTAAATTCAATCTCGATAAGGAGTTCAAGAGATTATCGAAAATTAAGCCCTGAAGAAATACTAAATTCAATCTTGATAAGGAGTTCAAGAGATTATCGAAAATTAAGCCTTGGAGAAATACTAAATTCAATCTCGATAGAGTCTCTGATACACCAAAACGTCTAATCGGTGATAGAACTATACTAGGTAAAATCAGGGAGTGTTTTAATGAATTCTACCGAGACGGTGCAGCATACTGTTGGTCGACATTTCGAATTATTGATGAAGATGTCAATGTACCCAACATCGATGCTACTATGAACGATGAAAGAGCAGCTGAGATAATTTCACACCTTGGCCCGCCAAGGGGCTGGAAATTCAAGGGTGTAAAATCCAAAGGGGAAATTAAAAATCGAAGATTTTCAAAGCAATTTCCAATCAAAGATTTTCAACAAAGCAATTCCCAACAGAAGTATTTTTTCAGAAAAAAATTCATTATCGAAGTCGAAGGCAAATGGATTATCAGGGATAAATTTAAACCAATCCTCAAGGATAAAAAAACTGTCATTTTAAGTAGAGATTCCAAACCAGGAATTCTAACTGGAATTGACAAAACCATACTACGAGAGATCTTATCCCGTAACAGCAATTGTTTATGGGTTATATCCGTTAAATGATAAACCCGATATTGCAAAACTAGCTCCTATGAAATATTCTAGTTCACTGAATTGTGTAGCAACACGGGTAATGGAACACTTCACAAATGCATCCCGAGGAAATAAACTAACTGATCTGCGACGTAGGAAAATAACCGAATGGGAACTGACAGTGAAACAGCACGGTGCAAATATTTCTGATATAGCTAAATTAGAAGCATCATTAAAATTCCCAATATCAGTAACGACAATAACCGGAGAAGTATTATACGAACCGAAATATCAATCGCGAGGGGCTCCAATTAAAATTATTGATCATAACAAACACGCGTGGACACCTGCAGTAACAATATTTCCACGAGATAGAACCGTGAGATATATCCCCCAGGAATTCGTCGGGGATGTTTTTTATAATGAGAAATTATTCGATGCTATTCATACGCTGTGTAAGGATGATCCTGTGTCAGTGTGGTTACTTAGAAGTGATGAAGATCCCGAAATAGGATTTGATCAATTTGTAAGACCAAATGGTGAATTATATCGCGTTGAAGAATTAGATAACAGAATGAGAAAAATCGCTAGTGATTTTTCACCGGAGAGTTCCCATGAAAAACTATTAACGGATAGTTTTACTATTCCATCAGTGGTAGCTCACTTCGCAAGAGAAAAAATCTCATGGCGTCCAACACAAAGTGATTTTCTCGAGGACGTTAAATTGAGTTGCATCGAATTTGGTCATAGAGGACTGTGGAATACAAAATACCATCGTGGCGGTATGATTTCAATTGATATATCCGCGTGTTATCCTGGAAGTTTCCTCGGGTATGGAGAATGTAGTAACTATTTTAAACGATTTGGACACCCCACGCATGAAATGACTCGTGTTGCGATTAATGGGCCATTACCTGATTTTGATTTAACTGGATTCGCTCGTGTGATATCATTTGAACTCGCTACAGGGTTACATCCGTGTAGTTATGTTTGGCTTGGTAGACATATATATGAAAAGGCCTGGATGCCAATAGTGTTACTACGATATATGATTGATTGTGGTATGCTAATATCGTTGATTGTTTCCGAAGCTATTATATGCTATCGAGCTCAGAAAGAAGTTTGGCTACCACAACCCGATCTAGATCGTATTATTAGCGAACAGCGAAAACAGTTTCTAGATGGAAATTGTTCGAATTTCAATGAACAACAAATCATGAATTGGTCTAAGAAGTTATTTGAAATTAAAAAAGAACAAGCAAAAGATTTTGGACGAAGAATAATCGGTAAATTTAACCAGGGTGGAAGATACGACAATGCAAAATATTCTTCGCGGTTGATCATAGACATCGCTGAATACGATTTTATTGTAACGGATTTAACGAAACAGGGAAAACTTGTAAATCGTAAAGACGTAAAGTGTGATGAGATTCAATCAGAATTTTCTAATGCACCACCGGTATCTGATCCAATATGTAGATACAAGACAGTTTATTTAAACGGTTGTGGTGGGTCAGGAAAGACAACTCGCGCAATTAAATTATTCCGTGTGGAAAATCCTACGGATTTCACAAACATGAGTGTCCTAACACCTACTCACAGACTCGCCAGAGAGATGAAACAACGAGGGGTAAATGCCTGTACTTATCATAGTTTCTTTCGATGGAAAGGCGATGAATGGAGCCCTGATCGAATGGGTGATAAATTCATTCCTGAAATCATAATCTGGAATGAAATATGCACGGTATCGTTGAGAGTATTACAGATATTTCTCGAGTGGTTGTTAAACAAAAACACAAAAGTCGTCATGTACGGTGATCACGGCCAACCACCACCATTTATCGGTGCATCCCCACATGAATGGCTAAAGGGTTTTGTAGACTATTATGAAGAAATTAATACCGACCATAGATCACTTGATGAACAATTACGATAATTTAAGAAACTAATTAGATTACAACAGGATAAAATCCAATGCGAAATAGCGCGTGAAATAATTTCAGAAACTCCCATGAATGATTTTTGGGAAGCGTGGAAACCAAACGATTTGATAGTAGCAAGTAGAAAAATAATCAGAGACACACTTCAGATGAAGTTATTTGAAACGCAGTACCGTTGTGTTATAGGCCTTCGGATACACGAAAGCAGAATATTGAAGTTGATATTCCAGGGAAGAGTGAAAAGCAGATTCTCGTATTAAATGATATTGTGCTGGTTGATATCAGCGTCGTTGAAGATGCATTTCGTGCTAATAAATCCCGGTGGACGCTAGGATACGCAGCGACGATACATTCTTCACAGGGATTAACAATATCGGATACAATTGTTTGGATGGTAGATAATCGCATCGAATGGTCGAATTTAGTCTATCTCGCAGTATCCAGAGTACGAAGAATAAATCAGCTTCGAAGAATTGTCCTGACAGAGTCAAGCGATGATGACACCACAATGGATGATGCTAGCATCGTTGATGTTAGCATCATTAATAAAAAAATCTCCGGTTACAAACAACAAGACAAAAAAAACAACGAGAATTTGACATTGATGCTGAATTAATAATTACGCTGAAGTAACAACAGAATAATCACTGCGCGAGTTGCAATTGTATAATGCGTTGGCAGTATTCGGATAAAGATCCTCGCCAATTTACCGTTGACAGAAAAAATAACAGTCTCGGTCATGTCAGAAACAATGTGATGTTGACTTGTCTTGAGTGCAACAGACGCAACGGCGCTAGTTAAGACCATGCGGTGGCAATTGAGTATCGTCAGGAATCACTTGTAATTGTTCGCGTGTAAAACCCCGCTGAGGGGCAGTTGAATCCAATTTATAGATTGGAGGTCTACCAGTTGATCGTGTTATAGTAGATATCTTGTGTGCAGTAACACTCCAAATAGGATCAGTAGCCCTTTTTCTGCCACATTCAAGCTCTCCTGGTTCGTATAAATATCTCACGGTGACATTACTACCAAGAATTGGCTGAGAAACGCTATCCCGCTGTGGTTGTGGTATATGATTTTTTTTTATTGCGTTGTTAGGTTTCATATTGATTGCTCTGGCAATCTCGTTATTTAGCGGTGCAACTACCCCTGGTAACCTTTTGACCCATTCACGAGATCGTTTTTCTTAGATGAATTCTTTTGCGTATTGATATCCAAATAACCGCTCAGCAAGAGTCCGATTAAATCGTTCAACAATTGCATGATCGCGATGTAGTGCAGTATGCCCCGGTCTGATGGTGACATTGTGATCTTCATCACTCATAAAACATCGCCTTGAAATTCCTTGCCAGGATCGACTTGTAATAGATTTGGCCAGCGTAGTGGGCCTCGTCGATAAATCCTTTCAAATGCAGAAGCTACTTCAGTAGCTGACTTTGTTTTTAGCGGTTCTGCTTGTTTGTATCGACTCGCAACGTCAACTACGGTTAGCGCGTATTTGTAACCGTTGTCATGTGGTAAAAACAATAAATCAGCTTGATGAACTTCATTGGGTACAGTAACATCAAAATGCGAGAAATTGATTTGTTTAGGACGCGGTAGATAAATTTGCCATATAGCCTGTTTGGATAACCAATTAGCCGCAGTAGCCTTTTTCACTTTTGCGGCGCTGGCGAGTTTATTGATTGCTGCTTTACCCTTCCAGTATCCTCTCAAAGAATAATAAATAAACAAATCTAATTTTTTTTATGCCACATGTTGCACATCTACCAGTTAGTGCTGATCTGTTATTTTTAGTTGTAACCATCGTCACATCATTTGTGCTAGTACGCGTTTTACACTTCACACAATATAGATCCATAATTTATGTATAGAGATATGAATATAATTGATTTTTCAGCGACTAAAACAAGAGAACCAGTTAAGCATCATGCAACGCTACAAAACTCTATCCGCGCAATTATAATCGGGCCATCTGGATCCGGCAAGACACAATTGTTGCTCAATTTATTAATGAGATGGATGAAGTGGGATAAGTTGTATTTAATTGCTCCTAGCGTAGATGATCAGCGTTGCTATGAAGTGTTAAAGGATTTTAACGAGAATGCATCAGAAATTAAGGGTGAGAACGCCATTGATTTTATAACTGATATTGACGAGGCGCCATCCGTGGATGACCTTGATGGGAGCATTAACAATTTAGTCGTATACGACGATGTGATGTTAGACAATCAAAAAAACCCAGCTAGGATCTTTTCCAGAGGCAGGCATAAAAACACTGACGTGATATATGTCACTCAACGCTACACTCAGATTCCAAGAGTGATCAGAGATAACTGTAATATTCTTGCTGTATTCAATGGCGTTGATACACATACGCTACGAAATATTTGGCAGACATGGTGTTCCGATATGGACTTCAATCAATTTAAAAATTTCTTTAGTAATGCTCAGTCAACCCCACACGGATTTATAACAATAAATTTACATGATCCTCGGACACGATATCGTATCGGACTCGATCAAATATTCGGTTGAAATCATTTTATTATTTTTTGTTAACCAGAACTGAAAGTTCCAGCAGCAGAGAGGGTGATGACCACATCGTTGCGACCCAAATTGATTGAAAAATCGTAAAGTCTCCGTTTGCTAAATGGAGACTTATTTTTTTTCGGTTAAAATGAGATTCGTAGGAAGCCTTATTTTTGCTTGAAAACGTGGTCTGTTCACCCTCTCTGCTGCTTATTCCAATGTTGTCGAATGCGAGTAATGTTTCTCTACTGTATCCTTATTCATATTTATTGGAACATTAGCATGATTCTTCCAATATAGAAATGTTTTTTTTTTTTTATCTCAGTGTGCTTTTTATCAATGATGGTTAAGTACTAATGAGCTTATTTGTTTATACAAAGCTGTTTTAATGTTTAATATTTGTAGTAACGGTTTTCATATTTGTGAATGATTCAAAGTCATTTGTATAAATTAAATGTCACTCATTCGAGGACGATCTCTGACCAATTTGCGAGAATTTTACTTGATTTTTTTTTTTCTTCTCATTTTCATCTACAACTTGAATATATCATGGAGGATTGTCAAAATTGAAATCTGTGCTAAATTTGGTTATTTTTAGTGGTGCGGGAGGTAGTGAAATTTGGGCAAAGGAGGGGGTATATAAAAATAACAAGTCGTTTTGTTTACTCATTTTTAATGTTGCTAACTTAATTCAACTTTGCTGGTTAATCGGCACATCTTGAATATTTGATAGCCACTTCTACCAGCATTTATTTGTTAGATCCTGTTAAGTAGTTAAAATCTCTCGTTGAAAGCTTTCTTTCTTTTTAGTAGCATTGTTCATATCCGATGGCAGATCGGTATCATTTGAACAAATCAGTATATTCTTCATGCATGAATGCTCTCCGCTAATTTGTTTTTAATCAGTTAAATGCTGACGGACGCTGGACGATGGGCGGTGCCATTTTCGCCACTCGTGAAAAGTTGGAGTTTTTCACCCACCAGATGAAACATGTCGTTTATTAACCCCTTTCAAATAAATATTCCGTCTGCATGCATAACAGCTGCAGTCGATAAGTATGTATATATATATATATATATATATATATATATATATATATATATATATATATATATATATATATATATATATATATATATATATTGTATTAGTATTAGTGCTGAATTTCCACTACATTGACATATTATGTCTGCTTAATAGTGCAGCTTTGGAGGCAACGACTATAAGCAGTACACAATTTGTCCCTGTGAACTAGTTGTTGGCTTGGCTCTCAAAGAAATGTATTTAATCTGAATCAGGCTGGAACATCCAAGCGTACTGCCGCTTCTTAAAAAAGAATGAGCTTTCCCTCAGAGGGCAGAAATGTAAAATTATATAGTTAATTCGATTCAAAACTTTTTTTTACCAAAAAAAAAATCTTTGTACCTAATTAGATGATACCTATCAACATATTTGCAGCTTTTGTGTTAAACAAGGTGAAAGCTGTATGGACTTTATCATTACACAAGCACTAAAACGTCGAAATGTGGCTTTCATATTTATTCCAGGTGCTTTAAAGATTCGACATTAGGAGAAGATGGGACACCTATGCATAACAGAGAGTATGTAATGACCAAATCCAAAGGAAATATACACAGGTAAGAATATTCTTGTTTACAAAGTCTATATAATTTGCAAAGAACGATGGTATTAAGAAAGCATTACCATTTTGCATTCATGTTACTTAAATTATGTTTGCATCAACGTTGGGTGGTTTGGTTTTCTTCTCTCATTTCTGTTGATGGCATTGCCACATTCTAACATATTACGCCAATGTACTTGAATATTCACGAACGACAAGCTTTATAGCTGAGACATAAAAGAATAATTCTTTTCTTAAAGAAAGAAAAACATATTATTTCATTTTAATTCGATGATATGTATTAATGTATTATATGTCATTCAAGCCGTCTCCCTTTCCCCCGCCCTGCCCCAACTCCGACAGTAGAACAATTATCACCCCGTGTTACCCAAGACTTAATATATAGTAGTAGTGGTAGTAGTAGTAGTATGAAAATCGATGATATTTCCTATTTACACAGAATCAAAAATAAACGTCACGAAGCACAGAAAATGTCTCTCTATCAGTAGCAGAAATAACGATTCAGTTAAAGTAAAGTACTTTTATCTAGTAAATCGAAGTTGTTCGTACGTATGTGCAAATCTGTAATTTTTTTAATATGGCATGGTAATAATAAATTTCAAACGTTAATACTCACAATAACGAATATTTAACTGTATTCGAATCAGCAAGAAGACTGTTTCATGGACTTTTATTGTTATACAGATATATATTTAAATACTAGTATGGTCATTTTATAATTTGCCTCCCCTACCAAGATATTTTCCTCAGTATTTAAATAGGGTGATTTAATATTTATATTGGCAATTAGTAGTGTCACAAAAATGCCTTAAGATTTCGATACATGAGATGGATAAACTCCTTCTATATCCAGTAATTTTACTACTTTGCTCTGGTAGTTACTCGTCAGTGTATGCCAACAATCAGACAAATCATCCACATCAACCCATTGCAACTTGCATTGCAGCGAATTCCAGATAGCTATTGTGCTTGATGTTGAGGGGGTTTCTTAAACTGAGCTAAAGTTGAACTGTAGCTGAACGTTAGTTGCGTATTTTAATGATTTCTTTTAGAAAGTAAAAAAAATCCGGAGCTTATGTGTGTGCTTAAGTGTCTGTCACAACGTTTATTTATTGAAATTTTAGGAGGTATAAAATCCGTAGTTTAATAG
Source organism: Unio delphinus (assembly GCA_029339505.1). Taxonomy (NCBI): domain Eukaryota; kingdom Metazoa; phylum Mollusca; class Bivalvia; order Unionida; family Unionidae; genus Unio; species Unio delphinus. The sequence goes on along the minus strand of JAQISU010000009.1, from coordinate 1,643,427 downwards.
TGCACGCGAGTTTATGTCGCAGACAAAGCTTACTTTATTGATTTTTTACGACGATTAAAATCCGTTGTGTTGTTATGTACCCAAGCATCTGATTAATTGTCTCTTACTCTTACCAAATTATGCGAAAAGCTAAGTCTTAGTCGAAGATACTTAAGTTATTAGGACCCGTAAATGATACACTGCCACTTCCCCGGCTGAACTACAACCGGTTGTAACTGCAACATAAACAATATGTAATATATAAATACCAAAAGGCGCAAGAAAAGCTGATATACTTGCATTATTAGCTCTTATCATTTTGTCAGACTAACACTTGAAACTGCCGACTTATCGTAGCCACTCTGCCGTTGAGTATGTTTCAGTGTTACAAAACTGGCATGGTGATTTTTAATATTATCATGTGATTAGTCCAATCACGTAAGCACCAAGTAAAAACACTAGGTAACTTATCAAAATGATTCCTTGAATCATATGTGTGTTACAATCCTCGTTACGTCTGGAATTAAAGCAGATATTAATCTTGGTACACATTTGACCATGCCGCGTAATCGAAAGTCACCAAACGTGGATGTGTTTAAAATCGTAACCTCATCGATTCATGGTAGACGACTTATTATTTTAAATCATAATGACACCAAGGATATCAATGCTGAACTCTACTAAGGCTTTGAAGAAAAGGATGGACTCTTGTGGCCGTTTATCTGCATAAATCCTCAAATATACTATTCCGAGGATCTTGTGACATACAACATACCAACACCAAAGTATGCTCCACCATGGTCGGTAAAACAGTGTCAAACAGACCAGCAGTAGAAATGCCAGCAACATCTGAATTAAAATCTAAATATTTAATATCATAGAATGTCTGATGCAGGTTACATAAACAAAATTGAACCCCAGGATCGATGTGAATGTTTTCGCTTGGAATAATGTTTTGTATGAGCTTGAATTTTACATACATGTACAAAATAAAAATTAACATAAGATGACTTGGGTTAATCAATTGTTGCTGAGTGATATGAATTTTTCAGAGTCACGATCTCGATGCATATACATAAATAACTTTACCTGGGTGCTTAACCAACGCAGAAAGTATAAAAGGAAAATGTTTTCCTGCAGACTCTACCTTGATTTATTTACCAGACACCATCTGCTTGAAGCGCATGACTTTTTTCATAAAACGTGTCAGAACCCCGAGAGAATATGTTTTATATTCATTGTGCTGAAAAGTAAGATGAAAGTGTCGTATGTTGTTAATCGGACCTTGAATTTTTAAATGTTGGACGTTCTGATACTACCTTCGACGTTCAGTCAAAGATAAGTAGCTGCACAAATCTCTTGCAGGTTTCGGTATAATGTAGTCAGATGTGATGGAGTAACCTAGTCACCAATGTTGTCTCGTGTCCCGGGTATGGCTCGAGTATTTCTTAAATCGCTCAAGTTTACTGTGAAGTTCATAAACAGCACTTATTTGAGATAGTAAATATGAATACGATAAATAATAACATTCGCAAATTTTCAAGTGAAGACATTGCTGGATCTGTTTTAATTAGTTCAGTTTCACTGGTTCCAAAGTTCTTGATCACCATCCAATGCTCGTGCTTGTAAAGGAGCTGAATAGACTTCATGCAATATGGAATGAACCCAAGCAACACAAATTTCCGTAACGATTCATACTCTTCGCGGGTGTGATGGCCACTGAATAATTCAAACAGAAACAACAGCGTCCAATGTACAATAAAGTGTAATTCCAAAGACAATGGAACAATTGCATTTTATTGCCTCACAACAATTTCTCAATTCCAGCTTGAATAAACTGATTAGCAGCCATGAAGCCAATAGTAGTGATAGTGGTGTCGGCAAACGACGGAGCATTCGGTTTATTCACTCGTGAAGGAATCTATCCCTACCAGTTCGTAATTGAAATAACTGTGTTGAAAGTCAATAGTCGTCGAGAAAGGCATTTCATATATGGTACAAGCAAATATTGCCTGGTCCACATTTAGTTGTAAGAATATTGGTGGCTATTTACGCACCGATGTGTTGTTGCTCGCGGATGCATTTGAGACACTTTATCATATAACCATGCGCACTACGTGTCTTGACCAGGAATAGCTTTGTAATGCGATGCTATATAAAACCATAAAAGAGTTGGAATTACTCACCGACAACGATTATCATTTGTTTATTGAACGATACATTGATGTCTGTTTAGCAATGGGTTCCACAATCAATCTAAACTTTGACAGGTATCCCAAACAATCACATCATGTATCTTGATTAAACTATCTTTATGAATAGGTGATGCTGCAACAATGCCCATTGGTGGCTTTTAATTGACTGAGCAAAACAACTACCCACTAGGATCAGGAGCAATTACTGTCACCAGTTCATGGATGGCTCTGTATCAGTGCCAAGTCATTGAGGAGTTGGATAGCTACTATACGGAATTCTTGAACTGGTTTCAAACTGCGAACTAATTGTAACTAGATAATACATGTGAGAACCTGCAGTATTCTCTGATATCACGAACAGAGGTCACAAACATGTTTGAGAAACATTTCTATAAACTCTTGAACATATTGTGCTGCAATGGAAACATCCGCAGACATATCCGTATCTCCCTTGTCCGTGATAGTGAACAAGTCCAAGTTCGCAAGCTTTTTGCATACCCGAGATTTCAGTCACGCAAGCTATACAATGGAAACATCCGCAGACGTATCCGTATCTCCCTTATCCGTGATAGTGAAGGATGCAAAGTTTGCAAGCTTGTTGCATACCGGACATTTCAGTCACGCAACCTATTTAATGGCTATTAGCTGTTTACAGTAATAATAATAATAAAAAAAAACAAAGCTGGAAGAAGAAAAGCCAATATATGTTGGTGCGTCCAAGTTGGATATGTCCGAGCTGCTATGCTACGAGTTGTACTGTGACAACAGTAGACCATTGAACAAGATTGTATTAAGATGCTCAGCATATACAAAGATTAATTTCGTCTGCATATCACCACCGATGATAAGTAAGCGGATATGATATCGAACATACTAATAAACGAATTTGAAACAAGCGATTATCCAAAGTTAATTCGCTATTTATTAACATAAATAAAAACATTGTTGGCAAGTTCAGAGACAAATGTACTGGTAAACCAATTTAAGAACATGTGGGCCGCTTCCTAAAATATCCCTCATCTTGGTAGGAACCTATAGTTCCAACGGTGGATCAGGTTAGGAACATAATAACAGTAAAAGGAATTTCCCGGGTTGTTGTTGCAAAATATCTGAGACACATGACATAAATGTGGAATGTTAGCGTAGTCGTCGCTAATTCGCGCACACAGCAAACCACATCCGATAAAAGAAATATTTTATACGTGTGTGTCGTTGAGCAAAAGTGACTTTGTCTCCGCTTGACAGCAAGCGATGGATATCACAACTTATGTGTACGGACACCAAGCGATTGACAATCAATTTACCCTGTTTCGCTAGAAGAAATGATATGCTTGATCTACGATGTTCGGTTTGCATTAATCCACACGTCCACCAAACATGGAAATGATCTGGATGGTCGTAAAAACAAACGTTGACGTAAACGAGGAACAAACAAAGGTTCCACCACTTGCTTTACGGTCTAAAAACGTGTTTGTGGACTAATAACCAGTCAATGAACTCGTGATCCGTGTAAACACTTGTGGTGTCAATTAGAGCGGGCAACATTGCACCACAAGTTATTAATTAAATCAGATCGATTGGTCAGCGGTTGCTCGCCAACGAAATCTTGGACCCGAGAAAGTATCGTGTATTGATGCACGAACTCTTTGATGAAATCAGTGATATAGATTACGATATTGTAAAGGAGTTCAGTATCAATTTTTATTTAAATTTTTCGTATTTTACATGCAGTCTTTGTCACAATGCAGCATGTGGTTATCAATACAAACCTCGCCAGTAACCGCAGAGAAATCACACATACTAATGGATGTTTAGTGTTGTTGAGCTTATTGTTACATGACCGAATATTCGAACATAGCTTTTTTGGCGGTTGGTGCATGGCAAGTGGTTGAAGTTCCCACGGGCTCGTATAACATGGAAATGATCAATAAAGAAATCCAATGGCGACTGTTGTTACTGACTGTCAATAAATCTACAATTTTCATATGTTTGCATCAACCTTCATTCAGTTCCACGCTTTCGAACAAATCTGCACCATACGAGGTTGACACTGCACTATCGTGAATTCTCGCTTAGCCGAAAACATTAATGAAGTTCCCAATGAAAAAAGAACCTTAACGCAGGACCTAATGATCCCTATGCCAGTTCGCACAAATTTTTGTCAGGATTACCTCAACGATTCACATAAATGTAACCTGTGATATCATTAGTTGCAGTTTTGAAAACGGAGATTCTCTAAGCGTATCTGCCAAAGTTATGTACTATTTTGGTTTTCTCCACCTTTAGAATCGATTGATTTGATGTCAATTATTGACGCAGCGTCTATGTATATTCCATGTCACAAGCTCATGTTTACTATTATGAATAAGGAAGATCACATATACGCAGGGAGACTTTGAATATACAACTTTGCTTTAGAGATCTACATGATATTTAATATAATAAAATTCGTACGTCGATGTGTCATACTGTACTGTGCGATCACATTATTGATAGAAAACAACTGTTGGTTTTCCAATTGCAGGAATTGTTACCACACTAACCATTATAGCCACAAATGACGTATTACACAGATAATAAACAGAGGAGTCAGTGATCAAAAGCAGGTGTCTTAAAGACAGTAACAATCGAGTAAATGTTAGCAAGCGGGTTTACCTTTGCTCAATCATATGCCTAGGCAATGCTCACATGTAAGAAATCGTTATCGTAATCACATATTTAAGCGCACAAGTAAACTTTTGTTACTTAGTACAAATCATAAAAGTAAACAACTAGAGCTCACCTTTGGCCTACCTTAATAAACAATTATATTAACAACACCAACTATCTGAAATTCGATGAAACTAATGTGGTTGGTTTGTCTGAAGGTTGGTGTGATTATGTTGTATTTTTAATTGCCTCTTAACGCATGGAATAACGTGTGTTGATCAGTGTAAAAGTAGTAAAGTCATGTGGTACAAAAAGAGTTAATCTATCTGAGCTATCAACATCTTAAGGCTTAGTTGTGAAACTGCCATATTGTGTATTGCTACAGATGATGCAAGTAACTCAGTTCCCTACTCCCCTCCCCTCAGAAAGAAAGCACTTTCGGAATATGTCAAACAATTAAATGTCCTCATAACAATCGCTGTAGCTTCTCCGTTAACAATAGTTGACAACTGAAGTGAACGTTTTCTCACGTATCAAGTTTACAATAGTTTATTCTAAACCACGAGAAGAATACATTATATACCAAGTTGAAATGGTAAGTTTTCCGTTAAATGTCTGAACTTTTGGCCGTGCATCTGAAAACCTAGGAGAGATAGAGCAATGAATGACAGACGACTGAACGTCACTTGGCATAATCTAACTAACGCATGTTTGTGTCTGTCTATCTTTGTTTATGTGTGCTTTCAATTCTGGGGAAAATAATATTCTTGATATTAAGAGTTTATGGTGCTGATGTATAGTTTCTCTTATGTACTGTATTAAACATCACTTTTTCCCCAACTTGAAATGTCTATTTACAATATCAGCTCTTTTACAGAATACGGTGAACTACGAATAATATGGAAATAAAATCTGTGTTGTTCTTTCAATTTATGACTACAAACGAAAAAGAAGAATGTGGATTGCCGCTCCATTAATCGACGGCATTTTAAGGTGTATGCGGTTTGCAGTTGCAAACGCGTTTTAGAGAGGAAGATACTAGCGTCTCGATGCAACTGCACGTCTAAAAATCTCTAGGATGTGCTACAAATTTAAAGGCTTATCGTTAATTCCAGATTTCTCAAATTAGATGAATTTTATTATAAATGCATGTGTTTTGTTTTTCAGACCAATAAAATTGTCAGAACTAAGGCAGCATGTTGAAAAGATGCACAAGAACACAAATATGGACTTTAGCATTGAGTATAAGGCAAGCATTAGTCATTTAATTTATGTCAGTAATACTCTTGCCAATTACAATTTGCAGACCTACACTTGCAAATAAAGCAACGTTTACTAGAACAAAAGTAGTTATTGTAAATTTATGTCCCTTTGCGTAATGTTAAATAAAGTTTGAAATGTTCATAACAGTTTATGTTTAAACAAGTATGTATTTTTCACACCATCAAATTATATACTGAATTTACTGAAAAAGGCCGGACACATTAAGTTTAATTTAATATCATGGACCGCATTAACAAAATATACATAGAGTAAGAAGTCGTTTCAGTTTTCTGTTTCCTTACAGAACATATTAATGAGACTAATAGATTGTCCCTGTTCCACTCCACTGTATAGACAAAGGTAACATATGATTTAAAAAATGGACCAACGATATAACAACTTACAACCGATTTTCCAACTGCTATGAGAATGAAGTCGGCAGCGAATGATTAAAGTTATATGATTATATAATTCCACATGAATATCAAACTAAATGATTAGGTGTATAGATTTTTTTAAAAAATTAAATTCATGTAAATGTTACACTATAACAATAATAAAGGATTTCAGTTTGTATTCACGTGCCTTCAACACGTGACCTATATGCAAGCCTGTTCAAAACCTAAATACATAAAATCTCATGTAACATCTTATGTACTTCCGGTGGCTAAAGAAAGAAAGACTGATGGAGAAATATCACACATAATTTAGCTTAGTTTAAGCATTCAACTTCGTCCTTGACATACACGTTTTATTAAAAATGCTGAGGAACATGGCGACGCAAATAATAAATGAAAAGAAACGCTGAGAGAGAGAGAGAGAGAGAGAGAGAGAGAGAGAGAGAGAGAGAGAGAGAGAGAGAGAGAGAGAGAGAGAGAGAGAGAGAGACTTAGTTCACTGTTTAAATCTTTTCGTATTTTTAATGAACTCGTAACATGAAAATAAAATTCAAAATCCATACCTTATAAAAACTGCGTAAGCATAATACATGGAATACACGATAGGCGAGTTCTGAGATTGTGTCTTTGTCCAAAATTATTTTTGGACAATTAAAAAGACAAATGTTACAGAGATTCATGCTCCATAACTGATTTGGCACATTTTCCATCTTGCTTTATTTCTCACAAATATTAGTTTATAATTACTTTCTTTTATGTAATATAATTAATGTTGAAACCAACGTAACACATTACTAGCGATAGTTTATAGATGTAATTTAAAAGCTTGAACTGACTGTGTTTTGTACGTTTTGTTTGGATGTAAACGGTCACGTGATATTGGTCGGGAAATTTTTACACATCGATAAACTCTGCGGACTATATTTGGTGCCCAGTTTCCAGATCATTTGACATGAATCTTTATTACAGCCTCAAAAACCCATCAATATCCCACCCACCCACCCACTTGTGTTATTTCCTATACAAAATGACAAGCCACAGATTAAAATTGACCATTATAAGTTAAAACAATATAATTACAAAGGCTCTCCTGCAGTCTAGCAATCATCCGTTTTGATGCAGGCTTTAGAAGCCAATCTTCGGTAAGTATTGCATTTCACCTCGACAACATGGCACAGCAGCGGTTATTAAAGGTCAGGGTTATATGTCAACCAGAGATATCACTAAAAATGGACACGATTTTGCTTTTGAAAGATCTAAATGCGTAGAAAATAACAACAACGTTGCTATAACAACACGTAAAATACGCCAGTGTAATTTTCGATTAAAAAAAAATTATGGTTTAACCGCAAAAAAAACAACATTTTTTATATATCATAATAACATATCATTGACAAGACCCGCTATGACATTCTACCCCGTGTCGCTGTATAAAGAATCAATGAATCTTGGCTTGCGAAGATAGGGCTTTGTATTCTATTTCAGTTAAGAAGCTAGCGAAAGAAAACTTAAATGTACAAAAAAGTGAAAGAAAGGAATTAAATTGGAATTATTAGGTTGAAATGATCATGGTTGGATATTTATGGATTTGAAAATTTTACCTAATCACTCACAAAGTTCGGACTTCACTTACTTTGTGAGTGATTAGGTAAAATTTGCACATCGATACACACACACACACACACACACACACACACACACATACACACACACACACACGCACGCACGCACGCACGCACGCACGCATACATACATACATACATACATACATACATACATACATACATACATACATACATACATACATACATACATACATACATACATACATACGTCTATTCACCACTGTTGTGGCCAAAAGGGTTAGAGTCCATCACGGATACAGGAGGTCGTGGGCTCGAACCCCGGCCGAGTCATACAGCTCAGTATTGAGAGATTAGTGTTACTGGTCGGCCTGGTGTCAGGATAATGTGGCTGGATGGGACATCATGCTACATATTTGAGGCATGACGCCACAGTGCTAAACATAACTATCAACTGCCACACTTTAGACATCGTAGCGACATGGTAAAAAATATTGTTAAAGCTACGTTAAAAATCCAGACAACACACACACACAAATGCGTCCATTCATATATGATAAATTATGTTGTTTAAGGATCTAAAAGATGTCGAACCTAAGCATCCAACTGAAGCAGCACAGATTCAGGCCTGCAGGTCCAAGAATCGATACACCAATATTTTGTCCTGTAAGCATATTTTTAAAGCTACTATATTTAAGGCGAAATATTATTTTTGTGTTAATTCGCTTTGCTTTATATCAGCGGTTCTCAACCTGTGGGTCGCGACCCCATCAAGGGTCGAACAACGATTTGCCAGGGGTCGCTTACGACCATCGGAAATATACATTTATACAGTTATGAACGAAAATAATTTTACGGTTGGGTCGCCACAACATTTGGAATTGCATTAAAAGGGTCGCGGCACTAGAAAGATTGAGAACCGCTGCTTTATATGAATATGTTTGTAAGCATTATTGTCACCAAAATAATTATTTCACTTATGACATACCCCTTGCAGATTACCATTGAAATGTTTTGTTGTTTGTTTTTTTAAATTTAAATATATTCACAATTTGTTAATGTTCTAGAATCAACAATGTATTGATATTTATGGGCTCTGTACCATTTTGTTTGACTTAATGTTATAGTTTAAATAACTTTTAGGCTTCTTAGTCGTTGTGCGTCACTTTTTATGCTTTCGGTGGCACACGATCGACTTGACAAATGTAGGATGGTAACAATATATATTGCATATTTACATATATAATGGCCTGGTTTTATTAGTGAAGATCTTTTGTTTCCAGTTGACCACTCAAGGGTTAAATTGCTACCAGTCGAGGACGAGCCAGGTTCGGACTATATAAATGCAAACTACATTCAGGTGAAGAATTATTTAATCTTGAAATAAACTTCTGGTTTACAGTCTGTCAAATGTATCTATTAACTACTTAGATAATTTATATTGTCGCTCAATGCATATGTTTTTATTGAATCTTTTTATAAATTCTACAAAAATAAATATCACAATCCACTGAGTGCATGACTCTCTCTCTCTCTCTCTCTCTCTCTCTCTCTCTCTCTCTCTCTCTGAGAGATAAATTGTTATTGAGAAGCAACTAAACGATATATTTATGAGGAATTGGACGGAACGTTTCGAGAGATGTTGGTCAAACTACAAAGAGATAAGATACAACGGTGTAACGTTTAATCATAGTTAGAATCCTTGCTACTCTGGCATTAAATTGTGTCATAATTATAATCTTGATGGTATTTTAATATTTTTGTGATACACGTTGTGCAATGAATACATTTTTATGCAATCTTATAAACTCTTTCTAAAAGTTTATTCATACTGTATTTTTCTGTGTTTGTGTATGTATCGAAGTATCAAAAGGATGGGATTTAAGAGCACGCCAGCACAATACTGGCCTCGTTGTACCGATTGAAAGTTGTTATATCATGAAAAGATTAAGAAGAGAATATTGATCTTAGGAAGTTACAATCTTCTAAATATACATAAATATGCTACATTTAAAAATATCAAAGCCTTGCTATTGGTTGCACAAAACAATTTCAATGTAATTTGTGAGAAGTTTAATATATAATATTAATGCTAGTAACTAAATGTATTGCTTAATAGTTTCACTCTGTAAAAGCTATTGTGAATTATTAGTTCAGTGCAAGACATATATCAAAATCATGTACATTACAGGGCTTTAACGGTAAGAGGGAGTACATAGCAACTCAAGGACCCCTACCAGCGACAAATAATGATTTCTGGAGGATGGTGTGGGAACAGAAAGCTAGCATTATTGTTATGCTAACTAAATGCATGGAAAATGGAAAGGTTTTATGTATATTGTACTTGATGAACAAATCATATTTCATACGATAACACATTTTCATATTATTTGTTTTCTCATTGTGGTGTGGTTTTATAGTATTGGTGTAGAATTCGTGAATATGTACATATACAAGAACTCCTCACCACCATCAGCCTACCCCATCCCATTGCCAATTACCTTTTATATTTTGTGCATGGTTTTATTCATGGGCTGATAATAAGATGTAGTCCTTGGTACGTATATATTCTGGCTCGTTTTTTCCCATTCAATTTAACTATCTCAAGCTATAACAACAAATATAAATACAAACCATGGAAGGATTACCTCCAAAACGTTTCTTAATGTTCACTTATATTTTGTAGTCATAGGACACACTTACGGCCTTCTTAACCCAGTATATATTGTACAACCCTTTTGGGGAGGGGCGATGAGTGGCCATTATTGGCGGCGAGGATTCTAAACCTACTTGGGACGAATTATAATTCTCTAACCTGTCTGATTATTGTTGGCATCATTCTATTTGATTGAATTGGCATCATTATATTTGATTATAGTATCATTCCATTTATTTTGGCATCATTATATTTGGTTATATTGCCGTTATTCTATTTGATTATATTGGCATCATTGTATTTGGTAATATTGACATTATGTTATTTGATTATTCTTGGAATTTTTTTATTTTATTAATTTTCAGATCAATATATTTGATTAGATTGGCATCAATCTATTTGGTTATTTTTGGCAACATTTTTTATTATATTGCCGTCATTCTATTTGATTATGTTGACATCATTACATTTGATTATATTGCCATTATTTTATATGATTATATTTGGCATCATTTTATTTAATTACATTAGCATCATTCTATTTGATTTAACTGGCATAACTCTATATAAATCCCTTTCATATAATCATACATTAAAAAAACATCATTTGGGATCTAGATATCTGTAATTATGATCTACATTCTATGCATGTCTGAATGAAAATGCAGTGAATCTTGCATTATTCTGAGTATTAATTTCCGCTTGTCCTAAGACACGAAGCAACAATGGTAAGTATGAAAAAGGTCAACAATAGCTTATTTAAATCTAATTAATTCTTTGATATCTTCATTTGTGACTCGGTATGAAAAACTTAGTCTTCGGCGTCATTTAAAGAGTTTTCAGGAAATGTTCGACTTTATTTGTGGTTTTACTTTAGGTATTTCAATACCTCTTTACTTCATCCAAGAAATGTTTTGACAGGTAAAATGTGAGAAATACTGGCCAGACGTCAAAGAACCTATATACTATGGAGAACTGGTTGTTGACGTCACTTCAGAATCATTTATCCACGATTACGTCATACGAGTCATTGAAATAACGCTGGTAACTATATTTTTAATGTTATATACGCACACACCATGTAACAGGTGTATATTCTATCATTCTAAAGTCCATATTTTATATTCAGTACATGCAACTTCCACACGTCCGTCCATCGAAACCTTCTTTTCTTCTTACAACTTATGAATGGAAAAAAATGATAAAACTTTCCCTTGATCGGTACTAAACGTTTTGTTGAATACACATTTGTTGCCTTGCTAAATCATCCAGGTTATACCCCCCTTTCTAAAATGTAATTAATATGCAACATGCTGATATTTTTATAAATATATTGTTTTTGTTTTATAATATTTTTTCACCATATCCGCCATCGACCATATTAAAACTTGACTAATACCTTCTTCTCTCTCTCTCTCTCTCTCTCTCTCTCTCTCTCTCTCTCTCTCTCTGGCGTATTGGCGTATATATAATTTTTCTCTCGGCCTTACTATTGTGTGCACATGTATCTTGCAATTATTAATTATTCTTTTACTTGTAATTCAAATTCAATCTAGTAATTGTGTTGCACCAAACTGCCACAAAGAAACAGCAGGAAGTCTTTCTTAATTTTCATTTGTAAAGATTACAAACATTAAAACATGTGCAATAGGCAATTTCGCTCGTAATCACGGATATCTATGTATATCTAATTTAGGATAAGGACAAAAGGAAAGTGTTTCACTTTTCTTATCTGAACTGGCCTGACATGGGCTGTCCGAAAGATCCAACTTCTCTCCTTAACTTTGTGACCACTGTGAGAAAGTACGTGAAACCAAACGTAAGGTCTCCAGTTATAGTCCATTGCAGGTATGTTATCTTCTACATACACTTTCTAGAATTTCACATGAAAATAATCGTGGAGCAATTACATGCTTATTTGAATGTTCAACAGATTTTTTTTAAGACGGAAACTTAAATCAAAATTATTTAATTATACGGACAGACAGACAGACATAAACAATGAAGGAGGTACAAACAGATCGAAAAATGGCGCCTCTAGATCCTACGTTATCATACAGAGTCAAAATAGTATACTTTATGAAAGAATATTATCGTGCATCTTAGAGAATGATTACTTCGTTCCTTACAGAGATTAGAACACATGTCGCACCGATAATTCGCTGCTAAAAGCATTGGTGCATAACTAGAAGACAATTGTGAAGAAAGCCGCTGTCATCATCAGTGAATCATTTAGACAATATTTTCATGTGACAACAGTTATATCGTGTGTGTGTGTGTGTGTGTGAGAGAGAGAGAGAGAGAGAGAGAGAGAGAGAGAGAGAGAGAGAGAGAGAGAGAGTGTGTGTGTGTGTGTGTGTCTGGGAAGGGGAATTTTAACGGCTATTAGCAAAGACAAACTTGGGCGCTAAAGAACTCTCATTTTCCCTGCCACTACCTTTTTATTCACCTCACCCAACACTATATGTGATATCCCACTCACTCATATCGTCTGTCTAATACTTACTGCATAATTTAGTGTCGATTTCTGAAACGATGCATAAAAAATACCTCCGGTTACTGTCAAATCTATTTCTTCACCAAGTTTAGGCACCTCTATCAATACTCTGCAATTAATATTAACGTGGAAACTTTTATATTTGCAGTGATTCTCAAGCAACAGTTTTTGTTTTGTGTTGTTTTGTTTATTTACACTGTCGTTGTTTTCCAGCGCTGGCGTGGGTCGCACGGGCACATATATTGCCATAGATTACCTGATGCAGTTTGTCCAGAATCATAACGAAATAGACATATTTTATCTCGTATATCAGCTGAGGGACCAGCGATGCAATATGGTACAAACTGAGGTAAGTATTACAGAAAAATACCTTAGAAAAACCAATTGATAAATAGTTAAAGTGAGACAAATGTATTATATATTTAATTTATTTTTGCGTCACCCCTGCTATGTTTTGTGCAGGTCAGACTGACAGAAAACTCTAAACATGAGAAGCGAAATATGTTGCAGCTGCTTTACAATGTATTAGCCAAATATGTTCATTGTTTTGTTATTGTTGTATGGTTTAATGCCCTTTTTCAGCACACGATAGGGTGGATATACATGGCGGACAGTATTAATGGTGGAGTAAGAACCGGGGGGGGGGGGGCACCGGCAAGAACTACCGACCCACGAGAAGCTACTGGAAAGCTTTCTTACATAACCACATTGGCCGAATCTGAGACTCGAACCCACGCTGACAGACGTGAGATGGCAGTGATCCGAAACGGAAAGCGCTTTAGACCACTCGGCCACTCGCGGCCCCTTCGTTGTTTTGTTACACATCCTTCATATAAGAATACGACAAGTTTTCAAAACAGAAACCGAACCAGCTCATTACTAGCAACCATGTATGCATGTATGTACTTAACGTCCTACTGTAGTATATCTTAAAATGGATTATATATATATATATGCTCCTAAATCACTAACTAAATTCCGGACTTGTAAGACGTATCTCAATCAGAGTGGGAGAAAGATGCCACTTCTTTTCTATCCATTAATCTAAATTTTCTTCCTATTTATTTGGACGATTTAAACCAACTACTGATTGAATTATATAATTATATATTAATAAATATAACAAAGACATCACTACTTGCAATATTCAAAGAATTTAGTCACCTCATTTCAATTTGTAATTTTAGTGAATGTATTTTACTGACTTTCTTTGTCTTATTCCTCAGAATCGTATTCAAAAGTATATGAAATATTTCTTTCATTTCATTACTTAATTAGACAGGCTACACTGTCTTTCATGTTCTCATACCTCTTTTCTTTTGCAGGATCAGTATGTCTTCATTCATGACAGCGTGGTTCATTTTCTTGCTGACGATGATGAAGATGAAGATAATCAAGGTAAGCGTTGAACATTCCTACCGTATGTATTCTTTATAGAGACGATCAAGATCTGCCATCACATATTGATCATTTCACGTATAATTTGCATTCTATCCGCGTAAACCATGTTATGGGTTAGTAGATTTTAGTGTATGCCACATTGGAAAGAGGGGAGTAAGATTTCCTCACCACCACCGATTTTGCCTCTAAAATATGTTTTGGCCCTCAACCGTAAACTTTAATAGCTGACAACTATATGTTTCCCCCGTCCCCGCGTTCCCGCCATGATTTATGCTTTAAGTTGTTGGGTGTACGTTATACACGTATGCTCAGTTTTGTCTCGCATTGTATCCCAATTCATCACAAGGTCTCACTTTACCTATAGTGTGTGCAGTGTGATATTTTTATATTACATGTTAACATATCACTCTTTGTGATTCAAACTGGCTAAAATAAGCTATATAAAAAAAAAGATTCTGACCCGCCTTCTGGAACTTTTTGTTTTTGTTATTACTGTCATCATTTTGGCTGCCATGTTCGAATCGATTGCACAAAGGGAAATGCTATCACGATACCAATTGTTTTCCATAGACCTTAATGCTAAAGTTTTGTAAAATAAATATTCGTTTTATCCTGCTTCAACATGCATGTCAAAACTGTCACAAAGAACAATCTTAGATTGTCAATTTGACAAGGACAAAACCGGGTACTCCATTGCATTTAAGAAAGATAACTCTGCTGGAACTAGACAGGGGTAAGAGTTATCTAATCACAACAGACACAGTTACACCCAAGTGTCCCACATTTTAAAGGAATCATAAAAAAAATATGATCTAGTTATGAATTAACTTAATCTCACATGTTGCCAAGAGGCTGCACTTGTTCATCTAACAGAAAGAACAACTCTAACATAATGTACCAATCACAGTTAGCGTTGATGTTTTTTATGAATGTTCCCCACACCTTAAGCTCCGCCTACCTGAGGTTGTACACTTGGTACCGTTATACCAAATCGGGGGTAAAAATGGTCAAGTCTTTCTAACTATGGTCAATGTATCCTACTGTGGCTCTTAGTATATATCATATCATGCTCTAAAAAATGGCGTTAAATCCCAAAACAAGAACAGCAACATCAAATAGAACTAACGGTATTGGTCAATTGATAGCGAGCATTGAGAGAAGGGTGGACGGTATACATGTAATGTGGAGTCAACCCTATATACAAGAGTGGTTTAACTGTTAACTTAGGAGTAGTAAATAAATTCGCCTCTGTTCACAGAATAAGGTGGTCTTAAACCGGTCTTCCAAAAGACAGAACTTTATCAAAAAGCAGTTTTGTACGCAGTAACTTAAATAGCTTATACAAGTTAATGATGCAATTCCGAATCGAAATAAAATTGGTCATTGTCTATTGTGGTCTACTGTTCCAAATCAAATAATGCAAACATCGTATCATGTATACCTTCGAGTAAATCTGGAATCTCTGCATGCAATAATCATCCTTTCAGAATCTGGATATTATTAAAATCTTTTCATATTCAAAATTAAATCTTTATCCACTACAACTTACAAACCGTAAAAGCTTCTCCCAAATACTTGTACAGCTTGCCATTATTGGCTGATATTGTTTCGACACGTTTCCTGCTTACTTATCATAAACGACGAATTTTGTTTTTCAGAAATGAAATATTCAAGATAATGTTTTCATTGTTAGTACGGCGAAACCTCTTTATAACACTTTTCATGGCAGCCATAATAATCATATTTCGTTTTAAATGAGGTCGCCAAAACCTATCATAAATTCGAGCAAAGATAAGTCACGTTAGTTCCACAAAAATTAAGGTATTGCATTGAATTAATTTTTAATTAGCCAAGGGCAGAAATTAAGCTTAATAATTTAATTTCAAAATTTTAAACAAACTAAACCACATGAATGACATTCATGGCAATAATTACTTAATAAGAGGGGCAATGATATATTAAGGAACTTTTAAAAGAGGAACAACTTTATAAATGTTCCATAACTGATTAACCAACTAGATGATTTGCACAAGTAGCTACCTCTACTGAAATACACCTCTTTTATATACTCAAAAAAATATTTATGAGCTTAAAAACATGTTATCAAGCAATCCGAATTCGTTGACGTTGAACAATTATGACGCATAGTTCCCCACATTCCTACAATCTTTGAAGTCTTTATGAAACCTCCTACTGGCCACACTCAAGACTTTGTATATGCATCTTTCTCCATCAGAATTTAGCAAATGAAGGTTCATATTTGACTTTTAAAGTTTCTTTCTCGTCAAGAATTTAGTTTTGTTTAATGACTATTGAACGACTTTCAATTGCAAGTCAGTTTGATACGAGGCTTGTCTTCTGGCAAAAACGTATGGACCCTTTTCAACTGCACAATTTGGCTCCTGCAAGCGTTCTATATTTAATTGTGTCAAAATGACAAGAGGAACGGGGGTGGGGGCCTTTTCTATGGACACATTTCTAGTTTGTGTTGTCTTTCAACTCAATTTGCTGCTAGAGTTATTAAAATGACAGTTATTATTGTTACGTGCTTAGGCTCGAATAAACAGTAACATAGAAAGAGTGAAAATAACAAGCTTGTAAAACTTAATAAACAATTTATTGAGTACAAATATTTTTTCAGAAAAGAAAAAAACAAACTTACGGTTTTAAGAATCAATTCCAAAATTAATCTTAAAATAATTCAAAATATTATCCACTAGAGAAATTGCAAAAGTCCTGGTAATAAAATATCCAAATAGTTCGAATTCCAGCGATGTATCCAATATGGAAGACGATGTCACTTGATGAAATCAGTTCTTGTTAACAAAAATCTCTATGACCACAATTCTTTTCCAGATAAATAACAAAATAATTCCTCTTGATCCAAACGAATTGACACAATTTCCAGTACAAGGTAATTTATAATAACTCAAAAGACACAACTTAATATTCTAACAGCCCAATTTTCTACTGAATAGCTCGCTCCAAAACATAATTTATATAGCTGTTTTTACGTAAACAAGGAAGGGTCACGTGATCTTCTAGAAACTATCAGAACAAATTTACGTTCAAAGAATCACGTACACACCTTATGACCCAACTAAAATAGAAAGATGTTTATACAAAAGCTCCATTTTGTCCTTGGAACCAACCAATCATTTTAAAAGGTTGTTTACAACTCTGAAACCTGGTCAGAAATGAGGTCAACACCTGGTGTTCACTCTGTAAAGTACAGGTCACCCCCTCCCTTTTTCAATGAACGAATCTTAAAATTTAAAATGCCACATTTAAGTCTAACAAACAAACAAAAAATAAAAATAAATATAAATGACATATCAAATATACGTAACATTATATACATTTAAATGTTCTCAGATCGCAGCCCAGAGGGTGAGAACATCTATGAAAACACTGGATTCATCAAGGATTAGAGCAGAGAAAAGGAGAGAACATCATTGTTACCAGCCATGGATATATGGATGGAAATTACCAAGTTTCGAATTTCTACCTAAAGTGTCAATGGCACAACGTATAGTGTGTTGATACAAATATTTCTTGCACATAACTTTTTTATACATATAAAACTTTTATTTGCTTTGTTCATGCTACACATATTATGAACCTTAAAGACTTTAAGAATGCTTGTATTATATAAGGACTATATAATACACGATACATATAAAAATGTATTGTTGTTATTACTTGCATAATATAGTATCACCTTAGCAAAGAACAAACAAAACAAAATGTTACAAATTCACAAACGTTGTTACAATGTATTCATATTTTCTGTAGCTAGATTACTCTTTGGAGAGGGGGGTGGGTCTTTTCTGTTCTGCTATACAAAACCAACAGTCATTCTATAGAGATCGCGCATGTTAAATACTTTTAATCTACTTGCATACAAACACTAATTCAATTGAAGCAAATGTTAAATTGTATTTAGCTCTGTATATAAATATTTAATCATTTGTTAATTAACAAAATATAAATTTATAATCATGTGTGATTGTATAAGTGTTCAATTTATACTCATATGTAACATTACACGATATAAATCTATGATAATATGTAATTGGGCAAAATATACATTTAAAATCATGTGTCAATGTAAAATATATAAATTCATAGTTATATGCAGTTGTACAATATAAACATTTATAATTATATGTAATTTTACAAGATATCAATTGTAATCAAGAGTAGCTAGGTTACTTTTATTTGTCACTGAACTATTTTCCCAGGGTATCATATTATATGTCTGTTCGATTATTTTTTTATTTCTATTTTATAATTGTTTCGATCAAATGTTTTAATAAACTGCTTCCCAATAAAGATGTTTGTGAGAAAATTTATTTAACGACGAAGATTTCACCAACAATTTGATCTGATATGTTATATCGTTTCACCACATTATTCTTAATCAATTATCCAACCAGTGGTTTCCTTTATTTTCTATTCTTGACTTTCTATGCCGAATTCATCGTTTTCATATTTCATTTAAATCTTATCATACAAACAGTTAAAAACATACACACACACACACACACACACATATATATATATATATATATATATATATATATATATATATATATATATATATATATATATATATATATATATATATATATATATATGTGTGTGTGTGTGTGTGTGTGTGTGTGTGTGTGTGTGTGTGTGTGTGTGTGTCTAGTAGCCTTAATAAATGAGTTTCTCTATCTGCATTTTGCTGCAAAAAAAGATACAAGAAAAGCGACCTCATAAATTATGTGAATCAGGGGTGAATTAACATCCACTCGAAGTTGAGCAAGGCGTGGCCACCATAAAAATTGCAAGTTTAAATGTATTATCGTGAGAACTAAGCGTGAGTAAACCATCTGCGAGATATATAATGGAAGATAAGCTACTCCGACGTCATTCTAAATTGGCGGGAAACTTGTTATTCTGAGAATTCCAAAGGAGGTTCAAAACAGGAAGCTTTTAGAGGAACTGAATGAGACAGAGGGACATACGCTGTTTGAGTTGGTCGCGAGTCTCTGAGAGACAAAGAAAAACGAAGAACTAAGGCAGAAATTAGACGGAGTGGATGGAACTGGAGTATCTGTCCAGAGAAGCATGATACAGATGAGTAGGAACACAGGACTGGAGGAAATTCTATCATACTAAGTCTGATGATGAAATAGGCCGTCGCTTTGGCGAGTGAAAAACGAGAGATAGGGTTTTAAATCTGTATATTATTTGAGAAATGACGATCTGTTATTGAATGATATTAAATTGTTGCTTATTTGAATTTCACGTTGCAAGGATTAACCAGATTGCAACATGTATATGTTAGACCCTGATGCTGATAATTTCGCGCCGTAAATATGTATGAAGGTCAATTCGGCGAACAATGCTGCCTTATTTTGGACAAGCCAGTTACGTAATAATTGTCATCACACTTTTCACAGATAAGTGGTGGAATTTTGTGTTCGGATCAAAGAAACATCAAGTAGGTGTCGTAAATTCACCATTGACAGACTATTGGGAGGGGGCAGTGTCTGATAATTATATGAATCAACATCTACTCGGAATTCAGCATTAGGTGAATGTTCTATGTAATTAGATTGAGAATTTGTATATACCATGTACACATATCAGAGAGAATGTGTATTTCGATGGGCATGAATGCGTGACCAAAGAAAATAATGGTCTATCTGATGATATTGTTGATTAGTGTGAGTTATATAGCTAGGGGAATATGTTATGCTAATGTCATTGTGTGTTAATACAGGAATCTTTTAGGGACCAGAGGAACTATAGGAGATAGATGGAAATAACCAAGTGCAGCTGGTCCAAGACCAATAAAAGAAAGAACGGAGGCAGAAGTTAGATGGACTGGACGGAATCGGATTACCAGTCCAGAGAAAGATCATACAGATGAGTTGGAACACCGAACAAGATTATAGGAAAATCTATCATACTAAGTGAGATGATGAAATAGGCCGTCATTTGGTCGAGTGAAAGACGAGTGATAGGGTTTAATTTGAATTTTATTTGAGAGATGACTGTTATTGAATGATAATACATTGTTGTTTATTTGAATTTCACATTTTGTGTATTCATTAATTTTACTGTCGGCACCGCTGAATGGGGTTCTCGGAGTTTTGCATTTCTCTATCAATATTTCAATTTCGGACAAAAACGAGCCAGGATGGGTCTTCCGTAATAATTTAAAACATTATTTGAAGCACCCCACCCCAACCTAAATAAATGGAAACCTCTACACACCTATTGTGTATTCATTAATTTAACTGTCGGCATCGCTGACTGGGGGCTCGGATCTTTGCATATTTGTATCACTACTTCAATATCTGACAAAAACGAACCAAGGTGAATCTTCTGTAATAATTTAATATAATATTATTGGGACTACACCACCCCAATCTAGTTAATGAGAAACATATACAGTGGGCATGAAGACACATCTGGTCAAATTAAATCAAATATGTATTGTTGTTCAAAAACTTATGCTAATATTGCATCACCAAAGTCCATTTCATCATAATTATTTAATATCCTGCACTTTAAATGTCTTTTGTTAAAAACATCCAGAAGAAATTATTGATCGCGATGGATTTTTATAATGGTGGTCAGGTCAAGAAAGAATACGTTGGGGCCATCATAAGATATAACAGGGTGATGCGGATCTAGTTTTCAACATGCTCAGCTTAACTTTTTTAATTTCAAAGGATTTAACATCCAACATATTTTTTAATTATATTTTGATTGTCCAGGTGGCCAAAATCATTAGAGAGTCCACCTCGAATTTGAGAGGTCGCGTTTTCGAACCCTGGCTGAGCCATACCAGTTGCCTATCTTGGTGCTCTACAATACGAGGTTCATGTTAGGACTGGTCCGACTATTGTTATGCTAATGTGATGGGGTGGGATATGAATCTCTACGATGCCCCAATGCTAGACATAACTGTAAACTGCCACACTGTAGACAGCATAGATATATGAACAATTGATTAAGATCGTTAAACACACACACACACACACACACACACACACACACACACACACACACACATTTGCCACTGCAAAAAAAACTTGATTCTAGGATATTGAATAATCAAAACCCCACATTTGTTAATAATGGATAAATTGTATATGGAGAGAAATGGAAACTGAACAGTTTATAAAGCAAAACTGAAACTTTCAAATTCTTACTTATCATTTGGTCACAAGAAGTGAAATATCGTTGTCACACTGAGAGAGAAAAAAACATTTCACTGCTGTACATGCTGGAGTGTGCCCTGGAATCAACTGCGTCCTTTTCCCATTTTGTACCGAGTATACATAATAATTGCGACTAGGCAATCATATATCAATACATTACGGCTGCTTGACCCGTAGTTCATCTAAACCATAATGCATTGTTTCCGCGTATTGATACGAGCATATTGACCAGATACTAATAACAGTTTGAAATCACGTGTGACTGACGTACGTTAAATGCTGAAAAACTCAATAGCCTGAAGGAAAATCAAATCATAACAAGAAAAAAGTTCCTCATTTCACTCCTATGATACGTTCTGACATTGGGCCATGCTACTTAGTTACAGAATGAATATGTAACTTCCAAACACATGTAGTTATATGATTCTATGAAACATTCCTTCATTAAGTTGATACTAAGGTAAGTTTCAAATTACCATTCACTCGAATCAAATCTTGGAATCTTATTCAGTGACGAATTACATAAGTGTTTGCAAATAACCATTAAAATTTGAATCCGTCAGTACAAACATCGCTATCTCCTGAATGAAGAGCTCTTTGTTTGGCTAGTCAGGTTCCCTGCTTCGTATGCTCCGCTATACGAAGTCAGGTGAACCCCAACGCCATTTTGTCTTGTGATATAGATCTACTTAATCTAACCGGGAATCATGTATTCATAACAATCGTTATTCTGTATTCGAGCTTAATCACTAATTCGGTTATTTGTTTATTTTTATAAATAGTTTTACTAGTATGCGAAGATGAGCGAAAAGGGTATACACCACGATATTTTGTTAATACTGCATATTTTACACAGCGTCATCTCCAAAATTCGTTCACCAATCGATTCCTTGATAAATTGTACGTCGAAATGTTTATGAGATGATGTACGACATCATAATTATAGCCAAAGAAGAAATATCACCAATCTTTTACGAGAGAGCGAAAATATATTTTTGTAAATATTTCACACTTTAAATATTTTAGTTGCAATAAATTTCTTGATCACTCTTACATCTGTATTGATATCTTGTTGTACATGACACTCACTCAGACTTTTCCAAGTATTAGGTTCGAAATGGCAGCCTAGTTCTACGAGGAGGATATGAAATCCGGATGCATTTCATTGTAACTTTATCAGCATAATGTGACGAATGTCGTATTCAGCCTCATAACTTGGTCAGCCCTATGCTCCATTTCTGTTAGTAAATATTTCCTGATATCTTCCTAGGAATTAGACAGACTAATCACAATCTGATCTAAAATTATTACAGAGAAAAGGCTGCAGAAAAATGCAACAAAACAAGCTTAAATGAGGTGCGGTTGTCAAAGATTAATGTGTTCTCTTGATAGCTTCTTACCACAATCTTGTTACGTATGGGCAGTGAAAGTAGTCTTTCTAAGGGAGGTAACCCAATACAAGGCTTGTGTAAACAAAGTTCTCTCCTCTCATCCGTTCCGGCGTGTATTTCCTTCCACTGATGACTAACCTGATTGGGTTGGAAGATAGCGATACTAATTATGAAGGTTTCCGCTATAAAAAATTAAAGTCCGCATCAGCTATCAGGTCTTATTTATGATGAAACATTTTGCTTTTATTCTAATGAAACGTTTATAAAGCATATCGTACCATCAATAACAAATTGCAAGATACATTTGATGTTTGTTGATAGTGTTTCAGTCTACAAAATGAAAACTAATGTTGTTCTAGAATTTAAATGCAACATTTGTAATGATAGTTGCAAAGAAATGGAAGCTAAATGACAAGGAAAAGGCCATAAAAAATATCCCATAATGCACTACAATAAGACAATAGTACATTTGTACATCCAACGCCATTTTTCAGCACATGATAAGCTATGCACAGCAGCCATTCTAACTGGTAGAGAAAGAACCAGGACAACCCCTTTGCAGAGCCAAGACTCGAACCTAGGAGAACAGTGTTGAGATGTTAGTCGTCTGTAAATGCGAGCACTTTAGACCACGCGACCACCTGGGATTCCTGACTTGACAGTAATGTTTATTGTTAAAATACTATGTAATTACTTTGATCTGGAGAATCGTAAGTGGCTTATTTGAGGAGTAAAATAGACTTTTGATGAAACATTTAGACATTATATTTGATCTACATCTTTTAGCTTGATGTAGACGTAAGAAGGATGGTCCGTTAAATGATATTTGACCTGACTTCAAATCCTTTTGCAATCTTAAAGGAGACGCATCTTATGTGACTCAACTGGCGCTTAATTTCCAGACTCCCTTTTCCGTGTAATGATGCGTTTAGTGTATAGTGTCATTAAAGAGTATATACAGTGGACGATATCATGCAAAAACGTTAATGTAATGGTGAAAACATCTTCATGTTACACATAGTTTTCTTAGTATTACGTATCCCTGTCAAAAATTCCTAAATCACGTATTAAGTTCATCAACATTGAAATTTGTTATTAGCTAAATACCATTCGAAAATAGTTCCGAGATTTACGTTAGAATACGGGACAATATATCAGAAAATGTAAAATCAGTACATTTTCTGTTGTAAAAAAAAAAAAAAAAAAAGTTTTAGCCGAGATTTGTGTTTGTGATTTATTGATTTATAAGTCTAAGTTATAGTGACTCTTAATTTTAAATACTACGTCCATTTACATATTAAAGCAACTAAACGACATGGATTAACAGAACAATGTCTGCATATATCAACGGCAAAAGTGCTATATATCACAATTACGAGACGTCGCAGTAAAGTGATATCGCGGACAATTTATTTATTGTATGGATATGAAAACCATCTTCTTGTCTCGGTATAATGTACTAACTATATGGACGACCTTATGCAAGTTAATGTCAGATTACTACCACTACTACTATTACTACTATTAAAACCATATTAAATCGTCAACTTTGTGCCAACTATCCGAGATACCCTTGCGAATTACATTATCCAACGCCCAATCAGTAGGGCCACCGGAAAACCGCACAATAAAGTTAATTATATCAACGATCAGCAATATCGAAGTCTTTGTCCTAACATAAACATGCCGAAAAAATCCAGCGATGAACCCAAGTGCGCGGATCTAACACCCAACGGTTACTGCATCAAGTCGTTTCCCCCCCCCCCCCCCCACTCTCGGCGAACTGGAATTGCTGTCATCACAAAGAACTCCAAGTTCTACCATACATCGTTTGAACTAGTCCAAACCTCATCCAAAGATAGTCTATTTTTATGCCTCTACAGCCCTCTGCTGGTAAAACAAGCTGATTGAATCTCTCTTTTTGGAGCAGTTTCCGAATTTCCTGGAGTATGGTAATTCTATAGGTAGCAACCTGATTAATCTTTAAAGATTTCAACTTTCACTGCCCAGGAAACACATACCCATCAACATACCTTGATTCCAGTTGTGTTTTCAATCTCAAACAGTCAATTAACCAACTCACCCATAAATGTGATTACATGTTAGACTGGATTCTCCGTAGACCTGATGATAATATTATACAGTCGTCACTGGTATCCCACGAACTTGCATCAGGTCACCTCTGCATTTTATAACATCTTAACGTATCAGTCCTTAACCCTCCACCTTTATTTTTTACTAAGAGAAACTTCCGTATGATAAATAGAACCAAACTAATGTATGACATCCAAGCAAACCAAACAACTTGGCTTACCTCCTACAACAACTCGATACATGCCTGCGTTCATTGCTTGCCCCAGCAATCAAGCGTAGAGTATCAATTAATAAAAATTCCCCGTGGTATAGCAGTGTAAGGGACAAGCTTTGCACTGCTAAAAGAGACCGCCGTAAAGCTGAGAGGCGTTGGCTTTCATCCAGACTAACTAGCCATAATCAAATCTATGAAACCACTAAGAAAAACGTCACATATATAGTCCATGCAGCGAAATCAGCCCACTACAGAAGTAAGATCATAGAACGTTTCAGCTGCAAAGAGCTCTTCTAGATTACTACGAAGCTAATGTCAAATTAACAATAAACAAAATTAACAACTATCTTCTTTCCAGTCGACCTTCCGGACCTGTTTGCAAATTTCTTCCGTGACAAAGGCAAAATCATTAGAGATAAGTTTGACAACACAATATCAATTGACTCAGTTTCACCATACAGTTGGGTTACAGAATTTCAGCAGCAACCGTTACCAGCATTTGAACCAGTCTCTATGGATTTAGTACGTACAATGGTGATTAAGAGAGTACACCAAAGTCACCTGAATTTGATCCAATTCTAACATCACTGTTACTTGAATGCTTATATCCAATATTGCCTTCACTAGCTGTTATTGTTAATACCTCTCTCTCATCTGGAGAATTCCCGTCATTTTTCAAAACTGCTATGGTAAAAAGCCTCTGCTGAAGAGACCAAAACTATCCTAACGATTAAACTAACTAGTATCCAGTTTCTAATCTCCCTCTCATATCAAAAGTTTAAGCAAAAGTTGTTCTATCCCAGCTTGTATCTCATCTGAATTCAAATAGTCTTTTAGTAATGTGCAATCTGGAAATCTCCCTTGCCACAGTACTGAAACTATTATTTTAAAAGTAGTTAATGACCGCTTTGGGTAGCGGAAAGATTTTTAGTCCTCAATCTCCTTGATTTGTCTGCAGCATTTAACACAATATACCATGATATATTACCGTCTCCAGCGTGTATTCGGCATTCATGATACAGACTTAGTGTGGTTCAGGCCCTACTTGGTCCACAGGACACAAATGTGTCTGCAAATAGAATACATTCCAGTCCAGTTGATCTATGTTGTGGTGTTCTCTTCGTGTGATAAACTCAGCCACTCTCAAGTGTCATAGATCATCATCCAGCGTCTCACCAATTGTGCGCTGATGACACCCAAATATACAAATCTAGACACTCAACTGAAGCTGATGCTACCATCCAAGGCGTAGAGAGGTGCCTTTTTATGTGAGATCATGGATGACATGTAACAAGCTGCAGACGAATGATGATAAACCTGAGATTCTTCTGATCACAAAACAAAGACTTTCTCATTCAGATCAATCACCTCAAACAATACATATCAGCAAGACCAACAATCAATTCACAGTCAGTACAAGAGAGAGAGAGAGAGAGAGAGAGAGAGAGAGAGAGATAGCGAGAGCGATGATGATGAATGCGTATGAATGGCGGTTACCCAATCATACGGTTTGGTGTCCGACATTAGGTAAAATTGTCCTCAGAAA
The DNA here is from genome assembly GCA_029339505.1 of Unio delphinus. Classification (NCBI taxonomy): domain Eukaryota; kingdom Metazoa; phylum Mollusca; class Bivalvia; order Unionida; family Unionidae; genus Unio; species Unio delphinus. The sequence goes on along the minus strand of JAQISU010000009.1, from coordinate 1,616,335 downwards.
AGCGTTAAATGTGTTTTTAGTTGCCCACTGTAAAGTCTATGTGTATTTAGACTCCTTTGTCAATGCAGACAACTCTGCTTCAGTTTACGTGTTAAGTCAATAAACGTCAGTACTTTTACACGCTTGTCACAAGTAAGTGACTGGTTAGCCGGGCATACAGTTATCTGCATCTCCATGCATAGGTCCATTTCTGTTCGTCCATTTTTTAATATATTGATGCATTGTTAAGATAATTTGGTTTCGATGTCGAACCATGAAACAAACGTAACAAACTGGTCTTCATTTGATATGAGGCAACTTTAAACAAGATCCAGAATCAGCAAAACTCAACAGCATAAAAGTATTAACTTCAACGTGGCAAACAAGTCCTTGTGATCTATTATGGGTACATTTAAACAATGATATGCTACCCATCTGGATGGGAGCATGCACAGATTCTTTACAGTGTAAACAATGGTTTGGGAGATAGAACCTTAACTATACAGTCGTATCATTGGTAATACCATTAGCTTCAATAATATTGTTCTTCCTTCGAGTTCGAAAATGACCAGGACAACAAAACTGGTTTGGTTTATGTGCGTACGTGAGAGGCTGACTGAATGGGCAAATTTCTGCGTGGACCTGTTTGTGACACAGTGGACAGAAGATGGGATGCCGCATGGATTTCCCTGATCATGAAAGGACATGCTGCAGTTCTGAGATTTACACCACTGCTTGCACTCCTATCTGTAGTCCCAGAATGGAGTATAATCTACCAGAGGTGGAGGGAACCTGCATGAAATATTTTCACGAATCAGGATCTATTGTAAAGCATTTTCTGTAATTACTGCGAGGTTGCATTATCTTCTTCAGCTCGCCATAGAATATCTCTTTGGCCCTCGCTTTCCTGACATCCTTGCCACATGGCCTGTACATCTAGACTGCGACTTCATCATCCGAGTGTGGATGTTTGGAATGTCATCCCGAGGGAGAACCTCGGTGTCTGCGACCCAGTCTTGCCAACTTATCTTCATCGACTTCCTCAGGCAGCCCATATAAAATTGGCTCAACATCTTGGCATAGCGTCTGTACACCTTCCATGTTTCTCAAGCAACACCAGCATCGGCAACACACTGACCTTATTGTTGTGTGTTTGTTTGATTAGGAGTTTAAACGTAGCTTTAAAAAAAAATCAGTCATATCGCTACGATGTCTGCAGTGAGGCAGATTATTGTGATGTCTGGCACTGGGACATCATGCCGCAGACATGTAGCATGATGTCCCACCCAGTCATATTATCCAGACACCAGGTCAACTAGTCCTAACACTAACCTTTTAATGATGAGCACCAAGCGAGGCAGCTGTTAGTACCATTTTTTTAAGTCTTTGGTATGACACTGCCGGGGATCGAACCCACGACCTCCCACTTCCGCGGCAGACGCTCTAACCACTAGGCCACCGGAGCGGTTTGTAGACCTTAAATGTTGCTTTATAATGATGACTCTCCGCTCTCACACCTTTGTGCGAAGTCTGCCCAAAAGCCACAGTTGCTTAAGTAATTATGGCGTTTCTTAACATCGATGGGGACTGCACTTGACTGTATGTTACCGATATACTTGAACATGTCAACAACCAGAAGGGTATGACCATGCATTGGGATGGTCGGTCCTATATACGTCTTTCCTGAAGCAGGTTGCTAAATCACCTCTGTCTTGTTGATACCGCTTATGAGACCGAATTGTCCTAAGCTTTACAGAACTTGTTTCATACTGTCAGACTCAGATTTAGCATTCAGGGTACAGCTATCAGGCAGCAGGTGATATTGAGCAGTCACGTCTGTAATTTCGTCATTTATTTTATCTCCATCCCAGTGTCATAGTCAAAGAAGGCATCGATAAACATGGCAGAGAGCATCAAACTTAAAACGTAAGGGTTTGCACAGCATTGCTTGACTTCATTGTTGACTGGGAATGGTTTAGATGATTTGTCGTCATCCACAACACTAGCTGGTAGGTCATTGTTGAATTTCCGACCCATTACAATGAATTTCTCTAGGCAACCAAAGTTTGCCATGATCTCCCACAGGCCTCCATTGCTGACTGCGTCAACAGTTGTTATCGGGTTGATAAATGTTGTGTACAAGTTGAAGCACTGGCTTGGTTTCCTAAACTTTATCCTGGAGTTGACGAGGTACAAAGGCCATGTATGCGATCCCTCCTCCCTGGTTGAAACCACACCAAATCTCATGCAGAAACCCTTCATCAATATGATGAATTCTGGCAATTGTGTGTCCTTTTGTTAAAGTGAAGGCTGGATGCATTCTTATACGCTTGTGTCATACTGCCTTAAGTTAAGATTTGCTGAAAGAGTTCTGACAGCTTCTTTGTCATTTGCTAATCCCCAGCTTTTCTGAATTCCAATCGTATTGCATATGCTCCGAGTGCTTTGCCATTTGACATTAGGTTAATTGCTTTCACATTTCGGTCAGTGTTGAATGATCAGCAAGTGATTGATTTCCACTTACTTTAGTCGTTCAATAGCCTCATCACTGATAGATGACTGTTGGTTGAAGGTGTTCCTGAAGTGGTCGGTCCATCTATGAAGCACCTTTTTGTCAGGGAGCAGTGTGACTCTGTTAGCACTCCGTAATGGATATATTCGTGATGACTTTGGCCATAGATTGTCTTCAAGGTAATAATGAAGTTCTTCATGTCATTCCTGTCTACGTATATCTTAATCTCGTCTGTCCTATTGCTCGGCGATGAGTCTTGCAACTCATTGAGTTTGCATTAGACAGTCATCTTGGTGCTATTGAGGGTTGTCTTCCTGAATCATATAGCCGATGTTTCTCATTCAGAAATTTATGTATGGCAGCATCGTTCTCAACAAACAGTTTCAATAATAGTAACATCGAAATGACTGGCAATGGGATTTCGACACAATCCCCAAGCACGTAAATTGGGTTGAGACAAAATATAGATATAGAGAATTGTACAAGTTTTCGTTGTTGTTGTTTGGGGCTTAACGTCATTTCTCAGCGCTGGATAAGACATAGATGGCAACCAGTAAAACTGGTGGAGGAAGAACCAGGACAACCCTAGTGAAAACGACCACAAGAAGCTAATGTCAGCTTTATGACATGCCACATTGGCCGAGCTCGAGACTCGAATCCACGCGGACAGAGATCAAAGGTTTTTCAGTCACTCGGCAACCCGTAACCCCAATTGGTAAAATATATACTATTTAATAACGTCATCCAAATATAATTTCTGAAAAGGTCTAAATGTTTTTCAATAGAAATGAAAATTTATGAATATTGAAACGATGTAATGTCATTACTGTATATATTAGAATATAGCCCCGCTCCAAGTGCAAAAGTATAAGCCCAGATAATTATCTCGCATAATAATCTGGCAGATCAGGGTCTATGCAGTTTGTTGGCATTAATCAGTAGCAAATAGCAGAGACCTAGATACTTATATGTTAGTATATATGCGATCTCTTGTTTGCAGTTGGATGGGACTTGCACTTGAGTGTATGCGGTATATTGACGTTTTCCATTTAAACAATGCGAGCATTATTGTAATAGTTTTTATGACAAAGCACTACATTGTATCGACTCACCTAAAATAGCGGGTTTACTATTTGTAGCATCTTTGGATATACCGTTTCCATCCTTCCTCCCGTAATAACACAAATTACCGCCGTCTTCAAGAGTCAGAGACAAAGCGAACACAGTTCTAAATTTAATTGTATTTTGTCTAATTAACTTTCTGCAACCAGCATAGAAATATGTCGATAGATGTGCCTTATCAAGTTTTCAGATAGTGAAATCCTTCTAGGTGGGTAGGGGATTTATAAATAAAAAAATACAGTGGCTACCGTGATAGCAGGTATAGCTGTGATGTGGGGCCAGGCCGTCTTGAGGGCCCGTCCCAACCAAGACAAATAGCAAGTCACACTAAGGGGGATGGGGCCGGTACAAACGTTTGTATTGTGACCCATGATGAGATAGTTACGCCACATAATAAATAAATAAATATGTTTATACAATAATAAAATAATACTAACATTACCACCGGTACTTGTGTAAGTACCGTCAGTACTCGCTTATAAGTAGGATCGAACTGCAAACAACATATAACTTGATCTGTCGTTGCATAATGCTCCTCTAGATCAGTTTTGTGTTGCTTGTTCTACTGATTACTCTAACAAACTGAGCGCATCCCGATCTGCTGGCGCATTATGTTATGGCAGATCTGGATCCATGCAGTTTGCAGTTGGACCCGATATAATACGCGAATACAAACATTACTCATTAGTTTCCAATGCAAGCAGCCAAGACATAAGCGAAAGGTTTGTTCAGTGTCACGCCTCGTTATCAATTTTTTTTTAATAAAATGCTTAATATTGGTAATTAAAATGTCTTACGTATCTCTTGAAGATAAAATAATTATATGTTATAAATCAATTCTGGCAGAACTTTGTATCAGTTGTAGGTTGTCAAATATAAGCATTCTCAGGACCAATGCATTATGCTTTTTAAAGTGTTCGTTCCGTAATCTTTGATGCTTTTTACCATAGTGACTGTGTGTGCGCGTACATGGGAGTGTGTGCATGTGTGTTTACATTTTTTGCATTTAACATGAAAACTATCAATCAAGCATTAACCAATCCACAGACGCAAGCTATTTCTAACCACAGCAATATTCAAAAAGCGTTATTGGTCCGTCGTCTCAATATGACATAGAAGGCTTCCATGATATACCAAAATTAAGTAAATATAAGCAAAGGAAACCTTTTTTTAAAAGTCACAAAAGTATTACAGAACTGTCTTCGTGAATCTTTATGCTGAAAACTGTAGTATTATAATAAAAGAAAATCAATATATTTTAAATGCGTAATCATGCGACCTGTGTGTGGTAAATTTAATCGCTTGACTGGTTTCCAAATATGATTTTATGTTGATTTTTCAGGAAAATCCAAGAAGAAACATGTATTACTCTGCTACAATACATATGGTCTAACATACAAAGTAACTCAAACAATACTTATTATCCACAATATGTTTGCAGTATGCTAAATTGTCGTTTCACAATTACGAAACAAGATCAAAACACTTTTTATTCGTTTTTCTCCTGATCATGCCAACTTTAAATGTAAATAACATTACGGGACATAAAGGTTCTTTGATACGAATTAACATAAGCCTAGATAAAGAACCAATTTTATTCAGGATAAATTACCAGACCAATATGCAAATCGTACCCTAATGTAACACATCATGTTGCTTTGTTATGTGAAACAAAGTTAGCATTTAAATCGAGTTTATGTATGCTACTATAAACGACCCAGAGCGTGTTGTCTAGTGACAGAGAGAGAAAGACAAAAGGAATTCGGAAAGGATGAATAGTATGCGAGAGAATCGAAAGGATGGAAGACATTATTATTCATGAAATGGTTACGTGTAAACCATGCATCCCGTTCTAATGGCATCATTATCATCTTTTTGCAGGAAACAGTCTGCACGGTATTAAATAAGATTGCATTAAGTTTTGTACAATTGCCATGATGTTCTGTCTTAGATAGGATTGTCTGGCTGGATTGTAGAATGTTTGGTTTCTATCAATTATCCTTATGACTTGTCTGTATTTTTATGGCTCTGTAAAATTACAGCTCTGTGCAAATATCTTAGACAAATTGAAATCAAAAACATGCAACCATAAATTATACAGCAGAAACTCTTACTGCTTGCTGCACTCAGCAGAAATATATGGCAATTAGTTATTATATCTCTCTGGCGTGAGATCTAATGACGTCTAATTCATCTTGGTTTGAGTGATATGCACAAACATCAAAGTGGACTAAACAGGTTTAGCATCATGAGCAAGAAGAACACCAAGAAATTACCTTCCTGACATTTTTCCTAAGGTACTCAATGCACAGGCAGCTCTTGTAACAAACAATGACGACTTTCGGGGGGAGTGGGGGGGATGGGCATTTTTATTCTCTCGCCAAATATTTGCGGTATCATATGGACATGCACCACAATTAATTTCACTATATGTTCTCTACATATATTTCTCAGTACTGACCTTTCAACTGTGTGTCAATCAATACAAATCATATGTTAATCTAAAATACATCCAAAGATGACTTCACTGTGAAGTTCTTGTCAGGGGTTGATCGGCATTTTTTTGAGCGGCTGCACTGTAAACAGAACAGCATGTAAACAGAACACAATTTCATTTCCGGATTATCACCAAGGCCTTATTACTCAATGTGCACTGTCGCCAAAATACACAGACAACCACTCTCTGAGCTCATATTCTCAAGAATTAAGAATTACCTTTAAATCCCTACCAAAAATGCATCAATATACCTCTTGTATCACCACCAAAACGAGAGAGGAAAAAATGTTCTAAAAATAGACTAGAACTACATTCGTACTGAACTGGAAATAATAATTGTAATGTGATTCCATATGGATGGATGGGTGGATAAATGGACCACTGGGCACATGCGTGGATAAATGGATGGCTGAATGCGCAATTAGATGGATAGTTGGATATTTGAAAGAATAATATATGTGACCTAATCGGTAGACGTTATATGTATCTAACCGGTAGACGATAACGAATCGTACCCTCGGCGCTGCCTTATGGTTCAGCCTGATCATTATCATATACAATAACTCTTGGTTCAAGGTGTACCCTGCAGATAGACATGCGGGGAGTGTTCATTTGCCAATTGTATTGATTGCAAGAGATTTTAGAGAGACAAAGACAGGATATGATAATAAATACTGATAAATCATAATAGCTAGAATGCATGTATATGAGGGAATACCAGGGGTTAATCCAGAAATAGTTTTGTATCGTTTGAAGGTGTGGGGGGAGGTAAACCTGTAGGTGAATAGTCTGTTTGATGGAACCCCGAAATGGGTGCTCAAGGGTCAAAACGCACGCAAGCTAATACATTAACGATATGTCCAGGGCGTAATTGTAAACATTTAGCTGTAAACAAAACATTATGATCCATTGATATTGTTCCTTTTATTGCTGCTTGTTACTTTTCTTTGGTGGATTTTTAAGCTGTTTTTGTTGAGTGGGCGGGATTCTCAGAAGGACGAGCGACGCCAACGAATACGATCACCTACTATGCAGAAAGTCTATATCAGACGAACCTATAATCATTATCCAGATGTTGATCGGTGCAACAAATATGTGTGTTTTCTTTTGACTATTACGTTAAGTTTAAAATACAAAATTACACAAAACACGACAAAGTCTATATCACTTCAAAATGCCAAGGGTGCCAGAGTGGTCTAAGGCGCCCATTTTCACAAATCCCACAAAGATATCGCCAATATCCACGAGATTTCTAGCCTCAGTTCGAACAACTTGAGTAAACAAGAAAGTTTGCCAGAAGCTTTTTGAGATTCGGTGGTTCCTTGCAATACCACGAGTTGTATAAATTTTCTTTTCAAGGAAATGGGGCTTGCTGAATGTTCATTTAGTGAAACATATATACAACGAGTGGTATATAAATATACAGTGTATATAATATACAATATAATATACATATATTTTATTTAAAGCATATACAAATACACATACTTGCATTTCCAACGGATTTAAGATTGATTAAGTATTGACGGAGTGAATGAACTCTTCACATCTATTTCAAGTATTTCCACTTCAAAATCTAGTTCTGTCTTTTGCGGCTATTCAACATCTTCTTTTGCAAATTATAAGTTGTTTCTTTTCATTTCTTTTTTAGAACCTCTATTTTAATTAATGTTGATCGATTGAATATAAGACAGATAAACGATTGAAAATTAAAAAAGATGGCTTAAATGAACAAAGTCGAGCACTGCAAACAAAAACATTGTTAGTTTTTTGAACGCACATTAATTTATTTATTTTGATGCGAGTGAGCTACTTTCCTGTATTTTGTAATATGTCGAGTGTTCGAAAAACAGAATTCGACCTGGATGAAAACCTTGAGCTCGAACTTGCACCAAGTATCACAGTCGAACCCATGTCTGTACTATGACATGTGTACACTTTTGATGTGTGGTTTGTCTAGAACGGTACACGATGCCAAAGTTGCAATAACCCGTGGAGACGAGTACGCCGAACCATACATTCATTGGCTCAAATTAATATTTCGTGTTCTAAACGAAAACTATAATTAAATTTCATAAAAAGTTTATTTTTGGAAAATAAAATGTCAAAAGTCTTTTTTTCCCCTCTAGTTTTCTGTCTGTTTTTGTTGCTCATTCACTATGCCTGGTGTGCTTCGCTTGATCCAGGTCGGTCGATTGATATACATGATGGTAAAACTGACAGACTAATCGACTCAACACCTCACAGCGCTATTCCTAGTTTGTCAGCCAGCATGTCAATTTTGACGTATGATGGTAAAACTAGCAGACAAACCAACCAGCAATTGGAGAGGGAATAAATATAATGATATGGTGAGTAGCAGTGGTTAGTAAATCAAAGCAATGTCTTAAAGCAACTTTAAATAACTTTAAAGTGTAAAATACGTCTTGCTGCTTGGTTGGTCATTTCGCGTAGACTATTCCCCCTCGTGTTTAGTGCACTAGCCGGGGGATTGTATATCCGCGCTTTCACTGCTCGGAAAGCAAGCATTAGTTTCTTATATGCATTTTTGACATATCTTACCTATCACTGCAATGATGTATTTTTATATATGCGTAAACCTTCGTGGAAGATTCGCTGGTCAAATACTCAGCAATAACTCCAGGTGGTCAGTAAAGCTGGTTACGTGACCTGACACCGATACCACATTTATGGCACGGCCGAGTAAACGGATGAACACTTAACAAGCATGGACAATGTATAATATTCTTAATGATATGTTCTATTGCAAAGTTCCCATTTTCCAAGGCATACGATTGTGCCCTCATGCTGTTGATCTTTATGTATGTACACGATGTCTTTCAGTTGAACGTTTGGTACTTAAAGAATACCGTATCATGTAAAGTCTAGTTTTAGTCAGTTTATCATCAATATTAAACGCTCTACATGTATGGCAATCCCAAACACTATACTCTTGTAAATAAATAGATTTGCAATCTAAATAATCCTCAACAAACTAATTGGCAAACTTCTACGCGTTTTATCTTACTTTGATTGTCGGCCCAAATGAGCTTAAATGATCCATCACCGAATATTGCACCAACCTTTAAAGTGTCGTTCGCAGCGTCAAATCCATACTTATTAAACGTTTTAGAGTCTTTGTATATCTCTATTATGATTGTTTTCTCTTCAACACGTACAAGTTGCAAACAATGTCTCCCACTGATTAGTGTGTTTTGATCCCGTTGATAAATTCTAGATCATGGCATTATCTAACTGATTTGCCCTCGTGTTCATCACTGTCGTAACTGTCATCACGAACTTTGTCTTCACTAGATATTTTAGCCACTATATTGAGTTACTGAACATTTCAGTTGATGTACTATCTTCGCTGCCTGTAAATGTCGACTCAGTCATCATCAAGTACATAAATTTTCTTATCATACAAAGACTTTTCACACTTATATTCTTGGCCAAATTAACGTTGTGCTGGAACACAATCCCTAACCCAATTAATGTTTCAGGTGATGTGGATATATATATATATATATATATATATATATATATATATATATGAGAAGAGAGTCCAGCCGTGGAACCCAATATTTGTGAGGATGTATAAGACATGCGTTATTGTATGTCGACATAAAACATAATTGCAATAGGTCAATTCGAATTGAAAACTTCAGGAATGATTTTTGTCATCTCATCATTTCCAGAAAGTTACAACAAATGTTGAAGTAAGGATGATTTCACACAATGGTTTATATAACAAATGTTAAGACATTGAAGTAAGGATGATTTCACACGATGGTTTCTATAACAAATATTAAGACATTGATGTAAGGATGAGTTCACACAATGGTTTATATAACAAATATTAAGACATTGATGTAAGGATGAGTTCACACGATGGTTTCTATAACAAATATTAAGACATTGAAGTAAGGATGAGTTCACACAATGGTTTATATAACAAATGTTAAGACATTGATGTAAGGATGATTTCACACGATGGTTTATATAACAAATGTTAAGACATTGATGTAAGGATGATTTCACACGATGGTTTATATAACAAATGTTAAGACATTGATGTAAGGATGAGTTCACACAATGGTTTATATAACAAATATTAAGACATTGAAGTAAGGATGAGTTCACACAATGGTTTATATAACAAATGTTAAGACATTGAAGTAAGGATGATTTCACACGATGGTTTCTATAACAAATATTAAGACATTGATGTAAGGATGAGTTCACACAATGGTTTATATAACAAATATTAAGACATTGATGTAAGGATGAGTTCACACGATGGTTTATATAACAAATATTAAGACATTGATGTAAGGATGAGTTCACACGATGGTTTCTATAACAAATATTAAGACATTGAAGTAAGGATGAGTTCACACAATGGTTTATATAACAAATGTTAAGACATTGATGTAAGGATGATTTCACACGATGGTTTATATAACAAATGTTAAGACATTGATGTAAGGATGATTTCACACGATGGTTTATATAACAAATGTTAAGACATTGATGTAAGGATGAGTTCACACAATGGTTTATATAACAAATGTTAAGACATTGATGTAAGGATGAGTTCACACGATGGTTTATATAACAAATGTTAAGACATTGATGTAAGGATGATTTCACACGATGGTTTATATAACAAATGTTAAGACATTGATGTAAGGATGAGTTCACACAATGGTTTATATAACAAATGTTAAGACATTGATGTAAGGATGAGTTCACACGATGGTTTCTATAACAAATATTAAGACATTGAAGTAAGGATGATTTCACACGATGGTTTCTATAACAAATGTTAAGACATTGATGTAAGGATGATTTCACACGATGGTTTATATAACAAATGTTAAGACATTGATGTAAGGATGAGTTCACACAATGGTTTATATAACAAATATTAAGACATTGATGTAAGGATGAGTTCACACAATGGTTTATATAACAAATGTTAAGACATTGATGTAAGGATGAGTTCACACGATGGTTTCTATAACAAATATTAAGACATTGAAGTAAGGATGAGTTCACACGATGGTTTCTATAACAAATATTAAGACATTGAAGTAAGGATGATTTCACACAATGGTTTATATAACAAATATTAAGACATTGAAGTAAGGATGATTTCACACGATGGTTTATATAACAAATGTTAAGACATTGATGTAAGGATGAGTTCACACGATGGTTTATATAACAAATATTAAGACATTGATGTAAGGATGAGTTCACACGATGGTTTCTATAACAAATATTAAGACATTGATGTAAGGATGAGTTCACACGATGGTTTCTATAACAAATGTTAAGACATTGATGTAAAGATGAGTTCACACAATGGTTTATATAACAAATATTAAGACATTGATGTAAGGATGATTTCACACAATGGTTTATATAACAAATGTTAAGACATTGATGTAAGGATGATTTCACACAATGGTTTATATAACAAATATTAAGACATTGATGTAAGGATGAGTTCACACAATGGTTTATATAACAAATATTAAGACATTGAAGTAAGGATGATTTCACACAATGGTTTATATAACAAATATTAAGACATTGATGTAAGGATGAGTTCACACAATGGTTTATATAACAAATGTTAAGACATTGATGTAAGGATGAGTTCACACAATGGTTTATATAACAAATGTTAAGACATTGAAGTAAGGATGATTTCACACAATGGTTTATATAACAAATGTTAAGACATTGATGTAAGGATGAGTTCACACAATGGTTTATATAACAAATGTTAAGACATTGATGTAAGGATGAGTTCACACAATGGTTTATATAACAAATGTTAAGACATTGATGTAAGGATGAGTTCACACGATGGTTTCTATAACAAATATTAAGACATTGAAGTAAGGATGATTTCACACAATGGTTTATATAACAAATGTTAAGACATTGATGTAAGGATGAGTTCACACGATGGTTTCTATAACAAATATTAAGACATTGAAGTAAGGATGATTTCACACAATGGTTTATATAACAAATATTAAGACATTGATGTAAGGATGAGTTCACACAATGGTTTATATAACAAATGTTAAGACATTGAAGTAAGGATGATTTCACACGATGGTTTATATAACAAATGTTAAGACATTGATGTAAGGATGATTTCACACAATGGTTTATATAACAAATATTAAGACATTGATGTAAGGATGAGTTCACACAATGGTTTATATAACAAATGTTAAGACATTGATGTAAGGATGAGTTCACACGATGGTTTCTATAACAAATATTAAGACATTGAAGTAAGGATGATTTCACACAATGGTTTATATAACAAATATTAAGACATTGATGTAAGGATGAGTTCACACAATGGTTTATATAACAAATGTTAAGACATTGAAGTAAGGATGATTTCACACGATGGTTTATATAACAAATGTTAAGACATTGATGTAAGGATGATTTCACACAATGGTTTATATAACAAATATTAAGACATTGATGTAAGGATGAGTTCACACAATGGTTTATATAACAAATGTTAAGACATTGATGTAAGGATGAGTTCACACAATGGTTTATATAACAAATGTTAAGACATTGAAGTAAGGATGATTTCACACAATGGTTTATATAACAAATGTTAAGACATTGATGTAAGGATGAGTTCACACAATGGTTTATATAACAAATGTTAAGACATTGATGTAAGGATGAGTTCACACAATGGTTTATATAACAAATGTTAAGACATTGATGTAAGGATGAGTTCACACGATGGTTTATATAACAAATGTTAAGACATTGATGTAAGGATGAGTTCACACGATGGTTTCTATAACAAATATTAAGACATTGATGTAAGGATGAGTTCACACAATGGTTTATATAACAAATGTTAAGACATTGATGTAAGGATGAGTTCACACGATGGTTTCTATAACAAATATTAAGACATTGATGTAAGGATGAGTTCACACGATGGTTTCTATAACAAATATTAAGACATTGAAGTAAGGATGATTTCACACGATGGTTTCTATAAAAAATATTAAGACATTGATGTAAGGATGAGTTCACACAATGGTTTCTATAACAAATATTAAGACATTGATGTAAGGATGAGTTCACACAATGGTTTCTATAACAAATATTAAGACATTGAAGTAAGGATGATTTCACACGATGGTTTCTATAACAAATATTAAGACATTGATGTAAGGATGAGTTCACACAATGGTTTATATAACAAATGTTAAGACATTGATGTAAGGATGAGTTCACACGATGGTTTCTATAACAAATATTAAGACATTGATGTAAGGATGAGTTCACACGATGGTTTCTATAACAAATATTAAGACATTGAAGTAAGGATGATTTCACACGATGGTTTCTATAAAAAATATTAAGACATTGATGTAAGGATGAGTTCACACGATGGTTTCTATAACAAATATTAAGACATTGATGTAAGGATGAGTTCACACGATGGTTTCTATAACAAATATTAAGACATTGATGTAAGGATGAGTTCACACGATGGTTTCTATAACAAATGTTAAGACATTGATGTAAGGATGAGTTCACACGATGGTTTCTATAACAAATATTAAGACATTGATGTAAGGATGAGTTCACACAATGGTTTATATAACAAATGTTAAGACATTGATGTAAGGATGAGTTCACACGATGGTTTCTATAACAAATATTAAGACATTGATGTAAGGATGAGTTCACACAATGGTTTCTATAACAAATATTAAGACATTGAAGTAAGGATGATTTCACACGATGGTTTCTATAACAAATATTAAGACATTGATGTAAGGATGAGTTCACACAATGGTTTATATAACAAATGTTAAGACATTGATGTAAGGATGAGTTCACACGATGGTTTCTATAACAAATATTAAGACATTGATGTAAGGATGAGTTCACACAATGGTTTCTATAACAAATATTAAGACATTGAAGTAAGGATGATTTCACACGATGGTTTATATAACAAATGTTAAGACATTGATGTAAGGATGAGTTCACACAATGGTTTATATAACAAATGTTAAGACATTGAAGTAAGGATGATTTCACACGATGGTTTATATAACAAATATTAAGACATTGAAGTAAGGATGATTTCACACGATGGTTTCTATAACAAATATTAAGACATTGATGTAAGGATGAGTTCACACGATGGTTTCTATAACAAATATTAAGACATTGATGTAAGGATGAGTTCACACAATGGTTTATATAACAAATGTTAAGACATTGATGTAAGGATGAGTTCACACGATGGTTTCTATAACAAATATTAAGACATTGAAGTAAGGATGATTTCACACGATGGTTTATATAACAAATGTTAAGACATTGATGTAAGGATGATTTCACACGATGGTTTCTATAACAAATATTAAGACATTGATGTAAGGATGAGTTCACACGATGGTTTCTATAACAAATATTAAGACATTGAAGTAAGGATGATTTCACACAATGGTTTCTATAACAAATATTAAGACATTGATGTAAGGATGAGTTCACACAATGGTTTCTATAACAAATATTAAGACATTGATGTAAGGATGAGTTCACACGATGGTTTCTATAACAAATATTAAGACATTGATGTAAGGATGAGTTCACACGATGGTTTCTATAACAAATGTTAAGACATTGATGTAAGGATGATTTCACACGATGGTTTATATAACAAATATTAAGACATTGATGTAAGGATGAGTTCACACAATGGTTTATATAAAAAATATTAAGACATTGATGTAAGGATGAGTTCACACGATGGTTTCTATAACAAATGTTAAGACATTGATGTAAGGATGAGTTCACACGATGGTTTATATAACAAATATTAAGACATTGATGTAAGGATGAGTTCACACGATGGTTTCTATAACAAATATTAAGACATTGATGTAAGGATGAGTTCACACGATGGTTTCTATTCTCGTAGTTTAAATAAGTATTTTATGTTTATTATCATTTCCGTATGAAAGTCATCACAGTAATGTGTTCTTGGATGATAACGAAAGCCTGTTATTCTCACAGAGATGAAAAAGTAGATTGGTATTTTTGCCATTAAAATATCGTTAAGAGGAAATTAAAAGGGCCATTGATGCTGTATACATAACTGCTGAAACGTCTTCTTCGAGACTGGTAACTGTACTGGAATGTTATTCTTTTGATCGCCTATCTTCAAAACGGTGCCGATATGATATATGCTGAAATACAGGAACCTAGAACCGGAAGCGAATCTCATTGGTCCAAGTAAACTTCTCCATTATGTAAATGATAGAAAAGCAAACATCCTTCCGCTATGTTTCTGAAAGTTGTTTATAACAAACATCTGGTGTGTACGTTGTAAACTTAAAATCCATACAATTATCATCATGTAATAATTCATCATAAATTTGTATTTAACATTATACCCCTGCTACGTAATGTTAAGATGAAAACTTTGCAAAATGTATTGGCCAAGGTTTATGATTAGCATCGGGATAAAACTGCTCAAAGCAATATTCTCTTTGGACTTAAGGCTTTGGCTTTCATTTCCTTTATTAGAGAGTTACAGTATTGAAACTCATGTATCTCACTTTGGTAAAGCGGTACATGACATAGAATAAAAGTTCTGGTTTGGTCGAACGAAAGCAGGGCCAGAAATTATATGAAAAAATTAATATATATGTTTTATCTAAAGATGACATTTTTTAGAATTCTAATCTGAAACTAATAAATCAATACTGGTAGTTCGCTGTATGATATAATCTCTGCAAGACTGAATATACGAGACTGCATAAAATAAAAAGCATTTACATTAGATGATTAGATGATGCAGTAATTATTTATGCTGAAAGCTAGAGGTTCGGTAAATAAAGTAACGTATCCTGTACCAGGCTCGAGATTTGGTAAATACCGTAACTACTCCTGTGTTTATATCGAGATTTGGTAAATACAGTTACTACTCATGTGCTTATATCGAGATTTGGTAAATACAGTAACTACTCATGTGTTTATATCGAGATTTGGTAAATCAGTAACTACTCATGTGTTTATATCGAGATTTGGTAAATATCTTAACCACTGATGTCTTTATATCGAGATTTGGTAAATACAGTAACTACTCATGTGCTTATATCGAGATTTGGTAAATACAGTAACTACTCATGTGTTTATATCGAGATTTGGTAAATACCGTAACTACTGATGTGTTTATATCGAGATTTGATAAATACAGTAACTACTCATGTGTTCATATCGAAATTTGGTAAATACAGTAACTACGCATGTGTTTATATCGAGGTTTGGTAAATACCGTAACTACGCATGTGTTTATATCGAGATTTGGTAAATACCGTAACTACTCATGTGCTTATATCGAGATTTGGTAAATACAGTAACTACTCATGTGTTTATATGGAGATTTGGTAAATACAGTAACTACTGATGTGTTTATATCGAGATTTGGTAAATACAGTAACTACTCATGTGTTTATATCGAGATTTGGTAAATACAGTAACTACTCATGTGCTTATATCGAGATTTGGTAAATACAGTAACTACTCATGTGTTTATATCGAGATTTGGTAAATACCGTAACTACTGATGTGTTTATATCGAGGTTTGGTAAATACCGTAACTACTGATGTGTTTATATCGAGATTTGGTAAATACAGTAACTACTCATGTGTTTATATCGAGATTTGGTAAATACAGTAACTACTCATGTGCTTATATCGAGATTTGGTAAATACCGTACCTACTGATGTGTTTATATCGAGATTTGGTAATAACAGTAACTACTGATGTGTTTATATCGAGATTTGGTAAATACCGTAACTACTGATGTGTTCATATCGAGATTTGGTAAATACAGTAACTACTCATGTGCTTATATCGAGATTTGGTAAATACAGTAACTACTGATGTGTTTATATCGAGATTTGGTAAATACAGTATCTACTAATGTGTTTATATCGAGATTTGGTTAATACAGTAACTACTCATGTGTTCATATCGAGATTTGGTAAATACAGTAACTACGCATGTGTTTATATCGAGGTTTGGTAAATACCGTAACTACGCATGTGTTTATATCGAGATTTGGTAAATACCGTAACTACTCATGTGCTTATATCGAGATTTGGTAAATACAGTAACTACTCATGTGTTTATATCGAGATTTGGTAAATACAGTAACTACTCATGTGTTTATATCGAGATTTGGTAAATACAGTAACTACTCATGTGTTTATATCGAGATTTGGTAAATACCGTAACTACGCATGTGTTTATATCGAGGTTTGGTAAATACAGTAACTACTCATGTGTTTATATCGAGATTTGGTAAATACAGTAACTACTCATGTGTTCATATCGAGATTTGGTAAATACAGTAACTACTGATGTGTTTATATCGAGATTTGGTAAATACAGTAACTACTGATGTGTTTATATCGAGATTTGGTAAATACAGTAACTACTCATGTGTTTATATCGAGATTTGGTAAATACCGTAACTACTGATGTGTTTATATCGAGATTTGGTAAATACAGTAACTACTCATGTGTTTATATCGAGATTTGGTAAATACAGTAACTACTCATGTGTTTATATCGAGATTTGGTAAATACCGTAACTAGTCATGTGTTTATATCGAGATTTGGTAATTACAGTAACTACTCATGTGCTTATATCGAGATTTGGTAAATACAGTAACTACTCATGTGTTTATATCGAGATTTGGTAAATACAGTAACTACGCATGTGTTTATATCGAGGTTTGGTAAATACCGTAACTACGCATGTGTTTATATCGAGATTTGGTAAATACAGTAACTACGCATGTGTTTATATAGAGATTTGGTAAATACAGTAACTACTCATGTGTTTATATCGAGATTTGGTAAATACAGTAACTACTCATGTGCTTATATCGAGATTTGGTAAATACCGTACCTACTGATGTGTTTATATCGAGATTTGGTAAATACAGTAACTACTGATGTGTTTATATCGAGATTTGGTAAATACCGTAACTACTGATGTGTTCATATCGAGATTTGGTAAATACAGTAACTACTCATGTGCTTATATCGAGATTTGGTAAATACAGTAACTACTGATGTGTTTATATCGAGATTTGGTAAATACAGTATCTACTGATGTGTTTATATCGAGATTTGGTTAATACAGTAACTACTCATGTGTTCATATCGAGATTTGGTAAATACAGTAACTACGCATGTGTTTATATCGAGGTTTGGTAAATACCGTAACTACGCATGTGTTTATATCGAGATTTGGTAAATACCGTAACTACTCATGTGCTTATATCGAGATTTGGTAAATACAGTAACTACTCATGTGTTTATATCGAGATTTGGTAAATACAGTAACTACTCATGTGTTTATATCGAGATTTGGTAAATACAGTAACTACTGATGTGTTTATATCGAGATTTGGTAAATACCGTAACTACGCATGTGTTTATATCGAGGTTTGGTAAATACAGTAACTACTCATGTGTTTATATCGAGATTTGGTAAATACAGTAACTACTGATGTGTTTATATCGAGATTTGGTAAATACAGTAACTACTGATGTGTTTATATCGAGATTTGGTAAATACAGTAACTACTCATGTGTTTATATCGAGATTTGGTAAATACCGTAACTACTGATGTGTTTATATCGAGATTTGGTAAATACAGTAACTACTCATGTGTTTATATCGAGATTTGGTAAATACAGTAACTACTCATGTGTTTATATCGAGATTTGGTAAATACCGTAACTAGTCATGTGTTTATATCGAGATTTGGTAATTACAGTAACTACTCATGTGCTTATATCGAGATTTGGTAAATACAGTAACTACTCATGTGTTTATATCGAGATTTGGTAAATACAGTAACTACGCATGTGTTTATATCGAGGTTTGGTAAATACCGTAACTACGCATGTGTTTATATCGAGATTTGGTAAATACAGTAACTACGCATGTGTTTATATAGAGATTTGGTAAATACCGTAACTACTGATGTGTTTATATCGAGATTTGGTAAACACAGTAACTACTCATGTGTTTATATCGATATTTGGTAAATACCGTAACTACTGATGTGTTTATATCGAGATTTGGTAAATACATTAACAACTCATGTGTTTATATCGAGATTTGGTAAATACCGTAACTACTGATGTGTTTATATCGAGATTTGGTAAATACAGTAACTACTCATGTGTTTATATCGAGATTTGATAAATACCGTAACAACGCATGTGTTTATATCGAGATTTGGTAAATACAGTAACTACTGATGTGTTTATATCGAGGTTTGGTAAATACAGTAACAACTCATGTGTTTATATCGAGGTTTGGTAAATACAGTAACTACTCGTGTGTTTATATCGAGATTTGGTAAATACCTTAACCACTGATGTCTTTATATCGAGATTTGGTAAATACAGTAACTACTCATGTGCTTATATCGAGATTTGGTAAATACAGTAACTACTCATGTGTTTATATCGAGATTTGGTAAATACCGTAACTACTGATGTGTTTATATCGAGATTTGATAAATACAGTAACTACTCATGTGTTTATATCGAGGTTTGGTAAATACCGTAACTACGCATGTGTTTATATCGAGATTTGGTAAATACCGTAACTACTCATGTGCTTATATCGAGATTTGGTAAATACAGTAACTACTCATGTGTTTATATCGAGATTTGGTAAATACCGTAACTACGCATGTGTTTATATCGAGGTTTGGTAAATACAGTAACTACTGATGTGTTTATATCGAGATTTGGTAAATACAGTAACTACTGATGTGTTTATATCGAGATTTGGTAAATACAGTAACTACTGATGTGTTTATATCGAGATTTGGTAAATACAGTAACTACTCATGTGTTTATATCGAGATTTGGTAAATACCGTAACTACTGATGTGTTTATATCGAGATTTGGTAAATACAGTAACTACTCATGTGTTTATATCGAGATTTGGTAAATACAGTAACTACTCATGTGTTTATATCGAGATTTGGTAAATACCGTAACTAGTCATGTGTTTATATCGAGATTTGGTAATTACAGTAACTACTCATGTGCTTATATCGAGATTTGGTAAATACAGTAACTACTCATGTGTTTATATCGAGATTTGGTAAATACAGTAACTACTCATGTGTTTATATCGAGGTTTGGTAAATACCGTAACTACGCATGTGTTTATATCAAGATTTGGTAAATACAGTAACTACGCATGTGTTTATATAGAGATTTGGTAAATACCGTAACTACTGATGTGTTTATATCGAGATTTGGTAAACACAGTAACTACTCATGTGTTTATATCGATATTTGGTAAATACCGTAACTACTGATGTGTTTATATCGAGATTTGGTAAATACATTAACAACTCATGTGTTTATATCGAGATTTGGTAAATACCGTAACTACTGATGTGTTTATATCGAGATTTGGTAAATACAGTAACTACTCATGTGTTTATATCGAGATTTGATAAATACCGTAACAACGCATGTGTTTATATCGAGATTTGGTAAATACAGTAACTACTGATGTGTTTATATCGAGGTTTGGTAAATACAGTAACAACTCATGTGTTTATATCGAGGTTTGGTAAATACAGTAACTACTCGTGTGTTTATATCGAGATTTGGTAAATACCTTAACCACTGATGTCTTTATATCGAGATTTGGTAAATACAGTAACTACTCATGTGCTTATATCGAGATTTGGTAAATACAGTAACTACTCATGTGTTTATATCGAGATTTGGTAAATACCGTAACTACTGATGTGTTTATATCGAGATTTGATAAATACAGTAACTACTGATGTGTTTATATCGAGGTTTGGTAAATACCGTAACTACGCATGTGTTTATATCGAGATTTGGTAAATACCGTAACTACTCATGTGTTTATATCGAGATTTGGTAAATACAGTAACTACTCATGTGTTTATATGGAGATTTGGTAAATACAGTAACTACTGATGTGTTTATATCGAGATTTGGTAAATACAGTAACTACTGATGTGTTTATATCGAGATTTGGTAAATACAGTAACTACTCATGTGCTTATATCGAGATTTGGTAAATACAGTAACTACTCATGTGTTTATATCGAGATTTGGTAAATACAGTAACTACTCATGTGTTCATATCGAGATTTGGTAAATACAGTAACTACTGATGTGTTTATATCGAGATTTGGTAAATACCGTAACTACTGATGTGTTTATATCGAGATTTGGTAAATACAGTAACTACTCATGTGTTTATATCGAGATTTGGTAAATACCGTAACTACTGATGTGTTTATATCGAGATTTGGTAAATACAGTAACTACTCATGTGTTTATATCGAGATTTGGTAAATACAGTAACTACTCATTTGTTTATATCGAGATTTGGTAAATACCGTAACTAGTCATGTGTTTATATCGAGATTTGGTAATTACAGTAACTACTCATGTGCTTATATCGAGATTTGGTAAATACAGTAACTACTCATGTGTTTATATCGAGATTTGGTAAATACAGTAACTACGCATGTGTTTATATCGAGGTTTGGTAAATACCGTAACTACGCATGTGTTTATATCGAGATTTGGTAAATACAGTAACTACTGATGTGTTTATATAGAGATTTGGTAAATACCGTAACTACTGATGTGTTTATATCGAGATTTGGTAAATACAGTAACTACTCATGTGTTTATATCGATATTTGGTAAATACCGTAACTACTGATGTGTTTATATCGAGATTTGGTAAATACATTAACAACTCATGTGTTTATATCGAGATTTGGTAAATACCGTAACTACTGATGTGTTTATATCGAGATTTGGTAAATACAGTAACTACTCATGTGTTTATATCGAGATTTGACAAATACCGTAACAACGCATGTGTTTATATCGAGGTTTGGTAAATACCGTAACTACTGATGTGTTTATATCGAGGTTTGGTAAATACAGTAACTACTCATGTGTTTATATCGAGGTTTGGTAAATACAGTAACTACTCGTGTGTTTATATCGAGATTTGGTAAATACCTTAACCACTGATGTCTTTATATCGAGATTTGGTAAATACAGTAACTACTCATGTGCTTATATCGAGATTTGGTAAATACAGTAACTACTCATGTGTTTATATCGAGATTTGGTAAATACCGTAACTACTGATGTGTTTATATCGAGATTTGATAAATACAGTAACTACTCATGTGTTTATATCGAGGTTTGGTAAATACCGAAACTACGCATGTGTTTATATCGAGATCTGGTAAATACCGTAACTACTCATGTGCTTATATCGAGATTTGGTAAATACAGTAACTACTCATGTGTTTAATTGGAGATTTGGTAAATAGAGTAACTACTGATGTGTTTATATCGAGATTTGGTAAATACAGTAACTACTGATGTGTTTATATCGAGATTTGGTAAATACAGTAACTACTCATGTGCTTATATCGAGATTTGGTAAATACAGTAACTACTCATGTGTTTATATCGAGATTTGGTAAATACCGTAACTGCTGATGTGTTTATATCGAGGTTTGGTAAATACAGTAACTACTGATGTGTTTATCTCGAGATTTGGTAAATACAGTAAGTACTCATGTGTTTATATCGAGATTTGGTAAATACCGTAACTACTGATGTGTTTATATCGAGATTTGGTATATACATTAACTACTCATGTGTTTATATCGAGATTTGGTAAATACCGTAACTACTGAAGTGTTTATATCGAGATTTGGTAAATACAGTAACTACTCATGTGCTTATATCGAGATTTGGTAAATACAGTAACTACTGATGTGTTTATATCGAGATTTGGTAAATACAGTAACTACTCATGTGTTTATATCGAGATTTGGTAAATACCATAACTACTGATGTGTTTATATCGAGGTTTGGTAAATACCGTAACTACTGATGTGTTTATATCGAGATTTGGTAAATACAGTAACTACTCATGTGTTTATATCGAGATTTGGTAAATACCGTAACTACTGATGTGTTTATATCGAGATTTGGTAAATACAGTAACTACTCATGTGTTTATATCGAGATTTGGTAAATACCGTAACTACTGATGTGTTTATATCGAGATTTGGTAAATACAGTAACTTTTCATGTGCTTATATCGAGATTTGGTAAATACAGTAACTACTGATGTGTTTATATCGAGATTTGGTAAATACAGTAACTACTCATGTGCTTATATCGAGATTTGGTAAATACAGTAACTACTGATGTGTTTATATCGAGATTTGGTAAATACAGTAACTACTGATGTGTTTATATCGAGATTTGGTAAATACCGTAACTACTGATGTGTTTATATCGAGATTTGGTAAATACAGTAACTACTCATGTGCTTATATCGAGATTTGGTAAATACAGTAACTACTGATGTGTTTATATCGAGATTTGGTAAATACAGTAACTACTCATGTGTTTATATCGAGATTTGGTAAATACAGTAACTACTCATGTGTTCATATCGAGATTTGGTAAATACAGTAACTACGCATGTGTTTATATCGAGGTTTGGTAAATACCGTAACTACGCATGTGTTTATATCGAGATTTGGTAAATACCGTAACTACTCATGTGCTTATATCGAGATTTGGTAAATACAGTAACTACTCATGTGTTTGTATAGAGGTTTGGTAAATATAGTATCTACTGATGTGTTTATATCGAGATTTGGTAAATACAGTAACTACTCATGTGTTTATATCGAGATTTGGTAAATACCGTAACTACTGATGTGTTTATATCGAGATTTGGTAAATACAGTAACTACTCATGTGTTTATATCGAGATTTGGTAAATACAGTAACTACTCATGTGTTTATATCGAGATTTGGTAAATACCGTAACTAGTCATGTGTTTATATCGAGATTTGGTAATTACAGTAACTACTCATGTGCTTATATCGAGATTTGGTAAATACAGTAACTACTCATGTGTTTATATCGAGATTTGGTAAATACAGTAACTACGCATGTGTTTATATCGAGGTTTGGTAAATACCGTAACTACGCATGTGTTTATATCGAGATTTGGTAAATACCGTAACTACTCATGTGCTTATATCGAGATTTGGTAAATACAGTAACTACGCATGTGTTTATATAGAGATTTGGTAAATACCGTAACTACTGATGTGTTTATATCGAGATTTGGTAAATACAGTAACTACTCATGTGTTTATATCGAGATTTGGTAAATACCGTAACTACTGATGTGTTTATATCGAGATTTGGTAAATACATTAACTACTCATGTGTTTATATCGAGATTTGGTAAATACCGTAACTACTGATGTGTTTATATCGAGATTTGGTAAATACAGTAGCTACTCATGTGTTTATATCGAGATTTGATAAATGCCGTAACAACGCATGTGTTTATATCGAGGTTTGGTAAATACCGTAACTACTGATGTGTTTATATCGAGGTTTGGTAAATACAGTAACTACTCATGTGTTTATATCGAGATTTGATAAATACCGTAACAACGCATGTGTTTATATCGAGATTTGGTAAATACAGTAACTACTGATGTGTTTATATCGAGGTTTGGTAAATACAGTAACAACTCATGTGTTTATATCGAGGTTTGGTAAATACAGTAACTACTCGTGTGTTTATATCGAGATTTGGTAAATACCTTAACCACTGATGTCTTTATATGGAGATTTGGTAAATACAGTAACTACTCATGTGCTTATATCGAGATTTGGTAAATACAGTAACTACTCATGTGTTTATATCGAGATTTGGTAAATACCGTAACTACTGATGTGTTTATATCGAGATTTGATAAATACAGTAACTACTGATGTGTTTATATCGAGGTTTGGTAAATACCGTAACTACGCATGTGTTTATATCGAGATTTGGTAAATACCGTAACTACTCATGTGTTTATATCGAGATTTGGTAAATACAGTAACTACTCATGTGTTTATATGGAGATTTGGTAAATACAGTAACTACTGATGTGTTTATATCGAGATTTGGTAAATACAGTAACTACTGATGTGTTTATATCGAGATTTGGTAAATACAGTAACTACTCATGTGCTTATATCGAGATTTGGTAAATACAGTAACTACTCATGTGTTTATATCGAGATTTGGTAAATACAGTAACTACTCATGTGTTCATATCGAGATTTGGTAAATACAGTAACTACTGATGTGTTTATATCGAGATTTGGTAAATACCGTAACGACTGATGTGTTTATATCGAGATTTGGTAAATACAGTAACTACTCATGTGTTTATATCGAGATTTGGTAAATACCGTAAATACTGATGTGTTTATATCGAGATTTGGTAAATACAGTAACTACTCATGTGTTTATATCGAGATTTGGTAAATACAGTAACTACTCATTTGTTTATATCGAGATTTGGTAAATACCGTAACTAGTCATGTGTTTATATCGAGATTTGGTAATTACAGTAACTACTCATGTGCTTATATCGAGATTTGGTAAATACAGTAACTACTCATGTGTTTATATCGAGATTTGGTAAATACAGTAACTACTCATGTGTTTATATCGAGGTTTGGTAAATACCGTAACTACGCATGTGTTTATATCGAGATTTGGTAAATACAGTAACTACGCATGTGTTTATATAGAGATTTGGTAAATACCGTAACTACTGATGTGTTTATATCGAGATTTGGTAAATACAGTAACTACTCATGTGTTTATATCGATATTTGGTAAATACCGTAACTACTGATGTGTTTATATCGAGATTTGGTAAATACATTAACAACTCATGTGTTTATATCGAGATTTGGTAAATACCGTAACTACTGATGTGTTTATATCGAGATTTGGTAAATACAGTAACTACTCATGTGTTTATATCGAGATTTGACAAATACCGTAACAACGCATGTGTTTATATCGAGGTTTGGTAAATACCGTAACTACTGATGTGTTTATATCGAGGTTTGGTAAATACAGTAACTACTCATGTGTTTATATCGAGGTTTGGTAAATACAGTAACTACTCGTGTGTTTATATCGAGATTTGGTAAATACCTTAACCACTGATGTCTTTATATCGAGATTTGGTAAATACAGTAACTACTCATGTGCTTATATCGAGATTTGGTAAATACAGTAACTACTCATGTGTTTATATCGAGATTTGGTAAATACCGTAACTACTGATGTGTTTATATCGAGATTTGATAAATACAGTAACTACTCATGTGTTTATATCGAGGTTTGGTAAATACCGTAACTACGCATGTGTTTATATCGAGATTTGGTAAATACCGTAACTACTCATGTGCTTATATCGAGATTTGGTAAATACAGTAACTACTCATGTGTTTAATTGGAGATTTGGTAAATAGAGTAACTACTGATGTGTTTATATCGAGATTTGGTAAATACAGTAACTACTGATGTGTTTATATCGAGATTTGGTAAATACAGTAACTACTCATGTGCTTATATCGAGATTTGGTAAATACAGTAACTACTCATGTGTTTATATCGAGATTTGGTAAATACCGTAACTGCTGATGTGTTTATATCGAGGTTTGGTAAATACAGTAACTACTGATGTGTTTATATCGAGATTTGGTAAATACAGTAAGTACTCATGTGTTTATATCGAGATTTGGTAAATACCGTAACTACTGATGTGTTTATACCGAGATTTGGTATATACATTAACTACTCATGTGTTTATATCGAGATTTGGTAAATACCGTAACTACTGAAGTGTTTATATCGAGATTTGGTAAATACAGTAACTACTCATGTGCTTATATCGAGATTTGGTAAATACAGTAACTACTGATGTGTTTATATCGAGATTTGGTAAATACAGTAACTACTCATGTGTTTATATCGAGATTTGGTAAATACCGTAACTACTGATGTGTTTATATCGAGGTTTGGTAAATACCGTAACTACTGATGTGTTTATATCGAGATTTGGTAAATACAGTAACTACTCATGTGTTTATATCGAGATTTGGTAAATACCGTAACTACTGATGTGTTTATATCGAGATTTGGTAAATACAGTAACTACTCATGTGTTTATATCGAGATTTGGTAAATACCGTAACTACTGATGTGTTTATATCGAGATTTGGTAAATACAGTAACTTTTCATGTGCTTATATCGAGATTTGGTAAATACAGTAACTACTGATGTGTTTATATCGAGATTTGGTAAATACAGTAACTACTCATGTGTTTATATCGAGATTTGGTAAATACAGTAACTACTGATGTGTTTATATCGAGATTTGGTAAATACAGTAACTACTGATGTGTTTATATCGAGATTTGGTAAATACCGTAACTACTGATGTGTTTATATCGAGATTTGGTAAATACAGTAACTACTCATGTGCTTATATCGAGATTTGGTAAATACAGTAACTACTGATGTGTTTATATCGAGATTTGGTAAATACAGTAACTACTCATGTGTTTATATCGAGATTTGGTAAATACAGTAACTACTCATGTGTTCATATCGAGATTTGGTAAATACAGTAACTACGCATGTGTTTATATCGAGGTTTGGTAAATACCGTAACTACGCATGTGTTTATATCGAGATTTGGTAAATACCGTAACTACTCATGTGCTTATATCGAGATTTGGTAAATACAGTAACTACTCATGTGTTTGTATAGAGGTTTGGTAAATATAGTATCTACTGATGTGTTTATATCGAGATTTGGTAAATACAGTAACTACTCATGTGTTTATATCGAGATTTGGTAAATACCGTAACTACTGATGTGTTTATATCGAGATTTGGTAAATACAGTAACTACTCATGTGTTTATATCGAGATTTGGTAAATACAGTAACTACTCATGTGTTTATATCGAGATTTGGTAAATACCGTAACTAGTCATGTGTTTATATCGAGATTTGGTAATTACAGTAACTACTCATGTGCTTATATCGAGATTTGGTAAATACAGTAACTACTCATGTGTTTATATCGAGATTTGGTAAATACAGTAACTACGCATGTGTTTATATCGAGGTTTGGTAAATACCGTAACTACGCATGTGTTTATATCGAGATTTGGTAAATACCGTAACTACTCATGTGCTTATATCGAGATTTGGTAAATACAGTAACTACGCATGTGTTTATATAGAGATTTGGTAAATACCGTAACTACTGATGTGTTTATATCGAGATTTGGTAAATACAGTAACTACTCATGTGTTTATATCGAGATTTGGTAAATACCGTAACTACTGATGTGTTTATATCGAGATTTGGTAAATACATTAACTACTCATGTGTTTATATCGAGATTTGGTAAATACCGTAACTACTGATGTGTTTATATCGAGATTTGGTAAATACAGTAGCTACTCATGTGTTTATATCGAGATTTGATAAATGCCGTAACAACGCATGTGTTTATATCGAGGTTTGGTAAATACCGTAACTACTGATGTGTTTATATCGAGGTTTGGTAAATACAGTAACTACTCATGTGTTTATATCGAGGTTTGGTAAATACAGTAACTACTTATGTGTTTATATCGAGGTTTGGTAAATACAGTAACTACTCATGTGTTTATATCGAGATTTGGTAAATACAGTAACTAGTCCTTTGCCAGGCTTGAGAGTTTTGAGAAGCAAGCGATGTATTTTTGTGTGTGAGGAAAGTGTTTACAAACTGATACATAGCAAACTATTAAAGAGTCGCCTGGAAATTCCAACAACTGCGAAATATAGCGAAAATTAGTTATACAAGTTGGTTTGGTTCCAAATAATAATGAAACAATAGCGTGCTTTGCATTCGTTTTACATTATGCACTGAATATTTATGACAGTTGATACTAACTTCCAAAACTGTTAATTAATCAATCCGTTCAAGATGAAAAGGCAAACAAGACGTAAAGTCTAACTTCGTTTCTAAAGATGATGTAAACACAATAATTAAACCGTTTAATATGTTTCTGTGGTCCGCCGCGGAAGCGGGATTTCGTGGGTTCGATCCCCGCCCTAGTCATACCAAAGACTTACAAAAATGGTACTAACAGTTGCCTCGCTTGGCGCTCAACATTAGAAGGTTAGTGTTATGACTGGTCGACTTGGGGTCAGGATAATGTGACTGGGTGGGACATCATGCTATATGTATGTTGCTTGATGCCCGAGTGCTGGATATCACTATAAACTGCCTCGTTTACAGCAATCTCTAGCATTAAATGGGAAATACAATATTTTTTGTGGGTTCGGGATTGTATCGTATTCTTAGGAATGATATTATACGCGTAAATAGGCAAATATGAAAATTATAAAATTATTACACACAAAGTGTCTACAGTTACAAGGACTACACTACATACTGACCAGGAAAACCACATATGCGGCCAATGATGGAAAGAATGGTATCCAGCTAAGTAAATTCCAAGTTGCCGTAAACGTACTTAAAAATAGGTAATGAGAATCAGATAAGTTATTGATTATGTTCGCGTTGAACTATTTTTGCAGTATCTCTATTATTTAAAAATAGCTTTAATCCGGAACCTTACACCTCCCGTGACATTAATAAGTAGCAGATCCCATGGCAAAATGTCTACATGCGTCAACTCAGGGATAGTTTCAATTGTCAGAGTCCACACACTTACTATCCAAGTATTATTTGTGTTTTGTGACGCACACACTCCTTCCGTTTGTACATTTAGTGATGCAAACATTCTTACACATACTTTGTTGAATTTAATTATCATGTCAAGCAATTAGGCATGTAATTACTCAAATGATGAATTTACCTATTTTATTTACATCAATTATTCATTTAGATCTATTCCGTTGTCGTAAATTTCGTGTTAATATTTATTTGTAGTGCTTATTTCATTTACATTTTAAATTCAGTCATTTCTAACTCCCATGACAGGTGACTTACATGAAAAGTACAATAGACATCAAGTAATCATGTGTGTTGTGCAGAACACATATAGAATGATTCAAACAAAGGTATTCCAAAATTATCAGCATTATCTTAAGTAAAAATAAAATGAACAATCTTTTCTCAGTAATGTGAAAGGTTACATATTGTATTGATCAAGTATAAATTACATCACTCCCACATACATACATACGTACATACATACATATATACGTACGTACGTACGTACGTACATACGTACATACATACATACATACATACATACATACATACATACATACATACATACATACATACATACATACATACATACATACATACATACATGATCAAAGTCAATTTAAATGCATGAAATATCCACAAAGATTCACAGATCGGGATTAATAAACATGCTGCACAGGTGTTAAGGAAATAAAAAAAAACAACAAAATAAATAAAATGTACAGTCAGCGATACATTTAATAAGGGATTGGCCCATATTGAGTCAACGAAGAAAAAAACTAAAACATCTGGTTAACTGATTATTCTACATTGCTTACCGTACTTTTAAAAAAGCATTTTATCCGGTTTCTCTTTAAACAGTGAAGTGAACATCCGTTATAACATTCCAAATAGCAAATTCATTTCACGCTTGCCATGAGATAAAGGAAATATTTTTTTGTGATTTCATTTGCAGCAGATAGTGACAAAACAGCACTGACTGTTTAGACATAATTACTTCTATTTAGACATGATTACTTCTAGTTAGACACTATTACGTCTATTTAGACATGATTACTTCTAGTTTGACATGATCACTTCTAGTTAGACATGATTACGTCTCTTTAGACATGCTTACAACTAGTTAGACATGATTACGTCTATTTAGACATGATTACTTCTATTTATACACTATTACTTCTATTTAGATATGATTACTTCTAGTTAGACATGATTACTTCTATTTATACACTATTACTTCTATTTAGACATGATTACTTCTAGTTAGACATGATTACTTCTATTTATACACTATTACTTCTATTTAGACATGATTGCTTCTATTTAGACATGATTACTTTTATTTAGACATGATTACTTTTATTTAGACGTGATATTTTATATTTAAACAATATTACTTCCAATATAGACATAACTGCTTCTCTTTAGCTATATCATTAATATTTTTCATCAACACTGCCGTACGTTTCATGAATAGGATATCACATTTACTTCCATATTATGATGTTAACTATTCAGATATATTGGGATCAAATACAACATGGAAAATATGTATGTGGAATCTTTGCTATATATCGGTAGAAACATAATTACATATTACATATAGGACCTTTAATTGAAGTCTTTCACAAGGACACTGTCTGCAGAGTCAAGGATAATTAGAGTTCCTGAAATTCAATCGAAATGCAGTTGATTCCCCAGATGTATATGTGTTTAGTTGAAATATTTCAATGTTTAGCAACTTTCTATAAACTTCATAGCAATATTTGAACAAAGGGGATGCAGGGGACGTCTTTTATTTCTTTTTTTGAAGGATGCATTTGATTTATACAATTACCAATACCGACTATGATATAATTAGTTTTTCCACCTTGAGGATTGCATTTAGTACTCTTAAAGAATGTAGTTAGTACTCTTTAGGAAATGTAATTAGTACACTAGTTCATTTAGTACCCTTAAAGAATCTATGTAGTACTCTTAAGGAATGCATTTGGTGCTCTAAGGAATTCCAGAACTGTTCTTAAGGAATGTATTTATGACTCTTAAGGAATATATTTAGCACTCTAAGGAATTAACTTAGCAACTATGGCGGATTAACGATTTCAATAACATTCGTATAAAGCATTTGAGTAAGAGACATGTATGCATGCGTGCGTACGTATAACCATGCACGCAGACACACAGGTGCATAAAGGCTTACACCAGAGAGATCAGACGAACAAAAATAACAGGCTCAACAACTCTGGATCATATAGAACCATGCGATCAGCGTACGCGCAACATTTTCCACCATCTTTCCCTTGAGACTGCATTTTTAAGAGGTATTGATTGACAGACATTCTGGATACTACTGCTTGACATTTAAAATAAGCAAGGAAGGATTTACGTAAAGAAATTAAGCCTCTCCTTACAAACCTTCAAAGACAAAATCTTACTGTATACGCATCGCCTAGGACAGTCATTGTACATGTACACAATACAGACTTAGCGATTAAATACATGATAAAAAAAATAATTGCTATGACACCACCCACCCAAATAAAATTCTGAAATTAAGTCAAATGTCACAGCTTAATACAGTGTCAAAAATTGTATCAGTTTGCATTCATGATCGTTATGTGACTATAACATACACGATTTTCAATTGGTGTTTTCTAACTAGAAGATAGCAACCAACAGTACAGTTACAATTACTAAATTACTAATAATTTAATCTGTTGAGGCACGAGTTGTTTTGGTGATTTTTTTTCACTGTTAACACAGCTTCGACAAGAACATGCCCATGACCCAGAATATGCCGAGAATCAGTTGAAGACCTTATCAAAGACGTATTTGTTTTCTCTTATTCAAATGTAAATAATAGTAATACTGGATCAAACAATGAGATCTGCTGGATAAAAATAAAAAGGACGCTGTGATAAATAAGTATGTGATACGCGAATAGTATTTCAAAGGCACGAACAAAATTTTATCAAGCATTAACACATATGGCTTGTGTTTTCTTTGTAAATATGCACGACTATTTATCTCTGTAGCATATGTGCTTCTGAGTAAAAAGGAATAAGAGACATATGCACAAACAGACAGACAGATAGGTATAAAAACAAACAAACATAGGGCGCGTCTGTACCGCACACATGAAAAGTCATTCTTACTGCTTGGGGTTGTAGTAAGACGAGATTTTTTATAATGAGTTATTTGTATGTGCATGTGTACGTCTCTGATTTTGTTTAATGTAGATTGCGGGAAATAACATGAAAAACTAAAACTCACAACTTGAAGCTTTAAAATTAAATAGTATCAGACTATTGCCCGGTCATTATTAGATGTTACAGTGATAGACTATCAACGGTGTTTAAATGATGCAAAAGTCAGTTATGAAAGTTAATCAGATAGTTCGATGCCAGGCTACATTGTGGCAGCCGTTCCTGTCAGTAATATTATATAATAATTGTAGTTTCACTGCTACTGGGGAAACAGGTACTGGCAGATGCAAATACGCAATTGTGTATATGATCTGAATTCATTCTAAGAAGCCTTAATATTGTCCTCCTAGGAATGAGCCAAACGAATATTTTATGATTGAAAATTTGGAGTGTTAAGAGTGAATATGTAACACAAGCATTTGTAGGCCTCTGCTGACATCATCTAAAATCAGTGATAACATTTATATAAAAACGTCTATCGGTACAAGACAGTATCAATACCAAATGGAATGTTTCTATCTCATGATTCTCTAACGTGTCTCCATCTGTTATATTATAGAAAGCACATGCTAAAAACAAAATTATTATATTTATGAAAATGGTTAAAAGTCTCATATTTTTAAATACAAAACTTAAAGGGTGGGTGTATTTCTATTTACGTAACTTTTTTGATTCCAGTGGCTCATAATTCAAACCTGCTAGTTGTAATGCATAATCTAAGTAGCTGCTTTTTCAAAACGCCTTTGTAGCTAAAATAATTTCGAGATACATAGTTTTCCCGAATGTTAGCACTACAGCAGAACAATAATAATTAATTTCGAGATACATCATGTTACTGAATATTAGACATATAATTACATGAGCCATTTTAATTCATTTCGAGATAAATAATATTACTGAATATTAGCACCACAATTCAAAGAACAATAAGAAATAAGTTCGAGATAATAATGTTACTACATTTCCAAGAACAATACATTTACCAACTGAATCAAGATAAAATCAATAGACATGTGCTACTTTTAATTTTGTTCTCCAAAAAATGATTACTCCTGTTTTGCATTTTTGCAATATCAGATTGGAGTGAGGGGGGGGGGGTAACATTCTGCATCTCTAAGTTCCAAATTGCCTTGAGTGTATATTATAGACATTTATTTGTGAAAGTTATATCCCAGTTTTATGCCCCATTATTCATCGCATTATCATCTATTTGCCTTACAGCAAATCCACAAAATAGCCTCGCCCATTTGACGCGTGGGCGCTAATGTAAAGTATTTTAATAAAGCTGGTTAATGGATTACACAACGCCTTTCAAATGGACTATATGAAAACTAGAAAATTAACACTTAACAATGAAATAGTTTTATCAGCGTGTAAGGAGAATATGAAAAATATACACTGTGTAATAAGTTTGCAAACTAAACAAATTTAAGGACAGAGGAGATGTATGTGTGTTTATTTGCTTCAAATATGCATTTGCTTTAGTCAATAGAGCTTAACCAAGAACATCATATAATTATGTTGTGAT
This sequence comes from Unio delphinus, assembly GCA_029339505.1. Lineage (NCBI taxonomy): Eukaryota > Metazoa > Mollusca > Bivalvia > Unionida > Unionidae > Unio > Unio delphinus. The sequence continues at coordinate 1,581,686 of JAQISU010000009.1, read as the reverse complement.
ATTCGTAATTATATTTGAATAAAACGTACGTGGTAACGTATTCTTTTTTGCCAAAAATTCATCGCACTTAGTGTTTTTATGCATGTGTAAATTATTAGCTTTGGATCTTCTCGCCAGCTTAATTTAAATGACAAATAAAACCGTCAGTTAGCAATTAATGATTAAAATATATAAACGTATTTTTTTAAATCGTGACCTTTTACTGGTAACTTGGAAATTGTAAAGATCCAAATTCTATAACGGGTCTCAAGGAAATACAATACAATGACATTTGTTTATATTTTCCTTCACTATACACGTTTAACATAATTACTATAAAAAGAGTAATGTCATGCATCGTAGAATTATATATGAATAGGCCAAAGGTAACGTAGTGATTCGTCTTATTTTAACAAAGAAAAAAATTAATTTTCGATGTTCAAAAAGTAACCAATTATACAAATATTTATATTTCTAAAACCTTATACATGCAGTCCTTATTAATAGTTTTATCATCACCCAGGTAATATTTAGAGATGAATGCAGTGGCAATTGACAAAATTTGGTAATTTAGAAATATCTATGTTTACTTTACATAGCAATATGCTGCAACACTTTAACTGACAAAATGAAATTCATGGAAATTAAAATGAAAATGTTTCTTATATTAAGTTACATACCAAAATCATACCATTTCGAATTGACGTATATTTCATGCAATGTCGATACTTGTATCTATTTCATACAATATCGATACTTATATATATATTTCATACAGTGTCGATATTGATGTCTATTTCATACAATGTCGATACTGATGTCTAATTCATACAGTGTCTATACTTATATCTATTTCATACAGTGTCGATACTGATGTCTAATTCATACAGCGTCGATATTGATGTATATTTCATACAATGTCGATACTGGTGTCTAATAATCATACAGTGTCGATACTGATGTATATTTCATACAATGTCGATATTGGTATATATTTCATACAATGTCGATGCTGATGCATAATTCATAAAATATCGATATTGATGTCTATTTCATATGATGTCGATATTGATATATATTTCATACAATTTCGATAGTGATGTCTATTTCATACAGTGTCGATATTTATGTATATTTCATAGTGTCGATATTGTTGTCTATTTTATACAATGTCCATATTGATGTCAATTGCATACAGTAACTGATGTATATTTCATACAGAGTCGATATTGATGCATATTGCATAGAGTGTCGATATTAATGTATATTTCCTACAATGTCGATGCTGATGTCTATTTCATAAAATGTCGATATTGATGTATATTTCATAGTGTCGATATTGATATATATTTCATACAATTTCGATGTTGATGTATATTTAATACAATGTCGGTATTGATGTATATTTCCTACAGTATCGATACTAATATATAATTCATAAAATGTCGATGCTGATATCTAATTTATACAAGGTTGAAATTGATGCCTAATTCATACAATTTCGATATTGATGTATCTTTCATTTAGTGTCGATATTGATATATATTTCAAACAATGTTGATATTGATGTATAATTCATACAATTTCAATATTGATGTATATTTCATACAATGTTGAAATTGATATACATTTCATACAATTGTCGATATTGATATCTGTTTATACAGTGTCGATATTTATGTCTTTGTCATAGTATCTATATTAAACACTATTTCTTACAGTTTCGATATTGATGTATATTTCATACAGTGTCGATATTGATGTCTATTTCATTCCGTGTCAATATTGATATATATTTCCTGCAAGGTTGATATTAATGTCTATTTCATACAGTGTCGATACTGATGTGTAATTCATATAATGTCGATATTGATGTCTATTTCATACAGTGTCGATATAAACGTGTATTTCATACACAATGTCGATATTGATGTATATTTCATACAATTTAGATACTAATGTCTCTTTCATAGTGTCTATATTGATGGCTTTTTCATACAGTGTCGATTGTGATATATATTTCATATAGTGTCAATATTGATGTCTATTTCTTAGTGTCCATATTGTTGTTTAGTTCATACAATGTCTATATTGTTGTTTATTTCAAACAATGTCAATATTGGTGTATATTGTATACAATGTAGATATTGATGTATATTTCATAGTGTCCATATTGATGTCAATTTCATACAGTAATTGATGTATATTTCATACAGTAAATGATGTTTATTTCATAGAGTTATTGATGTCAAGTTCATACAGTAATTGATGTGTATTTCATACAGTAATTGATGTCTATTTCATACAGTAATTGATGTCTATTTCATACAGTAATTGATGTCTATTTCATACAGTGTCGATATTGATGTCTATTTTATATTGCATCTCTACATTTTTGAGTATTCGTTTGGTGACAGCTCTCTTTAGAGGAACTCGCTTTGAAAAAAAAAAATAATTATATGCAACATAAAAGACAATGCGATACAGTTTCCTATCGATTTTTTAAAATATCTTTCACAACCTTTTTAAAGGAAATCTCAAGAAAAGGGGCTTATAGTACGTGGATAAAACTAAACAATTCACCGAATTATGTGGTTATTATCCAAGCGAAGCAGATCACCTTAATATGATTGTACACTATATATCAAGTACGAGATCCATTGCAATATAACTGTCGAAAACATAAAAAATTTCTTACATTGTCCAACGTTATCTAACAACAACATAATATAAATATCTTCTTTTTGGAATCATGCGTAGAAAAAGAAAATGTATTTCTGGAATTTATTTTTAGTAAGATATCACAAGACGGCTTTTATCTTCAAGTTTTGACAAGTGGATAGTCGGCATACAGTCAAAGGAAATAGAAGTAATCGTTACACTGAAATACTATATTTTCTGAAACGTTTTATCTCTACTGGTGTATACTTTTTTAAAACAAAATATTTAGCCATGTATTTTTTTATAACTGAAGTTCACGAATTATCAATGTTATGCACCCAGTTATAAATTTTGTAAGCAATATCTGAAAATAAATCACATCATCCAGCACAAAGATAAACTGATAAATCGGAATATCTCCATTAACAGGAAGCATGGAGCACCTTTCGTATATGGGTGATGTATGTACTATTTTCTGCAGATTGAATCTGCTTCATGTAACGACCGGGAGTAAATGGAAATATATTTGCTTTATTTTCGTGTTTTCAGAGGGGTTACACTTTATCGTCCGAAATCCGTTTGCATTCATCTGAGTTTCTGTATGCCTAACAGCACGCCCTATCACGACCTCAACATTTATCGTTATAACAGTCGAGTAGTCATCCTGCATGAATGCGCAAGTACATATATATCTATATCTTTGTGTGTATGCATGCCAAGAACCAGTTTTGTTCCTTAGAGGAGGAGTGACGTTCTGAAGGGGAACTTCTCAATGTCTAAATACTGAAATATGTATGTATGTATGTATGTATGTATGTATGTATGTATGTATGTATGTATGTATGTATCTAGGTAGGTAGGTAGGTATAATACATACGCATGCATTAATTCACGGCGACGGTGTGAATGTTTCACTAAACTCTTAACTCCATTTTCCCCTGGAGATTCTTTTCATGTTCACCTCAGAAGGAAACGAGTTATTTGGACGGAAGTACTTCTAATTGGATCCAAACGTATTTATTTCCGGTAGTCGAATACCTAAATGTGTAAAAGACGTTGTTTTTGATTGGCCGTTTCGCTTGGACCTGTTTAGTTTTACTTATTGGCTTTTATAATCCACGATTTGTTTTATGTCATGGACTCATTGCATCAAATATACAATTACTGTACTTTTTGCAAGTATATTTGTCTGTGTACTGATCAGATAGTTTTGCCATAGATGGTACGTGAAAAGGTCTAAAACTAGAACACAGGCACACGTTTCTAAACAGGCCGTTTCGTTCTAAATTTTCGTTTTTCAGCACAAGATAGGCTATACATGGCGGCCAGTATTAATGGTGGAGGAAGAACCCGAAAAACGCCTGGTAAGAACCACCGACCCACGAGAAGCTACTGGCAAACTTTCTCACATACCCACATTGGCCGAACTTGAGACTCGAACCCACGCAGACAGCGGTGATATGGCAGTGATCCGTAACGCTTTTGACCACTCGGCCACTCGGGCCAAGTTGTTTCTTTTTTTCTTTTTTTTAGGCGTTTTGTCGTAAAAGAAATATGGTACCCAAGATCATTTTCTTTTCGCTGCAGTGGCTGTATGTATGTATGTATGTATGTATGTCAATGCTTACAAAACACAAAGGTTTTCTATCGGTGCAATTGTGCACACATTCATATATAACTGCATGCAGGCAAATAGACGGGCACATAGACTAACGGTATTGACAGAAATACAGAAACGCAAACTGGCAAACAGTTACACACAAAATTGCAGACATACACGATACATGTTTGCATACAAACAAACATGGTTTGTGAGAAAGCTTGTCAGTAGCCTCTCGTAGGTCCGTGCTTCTTTCTGGGGGTTTCCCGGGTTCTTCCTCCACCAGTAATACTGTCCGCCATGTATAGCCTATCGTGTGCTGAAAAATGACATTAAACCCAACGACAATAACAACACATACGGGGCCCTGAGTGGCAGAGTGGTCTAAACCGCTCTCAGTTACGAATCTCTGCCGTCTCACCTCTGTCTGCGTGGGTTCGAGTCTCAGATTCGGATAATATGGGTTTGTGAGAAAGCTTGCCAGTAGCTTCTCGTGGGTCGGAGCTTCTTTCAGAGGTTTTTCCCTGGTTCTTCTTCCACCATTAATACTGTCCGCCATTTATAGCCTATCACGTGCTGAAAAATAGCGTTAAACCCTACAACAACATATATATATATATATGTGTGTGTGTGTGTGTGTGTGTGTGTGTGTGTGTGTGTGTGTACATTAACATCAATGTTCAGACGCTATTAGGAAACGCAAGAACATGGGGGAAACGATTGATGTAATTTACCAGCGCTCTAAGAGATTTGATATATTTGGATTCAAACTCACAGTAAGGCCCATCTCGGATCAGCATAAAACTCTGAAGTGATAGATCATTCGAACTCATTTGGTTTAATAAAGTACTGGAATTTATGGTATTCTCATTTGGAAATGATTTCAATGATGCCAATGCCAAATAACGAGCTCTTTTAAATGAGAAAGCCTAATTTTAAAATTGAAGATACCATAAAGTCATTAGATGGACTTAGCGAGGTTTTGTTTATTGGCTCAGCCTTGAAACCCGCATGCCACCTAATCTCGAAAAAGAAATAAAAAAGAGGCAACGTTGTATGTATAGAAAGCTCTATGGCATTGAGAAGCAACAATTACAAATATGTCTGCCTTGAAAATGCAAACACTGTGACAGAACATGTCATTATGAATACTGTATGTTTTGAATGGACAATTTTATCAGCGCTAGATCCGCCTAATAACAAGCAAGATATGAATCGAAAAAACCAGCAACACCTGGGCAAATTCATCTTTGGTGATATTGAATTTCCCGTGCAGGTTGCCAAAAGCCAAAACGAACAAATCTGAAACATTAAATCAAGGTATTGTTGTTAATGTGTTCACTTATAACAAATGTTTAATCCGCTGGCACTATCTCCACTTCGGCTGAACGGACGAACTCAGACTGAATTGCTGATGCGATTGATCTGAAAAATGAGTCGATAACGCATTATGTATGGATAACCCAGCGCTGTCCAACGTTTAGGACACCAAGTGCCACTGAAATCCTTTACCTGAAGCTTTGGGCCGCAGCAGAAAATTTAAAATCAACACCATTACAAAACTACTCACAATCGTTTAAGAAGATGTTCTATGAAGTATACCATGGACTTCATTTACATAAATGCACAACAACTTGCTCAAGATATGGCGGGCCATTTAAAATCATCCCGGGGGTAGCAGGCTGGACAGCACTGGGATAAAGAACCTTGCTCGTTTACTCAACTGACACAGCAAAATTATTGCAAGAATTATCCATTCTAATAATTGTTGTTGAGAAGCAAAGTAAGTGTTTATAATCGCAATGGCCCGCACGAAACAGACCTCAAGAAAGTCAGCCGGAATGGACTAAGTGCATTTCTATAATATAAATATAGAAATAAAGGACTAAATCTGAACACTGATGTCACATCAGTAATGTATTTGAATTAATACAACTAAAAATATAGAAGAAAGAAGAAACTGAAACGAAGAGGGATCATGCCTAGAATGTCTGTATAGAGAAGGTACAAAAGAATTGGACAGGTCATCAACACCAAGAGAAAGAATTCCTAGGAACAGCAACTGTGATGATTGCTTTAAAAGTTATAAACCCGGAATTTATCAACCAGACGTACTCCATTCACAGAAATGAGTATAAGGGATATATGTCACGCCCTAGAGGGAATAAGCCAATAATATCATACAAGGAAATTAGCATACTTGAAGAAAAAAGTAGTAGTAAGAGAGCCAACACCTATCCTCAGGAAAATTAAAAAGCGAACGGGAAAAATACACCTATCAAACATTCCACTAGAAATACCACTTGAAGCTACAGTAGAAAGTTTTGAAAAGATACTTGGAATTAAAGTTGTGAAAGCCAGGCTTGAAACAATACCGCAGACCGCAATTTACAATGGGACCATAGTTTTCGAGATAGAAAAAAGGAATCAAAAGACTCTTCTATCTACATGGTTATTTAATGAAAACCTGGTACAAAGGATGTATTCCCCATCGGAAATGTCACAGATGTGAGAAGACTGGTCATACCCCGCACAAATGTCCAAACAATCAAGAGAAGCAAACAGCAAGTAATTAAATGCTGGATGAGAGCAACCTCTGAGGGCTATTACGTTAGGTGAGAAAATGCTTCATTCTTATACATAAACGCAAACAGACCCGTCAGTGAGCTGCTAGTTGTCGGGGAGAGAGACGTATTGTCTAGCAAGCTTCTCAAAGGAAGCTACCAGGGTGCCGTGAGAGTCGGTGCTGCGATAGTCTATGGTGTACAAGTGATGACACCGATTGATTAAAATGGAAGCCGCGGAGACTTTCAGTGTGTACACAAGAGGCAAAAAATATAGAAAAGGAAGAGAAAGGAAGGAGGAAAGAAGAAATTAGATGGGTAATTTGGAAAACTCACTGAACAGAGATTCTCAAAATATGACTTTAATTTCTATATGACGAAGTAAAGAGTAAAGGCCATTTGGTCAACCCCGCCATTATTGTATTATGATACAACTGAACTGAAGATTTGTGTCCATGAAATTCTTGCATTCGGATATTGGTAACATTGTTATTTATTCAACCTTGTGTTGTTATATGTACTTAGGGAGTCGGAACTAGTGATTGTGGGGGGGGGGGACTCGTGAGTCATATCATTTCAATGCACACCTTCTGCAGCTTCATTTTATAATACCGTAGTGGATCAGTGATATATAATACGGTAGCGGTGTCGTGACAGCAACCAAGGACACAAATGTGTCTGATATCGATCGAACTGTGCAAATCACAGATTAAATCACGTTTTCCTATGTTAGAGAGCATTTGTAATGGAAAATCAGACGTTTTAGATGCCTTGGGTATTCCAAACGCTGTTGATGTGCTTCTTAACTCGATCGAACGGCAAAATGGTTTCTTCAGCAACTCCATTAGCCAGAAATCATGATGATGACGGATGATAACATTTATGAGTTCTCCGGGGCCAGTCATTGCTGGATGTGTGGAGAAATAACTTTCAGTTCCACTGATGCAAAATTTCGTGATCACTGTCACATCACTGTGTTACAAATATCTATATGTTTTTTAATTTAATTTGTTTGTCAGATTTCAAGACATTTTTATGTTTCATTACATGTTATTGTAATGAAAAATTATTCACTAGAGATGATATGTTTCAGAAAATCAATTGGCTTGAATCATTATTTGGTAAACAAGTAATGTTGACCTAGATCCTGACCTTGATTCAATATAAGCGGCAACCACGTAAACAAGTTTTATTTTTATTTTTTAAATGACTGGTTGTTGTCGAGCTCAAGATTGAACTAGTGAATTCAGAAATAAACAACTTTTTATTCTTGAAGTACAAAAGATTAATTTTCGACAGGGTCTTGTTAGGAATACGTGATATAAACGATCACGTGACTCCTTCCCCATTTCCCGATTTCTCAGTTGTGGGATTTTTTCGAGACTGCATATTAAAAAAGTTATTATATTTGTTTTAGTGAGATATGGCTAGTTTTGGGCTTTTACAAATGACGTTAAGTCAGTTTCTCTTGGTGTAGCCAGTTTTTCAATCCATGTTTGCTTTTCTTCGGTTCATTTGAATTTTAAAGAATTAGTTCGTAAGTCTGAAAATAGTTGGTGAGGTCATCCCGAATTCTTGGACAAAGACAGTGTATTAACATTTTATTCAGATTTCCCACACCGAAATGATCAATCTTGTGATTCTGCAAGGAACGGTAGATAGGCACAAAACAGATTTCAGCATACGTTATCGCCGTCCATCTTGGTTTCATAGCAGGACTCGAACTTAAATTTATTAGAACTTTCATTACTAGGACTTAACTATTTTATTCATTGATTTTTAGAATTACTTTTGTATTTGATTCTTAAAACTGTAATTTGTTTGTTTATTTTTAAAACAACTTTTCAAGGAAATAAATTATTTTTTTTTTAAAAAAGCTTGTTGTTGTCACATACATGTATTCTGTGTTACTGTTTTAGAGTCTAAACACGTAACAACTGGTACATACAAAAGTGCTCCACGCTACGGATGTAATTTGCAGTTACGAATTTAGCCAACAATTAAAAATTCCCTTTGGTATTTCAAAACTTGCATGGGTATGATGGTTACTTAAACATGCAAGCACTTGCCACGGAATCGGATCTGCCAATTAAGGTGATCCTGACCCAAACAACTCAGAAAAATGCATGAGTTGAAGTCTTGATAACGTTTAAGGTGCGTATTCATATCAGTATATGAGTGACTGAAATAAATTTGCAGAAACTCAATTGCCACCGATCGAAGTGTTTTACTCACTGTTGTCACATGGAGTATTTCAAAAACTGATTACGAACACGAAAATAAAGTTTGGTTGGTACCCGAGTGCAAAGACTACGGTGACTATCACGATCTGTATCCTACTCGCCGATGAATTATTGATCGCTGATGTGTTTGATGAATTTCGTGATACTGCCGTGCACGTCACTTCTCGTCACCGAGTATAGGTCTGGATTCGATGTTACCCAAACCCAAATTGAGCTTGAATTTCTCACTGCCATTGATGAGTATCTGTTTATCTAGCGATTACTTCCTATCGGAATATTCTGGTCAAGTCCAAAAACACAAACGTGGACTGGTATGACCCCGCTGACCCCAACAATTACATCATGTATCTATATGAGAATATTATTTATGAATTGGCAATGATGCAAACACTTCTGGTTGGTGGATTTCAGTGGATCCATCCTTTGTGCATTGATCTACAACAAAACACGTACACGACCACAACATCAACATTATATTGGACTTGTCGGAGCTACTCAAGTATGATTCCTAATATGACATTACCAAACCATTTTATCATGGTCGGGTTAAGATGCTATACACCGACACTAGCTCGTTGCTGTTTCATATCACATTCATTGATGTGTAAGAAGCCATGGTAAAACAATATTTGGTCAATGAATTTGATACCAGCGAGTATCTGAAAGAACAACCATTGTTTAGTAACGCCAATAGAAAGGTTGATAGGAACTTCAAATATGAAAGCTAATCGAAGTTTATCTTGGGTTGTGACCTATACGTCTCTGAAAATAAAAAGAAAGCGAATGGTGTTACACTGTAATTGTAGAAAAAACACGAACTATATATGGAATGTCTTCTTTAATTTCCACAAACAGCAAATATTATTTGATCAAAGTAACATGGCATGGGTGTATACCCATGAATCAAGGTGCGTTTGATCATCGTACTATAGCTAATACTGGCTAACGTGTTAACACAAATCCTTGTGGCAGTAACGTATCTGCTGAAACGACTTGTAATTCCTTTGGCACAAATTCATGGCTGGGAGCCTTTGGTCCACCAGTTGACAATCACAATTGGTAACGCGATGGTTGTCTTATAGTACCAATCCATTCCGAAATCGTGAATATATTTACAGACCACACTGGATCAGTCGCACGATGTTGTCCTCCTTCGAAAACTCCTGTAAAATATAACTACCGACTAAACTTGTCTCCGAGTGTTTGTAAATATTATTTCTGTGAGATCATTTTCTAAGTACAATTTTTGGCCGATTCGCATTGCGATTTTTAATCCAGTCGTGTGCGTAGATTGTTTAATGCTGATATGACTAATGGAAGTGTGTTTACCCATTCGTAGAATAATATGGCATTAACGATTCATGTGGGCACTGATTACCAAAGAGTAGGATTAGCTGCTTCCAAAATAGCATGTCATGATGAATGTTGACATGTCCATTAAGTACTTGTATATTTGTAATTTACCTTGTCTATCATGGGCACGTCCATGTGAAAAAAATATTAAATCAGACTAATTTGGACTTCAAACCAACCTCATAAAACTGTTCTTGCTACTGGAAGGTAAATTCACCACAACGCTTGTTTGGCAAACCATATTTGAGCAATCCCATGAATGACCTTGACTGCACTGGCTAACTGTTCCACGGCGGCTTCACCTCTCCTGTATCCACGCGGACTGTAGAATACTTTGGTAATAGGCCGGCTCTTTTTGGCATTGTTTGTTTGTTTATATCGATATAATTTGCTTTTAATCAGTGAACGTGTTTCTACCTCCAAGTCTACTTTACAACCTAGTGCAATCTTGGCTTTCATACCTATTTTAATGACCCATCTTGTGATTCGTTCTCCCAGTGTTGGGGTTACTCGCACTTAAGTCACAGACGATATTCAAGTCTTCACGTTGACGTGAACGGATATCATGGAATGCTTTATAAGCACGGTCTTGTCTGTAACATGAAGTGTTAACGCCGTTCATAGCTGCCTCACCGGACTTTGCTTTGTCGCTAGAATCGAGCCGTCTAACAGGCCCATAGTAATTGTATTCAGGAAGGTACTTTCACACAGATATTTACTCCCTATCACCACCCCCAACTATTTTAAATAAAAGTGTACTTCTTTGCTCCACGTCGAGTAAAAGCTTCCTGTAATCACTGCTTTTTCATTACTTGCTTTGGCGCGAATTTTCACACAACATGAAAGTATAAATGCATTAATAATACTGTATTATTCGATGGCGTCGAGAAAAGCAATTCGTTGGTGCTTTTGGTAAATTTTAATAGTATTCTTTCATTGACTTCTCTGCACAAGCAAGACCTAAACCGTCCAAGCGTGGTGATAGAAACGTGTTTCCAAATTCCGTTCGTACGCTAATAATTATCCCTACAGGATCAGGACTTCACCATTAGCTGATATAATCGTGTTGTAATTCTTTGAAAGACGTTCAAAAAGCGTTGAGAAGTGGTAACACCACCACCATCGATTTATTTTCGACTAGTAATAAAGCACCTACCATTGACGATTTGATTGCAAATAAAATCTGTCTTGGATGATGCTTGAAAATTAAGTCAATCCCGGACAAATATTTTCACGATGCCGGCACAAAATCACTGACGTCATTTATTTGTCTTTTTTCCGGGTATAATTTAAGTCTGAGTTGAATGTATGATAGGACCGCCTTTGTATTTTATAGACTGGCTTAGAAACAGAGTTAGCAATAACCAAATAGCCGGCCGGCAATGCCAAACAGAACACGTAGACAGTATTCTGTTTTGGTAGTTCTTGATTCCTCATTATATATTTGATACAGAATAGACACCACAAATTCAAGCAATAATAAACAAGTCAGGCTTATTAATGTGTATTTATCCATTGCACTCTTTACGTTTTGTGTATTAAATCAAAACTGAGAGATTAAATTTTATTTACTTAATCCTTTAATTATTATAATTCAAAAAGGAGATTATAAACTTTACCTTATATGTCGTAATTCAAAAATGAGATATTTAATAGGTATCATAAATAGCCTCCGATATAAAGCCGAATTACAACTAATGAAACAAGCTTGAATTTTCGATTTGCTTGTTTCAAACCATTCAATTTGAAATGAAGTGGTCCGCTTTACAAAACGTCGTCAGACTTCTTCAAATGACACTTGAAAGCTTAAACAAATGAATAAAAACATAAATTAAGTTTCAAGACGATTACTAATTGATAATGTTGAGTACTAGTTACTATGCAGCCAGCCTAATGAAGTGATCCTTCAAATTGCTTCATTATGTTATAATGCCACCCCCACACGTAAGGGAGGACAGACTGTCACACGTTTCTTACATAAAAACAGTTTTTCATAATGACTTGGATTATAATAGCCCTCATCAAGCTATGCATGTGCTTGTGATATTGAATCAGCAATAAAAATGAGATTAATCATATACATTTGCTAGTATGAGTAAGAAACGTAACACAAAGTGACACAATAACGTACAAAGTTGAGAAGGAATACGGTAGTACATATGTAATAATAATTTTTATAGATCATTTAAAAATTAGTTGACAGTCATGAACATTTCAACATTTTCTTTATCTAGTCTTATGAACATTTCCAAAGCATAATTCTAAAACATTTCAAGCGTAAGTCGACAATTTGCCTACATTTTCTGCAGACATAAGATTTGACCGTATGAAAATTGTATAGTTGAATAATCCAAATCCAAACACAAATTATACGTTGCCCAACCACCTCTCAAACAAACATCGGATTAAGACTTATGCAGTCGTTTTATCATGGTTTGACAAATGTATCGATTAAAATAAGATATAAAAAAACAAATAAGGAAAACGAGATTTATTCGCAAACGCCTGGATACATCAAAGTAAATCGTGTGCTGTTTTCTCTTTGCTAGAAAATATGAGATGTGCATTGTAAAAATAAACGTTTTAAACTCGATATTATATTATATTATATTATATTATATTATATTATATTATATTATATTATATTATATTATATTATATTATATTATATTATATTATATTATATTATATTATATTATATTATATTATATCAATGTGAGTGAATGGGAGAGAAAAAAAAGATTGCTTCGAAGCCGGCTTGATTTTGAATTAAAGTGTACAATGTAAGGAAACATTCAGATTTCACCTACACATTGACTTATCAAGTATTAAGAAATTAAATCATTCATTAGCATATAATTACTTTTCTGAAACATCTCCAAGCTTCCTACGATATAAACTATAATCTAGTATTTGTCGCAGAATAGAAACCGAGTGGATTTTGGATTAAATGAATAACTCAAACCCAATGTGTGCAAGATTGAAACTTATGAACTTAATTAATAAAGAAACAAATCTAATGTATAAATATAATGATTCTCACACGCTTTCATCATACGATTTACCAAATCACTCTATACAAACATTCACACAATGAAAAATAAACCAAAAATATTATATCAATCTGAAATACAGATTCAAGAAACCTCGTTTCAAATGATAGTATGCACTGTAAGATATTCACAAAATTTCATGTATAGACTACGATTAAGATTCAAACAATCTCAAGGTATTCAAATACGTTTCAAATGTTCTGCACTGTAAGTGAGATTCACAAATCTCCTGGAATAACTAAGACTCAAATAACCCTGCGAGATACATGTTGGTTCCGTCGCTTACCTGGAAAAACACTTGTTCACTCTATATAACGTTGTACGCATGCACAACAAAAAATAGTCAAATATTTCTAAGACAAAACAAAGTTTTTTGTGCCTAATAATGTGACAATATTTATCATGTAGACTTTAAATACGTATTGTATAGACGTAACTACTATCTCCTCTATAGCTACCATACCATTGTCAACTTTGATGAAATTAGCTTTTCTACTCCGTAAATATTATATTTGTATAGTTACACTTCATGATGCGTTTGCGTACTATAAATAAAAATAAAACTCTTGTTGGGTATGTGTACTAAAATTAAATAGAAATTTAGAATATATATATATATATATATATATATATATATATATATATATATATATATATATATATATATATATATATATATATATATATATATATATATATATATATATATATATATATATATATATATACTTTGTGTTGGTTTATGTAATAAATTTAAATAGCAAGTTCGTATTTGAGTTTGTGTTCTAAAACAGAATAGAGAATTTTGATCAGGAAACAGTATACATAGTGTCATAGAAAATATAATGCATTCAGTTACCATATGAATCACATTATGTACGCTCTTTAAAGGGATATTTCCAAGCAAAGTAGATGTTTTGCGATAGCTAAAGATAATGAATTTGAATAGATCTTATTCTGAGAAATCCTTGCATACTTATACAGCAACACTTGAAAATAGGTTCCTGCAAACGGTTGAGAAACACGGTAACACGATAATAAAGCTTTTATCTCCATAACAAGATCAGTGCAGCATATTGCATCTCAGCGATGCAACCGAAACATTAAGTGGAATGGAGCCGTTTTATGTCAAGACCAGGAACAAGAATAAATAAATACATATGTAAGTTTTTACTCATACCTCCAGTTTGCCACGTTGACGCGTCATGAGGTAGTATTAAATCTGAGAGCACTGTAACATCAACATTGTTCATCATGCGCCAAAGTGGATTGTCTTGCAGAAAATAAGAAAAATGTACTTTTACCAAACAAAGTCTACTTTCTACAAGCATTAAAATGATACAGCTGAACAATACCGTACTAACCGAGGTGTGAGAGTGGCGGACGGGGCGGTTGCCCCGGACTCCTAAGATCCTGGAGCGCCAAACAGCTAATAAAACTTAAACTTCAGGATAATCGTTGGCTGGACATTATCGTCGCCCTTAGTACGCCACTGCAGCGAATAAAAATGATCTTGGGTACCGGATTTCTTTTTTTTTTAAAGTTTTTTTTTGTTTTGCAAAAGCAATTGTGTTCTGATTTTAGACCTTTTGACGTACGATCAATGGTAAAGCTCTCCGATCAGCAAACAGACAACGGAACCGTTGCAAAAAGTAAAGTAATTGTATATTTGATGTAATGAGTCCATCACACAAAACAAATCGTGGATTATAAAAGCCAATAAGTTAAACTAAACGGGTCCAAGCGAAATGGCCAATCAAAAACAACGTTTTTTACACACTTAGGCATTCGACTAGAGCTCGGAAATAAATAAGTTTGGATCCAATTAGAAGTACTCCTCTCCAAAAAACTCGTTTCCTCCTGAGGCAAACATGAAAAGAATCTCCAAGGGAAAAGGAGTTAAGAGTTTAGTGAAACATTCACATTGTCGCCGTGAATTAATGCATGCGTATGTATTATGCATACAGTACATACATGCATACATACATACATACATACATACATACATACATACATACATACATACATACATACATACATACATACATACATACATACATACATACATACTGTTACGTGCTTAGGCTCGAATAAGCAGCAACACAGAAAGAGTGAAAACTAACAAGCTTGTATAACTTGAACAATGAATTTATTAAGTACAAATATTTTCATAAAATAAATAAACTTACGGTTTTAGAGAATCAAATCCAACATTAATCCAATATAGAATTCACAAAAATAATCCACTAATGGAATTGCAAGAGTTCTGATAAATAAATGTTCTAATAGTTCCAGGTTCGAATCTTGACGATGTAATCCAAAATGGCTGACGATGTCACATGATGCAGTTCTTGTTTTATAATCATCCAAATGAAATTATGAATACAGATTCTTTTCCAAATAATTCCTCTTGCTATGACGAAATGACACAATGTCCAGAACAAGGTAATTAAAATTAACACTCAAACAAAAAAACACAACTGTTAACTTTATAATAGCCCAGATTCTACTGAATCTCTCTTCCAGTACAATGATTTAAATACCCGTTTTTAATATGTAAACAAGGAATCACGTGATTTTCTAGAAATTGATAGAAGGTCAGAGGAAGAGTCTACCTTCACTAAATCACGTACTCAAAGAAAGATCTAGATTTTTCCTACCCCCAAGAACTAAAAATAAAAAGTTGTTTTTGAAATTAACCAATAGTTTTAGAAGCTTGTTGACAATGTCTAAAGCAGGGTCAGGAATTAGGTCAACAAGCCAAGGTTAACTTGTTTACAGCTAGAGTCTAGCTCAGGCTGAATTTTCCTGGAAAATCTCCAAATTAATGAATATTAAACCCTAAATGACAAATTTGGATTTAACAATTAAACAATAAATAATTTAAATCCAATAGACGTAACAATACATACATACATACATACATACATACATACATACATACATACATACATACATACATACATACATACATACATACATATATACATACATACATACATAAATACATACATACATACATACATACCATACATACATACATAAATACATACATACATACATACATACACACACACACACACACACACACACACACACACACACACACACACACACACACACACACACACACACACACACACACACACACACACACACACACACACACATACATACATACATACATACATACATACATACATACATACATACATACATACATACATACATACATACATACATACATACATACATACATTCTGAGAAGCATACAAAGTAAGAAGGGGTTATTAAGTGTTGACTCCAACTACTGGTTAAAGATTCACAAGATCATCGAAATCCTTGCATAAAAAATAATAATAAGGGATAATCCCAATTCCTTTCCTTCAGATCTGACTTGTAAAGGTTTGTTGCCATTAGAGGCCAAATTGCTGGAAGTAATCGCAGAGATAATTTATAATACACGATTTCGAGAAAACGAGTATGTATGTATGTATGTATGTATGTATGTATGTATGTATGTATGTATGACATCATCATCATCATCATCATCATCATCATCATCAGTCTCCTGACCTAGTGTGGTCGTTGAGGCACTGAGGTGCTGAACTTCTGACCATGTTCATCCACTTGTCTACATTATGTGTCAATGCCTGTGCCTCCGCAAAACATTTTCTTGTTAATTCTTCGATGTTGTCAGTCCACGTTTTCTCTGTCTACCTCTCATTCCACCATCCTGGACACTGCCCTGCAATACTGTTGTGGATAGACTGTATGGTCTAGTGATATGGCCCTACCATTTCAGCTTTTCCTTTTTGACAGTGTTGAAGAGGTCTTCATAGTAGCCTACGTTGTGCCTGATGGTGTTACACACTTCTTCATTTGTTAGGCTGTAAGTTTTTTTCCGATTTGTACAATCTTTATCCAGGGAAATAAATTATTTGTTCAAATATATAAATCTTTTTGTTTTAACGTTTTCTGCATTACTATTTTATAGAGCCTAAACACGTAGCAAATAAATGGGTAGCTCCTCCGTGAGATTGGACTTTTGGCTAAAATATTTTAGAAAACATTTTGATTTTTTAAAATTTGAATTCCCCTAGTTTTTAAACTTTTTCAAGTTAGATCGACAAGCGTTTGTCTAAGGTTTTTAAAAGTAGCAATCTTTCTTTCAAATCCTACCGAGGAACAATTATTTTTTTTCTTCAGAAAAGACGACTTAATTCAACGTGCCCGAAAATAAGATCTTTCTGACGCGAAAGATTTATGAACGAAACAAGAAATAAAAACTATTTTGATTCAATACTTTGTAGAAAAGAATGTCTTGAATGAAAGTGCTATGGTTTCAATCAGTAAGTCTGTATCCGACTATGATCTAAAAGTAAAAACAAAATTAAAATACAAAATGGACATGGAGATAAAGAAACTCAAACTTCAGGAAAGAAAGGAAGAAAACTAATGCAGTTAGATAATGAAGAAAAAACAAACAAATGTAATTTTAGAAGGAGAAAAGAAAGAGACGGATACAGATGCAAAGTGTGAAGAAAGATAGGGAATAGCAATGTAGAATAAAATAAATAGATCTGGCAAGCAAAACGCACATTCATGCTTCAAATCCAAATGTAACATCTTGCAAAGAACATTAGATTAGTGCTCCCTTTTAGACAAAGAGAATTAACCAACTATTTCAATCGTCTTGAAACAGTTGCTAAAAATTTGAAATGGCCAAGAAAGCATTTGATTTAATAATTACAACCTGTACTCACTGGTAAGGGCATTGATATCCACAATTCACTGTCAGTTCACCAATCAGGTGACTATGGTGCGGTTAAATAATACATTTTAAAGGGTTATGAATTAGTCCCTGAAACTGATTTGCAAACATCCAAAAACTATATAAAAGTAATCTGAACAAACTCATTTCGAATTTGCTGGAGGAAAGAGCAGCTATTTCATAGATGGTGCTTAGCTACGAAAGTTTAAAACGATTATGAAAGTCTCACACAACTAATATTAATTGAAAAGTTTAAGAACTGTGTCCATGGTGATAGTAAGACAATTTTGACGATCACAAGATCGAAACCTTGGAAAATGCTGCTATTGCCGCTGATGAGTACTCTTTAGCTCATACAGTTCCTTTTGAAATAGGTAGCCAGGTAAAACATGTAATTACTTAGTTGTACCTGTCCTACTTAGCGGAAATTTAAGTGAAAGAATGTCATCGGATTCTAACGATATTGGAATGACAATTCTTCTGAATTCAGAAATTATGAAAGATGTGGACCAGAACCTTTCACATTTGCAAGAGCAGGATAGAAATGAACTCAAACAGTTATTAATTGATTATGGGCACATTATTTTCAGAAGTTTCTACAAGGACAAACAAACATTTTCATAACTTTAAAATTGTAGATTCCAAACCTGTGAAATAACACCCGTACATGATGATCCCTCTCAAACAGGAATATTTGAGGAGGAAAGTTCAGTATTTGCTGGAGAATGATTTCATAGAGCCTAGTAAAAGTGACATGGAGTTTACCATGCATACTTGTTACAAAACCAGATACAACTTTCCGTATGTGCACTGATTATAAGGCAAATATTGTGACAAAGACAGATTCACATCCATTATCAAGAATCGAAGATTGTATTGATGAGATCGGAAATGCCAAGAATGTTAGAAAAGTCGACCTTCTGAAAGGATGCTAGCAAATTCCACTAACGAAAAGAGCAAAGGAGATTTAGGCATTTGTGATTTCAGATAAACTTTACAAATATAAAGTAATGTCGTTTGGGATGTATGTATGGGTCGCCAAGTACTGGTCTAGATAATTGTGATGCTTACATCAATGATGTCATCATCTACAAGACACCTGGAAATAAGATTTAGCAAGAATTCGAAAACAAATTGACAGACTCACCGATGCAAATTTGACAATTAATTTATCTAAATGTTAGTTCTGCCGTGCTAGTGTAAGTTTTCTACAACATATCATGTGCCATGGACTAGTCAACGCTATCGATGCTAAGTTCACGGCTATCTCTGAATTCAACGTGCCTGTTAATAAAAATCAAAGACTACTAAAACGAAATTTACTGTTACAAGAATATAATCTTGACATCACGAAAATCAAACAAATAGATCATTTAATATTGGATGCACTCTCCCGTGTATAGAAATGTAGAAATAGTCACTAGAGATGTTTTATTTTCTCCAGAAAAATGGTTGACCTGAACAAGTGATGGTGATCTAGATCCTGACCTTGATTCAAGGTCAGTGGCGGCCACGTAAGTTTTATTTGTATCTTAAAATGATTAGTTGTTTTCAAGGTCAAGAAGGAACTAGTGAAGAAGTAAACAACATTTTATTCTTGGAGTGGGAATGATTGATTTTCGTCAGTCATGTTAGGAGTACGTGATACAAACGATCACCTCTCTCTCTCTCTCTCTCTCTCTCTCTCTCTCTCTCTCTCTCTCTCTTACACACACACACACACACACACACCTTCGTTATTTCGCAATTTGGGGATGTTTTTTAAACTGCGTAATAGAATGCGATATAATCTTAGTGAAATATAGTTAGTTTGGGGCTTTTACATGTGACGTTAAGTCGTTTTTCTTTTGTTGTAGCCATTTTTTAAACCCACGTTAACATTTCTTCAATTCATTTGGATTTTAAAGACTTAATTCGTAGCTGTTGAAAATTTTGATGTGCTCATACAGAACTGTAGGACAAAAACTGTTTTACAAAATTTTATTTATTATTTTAGCAGTGATAATTTAAAATTCGTGTATAGTTTATGTTGTGATCAGTTCAATAATATGCGCAAAGTACCTTGTGTTTTGAACAAAGCATTAAAACCTTGTCAAAACGTCGTTTCCAACGAGTGTCATTAGATGTCTGTTACTATCGATCTGGATTAAGTGCATCGCTGCCTGCTCGTGGAAAACTTGAAATATACACTCCCGAAGACCATCGCTGCTAAAATGGCGACTATGGCGCGTTTCAGAAAGAAAACGGTTCATTTTATCCTCAAAACCCGCAACAATTAAGAACTCTGAGCAAGTGGCACGCGTATATTTTAGATAAGACATTAGATTTATGTGTAGTTTCTGAATAGATGAACCGTTGCACTTTGTAAATGCAGTGTCTGCTGGACTGAAATCTCCTTGGAAACAAAACGCCGCTCTTGGGAAATACAATGGCTGCTTCATGAATAAAACATAGAATTTTCAGGACTCTAGGCATATACACGGAGAGGGAAAACTATCAATGTTTTCTATATGGTGCAATTGTAAGCCAATGTGTTGATAACGTCTCGGTGACTCTATATCAGCTTGTTTACAAAATGTGCAATTTATAGTTCATACAACGAGTTTTAGCATCATCGCTTATTAACTATTCTTGTACTTTCCTTGAAAGTTCTTCCCAATCAAAATAATTTGCATATGGCAGCAAAAGAATCTTACATATCCACAATGGTATCACTTGGTAAGCAAACCACACATCAGAGAGAATTATGGAAAAGGCAGCAGGTGCAGACGTACCATTCATTATTGATTTGTGCTTCCAATCGCATACCCATATTGACATCATTTTGCAACTGTAATACAAGCCGCTATTTTTGGACACCAGTTGGTCGAATGAAGTACATAGTTTGTTTCAACTCGACTACACAAATGTGGACAATGATTCAACAGTAAATCAAAAAATGTTTTCGGTTCGTAATGTTCTTCAAAGGCATGGAATAACGAGACACCTGCTTTGTATTTTTTTGCACCTTTTTTTGTCTTGAATCAGTCGCTTACGTATGGGCCAACGCTCTTTAATATGGCCGGTTCCATTTCACCCGTAAATGAAAAGAGTTACATTAGATATTTCAAGCAACAATCCTGAAGCTCAATATCTCTGCATGATTTGTTTTATACATCTAAAATTGTCATGTGCAATTAAACTAAAACTTACATTACATAAACTGAACACATATAAACAACATGATATCACTTTGAATAGATAAATTATGAAATATAACGAGGGCAGTGTTACGTATTCAGGCTCTAATTGCCACTAACACAGAAATAGTGAAAACAACAAGCTTTGTAACAAAATTAAAAGTTAATGTATTTTCCTAGAAATATATTGAAAAATCGGGAAAAGAACTTACAGTTTTAATAATCAAATCCACAAATGACCCAAGCATAATCCACGAATTAAAAATTATAAAGGTCCTTGTGACGAAATATTCTAAAAGATTCAAGTTCGAGTTTTTTTAGAAACTCTAAGATGGAAGAAGATGACGTATACTGAATTATGTTTTTATGCTTATGTACAGTTCTTTGTAGTAACACAATATTTAACAGTCCGGTGATGGAATTCCGAATAAAATTTGATGAACTGTCTTTGTCCAACAATTATGTATGAACACATCTATTATTTCCAGAAATATGAATTACTCGTTTGAAATCCAAATGAATTGAAGAAAAGTGAACACGGATTCAAAAACTGGCTACAATACAAGAAAAATGACTTAACGTCAGATGTTAAAGTCCCAAACTGAGATTTATCTCTGCAAACATCTCTGTTAAATCCAAATTATGATCACTTATGGAAAAACCTGGATGGTCACGTGATCATGATTATAGCACGTACGCCTAACATGGTCCTGACGAGAACCAATCATTTCATTCTCAAAATTAGTATAAAATAGTTGTATATATTGTGTTTCTTTGTAGGGATAGCCTGCTATCTTCCAATTTGTCCCAGCTGTCCTATATGGTGATTTGATCCTTAAAAGTGGATCATCCTCTAAGATTTTTTTTCCCAGAAATTTTATATATTCGTTTATTTGATTTTTAATTTTGAACCAAGCACGGTGTACTATCTTTGTTTAGGGTGGGAAAAAGTAACGTATTGTTTTATTGTTGTATATTTTCCGTGTCGTTCTTCGCATTGTCTATTGATTTCATGTTGAGTTCGACTGTGCTCGACTGGGGGTCCATACATTTTTCTTACTTAAATTGTATATTTCCCAACTAGAGTTGGGTCGTCTCTTCTTTTTTATATATATTTATTTAGTCCTTTCAAAGAAGAATAAAATATTCTGTATGTTCCTTGGGGTTTTTCCTAAACGATTAATTCGCATGGCATATTTAGAGACACTTACTTGCAAATCTTATTCACACAATTTAGAGCTGCGTATTGAACCATCTTGCTTCTACTTGACACTTCGATGCACAAACTGAATACGACACATATATGTGAATCCTCTCAACTGACGTCACATCCTGTTTGTATGAAAGGGAGCTGGCAAATTCACGACAGGGTCTTTTCCGTTTGCTCTCGTAAAACAGGACAGTATTTGTTATGATATGTAAGTGCAAATTCAATAGATGTAAATACAAAAATAGTCGTGTTAGAATATATACACACACTACTTAATGTCTTTCTATTTACAAAAAGTATGCAGGTCTGGGGTATTGTCTCCCTTAAACTTGAAAAATCAACGCGAAACAATTTGCTTCTTGTAGTTGTAGATTGTGGAATATTTTGTGCATATAAATTGAAAAGATTTCGTGTCAAGAGATTCTTGGATAACATTCTCGTATCTGAGTTGAACTATTATTTTATTGTCGCACATTGAATTGAAATGGATATATGTGACAGTGAAACCAACGTTAACATCCGCTGCTGTACATTTTGACATTTGACTAATCAAAAACCTCCTTATTTTCGCTGGTGTGTCAGAATGTCTTGTATGCCATGTTATGACAATCTAACCTTGAAATGAATGTTCCAGTGATAACTGGCCAGTCACATGACATATGTTTGGTACACGTACGGTCAAGATACATTGCCCAAACGTTCGTCCCTAGAAGTTAACCAATTCCAAAGATGGACATGCAACTGGTAATGGTCTATCAACAATAGAATGTTATCGTATCTGGTAGAAAACAAGCAAGTAATAGAATCTCAAGATAATTAGCAAAGAACAAACACATTGTAGATTATCAAGGTAATTGTAATTTTAAAAATTATTTTAAATCTTAACATATATATATATATATATATATATATATATATATATATATATATATATATATATATATATATATATATATATATATATTTATTTATTTATTTATTTATTTATTCTCCTATTCCATGACCTCCAGTAATGAACAATATTTATTTGAAAAGTGAAGTTTACAATACTGAGTGGCATCTCTTTTCTCCTGACATATTCAAACATACATCACACTATAATGTAATGGCTAAATGATCCATACTATTTTTCGTTCTATTTGCAATATAAACTAGAATTCAGATATAAGCTACATCTGTGGTTAGCAGCCACAGCATCTTAAACATTTTTATTTGGTTTGAAATATTTTATGCAACGGACTAAAATGAAGCTTACAATTTTGACAGGCAAACATTTTGGGTTTAAAAGTTTGCTTGCCGAAAATATACCAATTAATTTTTGTTATGTTATGTTTTTCTTCATTGCATAATATAATCCATTCCTGATAATATTGTGTGGAACATTTGACATTAATTACTCATAGAAAAACAGCTACAGAGAAAAAGGGAGGTACTACCGTATAATGCTTAAGTTTCACATACGTATATCAAACAATCTTTCCAATATAACTTGAAAAAATATGGTGATTTATTCCACGATTACATTTTTCAAAACAGAAATATTTATCATGTCGATGTGTAATATACCGTACTTTGGGACCTTTTCAAATTTTGTCAGCTGAATGGTGTTTTGTGCTGCGCATCAGAGAATACAGTCCATCAATTGCTATTATGCTCTGTCACGTCTTTCTTAAACCTAATTCTACCTTCTGTGATCAGCTGAGCAAGAAGTATTATGTACATCAGAGCGCATTCTTCCTTAGAATGTTCAGGGTAGCTGATAATAAATAAAATTTAACTTTTGTGTAACAAAAAAACAAGCCAAGCTTTAAAGTTGGTTCTTGAAATTGCTGTGTAGCTACGATGTTTTGGCTCGGATTTTCGTAGACTACTCCATAGAAACACTATTATTTATTTATAGTACACTTCCTTCATTAATGAAATATTCATTTTCCACTTCCTTAGACGCTTCGCTGTATACATATTCAATCTAAAGACTCACTATCTTTTGGGCGCGGTTCATTAATTGCAAAATTATCCTTATCATGCATTTTTAATGTATTGATGTTTTCCCTGAACACTGTACAGTATAAGTACACGTTACTTGCAAAATTCATCCTATAAATTCAACTTCAATACAATCCTGTGAAAACACAATTGTATATGAAAATTTCAAAAGCCTTAAATTTCTAAATGCTCATGATCACACATGTATTGCAAAGTAGTATAATCCTTGGTGCAAGCTTCTGTATTGAGACGTACCGTGATGTCGTCTAATCTGCATGTATACGAAACATGGGTTTCCAATTCCACACCTAATTAATCAGGTTCTGCTTTCATTATTGGGTTTTCCAAAGAAAAGTATGTTAAAAGATTGATATTGCAACAATAAAACATTGTCTCTATTATATTCATCTACAAGACATTGTCCCTGTTATCTTCACTTACGGGGGATTATTTGTTATCTTTCTCATTCACATCCTTGACCTCAGACAATAAATATCAGCAATACCAACATTAAATTCACGCAGTCAGTACGAAACAAAGGTGTTGCTCTAGACAGTACTCTCACATTGCACCAACATGTCACGAACATATGCAAGACTGCATATCTTGAGCTGAGACGCTTCAGTTCCATTCGCAAATATCTTTCAATAGATGCCACTAAAACATTTGTCGTTCATTAGTACTTTGAAGACTGGACTATTCTAACTCAATTTTGTCTGGTTCGTCACAATATCTACTCCAGAAACATCAAAAAGTTCAAAACACAGTTGCTCGGATCATCTTTAGAGTACCTCGATCAGAGCACGCCTCACCTCTGCTCTGTACCCTACACTGGCTATCCATTCGATACAAAATCAAACACAAAATGTGTTCTCTGTGCTACGTTTCACTGACAGACTCCAGTCCAACATACCTATCCGGCCTCACCAATGTTATACACCATGGGTGTATACACCAGCAAGATACTTACGCTCCTCTTCTGACAATCGTATATTCATTGTTCCCACTATGAAAACGAAGTCATATGGACAACGCTCTTTTGCATACCAGGGCCCGGCAATGTGGAACGAACTGCCCATTGAAATTAGACACAAAGACACAGTGGTCCCTTTTAAGAGTGCTCTTAAAACTCACCTTTTATCGACTGCAGGAACAAACTTAGAAACCTAATCATGTTTTGTATCTTATATGTTTTCAGCATGTTTTTATGTTTTCTAATTTCATGGTTTTGCCTTTTGTTTTTCTGTAGTGTAGTCATATCGTTATAGATGTTGTAAAGTGCTTACAGCTTCTAAAGATTAGGCGCTATACAAAGTCCTCATTATTATTATTATTATTATTATTATTATTAT
Organism: Unio delphinus; assembly: GCA_029339505.1. Taxonomy (NCBI): domain Eukaryota; kingdom Metazoa; phylum Mollusca; class Bivalvia; order Unionida; family Unionidae; genus Unio; species Unio delphinus. Next base: position 1,555,732 of record JAQISU010000009.1, on the reverse strand, counting down.
TATTATTATTATTATTATTATTATTATTATTATCTTCAGTTATAAAGATTATATCAGTGATCTTCTTCAATTACAATGGATTTACAGGGATTATCTCATTTATCTTCTTCAGTTACAAGGAAACGTCTCTATTAACTTCAGGTACAAGCGATTGTCTCTGGTTTATTTAGTTATGAAGGATTCTTTTCACTAAAATTTGCATATCAAGCCTAATACACCCCTTTTTGGACTGGCTCACATTTTTCATAGAATTGGTGCCTAAAGAATCCGTTTTTATGCATAAATTTACATTTAGCATTTAGTTTTGTTTGATGTGTTTGAGAGAGAGAGAGAGAGAGAGAGAGAGAGAGAGAGAGAGAGAGAGAGAGAGAGAGAGAGAGTGTGTGTGTGTGTGTGTGTTTATATTTTAACATCATTTTGATAGTTTATTATTCATGACTTTATGAGGAATGGGAACTTAGTTCATTTTACAATTTTACAATGACCCGCCCGCCTGGATGTCTATCAGGGTTGACTTAGGCGAGTATTGAACCCTCAGCGCTGGATTGCGAGTCTGACGCTCAACAAACTGTACTAACGCGGCTTCCCAGAGAGACAGACAGACGGACAGAGGCAGAAAAAGAGATAGAGTTGTCATAAGATGTTATACCGAGATACGTAACCCTATTAATACTGCACCATTCTAGTTTCTTCTTCCTCGTGATATTGCAAGGTAAAAACATGATTTGCTGACCAATCGGTGAAATGCGTAAAACCATCACCCCTATCTGAAATGTTTGAACTGACGTTACTATAAATATCTCAACGAATGTATGTTCCTAATGATCGAGTTAACTGGACAGATGTCAGGCTGCAGAATGAAGAATATTACTGGTTATGAAAAAGTTAAATTGAGATAAAACTATTCAAATTTGAAACCGTACCAACAGTCATCAAATATATTTTTCCTTCTCGCATATGTTTATATATATATATATATATATATATATATATATATATATATATATATATATATATATATATATATATATATATATATATATATATATATAATATATATATATATATATATATATATATATATATATATATATACATATATATATATAAATATATATATATATATATATATATATATATATATATATATATATATATATATATATATATATATATATATATATATGCAGTAACCCTTGTCTTATAAATGCGACTTCAATTACACCACCTGTAAAATAAATCATATGAAAATTACATATATTGCAAAAGGAATTGATTACAAGTACTGACAACATTTGTAAAGTTAATAAACAAATAAATGATCCTAAATTTCAATGATAAATGTAAAAAGAATTTATGTCTGTAGCGCTATCAATTATAATAAGTACAAAGAGGATTGCCTTCAGTACATATCGTATTTTTAAAGGCGGCACTGGCTGGTCACTCGCTTTGTAAATATAAATTAAACATAATTGCGCTTAATGTGTTCCACAAATAGTGGTCTGTAGTACTACGATAGAACATTCACGGTACAGATGTTATTACCTGTCCTAATTAAATGGTTCATCTGCGCCTCTTCACTGTTATAGTATTATATGTCATGTGATTTATGTGGAATACAATTTCCAAGCTACTGAGTCAGCAAGATCACTTTGGACATAGGTTTTTTTCCCTCCACTTATCAAACTATGTTGATGTGTATATGGGAAACTTTTCAAAAGTGTTCATAGCTACAGTTAATACTTTGATCTCTGCCTTAAACGAATTTCTCCATTAATCAGCAAACATTTGTACTAACTTATACAGTGTTATCAACAATTTCCGATATGCTTTCATGATTTGCAGGTCCACCACAATGCATATATGTTTCCCCGTTCATGGTGAATGTCTCCAATCGTGTATAATCGACAACTTTTATTTTGCTGTTTTGCTAATATTGATGTCCAATCTTAGGTTATTGGCCCATACCATCCCCTCTTGGCCCATGTAATCCCCTATTGGCCCATGTCAGCCCCTCTTGGTCCATTGATCCCATATTTGCCAGTATCATTCCATATATTCGCCATTTGCAGTACAACTAATATTCGGCCAAAATGGAACAAATACTGCACCAAATACTGTGCATTATACAAGTAGGAACATTTTCCACGATGTACATGCCAAGAATGCACTTGCTGGCCTCGCTTGCAGCTGCACTGCTTCCGAAAAGCGCCATGAAGCAGACTTTGCGTCTACACTTAGTAGTTGTTCAACAGAAAATTCAAATACTTCAAGTGTATTTTTTTATATTTGACATGGGTGCATCTCACTTACCCAGAGTTGCTACTTGTATTCGGTTTCCACAATTCTTTTCGTTCTGATATGAGTTCTGGTAAATTGTCGTCAGGCACAGTCGTAGGTACGCTCAAGAAATCAGTATTTTTATTTAATCAGTATTAATGCCATTTATACATTTATTAATTTTAAAGAAGTTGGTATTTTTACGGTTTTGTTGAAAACTAGAATTTCTGGACACAGCTCTATTGATGTGCTATACGATATATCTGCACGGTATATTTTTTTCTGGACACGAATATATTGATGTGCTACAGAATATAGTTTATATATACACACCTGTACTGATGTGCTACACAACAATAATTTTGAGAACACGAATACATCGATGTGCTTGCTACACAATATATATTTTCTGGACATAAATATAGTGATGTTCTACAGAATACATATTTTCTGGACACAAAGCTACTGGCGTAAGTTTTATATAGACTGTCAGGATAAAAATTAAAATTCAGACAAAGAAAAAAAAACATTTTATTATAGCCAAAAACATTTCAAAATTATATGACCATTATCAATATCTAAAATTTATTTTATTTGTTCTCTTCCTCATTGGGGCCCCGGGTGGCAGAGTGGTCCGAAGTGCTCGCCAGATCACAGCCCTCTCACCTCTATTCACGTGGGTTCGAGTCTCAGTCAACGGGTGTTTGATTGTAGATTCCTGTTGGTCGTTGGTTCTTACCGGGCGTTTCTTGAGTTCTTCCTCTGACAGCTATCATGGCCGCCACGTAAAGCCTATCTTGCGCAGAAAAATTACGCTAAACCCAAAAGAGTAACAAACTGCTCATCTCTATCAACAAATGCAAGAGATAATTACAAAGTATACCAAGGGTTAAGTGTGTGTGTCGGTATTTCGGTTTGATTGCCACGACAGTCATAGATTTATGCTTCAGTAAACCATGATATATACAGCCATTTCGTTTCGAGAGTCTAAAACGCTTGTTTAAGCCAGTATTATAAATTTACAGCATAGTTTGCACGTAGAGAGTTAATTGATCTATAATTCTGTACAGGCAGAACACTTATTAAGTTCGTAAGAATGTTGCTACAACACCAATCATATATAGATAATATTGCATTGTTTGTTTTTGTTTACCAGATCGAGCATTATTTATTTAAAATGTCAGCGGGCTTTTTAGACATATGTTTTCATTCACTAGTAAATTCACTAACTACTCGATAAATGTTGATAATGATGTTAGTGGATCAATATGTCATGAACAGAGACAGCATGTCTTTGTCTATGAAAGTATAATTCAGCCCTGTTGTTATCTATTATTGTATAAGAAAAACGAAATGTTTTCACAAGAGCCTGTCCAATATATCATATTCTTTGAAGCCTGTACATCTTGTTATAATATTATACGTACTTCTTAATCTATGCGACTGCAACGCAACATTACCCTCTTTCTCTGTCGTTGCTATGCTTATCATGACCACTTACCACCCAGTTTCTAATCTCCCGTTCATATAAAAACAAATCTTAGAAAAAAGTTTCTAACCCAACTTGTATTTCATCTGAATTCAAATAGTCTTTTTAGCGTGGTACAGTCTGCATATCGCCCTTGCCACAGTACTGAAACTACCCTTCTGAACGTAGTTAATGGCATTCTCTTTGCTCTTTGGATAGCGGAAAGATTACAGTCCTCGCCCTCATTGATCTGTCTGCAGCATTTGACACAAAAAAACATGATACATTACTTCCCCGTCTCCAGCATGTATTTGGCATTCAAAATACAGCCTTGCTGTGGTTCAAGTCCTACTTAGTCAACAGGACACAAATTGTATATGCAAATGGCATAAACTCCAGCCCAGTTGATAGATGGTAAAGTGTTCTAGATCATCATCCAGTGTCTCACCAATTGTATACTGATGACACCCAAATGTACAAATATAGCCACCCAACTGAAGTTGTTGCTAGCATCCAAAGTGTGGAGAGGTGCGTTTGTGACAGATGACATGTAACAAGCTGCAGACGAATGATGATAAAACGGAGATTATTCTGATCACAACATAAAGACTTTCTCATTCATATATTTTACCTCAAACAATAAATATCATCAACACCAACATTAAATTCACACAGTCAGTACGCACCCTAGTTGTTACTCTAGACCGTACTCTCACATTGCACCAACATGTCATGAATATATGCAAGGCTGCATATCTTGAGTTGAGACGCATCTGCTCCATTGGCAAATATATTTCAGTCGATGCCACTAAAACACTTGTGTGTTCATTAGTACTTTCAAGACTGGACTATTGTAACTCAATTCTGTCTGGTTTGTTCAAAACAAAACAAAAGTTCAAAACACAGCTGCTCAGATCATCTTTAGAGTACCATGATCAGAGCACACATCCCCGCTGCTCTGTACCCTACACTGGCTATCCATTCGATCCAGAATCAAACACAAAATTTGTTCTGTGCTACGTTTCACTAACGGACTCCAGTCCAACATACCTATCGGACCTCACTTATGTGTACACGCCAACAAGATGCTTACGCTCCTCTTCTGACAATCCTTTATCATTATTCCCACGAATTGTCCATGTAAATTAAATACACAGACACGGTGATCCCATTCACGAGTGCTCTTAAAACTCACCGTTTTCAAGCACAAGAACAAACTTAAAGACCTAATAAAGACCTACCATAATTATTTTCAGCATTTGTTATGTTTTGTAATGTCATGGTGTTTGTGTTTTGTTTTCTTGTTTTTTAATAAATTTTTTTTAATGTTGTTGTAGTCTAATCATTAATGATGCTGTAAAGCGCTTAGAATTTCTAAATATTAGGCGCTATACAAAGTTCTCATTATTATTAAACGATAGATCCCAGTGTTGTGTATTTATGTAATCTCGCATCAGACAATGAGAATTTAATGCAAATATTGTTTTATTGCACTATTTTCGTGCTGCCTTATGTAGTAAAATTATGAGGATATACATACATTCTCAGCCTGGAAAAGATATGCTAGAATGGAGTTTGGATTTTGACATGGGTGTCCATAAACAGTACCTTATTTCTTGTAACGTGAATCATATTGATATATTTCGGAGTCTTTCGGACATCATGGTTGTATGCCATCCTGCTGTGATAAATATGGTTAAGATAACTTTGCTGGTACGCTAAGCACTAATCAATTCTTATCCGAAATCGATGTCTTTTGCAACGTTGATAACATGTTGCAGTCTGTGCGATGCTCTCCATAACAGAATACTCGATTTTGATTAAAATGAAATATGAACCTTTGGCCTGCTGCGAGGTTATGGCGAATATATACTGTGCATCAGTTTGCAAACATTATGTACATGAACATCTATAGTCTTCTCTGATTCATAAATAAGTAATTATTTTGCTTCTGATATAATAAGGCTGTAGTTGTGGCTTCAACATATCTCTGTGTGTGTGGTTGTGTGTGTGTGTGTGTGTGTGTGTGTGTGTGTGTGTGTGTGTGTGTGTGATTCACACATAGAGGAAATTGAAACGAATGAAACATATGACTTAGCAACAGATGCAAAGAGACAGTACAAATTAGCCCTATTAAAATTTACATTATGTAGTGAAATAAAATGGCCATGTTGTTCATTAATATTTGTGTGGTTGTATTCAGCAATAACCAAACATAGATTAGTCAAGGACGATGTGATTTGTAAACCGTTGTCACCTGTATTGTCATATAGTGTCCACTAATAGTTTGTAAGCAGATGTTTAAATATACATTGATGTCATTACGTGTAGTTATTAAATATGATATCATGACGAGTAGTTATGAAATCGTAATGTGAGAACAGATGTTTTGATAACCGTTTGTTATGAATACCTTCCATATTTACAATTATAATTTTCATAAATATTTTCAACAGGATCTCTTGTACAGTACATGGTAATGTATAACATGTTTACGGGCAGTTGAAAGTATTGTTCGTCTCGTAATTTTATGAACATATTGTTATAAAACAAATTTCATCACAGTGTTCATCAAAAGTCGCTCTCTTTGAAGTTTAACTCTTTGTTATATATTCCAATTAATTATTTTTCAGGTATGAAATAGACCCAAAATTCGTGATTTTTAAGGTATAATGTGTATCTTCTATATTGATAATTCAACTCTTGAAGTTTCTCCTGATTTGTCTGTGACTTAATGTCATTAATGTGTAGACGGGACATTATTCCTGATAATTTGGCTGTGACTTAATGTCATTAATGTGTAGACAGGTCATTATTCCTGATAATTTGTATATGTTTTGATGTCATTAATGTGTAGACGGGACATTATTCCTGATAATTTGGCTGTGACTTAATGTCATTAATGTGTAGACGGGTCATTATTCCTGATAATTTGTATATGTTTTAATGTCATTAATGTGTAGACGGGACATTATTCCTGATAATTTGGCTGTGACTTAATGTCATTAATGTGTAGACGGGTCATTATTCCTGATAATTTGTATATGTTTTAATGTCATTAATGTGTAGACGGGTCATTATTCCTGATAATTTGGCTGTGACTTAATGTCATTAATGTGTAGACGGGTCATTATTCCTGATAATTTGGCTGTGACTTAATGTCATTAATGTGTAGACGGGTCATTATTCCTGATAATTTGGCTGTGACTTAATGTCATTAATGTGTCGACGGGTCATTATTCCTGATAATTTGTCTGTGACTTAATGTCATTAATGTGTAGACGGGACATTATTCCTGATAATTTGTCTGTGACTTAATGTCATTAATGTGTAGACGGGACATTATTCCTGATGATTTGGCTGTGACTTAATGTCATTAATGTGTAGACGGGTCATTATTCCTGATAATTTGTCTGTGACTTAATGTCATTAATGTGTAGACGGGTCATTATTCCTGATGATTTGGCTGTGACTTAATGTCTTTAATGTGTAGACGTGTCTGTGACTTAATGTCATTAATGTGTAGACGGGACATTATTCCTGATAATTTGGCTGTGACTTAATGTCATTAATGTGTAGACGGGACATTATTCCTGATAATTTGTATATGTTTTAATGTATTAAAGGTGTAGACGTGTCTGTGACTTAATGTCTTTAATGTGTAGACGGGACATTATTCCTGATAATTTGTCTATGTCTTAATGTCTTTAATGTGTAGGGGGACATTATTCCTGATAATTTGTCTGTGATTCAATGTCATTAATGTGTCGACGGGACATTATTCCTGCTAATTTGTTTATGTCTTAATGTCTTTAATGTGTAGACGGGACAGTATTCCTGAAAACTTGGCTGTGACATAATGTCATTAATGTGTAGACGGGTCATTATTCATGATAATTTGTATATGTTTTAATGTCTTTAAGGTGTATACGGAACATTATTCCTGATAATTTGTCTGTGACTTAATGTATTTAATGTGTAGATGTGTCTGTGACTTAATGTCATTAATGTGTAGACGGGACATTATTACTGATAATTTGTCTGTGACTTAATGTCTTTAATGTGTAGACGTGTCTGTGACTTAATGTCATTAATGTGTTGACGGGACATTATTACTGATAATTTGTCTGTGACTTAATGTCTTTAATGTGTAGACGGGACATTATTCCTGATAACTATTTTCTGAACATGTTTGTTTTATTCGAATTATATAATTCACGAACAAGGAATATACGTTTCATACAATAACGGGAACTGCAAAATTTATAGCATTATCTGTTCACATTTCTGTATTATAATAGTCCTACAACGTGAGCCACATCACCCGATAATTCTGGTTATGCGAGGGGGGAGGGGGATGAGTCGTACTGTCGAAACTAACGGTGCTGTGCATCGTGTTTTGATGTCGACTAACAGTGTAGCGAAAGTCAAATTTTCAGGAATATCACACACAAATGACAACCAATAACGACACATTTCTACCAAGTAAAGTTATGTGTGTGTCAGACTTTAATTATCATGATGTCTTTTCTCTAATAAATTCAAATTCTCACAAAAGAAATGGACTTGTTGTCAAGTTTCGTTGGCCTACATTTAAGTTGACTGAAAAGCGATAAAAGCCGAGAAAGCCTAAATCAGGTTAAGTTCAAATATTATTCTTTAACGAAACGAATATAAATATATTACGAATAAAAATAAAGCATGTCTACTGGAACTGTAAGCAACGTTTCTTTTCGTTCAAGAAACATATTCCCCACACAAGCCTACTTAAACATAATTCAGCGCTACCGTCGGATTGCACTAAATTTTAATGTATGTCAAAGGAACATGAAAATGCATCCATTTGCTAATGTCATATTTGCATTTCGTCATAATAAAGTCATCACAGCTAGAGTATTAGTTACACATTAATTAGTGGAAAAGTGTCGATACAGGTTGCTAAGTATGTAAGATATTCCTGAAACTTTGACTACTCATTCCGATATCAACCGACATCGGATTACGCTATACAAAGCCGTTATTTGGATAGTAAGACGTAGCACTAAAACAAAAACAACATGTGCTATGTCTTACATTGTACGACTAGTATTATACATGATCTCTCTATGTGGTTATTCAAAAGTTGACATGTTACATAACTTAATAATACGGCGCCAGATATTAACTTTGCTAACTTCAAAGCATCTCAGGTAAACCGTTCATTTTCAGATGAAATTATCCCAGTTTTATGAAAGCCAAAACTAATCTTCCTTTCTCCTCATATGTTATATAGCTTAACGATGCTAAAATTAAACACGTCAAGCATGAGTTCAAAGTGATCGGCTTGCAAACATGTTTTCATAATTACATCTTTCGAGCCAGATCCTTCATTAATGGAGCAGGCGTAGAAAGGGAAGCCGTGCCCTTCAAAAGCATGAATTATTACTGTAAATAATGAAACGAATAATGACAGTATCACCCACTCATCAGACTGGTGGGACCGCGTTATTGATTTGCAAGGCATTTTCAAACATACATAAGGTGTATAAAAGATGTCTGATATATATTTGGAAACCAGGCTGATTGGTTCATAGGCAAAGATTTATATATAATACAAGACATATGGCCAATAGCAATACTTTCAAGAGCGCTGTATCTAATATGGGATAAATACGTTATTTGAGAGAGACGATAATTAAATAGAAAGTAGTTTACTGAATCATTGTTTTGGTGGGATATACATGTAAGCATTGCCAGCAATAACAAAAAGAAATAAATATACTACTTTGATGGATTTAATTACAAAAATTGATCTAAAACAGTTTAGCACCGTTTTAGTATTGTCTTTTCCAGACTTATTTTCATTTCTAATATTCACTGAGATGAAGCAAATGGATAATGTATAACGCGTCTGAAAGGAAACATAGAGTCCCAAGAGGGGACTGATGTTCTACTGGCGAAATTGAATTTATAGCAGTCCATAACAAGTCACTTTTTATGTCCTTCTACCATTTTAAAATGCTGACTACATAAACAATCTCTGAAATTCTAAAGAAACGCAAACATACTAAATTTGAAAGCAAAATATTTTCTTATAGGCTTGAATTAACATTTTTGCAAGATACCCATAAAAGCAGTGTGACGGAATTATGTAGGACTGGTATCAATATGTATATGTAGTCAAAAATGTACTCTGATTTCTCTGCCGCATGCAACGTTATCGTAGGTGGTTTATTAATTATCGGCTCTAGTTATTTCGAAATAGTGAGCGAAGCTCATACCATGCTGCATGTGCGAATTGCCTGCAGTTTAAAAGTCTAAGTACCTAGCTGCGCATATCGGTCACAGCTAGGGTATATATTGGCAAATTTTAAGGAAACATCACATTACAATCCAGTCTTGTCAGAAAAGCTTCTCGCTTTAAAGGAGCAAAACTTTCAGCTAAAGAGGTCAAATAGATTTAAGATTATATTCTTATCGCTATTTGTTTTATATGACATAATTGTTTCACATCAGATGTTAAGTATTTATTCTAAATTCTACAGAATAAATGCCTAGGTTATGCAGCGCCATTTTATTAGTAATACTATAGTCTGTTTCGAGATAGTTTATTTGTAACTGAACAGATAAAATGAGTTTAATTATACGCTGCATGCCTTCAACGTTTACATGGATGACTAATTCATGTGCGCGCATGCGCAACATATATGAATGTTAAAGTACTTTACCGTGTCATATGTATTACACGGTTTGGTTGTTTTAATTTTAGCTGACCGTGTGTGTGGGCTTGTCTATGCTGACCGTGTGGTGCCTGTGTATGGTGCTTTGTGTATGCTGACTTTGTGTATATATCAAATATTTCACATTTATGTATCAGTTTCGTTATATGAATGATAAAATCATAATTTCACCTTTTCATTGCAGTTTCGTTATTTGAACGATAATTCATAATTTCATATTTACATCGCATTTTCGTTATATGAACGATAAAATCATTACATGCCTTTACTTTGGTAAGTCCTTATATGAACAATATAACCAAAATTAATGGCATTTACATCTGTCTCGTTATACGAGCTATATATATTTGTAAATTGATAAATATACTTGTATTTGTTGATCTGGGGATCGGGGCCCCGAGTGGCCGAGTGGTCTAAAGCGCTGTCCGTTACGGATCACTGCCATCTCAGCTCTGTCTGCGTGGGTTCGAGTCTAAGATTCAGCTAATGTAGTTAGGTGAGAAAGCTTGCCAGTAGCTTCTAGTGGGTCGGTGGTTATTTCCGGGAGTTTTCCGGGTTCTTCCTCCACCATTAATACTGGCCGCCATGTATAGCCTATATTGTGCTGAAAAATGGCGTTAAATCATAAAAAAAAAATTAAAAATGATCTGGTGATCAGACGATATTCACGTCAGTTTCAAATACCTTTCGTTGAAATCATCCTTTGAGATTTTTGTCTTTGAGTTATTTGTTGTCGATAGTTCCATGTTAGGAACAATATAATTTTCCTTATCTTCTGTTTATAATGGTATCAGAATTGATTATATTTAAATTGCGTTTATAAATAAACATCTTATTAAAGCAGTTGCTTTCGGTGTCTTTACTAATCCAGTCCCAACCCGGCTTCTTCATGTGACAAGCAGTACAAATTCCTTAGCATGGTCTTTGACGCTGAATCTTATATCACGAACAGAGAAAGTATCTCTGAACGTTTCTCAGACACTTGAAAGATATACCCACCTGCAATGGTTGGTGATAATTAATTTCGTTTCTGAAAAAATAAAAATGGTTTAATTGGCATCTTTGCAATTTTTTTCTTAGATATACCCATTAGCTGATTTTGATAGTTTATTAATTTGTTGTTTATGTTAATTCGAGACCTTTCACCATAAACGTAGTGTCAGAGTACTGATTATAAGCGTATTCATTAGAATGCCGCTATATACAAGGCTGAGACATAATTCACTCATTGATATACTACCAATGTCTTTATAAGGTCAGTAAAATTGGAGGTCAGTTAAGTATAATTTATTTTCTTTCGAAGCCATGTACATGGTGCTATAATTTGCAGTTCAATAAAAACCCGTATGTTCAGGAAATATTCGTATGAAGATCGTCGCTTTAGTAGGTACCACTACAATTTTGTATTTTGCACAATATATTGTTTAGAAAGAAAATCTAGTCCTAACATCCGACCTTAGGATAATATACTTTTTAGCGAATAATTCGGGAACTTTTATGTTTGTGTCAGTCAGTTTACAATGAAGCTTTTAATCCTTACCAGCTTATCCAGGTATCTAGCTCAGTGTGATCACCACAGTTTGAATACGAAATGGTGCGCTTCGAGTAAACGCCCAAGTTTGTGCGCTTCGAGTAAACGCCCAGGTTTAGAAGGTAAACATGTGTACCAAATGTTTCAGATGAAATTAAAAAATGTTTAATGAATCAGATTTTCTTCAAACTTCATCTAGGTAAAGGTGATGTAAGGTACTTCAATCTCTGAGTGTAGGTGTGATATAGTCAGCACAAACTTTCCTGCATACACCCTTCAGTAAAATATTGGTAATAAACATCATATGTTAGCCTGCTTTACAGTTTAAAGATATTGCACATCTTTCAAGCACTTTAAGTACTATTTCCCATAGTTAGTCTCTTATCAAAGCTTAACGAAGTAACGAAAAACTCAGCGAGAAAAAGACGTAGAAAGGATCTCTGCATATGATTTATACAGATTTAGTTGAGGGGTTTTAAACATTGGAAGAAATTGACCCCAGTATTTCCGTAATATACCAATATAAATTTCATGTATTTATAGGCATCATGTGTCTTGAATTCTCTGCAAAATGAGATGCAAATATTTTACCTCATTTGCTGCCTATTGTAACCTGCATGTAATATGTGTCGTTGTCAATAACGTTATTATGTTTATTTTCCATGGGCGTTACTTCTGAATAAAATGGTTTTAGTTTCCAATTTAAAAAAAAATACGTCAATACAAATATCGTGTTCACATGGTAGGATACTATACTGTTATAGCTTATTTTTCTTATTGCAATCCACCTGTGATTAATGTTTGTTTAGCGTAAACGTAAAATTGGTATGCTCCACCATAGGAATATTTTTGGCAGACCCTGCCAGCTCTTCTTGAGCGTTTGAGAAAACCTTGGAAATGTAGGTAAGCACAAGAAAGAGTACCAGAAAAAAATAATTCATTTGAGGATTTCATACGTTCCATATATGCAATTAATCATTCCAGTTTTCTTGATTTTATTAAAGCTCTTAAACTGCCAATGCAGCTTACCACGGTACGCAAAACACCTGTCCAGTGTGTTACTGACTATACGAGATAGTACCAACGTGGAGTATACATGTTGCGGAATATACATGTAGTCTGCTCTAATAATATACACCTTTGCAAAGCACAAAAAAGAGGGTGAAAAAGGGGCATGAGTAATGAATGATACATCACACATACATTTCTTAATTATTTAAGAACCTACGCCTTTTTACATCATGTAGTATCCTTGAATTGCTTTAACATACAACAGTTTTATAACCTACATCCTTTTATATCCTGTAACCCCCTTGGATTGCTTATAAACTAGCGTTCTGTATATACTAGTCTAAAACGCATGCTTTCACAATCATGCATGATACGTGCAGTACCGGAAGGAAAAATGTGAGGTTTCTCAAACATGAGGGACCGAGTGGGTGGGACTCGGAGAACGAGTGATTGGGTATTTTTGGCTGCTAAATAACTTGAAAAAATACGTATATTCATACATTAGTTACATAATAATAATAATAATAATAATAATAATAATAATAATAATAATAATAATAATAGTTACTAAATAAATTACCTTATAGGAACAAAATATGCCAGGAAAGAACATCCCAGGTCGGTCCCTTAGCAAATTTCGATAAACTCGTAGTTGGCCAGTCACATTAAAGTCTAGAATTAGAGATCTGCCATGTGCCAACATAAACTTTCATGGTCCAGTGATTTTTGCAATGCTACGTCCACGTTTATTTAGTAATCGAGACAGCGTTCCATTTGGTTTTTTTTTTTACACAAGAGAGCTACCGTTAGTATAATATATCGTTAAGGACGTCTTTGACGTGAGAAATATGAAACATTAATTTGACTGGTGTAAAGAAAAGATCAAGAGAACACAACCTTAATTAGGTGTCCATCAGATGTACTAATTATAACAGGATTTTAATTGTAGACTAATTAGAAAGTTGTCTAATAAAAGTTCCCCAAAAAAAAATAGTATGTAGTAAGCAAATTAAAGTTTTAAGAACCAATGAAGGAATTTTATTATCATGACTCAAGTATGTAAGAGGAAAATATACACTACAATGTAATGCATGCATGTTATAAAAACTATGTACAAATTCTGGGGACATATTGTTTTTTTTCGGCCTGCAGTCTACAGTTACATTACACAGTCCGTCTCGTTTAATAAACACTCACTTACACAGCAGGAGTAAAAAATTCCATTTAGATGGGTTAGGGGGGCGAGGTACTTAATTATTCCTTTGCATTTCTGTATAGTAAAAAATGTGGAGGAGGGAATTGAACGCTCTGAACATGGACTATATAGTTTTATAAGTGTGGACAAACTCAAAGATTTACTAGAGAACACCATTTTGTTTGGTGATGGTGACTTTTAGTTTTTCAGGCATCGTATGTGATCTAAAATATGTAAATGTTTCATTCTTTTTTTTTATCTCGACGCATTAGCTGAGGGTGGATATTAGTAATAACTTATGTTTGGCTGATTGCCTGTCGGTAAATGTATATCCCCCTTAAGTGCATTTTGATGAAAACGCATCAAACTTGTTACATAGGTTTCCAATAAGGTAACCTTCAGGCAAAAGGGGTATGACTTGGGGTCCATGTGTGGAACTTAAAGGTAAAATATACAATAGTTGCAATACAGTAGCATTTTTTAAATACCTTAAAAATAAACTCTCCACTTGTATCTGGAGAAAACGTTAAATATTTAAAAGATTTGGGGTTACAGCGTCTGTGTAATGGTCAGGAAGGGTGGGTGGGTGGTGGGAGGAAGGTGTCCAGGATAGTGTCAAGATTGTATTTGGTTCCCTAAGGGTAATATCTAAGTATTGCTGTTTCTTTTAATTATCTCCAATTCAAATTTGATAAAATCATGATGCATATATTCCATGTATTAAAATTACGTGACAGATGGAACAATCAAACCATTCTTGCGAAATATATGCACATTTATGTTGCATTTTCTAAATTATTGAACACTGCATGATGCAATATGATTCTAGTCAAAATTATTCCGCATGGTGTAATACGACTGGAGTAGAATATATACTGCAACACACATGACTTTTGTCGAAATAGATACTGAAGGATGTAACACATGTGTGCAATATATACTGCAGGATGCAATGCGACTTGTGCACCATTTACGACATTTGTCGAAAGTATACTGCAGGATGCAGTACGACTCTTAGTCGAATATATACTGTAGGATATAATATGACTTATGTGGAATAAATACTGCAAGATGTAATACGACTTGTGTCGAATAAATACCGCATGATACAATACGACTCTTAGTCGACTATATACTGAAGTATTGCAAGATGCAATATGACTTGTGTCGAGTATATACTGCAACATGCACGACTCTTGTCGAATATATACTGTCGATGCAGTACGACTCTTGTCGAATATATACTAAAGGATGTAATACGCCTTATGTGGAATACATACTGTAAAATGTAATAAAACTTGTGTCGAATACATACTGGATGATGTATACGACACTTGGTCGAATATATACTTACTGAAGGATGTAACACGACGTCTGTGAAATATATAATGCAAGATGCAATACGACTTGTGTCGAATATATACAACGGGATGTAATACGACTCGTATCAAATATACACTGAAGGAAGCGGGAGGTCGTAGTTTCGATCCCCGGCCGAATCATTCCAAAGACGTACAAAAATGGTACTAACAGCTGCCTCGCTAGACGCTGAGCATTAAGAGTTAGTGTTAGGACTGATAGGCCTTGTGTCTGGAGAATGGGACTGGGTGGGACTGGGTGGGACATCATGCTATAAGTCTGCGGCATGATGTCCCGGTGCTAGACATCACTATAAACTGCCTCACTGCAGACATCGTAGCGATATGACTGAAAAATTGTTAAAAGCTACATTAAAAGTCCTAATTTAAAAATAATACTCTTAGACGATAGGATGTAATGCGACTTGTGTGGAATATATACTCAGGAGGCATTACGACTTTTAGTCGAATATATACTGAAGAATATAATACGACTTGTGTGGAATATATCCTGCAAGATGCAATACTACTTGTCTAAAATATATACTGCAGGATACAATATGACTCTTGTCTCAAATATATACTGAAAGATGCAATACGTATTGCTTGAAATATACACTGCAAGATGCAATACAACTTGTGTCACATATATACTGGCGGATGTAAAAAGACACTTGTCAAATATATACTGCAGGATGCAATACGGCTCTTGTCGAATATGTACTGAATGATGCAATACGACTTATGTCGAATATATACTGGTGAATGTAACAAGACACTTGTCAAATATATACTGCAAGATGTAATACGACTCAATTCAAATATTTACTCAAGGATGCAATACGGCTCTTGTCGAACATATACTGGCGGATGTAATAAGACACTTGTCAAATATATATTTCAGGATGTAATACGACTCATTCCAATATTTACTGAAGGATGCAATATGACTTGTGTGGTAAATATACTGCAAGATGCAATACGACTTATGTTTAATATTAACTGCGGGATGCAAAACGATTTGTGTGGAATATAGTGTGCAAGATGCAGTACGAAGTTTGTCTAATATATAATGTGGGATGTAATACGACTTGTGTGCAATATAATCTGCAAGATACAATATGATAAGTGTCAAATATATTCTTTAGTATGTAGAACGAATTGTGTGGAATATATACTGTATGATGCAATATGACTCGTGTCGAGTATATACTAAACGGCTCTTTCATAGCAATATGTTCGTGTTTTGTTTGTTTGTTTGTTTTGTTGTTGTTGTTTTTTTGTTGTTTTGTTCTTTTTTAGGGGGGGGTGGGGGGTTGTTGATGGGCTTCTGGGTATAGAGAGGGTTCCAAAATATTTTGAACGATGTGTATTATTTATTTGTACAACACCTTAAAGTCTATGCGTACGTCAGCAAATAAATTGACCGTTTTGTTTGCTCAGTATTGATTGGTATAACAACACAAAAATGTTAAGAAAATTGGAAGAAAGTGCATGGAACAGGTGCAATCCTTGGCGATCGACTCTCTCCGGTTTTGGCAGGATTTTAACCTACTCTCTTCTTTTTTCGAATCTCTTAATCTAACCACTGCGCCACCGAAGCTCATGATATTTATATTTGCAATAGATTTGATCAACTTTCATCAATTAATAGCGGCAATCTAATTGAAATGAAAAGGACAAAAGGACAAAAATCGTATCATTATAAGACAAATAGGGCAAAATTATCAGCAAATATAACCGGTTGGAGCGAAGCTTACTTGGGAAAAATTAAATTACCCAGGCGCCACGGTCCTATGATGTACAAATATGAGCTAGCAAATGATAACTTTAAACATCGTCACGTTTGGTTCGCTGTCTCTAATATCCTGCAATATAAGTATCAGATATGTTGTTTAACCGACGACGAAATTTACTATTACTGACTTCCGAAACACTTTATCTTTCTTTTTAGGAATACAGAAGGAGTCAAGTCGATGCAGATAGACCGAATCTTGTATGTACGATGGTTTTCGGACATTACTGAAAAGCAATATTCTTTTTTTTTCCTTCAAATGGATTTCCATAAAAGTGCAAACAAATTTCCCATAATATTGTTGAAGCGATACGTCGCTATGGCTTGCAATATTGCCAAGTCATTTAAACCTTTCCGCAGGGCAAAAGCTAAATGTGTGATCTATCATGCAGGTGATAATGTCAAAACAACACGGATTTTTAAAACTTGATTAGGTATCCATACTCCAAACATTGATGTTATCCATCATAACTGCAACAATTCTGTCAAGTATGATGGAATTTATCTTCTCATTCTCGATTTTGAGCCAATTATTCATTTGGAATGAGTGCACGTATGTATGTATATATTAATCTATGTCAAGACGTCTTGATTGCAACCGTCGACTGTATTTGGCTGATTTTATACAGCCACAGACAGAAGCGGTGCTTTTCATTTTAAACTTTCAAATATTTGTCTATACGATCAATTGGACAAGCTTTCTTTTCTCACGGTATTGAACAGTTTCAAACACAGGTTTATACCATCGATTAGACTAAGAATAAAGTTAACATTCCCACATTCCATATATGATTTTATCTTGTTACCTTTATATATCGACTATGGCGGGATTTTGATTTTAAACAATTTTCACACAACCTTTTATGAAAATAACAAATTTGTTAAAACGATGGATCCCTTTCACAATGTTTGAAACTTTATTTATTCAAAAAGATCATTGCGGTGGATATGAATGATTTCTCAAGCAGAAAGACTTTGAATGGACAGAAAAAACAGCGATTCTTCAATGTCATTAAAATCTTAAATCCACTATCCTGCATACAGATATGAGAGTGAATCAAATCGTTCGGTACATTGATGTTCGTCAGTGTTAAGGCTATTGGATTTAATTTTATTTATTTTTAATTATTGGGTCCAAAATTGTCATTTAGGATTTATTATTCATTAAATGTGAGATTTTTTCTAGAATATTCAGGCTGACTTAGATTCTCTAATTGTAAACAAGTTTTGACCTTGGCTTGTTTGACCTAAATCCTGACCTTGCTTTAGACATTGTCAACAAGCCTCTAAATCTATTGGTCAATTTTAAGGACAACATTCTATTTTTAGTTCTTAGGGGTAAGAAAATCTAGAGTATGTGATTTTTAGGGAAGGCAGTGACCTTCCATGACCTTCTATCAATTTCTAGAAAATCACATGATTCCTCTTGTTTACGAGGGAAAAACAATATATATAGCTGTGTTTTAGAAGCTAACTTTAGTAGAATATAAATTGGGCTTATTTTAAAGAAGTTGTGCATTTTCTGTTTGTGTTAATATTATTCTGGACTTGTGTCAATTCGTCGGAAAAGAAGAATTATTTTATTTATCTGGAAAAGGACATATGTTTCATAATTTCATCTGGATGATTTAAAAACAAGAACTGCATCACGTGACATTGTCAGCCATTTTGGATTATTACATCGTCAAGATTCGAACCTGGAACTATTAGAACATTTATTTATCAGGACTTGAAATTCCATTAGTGGATTATTTTGTGAATTCTATATTTGTTGGATTTGATTCTCTAAAACCGTAAGTTTAATTATTTTATGAAAATAATTGTACTTAATAAATTCATTGTTAACGTTATACAGGCTTGTTAGTTTTCACTCTTTCTGTGTTGCTGCTTATTCGAGCCTAAGCACGTAACAGTCAGCTATACTCAATCTCTCAAACGCGAACATAGACAACTTCATCTAATTCGCTGATAAAATTAGCGATTATGTTAATAGCATAGGTCACAAGAACATTATCCCTAAGCGGTCGCCGTCAGATCTTCACGAAGGACAGTGCAGACCTGATTTTAATTAATTTGCCGAATCTTTAAAAGGATATTCGGACTGGTTTCGATTTAGTCCTTGGTGTCAGTCAGTAATTCAAATGGTTCGTGCAAAATTTGTGCCAGTACCATGTCATGATTAATCGCATGGTCCGTTATATTGATATTAACCAGGATATATCGATAAGAAGCCATACCAAATCACCATGGTCAAATATCAACCAGAATGTGCGTAAAAATCTTTGAAATAAGTACTTCAATACGCATGCATCATAATGCTGGAATTAATTACAAAAACGTTAGTTATCCTTCTTTCTCAATTTGGAGAGGTGTTGGGGCTTTACAGATATGCAGACGATTGGAATAGACTTTATGATTGTGCAAGGTGTACTCATATATCTTTACATTCTCTGTCAACTTTATTTTGCATTTTGGTTCGTTCGCGTTGACTATTTGTATCCTTTTCTTACATTCTGGACGTGTATCTCAGAAAGCATCTCATCTGAAAAAAGTTGTGTTGGTGTTTTAGTAGATCAGATTAGTTTTTAGTACATCATGGCGAACATTTGTGGGTCTTTTTTTCTTCAAGTTCATTTTTAAGCGTGGGTTCTTTGCTTAATGCTAGAATGATTGTTGTCAAAGCTTAGACAACTAAAAACAACGTGTCTACGTCTCTCTAATTTCTTTGTATTGTTGAAGAGGACGTAACAAAATGCATTAACGGTATAAAGGATTCGCACATAAATAAATATTACTAATGTCACATGCATTTTTATCGTTTCAAGATCATATATATTCATATATTTAGAGACATAACACAATTTACGTATTATTATTATTATTATTATTATTATTATTATTATTATTTATTATTATTATTATTATTATTATTATTATTATTATTATTATCGTGAGATGTTCGAATATACACGTGTTGACCGAATATTTGTTTTGCTCACTGGCAATTCATTTAATAAATTATTATAGTAAATATTTGTTTATAGTATATACATGAAAGTTCTGAGCCAACTAAGGTTCATTTAAAGCTGTAAATCAGCCTGCTGCATCCCGCTCATAAATATGCCCATAACTTGGTTTATCTCTTCAACAAGATGCACGCGGCACCTTTGTTTCCAGTTATGCATGCTGAGGTTCAGTTGAACTGTTTCTGTATAATGTCTAGACCAGAAACATCGCGAAATATACATATTACCGTCTTCCTACACACTCCGCGCACTTTTTCAGAGGATGTCGATGTGGTCACTGCTTTGACCCCTAGTTAAATTTTAAGTCATTCGAATGAGCGGACTAGTTTATGACTACATTGACCTAATAGCGTTACTGTTCCTTAATGCCATAAAGATTTGGCCTAATCATCTAGGAACCACAATTAACATGGCAGTGCACGCGCCTCTTTATAATGTCCTTGTAATCGGGATGTTTGATCGGGTTCTCCCTGATAACGTCATCAGCAGCAATGCATAGGCGGTTTATGAAACTAAATGAACACCTAGCAAAGTTAATGAAGCTTTCATTCTTTGTTCACATTTACAAAAAGTGAAAAAAAACCTCAAAAACCTTGATTTTTACTTAATGTTTAAATCTTTACATGTATAGCAAGATATTTTTACTGAATTCCTAGATTCATTTTTTTTTATTAGCTAATGAGGTTTCTTGAGGCAAATTCAGCACTCCAAAAAAACAGTTCACGTGAACAAACAATGTTAAAGCGAGGAGTGTTTCGGTCTTTATTAGTTCATATCAGTGTATTCCATAATTCCACTCTACTCCCTGCCCACCCCCACCCACCCCAATCAACATCAAACAAACAATATATATTTTAACTAAGTGCTTGACAATGGGTGGGATGGGGAAGGGAAGACTGCAAAGGGCATTTACGTTGTCGCAGGTATGCCTAGCTACATGTTACACAATAGCAGCTTTATACTTGTGATTTACACGACATACACAAAACAATTGTTTTTTTTAAACTTTATTCGATAGGTATCTCAAATTTTAGTTGCGTTTTATTAAATATTTCCTTATTTGAAAATCAAACGTACGAAGACTCACAAAGACAAATATATGTTGAGAGAGAGAGAGGGAGGGACAGACAGACAGACAGAGACAGAGACCGAGAGAGATGGATAAAACCGAAATATCAACACTTGTATCCCACGAACTTGCATCAGATCACCTCTGCATTATATTAAATCTGGACGTATCAGTCAGTAACCCTCCACCTATATTTGCTACTAAGAAAAACCTCCGTATGATTAATAGAACCAAACTAATGTATAACAACCAAGCAAACCTAACAACTTCCATACCTCCTACAGCAGAACAACTCGATAACTCCCTGCGTTCATTGTTTGAAAAACATGCCCCAGCCACCAAGTACAGAGTATCAATTCAAAAGTGTTGTCCGTGGTATAGCAGTGTTAGGGACCAGCATCGCACTGCTAAAAGAGACCGCCGTAAAGCTGAGAGACCTTGGCTTTCCACCAGACTCACTATTCATAAACAAATCTATGATCCTCTATGAAGAACCCCGTTTAGCCAAACTATCCCACTACAGTACTAGGATCACAGAGGGTTCCAGCTGCAAAAATACCTAACAAACTAAATATCAGGGAACAAATGTACACCACTTCCAACTACCTTCTCTCCAGTAGACCATCTGGACCTATTTGCAAAGTTCTTCCGTGACAAAGGAAAAACAAATCATGGGTAATTACTTCAATGGCCCACTATAACAACAGATACCCTTGATTACAACATTACAACTTGCATTATGTAACATATAAGTTGTATTATGGTAACATCATTGCTCTACGTTCACTACGCGACATTGTTGTTTATACAATGTTATGTTGAATTTAGGCTCTAATAAAAGGTAACAGAGAAAGAGTGAAAACAACAAGCTTTGTAAATATAAAAAATAATTTATAACCCTGGATAAAGAATCCAAAAATTTAAAAAGAACATACAGTTTGGGTTTAAAAGTCAAATCCAAACATAATCCAAGAATAATCCACGAATTAAATCACCAAAGTCCTAATAATGAAATTTCTTATGGATTCAATTTCAAGTCCTGTTGGAATTATTCAAGATGGAGGAGGATGGCGTAGTTCGAGTCTTGTTGGAAAATATAAGATGGACGACGCTGACGTATGCTGAAGTCTGTTTTGTTTATTTATAGTTCCTTGTAGAATCACACGATTTAACACTCCGGTGTTGGAAATCCGAATAATATTTTGATAAACTGTCTTTGTCCAAGAATTACGTATGAGCAGATCAAATATTTCCGAAGATACGAATTAATCCTTTGAAATCCAAATGAACTGAAGAAAAGTCTTAGCAATGATTTAAAATGAGAATGAAAACATAAAAAGGAATTTAAAATTGACAAATAATATTAAATTAAATCAAATATAAATCAAATCAGATATACGTAACATCAACAATAGTGTGGCATGATGTGCTGGATATAAGGGCTGTTTCTAGTGAGACGTTATATATGAGAGCACGAGTTCCCTAAAACTTTTCAGGAACTTTGTGTGCATCAGAAAATATTTCTGTCTGTGTGGAGTTGAGCCCACATTAACGTATCTTGTCATTGGTGTTAGTTTCTTAAGATGGGCAATGTGAGCAGTGTCTGCTCTAATCTAATGATATAACACGCAAATGGTATTACCAGGTATGGGAATCGAAACCTGTACTCACGCATAGGAATTAGGCACGATCACGGCCATGTCGAGCTTTAGCATTGGAAATGGTAAAGCATTTTCCATACATGTGTGATAGTAAGTCAAACTTAGTTTAGACATATGCAAGATTTAAATATTCGTAACAATTTTATTACGCGTGTATTGTTAATAGGTTCCGGAAATAGAGATGAGTATCCTCCTTTCAGGCCCGCACCTAGTGGGGACAGCCATGGCACTTATCAGGGGCCCGAGCTAGATAGGGGCCCGCGTTTTAAAATATACGCACATATTTGAAACACGAAAGGGGCCCGAACTCTATCAGCTGCCTGGGGGCCCAGAATTTCCTAGGTGCGGGCCTGCTCCTTTGTAGGACTATATAGTACATGGATGAGTTTAGGCAAACTGTAAGTAACGATACAAGACCCCTGTGCTACTATGAAAGTAACTCGAGGTCACCTAAGGCGATTTTTGTGTTATCATCGCACTTTTTAGTCAATAGTTAATCTTTATGATAGTAACTAAATTGTAATTGTTGCGTGTTTCCTTACAAGTCACATAAATCTCGTTTTAACCTTTGCCGCATGAAACATTTTAAATCTTTAGTTAATTTCATTCACAAATTGTTGCACGTCTTTTCAAAAGCATTAAATTCTTATAATTTTGCATTAAAATACAATCGGAGCATTGATCACGACTTGACTCCAAAAGACATCCACCTGTTTTAATTAATGAACAGCCTCCAGACAACATCTGTCTTGCCAAATGGATCGCCTCCAGAAAACACCTATCTGTCTTACCGAATGGACTGCCTTCAGAAAACACTCACCTGTCTCACCGCGTGGACAGTCTCCAGATAATTAAATTATCTTTTAAAGAAACTTAAATGAAAAATTATACGGCTTTGATATTTTTCAATGAGAATTTACCTTCTTGACACCACAAGTGGGATCCGTGCATGGGGCTAACTGTAACCTCGTGCAGTTCGTATGATATGCCTGGTGACTGGTTAGTGATTAAATTAGAACCACGTAGAACACAAATGATTCAATAAACAACAAAGAGGTGTTGAAAATTATATTTTTAGATGTAGCTAAATTTCACAAATATCAAGAAAAATGCTTAAACATGCTCTCACCCATTCGGAAAACTAAGCTATGGTTTTAATTATAATGTTCTGCAGCTTGACGCCCTATCTTGATCTACTTTAATAAAAAAAAACACACTATTGAAGCTAAATTTTATAAATATCAAGAAAATAATTTTTAATATGCTCTCACCCCATCGAAAGACTGAGCTATGGTTTTAATTATAATGTTCTTCAGCTTGTAGCCCTATCTAGATCCCCCTTAATAAAAACCCATAATACACAAATCTCAAGAAAACATTTTTAACAGGCTCTCACCCCCTCGAAAGACTGAGCTATGGTTATAATTATAATGTTCTGCAGCTTGTAGCCCTATCTAGATCCCCCTTAATAAAAACATACAAATATTGCGAACAACTGAACAATGTTTGAATGTTTAAATACTAACTATCCGCATGTCAATGTCAATCCGGTTCAATTTAAAGTGGTTGGCTCTATAATTAATTAGTGATCATGACTAATTTCACCTAAATGCTTCTGAGATGGTTTTATGTTTTAGGAGATAATGCTACAGGAAAGACCACAATTTCTACAAGATCGCTTAGGGATGTATCCGAAGGTATCCGAACACCTTGAAAAAGCCTCAGCAGTTGCCAACTGATTCAATGGTCTAAAACAGATGCGCGTTATAGATATCGATTATTAACGAATGTCAAAGAAACCAGGGTTTGGAGGCGCAGGATTAACATTGCAAAAGATGAACTGTAATAACGGATACGACAATCATTATACTGACACCAAAAAAAGTTAGTTTGAAACTTAAATAAGTAAAACAATTGAATAAGTTTCATCCAGTTTTAGGGGTATTGTGATTTTACTTAACCAGATCAATATAGATGTACAAGTCATGAATGGTGCAGTAAAATAAAGTATGTCGTATGTATTCTAAGCTAACTACCTTACGCAACAAGTTAGCCTTGAAAAGAGTCACTGGAAGCAAGTAAATGGCACAGCATTAACAAGTATAATAATTATTATCAACAGCTGAGGCATCAAGCGTTCTCAAGACCGCTATCAAATTGATGGTCTGGGGAAAAAGAAATTCACACGTCCTAAACGAAGAATGAAAATTAAGTCTTGGGAATTTATATACGAACTCTTGTAAAGGGTGAGGCTGCAAAACTATTTGATAAGTATTCGTTAAATTGCACAACTGCAGATGATTAACTCTAAGCACTAGTTGGTAGCACATAATGTCAACAGCAAGGTTTGCGCACCATCAGTGTTTGATGCTGTGACAAATTGCATATAATTATTATAGCGCAAATAAATATGCTCAAATTATCATATTTATGCTTAGACATTAGCATACGATTTATATTCATTAAGGGAAGTGCCAAATCGTCTCAAATAATGACACATTAACCTCGATCTACAGAAATACAATTTGACCCTATGGAGAAGGCAACTACTTATTAGTAAGGGTCAGCGTTTGGCCGAGTGGTCTAGGATCAATGTTATCTCACCTGTCTGCGTGGGCTCGAGTCTCTGAAACCGCCGATATCTGTGTGTAAGAAAGCATGCCAGTATCTTCCCATTGGAGCTAATATCAGGAAGCTCTTTGGAGTATATATTGGTATAGATTGTCGACTGATTATTGAAAACTATTGGTCCCGAGTATATGTGGTAAAGGGAGGCCATTTTACGCTATATCAACGAGGGACCAATTTTGTTCAATGATCAGTCAATAACTTTTTATTATATAATTAATGACAAGCATATTAAATTTTGTGTTATATTAAAGAAATAATACAATTCAAACAATAAAACTATTTTGTTTTTTGTTTCATATTCAATCTATGTATCAAACCTGATCCCCGCACATTAATATACACTAATACAATGTTTTTGTTTGTTTTAGGGTTTAACGACATTTTTCAGCACAATATAGGCAATACATGGCGGCCAGTGTTAATGGTGGAGGAAGAACCCGGGAAAACCCTCGGGAAAAAAACCCCAAACCACGAGAAGGTACTGGCATGCTTTCTCACATAACTACATTAGCCGAATCTAAGACTCTAACTCACGCAGACAGAGGTGAGATGGCAGTGATCCGTAACGGAAAGCACTTTAGACCACGCTAATACTATGAACGCGACTGTTGTAAGTAGTGAACAAAACATAACTGTATGTATGTATGTATGTATGTATGTATGTATGTATGTATGTATGTATGTATGTATGTATGTATGTATGTATGTATGTATGTATGTATGTATGTATGTATGTATTATATGCAACAACATTTTGTTACTCGAAATCGTCCTTAAAGTTTTATGACAGAGGGGCTAGATTTCGAGTAACTCTTATTATTAGAAATATTGTGCCAGTTTTAATATTTATGTTTTAACAGAGTGGTCACGAGCAAAGCTTTTACTGGTATGATACTCGAAAACAGGTTAAGACAACCAAAACCTCGAAGTTTTAAAAACAAAGTTATGCAGTTATTCACACTTTTGGGGTTTTACTGTCTAATATTTAATTTGTGCTGAAGAATATGTTTGTTGCTAAGAAAAAAGCAATGATATATAAACTGAAACATTTGACCTCTGCATTACAAAACTGTACTAACCACTGCGTTACAAAACTGTAGTAAATACTTTAATTAATACTTATAATAAAATATAAATCTTGATACGGGCGTGCAAATGCAGTTAACCGCTCCGGTGGCCTAGTGGTTAGAACATCCGCCTCGTAAGCGAAAGGTCGTGGGCTCGAACCCCGGTGGAGTCATCCATCAGACATACAAAAATGGTACTAACAGCTGCCTGGCTAGGCGTTTAACATTAAGAGTCTAGTGTTAGGATTGGTCGGCCTGGTGTCAGGTTAATGTGACTGGGTGCGACATCATGCTACATTACTGCGGCATGATGCACCAGTGCTAGACATCACTATAAACTGCCTCTCTGCAGACATCGTAGCGATATGACTGAACAACTGTTAAAGCTACGTTAAACATCCTAATCACACACATCACACGCAACTACAGTTTTGTTTCTTATTTGTCAGCATGCTTTTGGGTAAAATATGGAGTCGAGTGAAGTTTTCGATGGACAGACCATATACTTGGAAAAGAGATTACTTCACAATCTGCAAATCGTCCCTTATTTTTGAATGCAGTCTTTGATATAAACATTAATCTCTATGTATGTATGTATGTATGTATGTATGTATGTATGTATGTATGTATGTATGTATGTATGTATGTATGTATGTATGTATGTATGTATGTATGTATGTAGGCATGTGTGTATGTATATGGAATGTTGCGTAAATACAACGAAATACTAATGCAAGAAACAAATAACAAAACAGTGATGTGATGACAAAAAAACTCAATATATCAATGAAAAATAAAGGCAGGATTTATGAAATGATTGTTGCGACGAAAAGATTTTTCTCTAATATGGTCTTTGTAGGTGATTTGGTCGTCGTTAGATGTTGCTGTCATAACCGAAGAAGTATAGTTGTGGTGATGTACATTAGGAGTGATTGATTCAGAAAATTAGATCGGAGTCATCGAGGGGTCAGATTGCGACGGGCGAGAGTTAGGTACCTTGTGTTAGATGGTTAGTGTATACATTAATTAAAACATGCTCATGCACCTGTTGATTGATACAGTGTCTCCAAGATTAGTGTGACGTTCTCTCTCTCTCTCTCTCTCTCTCTCTCTCTCTCTCTCTCTCTCTCTCTCTCTCTCTCTCTCTCTCTCTCTGTCTCTCTCTCCACTATTTTAAGCAATTTTAAGTATTTGAATTTTGCTGGTTGCTATAGAAAGTATATTTTTTTAATTTCAGTTTGGATGAGAGCTGTGTCACTTGCATATAGTAACAAAATGTTAGTCACTCAATAGACGTGCATGAGTGTTTTGTATTGCCCTTGGCTCTCAAATCACATTCCATAACCATCGCTAAACATATTTTGACAACTCCTTGCGTTGTCGCTTTGGTATTGTCCTTTTTCTGATTTTCAATAGAATTATTCACGTCACATGGATTTATGCGTAGATCTCTTGCATTCACCTATATTTCTTCCTCAACGGTTGAAGAAGCATTACGTTGGAAACGTAAACGTTTTGAACGTTGTCAGCGTTCGTTGCCATTTTTATTCGGCAGAGACAAAAGTAGTTCTTGAACGCAGGTACATAATTACATCATAAGGAAGCGGTGAATATTATTACTTAACTACGGTCAATATTGCTGGGTATTGACCATAGCAACAGTGTTACAGTAATGAGACTTTTCTAATGAAGTATGCAATAAGAGTATATATTGATTGACTCGGAACCAAAATTTTAAATCTAACTATCAAAGATTTGGAAGAATGCAGAAAAACAATTATAATTCTGTCAGTCTCAACCAATATGTATCCACTAATATCGGGTTAATTTTCCACAAATATTTTATCAGATGCAATTTTATTTATTATCCACTTTCTAAGCATTTTGTAGTAAATTAGCATTATGTCACAATGAATAAATTACACAATAGGAAACTGAAACCTTATTTTATGATCTCAATAGCACATCTGATTTGCTATTGAGTAATACACAGCTCCGGTGGCTAAAATAGTTACAGCATCCAACTCGGATGCGGGATGTCGCGGGTTTAAAAGATCCAGCATTTAGAGATTGGTGTTAGAACTGGTCGGCCTGGTACCAGGATAATGTGACTAGGTGGGGTATGTTGCTACATGTTTGCGGTATAATGTCCCAGTACTCGACATCATGTTAAACTAATACACTGCAAACTAATCGATATGGGTGAAAAACTGTCAAAACTACGTTAAAAATACAAATAACACACACATCCACATTTTAATAAAAATCAATCTTCCTATTTTACATGTTAGCAGATTGGAATACACGGCAGTGGAAGTATATATAATATGTTTCAGAAGTTAACAGCTGAATATTTTAATAATACGGTCATATTCAAATAATGTAGCTGTAATTTGATATATCAAAAATATGCCCAAACCTCCACCCCAGAGCCTGGAACAGCCTGCACACGAACAAAGAATAATATCGAATTACAAAGAATTCAGCATGCTGATTCAACAAGGTCACTGTCTTAGTGTAGATGTTCTTTGTATCGTTTTAATAACTGTCACTGACAATCAGTTTTATGTTATATCATATTCTAATGCGTTTCTTTGCAATTAAACTTTTTCCTTACTGCTTATTTTACTTATTTATTGACTTTAAATTTACGTTATAGCACCTTCGTTTTCTAATATAATTATTAATATTAATTATTAACTTCTGCCATGTGTATATTTCAAACTATCTTTTTAAATATGTATACTTGCATGCTGTAGATATTGTTGTGTTCTGTTAAGCTGTTGTTTACTGATGGCGGTTTAATGTGTCTGGTCTGTACTATTTTATTGACAATATATACTATCTGTCTACACATCCAGTTTAATAAATAGTATACATTTTATCGCGTCCCTAATATAGATCGTCTACAAAGAGTTTTTCTTATGTTACCCAGACTACAGACATTGAATAAACTGTATTGTGCTCTGAGTCTAAGAGAGGTTGAAGGAGGTGAAACAACAATGACGTTATTCATTTTTTACTTCAAATTGTGCGTTTTGACAACATTAGTTACATAAAACATTCATAGCTGAATTGATTCAAGAAAGAAGAGATGTACTTTTTATCAAATGAATCATTGTGTTCCTGTGACAAAATATGTAACTGTTGTACCCTTGCTAAAGAAATCAGATTATCAGCTAAAGATATATATAAAAATATCAACACAATGTCAAAGTCCAGATATGTATGGCAAGGCGGATGATTTACAACAAGTGTCTACAGAGGGTTGCAGGCGGATCTTTCTTCATTTTTTAGCATTGCACTTTCCTTAAGTAATATAATTTCCTGACGTGTTGTCTCTGTGGCAGAAAAGGGATGAATCTTGCACTATCGATAACATTAAGGACACTATCAACACCTGACAGGTATTTCAATCCCACTCTATATCCAGTGATTAGGTTTCCTATCAATGACGGATGGAAAAGGTTTCGAGGGAAAGAATCTTGAATCTGAGTGCATGCTGAAATGTTAAACGATAAAAATAAAATAAAGAATAGGAATACAACGAGATATTGAAAACTACAGAATGTCCTTTCTGTAATTGCAAACTTTCAACTTTCTTCTTTTTAAATTCACATGAATGGTATTTCTGCGTCACATATAAGAAGACATTTCAAATTCGCGTCCCTTGTAACTTTAGTACTTTTCTTTTGGGTTCAGGCCTAGCCCTACAAAGCATTACATTTGTTATAACATAATGTCGGTGATCCATCACTATTTTAACGATACCTTAGACAAGAAAGTCTTGTAGAAAAGTACAATAAATAATAGAAAAAGGGATAACCCGCAATCTGACTTAATATGTGGCACAGTCTTACGTGCTTCACACAGAAATCAAAACGATTTAACAAATTATGAACGTTACTGTTTGAATTGGTATGGTATAGTATCCCTCCCCAGCCCACCCCACCCCACCACCCAACTCTCTCTCTCTCTCTCTCTCTCTCTCTCTCTCTCTCTCTCTCTCTCTCTCTCTCTCTCTCTCTCTCTCTCTCTCTCTCTCTCTCTCTCTCTCTCTCTGATTTCCTAACATATATTGTTATATAAAAATAATGAGGACTTTGTATAGCGCCTAATCTTTAGAAGCTCTGAGCGCTTTACAGCATCTATAATGATATGACTACAAAAAAAGCAAAAAACAAACACCATGAAATTAGAAAACATAAAAAAAATACTTAAAATATTTAAGGCAGGAAATATTATTAGGTCTTTATATTTATTCTTGCAGTCGAGAAAAGTGTGTTTTAATAGCACACTTGAAAGTAATCACTGTGTCCATGTGTATGATTTCAATGGACACATCATTCCACGTTGCTGGGACTTGGTATGCAAAAGGACGTTGTCCATATGACTTCGTTTTCATAGTGAGAATGATGAGTATACGAGTGTCTGAAGAGGTGCGTACGTATCTTGCTGGTGTATTATATGTTGCGAAAAAAAATGAAATTAGTCAAATTAGAAACTAAATCGATATCGCAACACTTCTTTAACATAACATGTTCATTAAATTTCTGCGGTATTAGTTGTGTGCATTTAAACACTACTAATACTATTACTACTACGACTACAACTACTACTACTACTACTACTAATAATAATAATAATAATATTAATAATAATAATAATAATAATAATAATAAATACATTAAAGATTTATCCCACTGTTTGATTGGTCGAACGTCAGATTGTGCACACACACACACACACACACACACACACACACACACGCGCGCGCGCATGACTTCCTTATAACTTTATTCCGGTGAGGTTTACTCCCCTTAGTGACCATTCTAAGATAAAGGAGTAATGCTATGGTTGGTGTCAATTTTCGTTACTTATTCGTGTGGGTGTTGGGGGTGCTGCAAAAGGATTTTTATCTTTTAATTTATTTATCTTGAAAATAGTGATTTAATTAATTTCCTTTCATATTAAATTTAACGTCGATCATTGTTG
Organism: Unio delphinus; assembly: GCA_029339505.1. Taxonomy (NCBI): domain Eukaryota; kingdom Metazoa; phylum Mollusca; class Bivalvia; order Unionida; family Unionidae; genus Unio; species Unio delphinus. Next base: position 1,523,926 of record JAQISU010000009.1, on the reverse strand, counting down.
TTATGCTATTGTATGTTGCTTATGATGTTCCATTTGTATATACAGCTCGATGCATAACGTTAGTGTCAACATTACATCAAAGAAAACGTTTATTGCACGCTTCCAATTTAAATCAACGGTTGCATCGATGCATAACGTTAGCATCAACATTACGTCAACGAAAACGTCTATTACACGCTTCCAATTTAAATCAACGGTTGCATTGATGCATAATGTTATTATCAACATTACGTCAACGAAAACTTTTATTACACGCTTCCAATTTAAAACAACGGTTGCATCGATGCATAACGTTAGTATCAACATTACGTCAACGAAAATGTTTATTACACGCTTCCAATTTAAAACAACGGTTGCATCGATGCATAAAATACATACTGATTTTTGAATACCCTTGCAAACAAAATATCGACAACATTGCGATGCAACTATTGTCCTGTGTTACTTTGTGCACGTAGAATTGCAATTTTTTCTTCTATTTTTCAGAACATTGTTCAAAGTTTGCTATACCGAAGGTGTCAAAATCGTGAGTTTTATATTGTGAGGGCGTTTATGGTGGTTTCGTTGTCGCAAAATCGTACATGTTTAACTGACTCTCAATTCGTGATTGTAAAATCCACCATTCACATCCTCCAGTCCTGTAATGAAAGATAACTGCCCCTTAATTTTAGTCGGTTCCTAAATCAGGATCGTGGAAAGGCGTTCATGAATTTAAATTCATTGTGGTAACGCGTTCCTGTTGTTTTTATTGAAGGATTGCTGTTCATTGGGGGAATGTGGTCCTATTGTCGTCCTGATGGATTACTGTTCATTTGGTTAGGCGGTATTATTGCTTTTACTGATGGACCACTGTTTAAGGGGAAGTCATTCCTATTCTTTTTACTGACTGATTAAAATGAATTAGGGACGGATGTCTTTCGCCGATGGATGACAGTTGTAACAATCATGAAATCCACAAAACTTGCATATCAGAAATAAAAGTGAATTCACAGTATATGGAATAATTTTACATAAATTTTACAACCAATCAGCTCCAAAGTAACATTGCGTATTTGACTGAATATCTGAATGAGGAAGATATATGTTAACAAATATCCCACGTGTACCGGTCCAATATTCATTGGGTTTTTAACAAAGACAAGGATTTCTGGTTCCATGTAATGATATCTTTTTCTTACTTCTGTGTTTTTATCTGGAATAGTTTTCTTCTATTTTTCCATTCCTTGGTGTCATTTTACATGATATTAAAATGATATAGCATGCTTTTCCTTTTCTCATACTTGTTTAAGTGGTCTGAACGGTCTTTTCCAGATCCAGTTCGCCTACATACATGTTGTCGAGACATGACCTTATAGTTTGTGAAACATGAAACAACACGAAACGCTAAAATAAAGTTTAATTTGTCAATTCGAGCGCTGGGTCTGACAGGTGCGCACGGGGTCCAAGCCATCCATCATGCAGTACCGTAACTTCGTGTTTGGGCTGTTGGATCTAATTGAGGTTCATTTGGAAGGCACCTGATTTCGCTATGTGATGTGTGTATTATTTACCCTAAACACCTATTTCACATAAAAACGAACCGCTCCGGTGACCTAATTGGTTAGAGCGTCCATCTCCGAAACGAGAGGTCGTGGGTTCGAGCCCTGGCCGAGTCATGCCAAAGACTTACAAAAATTGAACGAACAGCTACCTCGCTTGGCGCTTAGCATTAAGAGGTTAGTGTTAGGACTGGTCGGCCTGGTGTCAGGAATATACGACTGGGTGGGACGTCATTATATATGTCTGCGACGTGATGCCCCAGTGCTAGACATAACTATAAAACTGCCACACTGCAGACATCGTAGCGATATGACTGAAAAAATTTAAAAGCTACATTAAAAATCCCAATCACACACACACCACACACACACACACACACACACACACACAACAAAAACGTTTTCCTATTGTGATGTTCTTTCACTTTGATTCCATTCATCACTTACATACAAATTTACTATTACGTGACTGTTGCTATGTGTCGTTATCCTTGACAGCGAGAAATCTTATTATGTAGCCGATGAGCATCCAGCCCGAGTTGCTGATTAACCTCATCAAATATTGGGTATATCACATATTATATAGTAAGGCCATGCTTCCGATCCGAAACCTAAGGTGTAACATGTGATAACAAAAGAAATTAGTAACTAAAAATATGAAGAAAAAAAATGAATTTATAGCACCTTGACCTATATTAGTGAAAAACCAATCGAAAAGCGGTGACCTAGAAGAACAGTCATATAATATGACAGTACTGTCCAACCGACAGATACGGGCTGATTTGAAATGGCCCTCCAGAGCTCAGACAATATTTTGTGCATTTATGAAAAAGAAGTCCATGGCGTACTTTAATAGTATATCTTCATAACCAGGTAAACAAGTTTTCTACTGAGGCCCTCGGCTTCAAGAGAAGAATATCAGTGACCCATGGTGTAAAACAAAAATCTAATGGGGGATATTACCAATAAAACAGCCATCGACTGTTTAAATCTATCTTTTCTTTTCTTTGCTCTAGTTATATTTTAAGATTGAAAGTACAATCATGAAAGAACATGTGTATATTCTGCTAGGTGAAATGTTGAGAAAGAATGAAGTTTGTAGAAAATGGATGTGGTTCTATGAATAACAATTTCAGTTAGAGAGATTCCGAATTCATCAATATTGGTTATAGGATAGTTAGAAATCCGATAATAACAATATAATGTTGTCAAGCACATTTACATTTGTAATGCCTGGTAATGCTTTATTCTGGTAATGGAAAAATACTGCACCGATTTAAGTAAATCTACACGGAATGGATAACACTGATATTCCCAAGACTATCCGAACAACAAAAAATTGCATTATCTGTTATTAATATAACATTACATAAGCTGCAGATATTCGTTTTACAAGTTACAAAAGAATAGCAAATAAGATCAATACACCACAATACTTAAATGAATTAGAAACGAATTGTACCATACAAAGCCCTAATTGTAATATTTGTTTAGGAAGTATTAAAACATAGATGGTATTGAGATACTCCAATACTATATCCAAACGTTTTTTCTTTTAATATCAATAAAACCTGCAGTCACGGGGCAAGAATCTAATATCCACGTTCATCATTCAATTTCAAAATAGGTTCCACATATATGAGAAAATAAAAAGACTTGACAAAGGAATTGTTTCAACCGATTTTTTTCTTGCACTGTAACTAACCTATCCATTGTCCGATTCAATGAAATCTGCAGCAAGAATTAAGTCTGACGATTCATTAGTGCACATATGAACGATTCGAGATCTTTGTTTACCTATTATTAACAAGAAATATCGACAGATTATTTAGGATATCACAAATGTGATGTGCGTTTGTGTACATGTCCTTGGCAAAATAACTGTCAAACGTGCATGCGTTGTTTATGAGTATCTGAATCATAAAACATCGTAAGCATAATCATTCTTAAGTTTGAAAGACTTTTTTTGAAGCTGTTTGTCACCACAAGCTGAAGAAGCACAGGAAAATATTTCTTTAAGTTTATCTACAGAATATTTAAAAGAGCACCGAGCATTTGTGAAAGACATTGTGACAGAAACGGTCTAACACAAAGAGATAAAATATCCAACATTGAAAATATTAATAGCCATTCCTTCTGCGAAGAATGAAACATTCCATTTTTTAATCCCTTCTTTTATTTTCCTGTTTCTGATGATTGTCTATCATCCGAAATTCCAGAATTTAGACTGTCTGAGCTGTTCAAAGTCAAATTGCTGTCCATCATATTGGACAAAATGCCGGACAAGTCTTCATCTCCGGCTGTCTTGTATTCAAAATTGAATGGCGCAGAAATAAACTCCGGAGCGCTAGAAATAGTAATCTGTGGTTTTTCTAACTTTGTCACGTGAACAAAACAACATGGTTGTGAGATTTCATTCTTTTGAGGAGGTTTGTATTTCTTTTTCTTCACTTTGTCCTTTTTGTTTTTTTTACCTCCTCCGATCTTGAGCAAAATGTCATCCGGGTCGGACGTCAGTTTGCATAGGTGACTATAGAACTCCGCTGCTGAGCCAGCATCATCCAAACTAAGTCCCGCTAGTTTCGTATGATCAGTTGATAAGTGCAATGTATGAAAACTGTCGTGTGGTGCTCTATACCCAGTTAAACTATCGATCACTTCCTTCCACAAGGTGAATCCTGTACCCTTTTCCGCTATACCGATTTGTAGTTTCCTTTCACGGTGATGATCCCCGGTGTCCAATAATAAATACGGTATTCCGGTCAGCGCGAACGTCCACTGGTCCCTGGAAAACGAGGATTTAACAGAACCAAAATAGAGATTAGCAAGACACCCACATACAATCACCTCGGACTTATGGCTTTTGTAGAACATTTCCACCTGCAGTAAATCTTGTTCAGTAACCCCCTCACGAAATTTACTTCCGGTTGGATCCGGAAACAGGAAAACACTGTCTCTCGTAGGACTTGAAATAGAGGAGGAGCTCTTAGAAAGTGAAGAAGAAGACAAGTTCCCATAAGAATCATATTTCTCTGATATTATTTTAAGTCCTTCTTTGGCGTCTCCGTTTTGCTTTTCGCTTTCGTGTTGTGAATCTGCAGTTTCGTACACGAGCGCCTGTTCTGTGATATTGACATTGCATGCCGGGGCCATAACTGACGAAGTCCCTGCCGACGTTGATGAATGATTTACCCTGTACTTCAACATTTTTAATCCGCAATAAAACTGACAATTGTGAGCTTCTGAACACTTCACGGACTCACTTAAGTAAAACTCCGTACAACAAATATGTCATACTATGGTATATTAGAATCAAGCTTCAATTACGTAATTGCTGATGTGTTTAATTGGTAGCTAACACTCAATCAATCTGGATCGAAAACCTGTTATCCAATAGCATTACTGTTATTTATATTTAATAAATTTATTAAATATATTCATAAACTATGTATGCTTTCTTCCAGAGAAAACGTTTACAATATTTCAAAATCAGTTAGGCTGACTTGGATACTTCTTCTCATGTAAGAACTTAATCATCCTTACACAAAACGCAAATCACATTCATGATTGTACATGACTCACTTATCTATTACTACACCGGTCTTTACTTCCCGAAAGCTGGAGTTCACTTCAGTCGCCACATTATATATCAATAGCGTTTCGTTTCCGTTAACACTAAAGTGAGAAGCAATTTACTTGTCAATATATAAAATCCACACTATGAAAACTTTGTTTATGCGATGGTCTTCCTTGATGGAAATCTTCTTGTTTTTAAGTAATACTACTGCCCTTTCATTTTCCACACGTCACCTTTATCTCCGCTCTTTCACCCCCAGTATGACGGTAATGGTAGAAGTTATATCTATTTAATAATATAAGTGATTCATGAATCAAGCAAATGGAATCCAGGACGACGGAAGTCTCTGCTTAGGGGCTGATCGTTTAGAAGCTAACTCCCGCTGATATCACAATTTCGTCTGCCAGATTTTGACAACCCTTTTCAGGATGCGTGATGGATAGACTGTCCTATGCCTCGATAGGCTGAAATAATAATAATAATAATAATAATAATAATAATAATAATAATAATAATAATAATAATAATAATTTATAATAATAATAATAATAATAATAATAATAATAATAATAATGATGATAATAAATAAATAAATAAATAAATAAAATAAAATTAATAATAATAATAATAATAATAATAATAATAATAATAATAATAATAATAATAATAATATAAACAGGGTTTAATTTTGGCTGTAATATTACGAAGCAGCAGTCATAAACGTAGTACCTGTAGTAGTAGTAACGGTAGTGGTGGTGGTGGTTGGAGAAGTAATACTGATAGAGGTTCTGCTAGTGGTAGCGATGGTGTTGGAAGTTATAGCAGTTGTGAAGGTCACACAAGTAGTGGTAATGGTGGTGTTGCTAGCGGTAGTGATAGTAGTAGCGGCGGCAATAATGGTGACATTGGTATAGATCAGTTGTGACAGTGTTATTTGTATAAGCTGTGGTGAGGTAGCCTTAGTTGTTATCTTAATTTTCGCCGTTGGCTGTCATTGTTGTCGAAGATAGGTAGCTGTTGCAGTGCTAATAAACAGCAATCGTTATATAATTATATGTGTGATTCTACAAATGTGTAGCTAAAAGCAAACTACTAAATTCTACAGTATATGAAATGGAATTTAAAAAACGAATAGGTTGAAACTTCCTTCTTTTCAACACAAAGAAATACTGACCTGTTTAATACACAACCACTGTAAAATACATGTATCAGACAGCAGATGTTTCACAAGGTGAAGACTACAAATCCAACAGATCTACCACGAATAAATGAATGCGTTGATCAGAAATAAAAAGACAAAGTTTGTTTCTTAAGACTGAGAAAGTGTATGGTCTTATCCCTCTTATGTTTATTTTAGCCCTCCGTATCCGGTTGTACAATATTCCGCCTCACTCTTATATCAGAATGCGGCTGCCATGCGCAGCGTCGCTTAAATGCAAACCCAAGAAATGTGTTTTCACTTCGCTATGCAAGCATAGGTTTGGAACAGTCGTTACAGGTGTGAGAATAAAGAAAATATCACGCTTTGTAATTGACTTCATGTTTTCTGTAACGTAAGTGGGAAATGTAAAAGGAGAGATGGATTAGTGTTAACATATATATCAACTAACACAGTGAGTGAAATCAAATCCACATAATTATAATGTTCATATGCTCGCTCCGCTCCCCGCCGTTAAACAATTCACTTCAAACTCTTAAATTTCATATGTGAGGAAACGAAGTACAGCAAGTATTGTGTAAAGCATAGCATGTAAATACGTCTCACTTCTTAAATAGTAAGGCAATCGTGTGAGATTACTAACAAACATATATAATGATGGAAGAAAAAAAACCATTCGAAATTTTTATGACGATTGGAAAACACAATGAAAATCGAAAAATCCTTTTTCTAAATAAGGCCAAAAGATTTCGTGAATATTAGTTGTTGTTTTTTTATGGATTTAACGTCATTGTTAAGAACAGGATATGCTATGCAAGGAGGCCAATATAACTATTGAAGGAAAAACCCGAGAAAACCCCGTTAAGAACCACCAACACACGGAAAAGTTAATATTAAAATGCAATAAAAGAAACACGGAAATTATAACTGTACGTATGAAAGCCAATAACCGTAACTGTTCTGGTGATACTACCATCTTAATCTGCTGTATTTCAATATAAACTCCATTTTAACACGGTATAATAATGATAGCATTCACGTTTTCTGAGGGGAACAATTTATCAACAACAAAAAAAAGATAACAAAATTTGACATCGCGAGAGCTCAGTTATGCTGAGCCGTTAAAGGAACGTCAATTTCAGTTAGAAGTACAGGTATACCATAGACCAGCCAACGGAAGATGTGGTCATTAAAGTGTAAATTGGCCATTTTTGCAAGTCATTGTGGGTAATTTTCTGCAGAGCGTTGTGGATAAATCTGGTACAGTGTTATACTTTCACTAATTCACTCCCTATACCAATAAACAGTGTTCGCAAAAGGTAATCGTAGACCAGTCATGCCTATAATATGGATATACCGACCGCACAGTTACTACTGACCTCAGCCGATTTTATCGAGAGCCGTCCCTGATAAAACATGAATTTGCCTTTATGGGGTGGGCTCTATAAATGTATCAGGTCAGTAAATTAATGTATCTTTACAACGTAAGGAAACTACCACCGAAACCGAAACATTGACAATGGTAATAGAAGAACATTGTCCTTGTTCTCAAGATATTTACTACAGTAAGTCTGATACCTTCACTATGATAATAACAAATCAGTAATTTATATAGTTTCATGACCTTTTCCAATTTTGCTTTTGCTTTATATATATATATATATATATATATATATATATATATATATATATATATATATATATATATATATATATATATATATTATATATATATATTGTTTTCTTTTACTGTATTATGACAAGAGGTACAGTAACTCTGGTTCAATATTTCTTCCATTATATATAAATATCGCCAGTGACTGTATCGTTTACTTGTCAATGCGTATACATATTGTTGCAGACGCGGTGGTATTGTTACCAGCTTGTTATATCAGAAACGTTTGTTACAACTGCCCAAAAGTCTTCAGAGCCAGCGCCGGATTAAGCACCGTGGAGGCCCATAGGCAGTCAAACTTTTGGGGCCCCAGACCCACGGTCACGGTCTCATGGGGGCCCCTGATGGGGCCCATAAAAGTCGCGGGGCCCATAGGCAGTTGCCTACTCTGCCCAATGGATAATCCGGGACTGTTCAGAGCGCATTCTTAAACTAAAACAATTCTAGTAAATCGCTAATAACACCATATGTATGAACACTGGGTATATATATTGTATTATGTTATTATTAACGAACAGCATTTTTGCGACAAAATTACATTTTGTAAAATGACGTAGTCTTCAATATTGTCAGTTAAATTTTATAACGGTTCTTCATCGTCAAAGTTCATTCTCATTAGATGCAAGTATTTAATAATAAAACGGGATTGTTCAACGAAACAATATAATCTTCAATTCACAAATTTCGGTCTAGACAGGTATAAAACCCTGATTGTGTCTCTAAATTGTCATAGATGCTGCTTAATTTTTTTTAATATATATTAAATCTTATCTTTCCATTCTTTATTAGTCAGCTTATTTCAACGCGAAGGTATATTGTTTTCTCTGTCATTCTATTTTCCATGGAAACATGTCAATGCACTGTCTTAGTGTTAAAACCGCAATATGAAAACCGCAAGCAGAACAAATATAAAACAAAAGTAAGTGCCAACCTAAGTTTAGAAATGTTCGCATCATTGAGATAAGAGACATTGTGAGTCTATGTGTAATACGAGCAAGTTTAAAGATAGAATGCCGTTACCATTGCTGATTTATCCAAGTAAATTTGCATTTTAATTAACTTGTCTTTCTTTCTCAATAAATTTATTTTATTTGGGGTAACTCTTGTCCACTGATACAAGAAAATTAATGAAGGCTTTTAAAACGGGGAATATTCTTAGCTAGAATAATGTTTCCAATCAACAGTTTTGTTCTTTGCAAAGAGTTGGATTAAATATGCAAATTATCTCAGGTTTTCCTTCTTGGTTGTTCTGAACATTTCAAGAGGACTTAACATTCTTGACTGCACATATCGATGTACATTATGTACCCCACCTGCATTACTCGCGGACGTTGAGCTAGATCGGCTGAAGGATTCTTTTGACAATATTTACAAATTATTTCCGGTTAATATCCTTCGTTTGGCGACTTGTAAATCCACGTGGATAGTACAACCCTCTATCCTGTGGTCATATTGAAATTTTGCGCTAGATATAGCTGTTACCAAATACCGGTCAATGTCTAAACTGTACCCAATTGTGTTCCAGAATGATTTGCAGGCAACAAAATTACACATTTTAATGTAAAGGTGACATTAGACCCCAATATTGCCTATCAGTCTCAACACATATTTGAGGACCTGATTTATGCGACAATAGTGTACGCGTGCATCTCTCCACACGGTCTTTTTAAATTTATGATTATGTAGAGGTAGTTTTGAAAATCAGACTAGTTGATAATTTCTTTTAAAAACGAGTCGATCACTTTTTATATTCTTTAAACATTCTTTCTAAAAATAGTTTTAATCATTATTTCACTTTCGCAATATGCTATTGTAAACATTGGCAAAATGAATTTTCCTTAATGTAACAATGCTGAAGTTAGTTTATGTTCATAACTCGGAAAACACGGTAGCAAACATTTTGATCAGCTGTATGCTTTAGGCAGCGCATTGCTTTCCTGATTCATCTGAAGAAATTTCAGTCACATCACACGGAAGTAGCACAATATTATGGCAACATTCTCTCCACTGTGTTAGTTGCAACCGCGCACAACTTCACATATATCTACCACGCTTTCAGATATACGGTATACCAACAGGTTTACAGAGCGGAACCAATTAGTTGTTGTTAAAATAGCATGCAAAAGTGTAATCAGAAAATCATAGGCATTTTTTGTCATATGTTCTCCCCAGGCAGCACTGATGATCGCACCACAGCCACCCAACACTGATTTCTGCGCGCATTTTTTATTCCAGACTGGACTATATTATATATTATCTCATTTCCCGACAAACTCGCAAAGCACTAATGTGAACTAAAGCAGCTGTAAGGCTAGAACGGGCTTATCTTTAGAGCTATTTTTTGTTTTAAAAAATTATCGCCGAAGAATACTTTATTGACTGAACAAGATGTTGATGTATATCAAGAGTGTTCAATGCATTCGCGATCTTGAATTAGGGGTGTGGGTGTTGGCCAGTTTGAGAACAAAGATGGTGAGAAGCCAAAATGTTTCCATTGAAGGATATGAAAGTCAAATGTTACGCACGTCTAACATATATAGAAAAGGTGCACATGCGTCGTGGGCGGGGGGAGGGGGGGGGCCTGGATTTTTTTTAGTTATTTAGTGTCAGGATAATGTGACTGGGTGGGGCTTCATGGTGCATGTCCGCGGCATAGTGCCACAGTGCTAGACAACACTATAAACTGTTACACTGCAGACATCGTAGCGATATGACTGAATAATCGTTCAAGCTACGTTGAAAATCCAAATCACACACACACACACACACACACACACACACACACACACATATATATATATATATACATCAGTCTGTCACAGATTGAACATTATTTATTTTTTTCTCTTTCAAAGTGTATTTAGTCTGCCAGTGTACTGCAGCAAATGCTCGTCCGGAATTAGTTTCAAATTCCCATCCTGACGTAATCGCTTTTGTACAGTTGAAACCCTGTTTACATCTCGTATCAGCCTGTTATCTGCCAAAAACATTTGTGGGTTGCAGCTGAACTAGTTTCTTTATCTTTTATACCTAAGAAAATACAATTTCCACTGCGATGATATTTAGAATATTTTTCTTAAATAGGTCGACGTGATCCTCAAAGTGGGAACATTTTTCTTGTTCACAGCTGCATAATAAAAAACAGTACATTACAAAATACGTATCATGCAGTGTTCTCAATGTTATGTGTGCAAATACATATTTCGCTACAACCATCCACCGTCGGTTTAAATAAATGAGTGAAAATGATTCCTGCGAATTCTGAACAGAATATTATACATTTCTGATATGATAGCTTTTTTGTCAATCAAAAGGAAATTATTCTGACATATTGTCATTAAAACAACGCGCTCATTTATGTTATCGTATTAAGCAATGAACTGACTCTGGTATGCGTGTATGCGTCTTGTTGGAGATATTGCTGACTGGAATCCTTGATAAAGGAATTTAACTTAACTTTACAGTTTGTTCATGTCTCCGAACTGCGTCAGAGTAATGCTGCGAACTCTTCATGAACTAACATGTATCTACGTAAGAACAAAAACTCTCCAGGTTTCAAAACTGCGTCAAAATAACGCTGCCATCTTTATGACACACTGAAATGCGTGCATTAATAATCGAACGTCCTCATTCCTATCAACCCGCTCAATTTTAACAATTAGCGTTGAACAGAAAAAGAACGAGTTAAGCGAGAGGCACTTAAACAGAAATACCAAGAACCATCCTCTAATGAGCGCATGAAGGTCTTCAAAAGAAACTAATGAAGATTACTTCCTGATGAAAAACTCAACTATAAATATGTACATTTGGCGTGCGATTTACTTTGGGAATATCAACTAGCACAAAAATGGCGGCTGTTAACCTTAAATTAGCCTGGCCGGTTTTCGGTGACTGTCGAAAAACAGGTTTTGATGATTTTCTGGCGACTTACCTGCTTGATTTGTATTTAGGTAACAAAAGTAGAAGGTATCACGCATGCCAAACATTAACGACATTGTAAACCGTATAGCCAATCCTCAATAGTAAAACAGAATGCCTGTCGTTAGTTTTATTTTGAAGTAATTTTTATTTTGAAACTCGAGAGCACTTTCCAACATGTCTGGCCTTTATTGTTTGTAAAAGGCTGCGCATAAACGTATTATAGTCCTTACAACGATCGTATGTGTAAGCATTCATGACGAAAACGACTATTATTGAAATCAGAAGAAACTGATGAGAGCAGAAGGCATTCTGTTTGTATCAGTGATACCAACCCATCATCTTTTCCGCATGCAAACATATGACCTAATTCTGACGCCAAGCGATATTTTTTCGACACAAAATGGCATGCTTCTGCATCACATTCTTCGTAGGAGTAGCAATAACGAAGTTGTTTTTCTGAAATTGACTTTTACAAATTGAGAGAGAAACGCATGAAGAAGATCTGATTTTGTTTTGAACACTAACATATGCTGTCACGGAGAGAGCGAAATTCAAACCATATACTGGTAACGAATTATAATTCAAACTATTATCACACCGCATAGCTCGCTCAGTTTTGAAACAGTTTGATACTTGAGACAGATAGACTCACTCGTTTTACTTTAAATGTATAAATGCGTTTCCCATTTGTAAACAAAGAAAGAATTCGGGTTAAATTATTTCATCAACTAGGATAATTGTCCGTCATAACGCTTAAATAAAAAAAAAATTAAAAAAATAAAATGAGCGAGTTTAAAAGAAATTTTTAACATAAACTACCCAAAAAGTATTTTAAAAAATATGTGCATCCGCCACGAGTTTAAACTCGCGACTTGTTTTGTGTCCATCAGATATTTCAAGGGGTGATAGAGTTAGTAAATATCAGACGTTTCACTTGAATGTAATTTTCGGAGAGATTCCAAGAATGCCATCTAAGAAGGGTTTTCACATTCTGAAAACATAAGGTAACATATATTTTAATGAGAGTTTATTATTTTTTGTATGACGGGTATCATCGTTTGAAGCATTTGGTTTACAATCTCAATATTTTAAATACTGGAACAATGACAATATCAACTTAAAATATGTTAAGCACATGTCAAATTAAAATACCTGAAAAAATGTAAAAGACGCATTAACAGACAATTTCATTTCTTTAATTCTAATAATGGTTGATTTGGTTTATTGTATTATGTCATTATGTGGTTATTTAGCGCGGAAACCGCTTGATTTAAGTGTCTTATCCAAGAAAACAAGACGGTAGCTGAATAAGGCTGATGATTAGATTCGAACATGACCCCTTTCGGTCACGAAACCATCACTGTAACCACTAAGTAACCACGGTAAAGAAGAATGTTTACATACATCATATATTACTATATTTAAAACAGAAGTATTTATGTTCTGTTATTCGCAGAATGTGGATTAAATTATGTAAGATAGTAATTTTGAAGAGAATATACAAGAAGTTTACCTTATTTATCCCGGTCCCGGCGATAGGGAGGGACGGAGTGTACGGCCTTTTAAGCCTCGTTATCAGTAAGTCTTACCACAAATTAATAATAAAAAAGAGAAAATCTGTGTGAAAAGATAGTCATATAATTCTAATAAAATTAAAGTTATATCAATCTACTACCATGATAACACAAAGTTAAATTCTAATAGTTTATTTCAATTTCTCCTCCTAAAAGATACCTCTCTAGCTCAGAAATACGGTAGCCCACTTTTCTGTAACATAAAGCAATGCATAATTACAGGGAGGAAAACACGCAGCTATAAAGGTTAAAGGGTCACCATGACAATTCGATAGATAGGCTGAGTATCACTTAATATTGTTACTGGTGAAATAGAAAGTATATACTTCAATACGTCATATGGGGATGGAGTGAGGGTGTATACCATTAAAATGAATTCAAAATTTTTATATATTTTTAAAATATGAACGTCTGAGATAGTGACATGTGTAAGGGAAAACTGTTTGCATTGCAACGGAGAAAATGTTGGCATTAAACTTGTAGAAACTGTAAAAGATATAAGCACACACACCTAAACATTACGGGGGATTCCGTGTGCTCGAAAAACCAACCTTAAATATTATAAAGTATACTATCATTAGAAAAAGAATATTGCCAGTCGATAATACCAGCTACTGAAAGTGCAATGAATTAATTACTATGAATATAAAATTTAAAGCAAATGTTATTGGCTCTTTTTGAAAATTTGCTGGTGAAGTCTATCAAATGAAAATCGCTAAGTGGAGCTGGCAGCTTTTTTATATATGCACATCTGAATTAAGCCCATGCTGTATAATCTATGACCCATATTAACCGCATCAAGCATATGCCCAAAAAAAAGAGAACTGAAAGTCCTTTTAACAATTTCTAAAATATAAAAGGTCTTCATTGAATTGCCAGTATGACCAGCGAGGAATAGGAAGCTGTAGAGGGCCACTTTAACTGCACATCTTATACACCTCTTGCAAACAGATGCCGGACCATGCCAGAGAAATCACTAAATAAAATTGATTTAATGAATTTTGCCAATATACGACGACATGTGTGTGTGTGTGTGTGTGTGTGTGTGTGTGTGTGTGTGTATACTGTTGCATTATTGAAAACCAAAATAAAAAAGTCATAATATACTATAAACTAGAATATTGTTCAAATGTCTACAATTTACCGGTTTACTAAATCAGATATTTCAATTTGGCAAGAACATTCTTTAAGTTGCAAGTAACGTGCAAATAAACTCTCTCTCTCTCTCTCTCTCTCTCTCTCTCTCTCTCTCTCTCTCTCTCTCTCTCTCTCTCTCTCTCTCTCTCTCTCTCCTGGAGAATTATGTGGCAAGTTCATTACTGCATATAAGTGTTTTATGGTCATATATTGTACATTCTGAGTTACCAGTATCTTTGTTTCTCTCACTACCATGCAATAACTAAAATAAAATATGTATCAATTTTCAGAACAACGGAAGATATGTACCTGGTATGAATGTCAAACACATCCGTGTTGTGTGACGACGGTTCTAAATGTATCTTCTTTTAAAGGAACACTAATGCTTAATATGGAAATATATAAAATTCCAAGAAACTCAAATGGAGTGTTGTACTTGTAAAAACATTCTGCCGTATAATGTATACTAATAATGAGAACTTTGTATTGCGCCTAATATTTAGAAGTTCTAAGCATTTTACAGCATCTATAATGATACGACTACAGAAAAACAAAATAGAAAAACCATGAAATTGGAAATTATACAAAATGCTGAAAATGTATAAGGTAGAAAACATTATTAGGTCTCTAAGTTTGTTCTTGCAGTCTAAAAAGGTGAGTTTTAAGAGCACTCTAAGAGAACATCTACATTACCAAGCCCCCAATTATATAATATCAAAGGTTTTGCTGATATCTGTTGAGGGTGGGTGGGGGTTAATTTTAGTTGGTTGATTTTGTTCTGTGGTTTTGACAGTGGAGTTTTAAATATTATCAAGTGTCTCTGAAATTTAATCATCGCTACTGCACCATAATCATTCATTTGCAAGTGATAAGGACTTCACTAGACGAGAATATCACTAGTATCACAAGAATATCACTAGTATCACTAGAATATCACTAGTATCACTAGAATATCACTAGTATCACAAGAATATCACTAGTATCACTAGAATATCACTAGTATCACTAGAAGATCACTAGTAATCAGCGTAAATTATGAGGTCATATAGTGCTGCAGTCAGCCTAGTATCACTTCATTTGTACATTCTATCATCTTCACGTCATTCCATACATTAAACATGAAAACAAAATGTATTATAAAGTTGTATGACAAACTAGTGATCTGTTGTCTCATTACTGTATGCAAATTTCAGCGAGGTACGTTTTCGAAGTAAAAATTTGTCTCAGAATCGGCGTGCAAAAGAAAATATCAACAAAGAGATTTTGAAGCTATCAGTCAGAGGTTTAAAAAATAGAAACAACTGCAGCAATTGTGCAGCATTATGCCTTACTGAAATACATATTTAGTTTCTCAACATTGAAGATTTATATTGACATATTATGTTTTCATTATCAAATTTGATTTTCTTTTGTCACTGTATATTTCTTTCCAGGCCTGGAATTGACATACCATTACAAGCGATGAATACCGAAACGGGTATGGTGAACCAGGCTGCTTACAAATCTCCGATATTTGCAAATGTTCTTGCAGTTAAGCATACATTACAATTAATTTTAAGATATGTTCTCTACATATATTTCTCAGTACTGACCTATCAACTATGTGACAATCAATGAAAATCATATGTTAATCTAAAATACATCCAAAGATGACTTCACGGTGAAGTTCTTGTCAAGGGTTCACCAGCATTTTCAGAAATTAGAAAGCGAATCAAACCTTTTGGCACACATTGATGCTTTTCAGCCATACTTCTCAGTCTTCCAAACATGTATATAAGAATATATAAGACATCATCTTATTGACTAAGAACACTCGACGGAGTTACATTTGTAATGTTATTCCTGCGAAATTTTTAATGAAAAAAAGTTTAAATTGTCTTCACTTATCGCAATTAGTGATGACACGTCGTGACGTTATGAAGTTTTTATTACGTAATAAAAACTGCACTTTTGAGTTAAGTTCGAAATCACTAATATTTACATTTGCTTTTTGTTCACTCTACCATGTGATAGAAAATGTAGCGAATGTTCTGATTGTTAGTCTAAGTCACATAGCCTTGACGAATCGAAATGAAAGCAGGGTTCCAAATATTTTTGTTTTGGGCGTTATACGGCGCTGTTAGCATCATCTAATGCAAATTAGCTAAAAAAAAATATACAGCGTACCAATAAAAGTATTTAGGGTAAACAACTGTGAAAAATATTTAATTGAAAATGTTTTGTAAGAGCAAAATATAGATGTTCATTATCCTAGCGCTCTTTTTGGTTATGCACAGTTCATAATGGTATTATCTCTTTGATGTTATTACTTGACTGATGGATAGATCCATGTCCCAAAAGATATCTAGACATTTGTCCAGTGTGATATTTGCAAAATATGTATATCCACGCAGTCTGATACAAGGTCATCCTAACTAAAGATCCCCTCGGGCACTTAATAGTGTATGGTAGAGAACTGATCACGGACCAAAATGACCATAAACAATCTAATGTTAGTGTGTGTGTGTGTGTTATCTCATATATCAAAATAGAATATGACTGCATGACTCTTTCAGTGGGAAAAAATTACCGTATTACTTGTTTATATAGTCAAACTGCAACCAACATAGATCCCGATCTGCCATGATCTGCATGCTTACCAGGATATGTGTTGCTTGTTCTATTCATTACTCCTATAAAAAAAAAAAAAAACACCTGCGACGGCAGATCTGAGTTTGTGTAGTTTACAGTTATACTTGATATATAAGCGAGTATATACGGTATGTACACATATCGAACCAACCATGAAGCTCCTGATACAATTCAAATTACGGCACACTTTCCACTCTAACAAAGTACTTTGATTTTACACGTACTACATACGATGAAGGTAATACACAGGATGAAAATAATATGGAATTAACAAAATAGCAATGCCCAAAAGTCTTTTTTAATCTTTGTACAGGTATTATATTCATCATTTCTGCCTGATCCGTCTAGACAAGGAGAAAATCCATCTCCTTAGAGTTGTTTTGCCAAGTTGTGGAATGAATTTGCATCTCTTGTCACCAGTCTACCGATATGTTAGGCATCTATGTACTAGCGGAATAAATACATGTATCATTGCTGGTCCGCCTGTCACTCGTCCAGTCAACCAATAAATCCGATAAATGAAATACAAATACGCTCAAACCTCTGTGCATCGCTAATATGAAATGTCGGCATTATAAAGAATGTACCAGACCAGAGTAACAGCTTTCTCTTTTGTTTGTTTAGTTCGCGGAGGTCAATTAAATTGTCGAAATTGAATTTTTTTTTAAAAAAATGAAAACTTAATGGCTTCTGTAGCCTGGATTCCTACTTCGTGTGCTGCTCTCCACTATTTATATTGCAGAATGCAACGCAATGAGCATAAGGAACAGGGAACCAGACTTGTCCTTGTGAACTGGGCATGACTGTTCCAAACCAACCATATATAATCTAGATTACATATAGATTTTGCTCATTACCAGTACATGTTTGGAATTTGTCCCTGTGCGAGTGTATCTGCTGTACTCCAATGTTATATATTTATTTATTTATTTATTTATTTATTTATTTATTTATTTATTTATTTATACGTATTCGCACACTGGTCTGTTGTTTTTATTTCAAGCATTAACTGAATGTATGAGTATAATATTAAAATACGCAGCGTACAGCATTCAAGTAAGATGGCAGAAAGTGTTTTGACAAAAATAGTCGGGAATTAAAAGAATGTGTGCATAACTGTGTACAAGTCAAACGAATTCTGTTTCTTCGAAATACTTTCTGTAAAATATATTTTAACATTTGATTGCCAAGTACAAAATAGCATGAAAAAACACGTGGCAGAACAATTTCAAACAAACATTTACAGCAACGTTCAGGCTATAGCCCGACTTTAACACGTTTGGTACAAAATACTGAATTTACGTCGCAAGAAAATGGGATTTATCAACTTGTTACGTTAAGTACATTCTGTTAACTAGTTCAATACATTGACCATGTAAACGTGCTACCTATTTTACCGTAATGATTTTATAATGTAGACATGTTTAATTTAAACCAAGTATTTCCAAAAGTCGGACAGTACAGTGCCAGATTAAACAGCTTGGACTTCACATTTACTCCGAATCCATAAGCAATTTCTCTGACCATGTAACCATCATATTCGTTTCAATGGTTACCATCGTTTAGACAGAAGGATTCATTACATAATCATTTAGAATTAGATCAGAATATAAAACAGGAGAATTACACATTTTCCACATTTTAAAAATATATTAATATTTCTTTAACATATACAAGAATAATAATGATAGAAGCTGTATTCAAATTGCATCTGAAGAAGAAAGACATTCCTGAAAGTCAGTTCGCAAATGTTTTCTTATAAAAGAGGGAAAGACAAAAGTACAAAAATGTCGATGCTAGCACGTTATCAGAGTCAATATTATTCGATAAAGTTAACACGATCCAGTGCTTCTCAGTGTCAGCATGTATTTCAAAAGTGGCATTTAGCCAAATTTATATGTTGCACATAGGTACATTGCTATGCATTATTTAATTGAAGGTTTTGGTCGAGTTATTATTATACATTGAAATTGTACATATTTAAAATGACAAACAGTGTAGTAACTAACCATAATTGGACGTAAAGAATGGTACATCACTATGTACAAATTCACATATATACAAAAAGTGCAGCAACTAATTAATACTTGTACGTTACGAAATGCACGTGTGTCGGCCCTAACATCGCAATCACTATATATATATATATATATATATATATATATATATATATATATATATATATATATATATATATATATATATATGTGTGTGTGTGTGTGTGTGTGTGTGTGTGTGTGTGTGTGTGTGTTGTTGTTGTTGGCTGCATATATAGTTGTCAGTTTAGCTCCAGATAATGGAAGACTTAACAAAACTTCTATTCCAAAGACTATAAATGATCAAATCTATGGTAGTTATTTTAGAAAGGTTTTTAAGCTGAAAACATAAATCTAATAATGTGCATCCTCTCTGCCATCCTAATATTGATTGACTAGAAAACATTTGCATAGAAACGCAGCACAACGTTCTTGTTTGCATTGACATTCATACAACAGCACTTGTACCCTAGTATGGGTGGGGGTTTGTTTTTGTTTTAATAAAATGAGCAGCGTCGGCTCATTGGTTAGAGAGGTGCGAGTTCAAATCCTATCATCAGATCAGCCCAGGATGGCTATCGTTGCAAGGCATTTGACTGTAATTGCCTTTGCACTAAATAACCCGAGTGTGTTGCTGTGCCGTAAAGCACCAAACCAAACCAAATTTCTTTTTCTATTTAAGAAAGAAATAAATCGAGTAAAACTTAAATTTAGTTAACTCTTCTTCAAATCAGAATTTTTTTTGCAAATGTTCATTTTACGCCTACCTTTACGGAATATAGATTTATTTGTATCCACGTGACATGACTATTATCGATTGGATTCCTTTTTATTTTAGAACCCACGCACTTGTTCAATTAATATTCAAATATCTAACTACCGGTACCAATAGTAAAGCTTGAATAAAAATTCATAAAAGGGCAAGAGCAAGATAGAGCAAGAGGCACATAAGGACTCGAGGAGACTGCCAAAATAGCATTCAAACATTCTTGGAGAATAATAACATTACATACTGTGTATCAATGCTTATCGGGAAAATGTTGTTGTTGCTTTCTTTTAGTCTATAAACTAACTTATATTCCGTGAATTCTATTTCCATCGCATTTTCTATTCTAGTCTGTGAATGCTATGGATTATTTTTCTCTATAGCTGCATCCCTACTTTTGTTCTAACTTGAATTACGCCTACACACGCAATTTGTATGTAATGCACTCTGATGATTTTTTTCCCTCGGGGAACAATCCTCCAAAGTTCAAAACTGCTTATATGGTATCAACTTTTAAAACACAAAGCCAGCAACACGTGTGGGTTTTAGCTGAAACAGCTTGTTTAGCATTTCCTGTAAGAACTATACTTTTCAATTTTTATATCCAGACAGAGCTGTGGTTTCTCACGAAATAAGTGCCAAGCCTTGCGATTTCAAGTAAGCGAGCATACAGCTTCTTCTAGCGATGCAGTTAAAATACCATTTTAGCAAAATGATTTTAGACGACACTAAGTGAGATATTCTACTACCATGCCATATTTTTATCAAGAATTTTTTTTTTATCTACAGCGGATTATTCAAATAAACATTAGGTAGCACGTGTTATATAAGATGTTATCGATTATCGAATTACGCTTGATTCAAATTCCATAACTTATGAAACCCTTTAGAACTTGAAATACGTGTATGACACCGTCTAAATTATATAGATATGAACTGTACAATTACAGCAAGCACACTGGCGATATAAAGTAATGAAAATATCGAATGCATTATGCAATTGTACATATGCCGCGTAGATAGCGTAATTAGATCTTTCGAATGATTTAAAAGTTATTTTTTTACCGGTGTTCAATACTATATCATTTATAAACTCTTCACAATACAAATATACCTTTAAGAACAATGACACGGATTTTTCAGAAGAAAACAAATTAAGAAAGAATTGCTCATGAGAGTATTTGCTGCTATCATCAACCACCTTCTATAGAAGATCCAGGTCACTTGTTCATAATAAGACTATTTCTTGCATAATTAAAACAGGTTTCTAAGCATAGACACATCCTGTACCTTTTTAGTTGTCCATTCCTATAAACTTTTTTTTTGTTTGCTTATTGGTCACTTCATTCGCACCATCGGGATGAGTCTTACAGATCATTTCTAGAATATATGCCGATAGTTGCTGTCAGCTGCTGCTCAGACCACCTCGGTTATTTAGGAACTTAAAAATTCCGAATGAAAGGAACTATTTTTATTCAATCCTAACTTCTTTTTAAATCCTGCAATCAATCAAATCGTAAATATATCTTAGATAGTCCGAATACACAAAGGTTACTTTATTGTAAAGAAATTTCCGGCGAACAAAATATGTTATCTTTTTGTAAATTACTGCGTCGATATATAACTAGGGCATAATTTTGTCTCGAAATAATAGCCTATGCCATTCAGATTGTGGGCACTTTTCACTCATGTCAATCCCGATATTAGATACGAGATTGAGAGAGGATGGTTGCTGTTCCGTCAAACCTACTGCAAAGAACTGAAGCAAAAAACGGTCGGGAGGCAGGCTGATCAATAAAAGAAAATATGACAGGGAATAGCGCATGAGTTTTAGTCATCAAGGATGATGATTCATCATGAATGCCCTGACGTAACTTCACTTCAGACTCGTTCTAATACAGCACAAAAACATATTTAAGTGAGCTCGTGTAATTAGCATGTCTCCTTTAGATCAGAATAAGCCGATACAGATTGTGGATCAAAATTACGACATTCTGGCATTACAAGTTTTATATGTGATTGAAACATGCATAGTTTGTGGGAAGCATTGCAGGATTATGGAAAAGAAAACATTTGCATCTCTATTTATGTTCTGTACTGTCAAATACATAATCGTTAAATACCACCGTAGCGAGATCAAAGTGGCATGATCAGCCTGGTATTCAATTTAAACAACTGCATTTTAAAAATGTTGTTTATGATAAAGGCTCTGTTCTGTCCTCTTTTAAGGTTATGTTCAGTTTTGACAGAAGAATCCAACTCACCAAAACGCATCCGAATGTTATTTATATTTGCAGAGTTCATCTACATGCATCTTAGGCCCTTATATGACGTTGCTTAATATACCTGCAGATTGGAATCTATGTTACTGGTTGGACTGACTACAGGTTAGAGTTAGACGTGACTTGCAAGTAAATATAAAAAGTATAGAGTCTATAACTTACGGACATACGAACAAGGGTCATACTTAGGTGTCAATGACTGAAATTATTTCATTTGTTCTATATTTAACTAAAAGTTCCCAAGCAGACTTATATCTTTATCGAATGATTCGTATATATATATATATATATATATATATATATATATATATATATATATATATATGTATGTATATATAGATATATGTATATATAGATATATGTGTATATGTATGTATGTATATATATATATATATATATATATATATATATATATATATATATATATATATATATATGTATGTATATATAGATATATGTATATATAGATATATGTGTATATGTATGTATATATATATATATATATATATATATATATATATATATATATATATATATATATATACATATACATAAACATATACATATACATATACATCTATATATACATACATATACATATATATACATACATATATATACATACATATATATACATACATATATATATACATACATATATATATATATATACATATACATACATATATATACATACATATATATACATATATATATATACGTATATATATATATATATATATATATATATATATATATATATATATATATATATATATATATATATATATATATATATATATATATATATATAATTTAGTTCCTTCATTACTGTGGGGGGGGGGTGATTGAATCAGTAATCGTTGCAATGAGGGCACATATACTAGCGTCAGTGTTAATGTTTGAACAAAGAAAGCCAGTGCTATAAGGTGCTGTCTTTACATTTCACTGACATCTCACCTGTCAGCGTGGGTTCTAGTGACGGGTTCGGCCATCGAGGGTATATGAGAAAGCTTCCCAGTAAGCTACCGTGGGTCGGTGATTCTTTCCCGGGGATTTTCCGAGTTCTTCCTCCACTAGATGTACTGGCCTGTCATGTGCTGACAAATGGTGTTAAAACCACATCACAGCAGAAATAGCAACAAACGCCAGATCGAGGAGGATGTAATCAATATTTGTATCTGCTGTACGAATCCTATATTAAGTCAATTACACCTAATTTCTGACCCTATATATAATTGTGGCCTATATATGTTGAAATGATAAAGGGCATTGAACTCCGAGGCATGCATCGTCTAAATAGTCTATCTTGTTATGATTAATAGTTTGGGCACTGACCCAAGAGTGAATATTGAACGAATTGTTTCCTCTTCGTATAAAACGCCCGCACCCATATCCTACACATATATGATAAAACAAAAGCAAATTTAGAACACAATAGGGCATTTATCTCAATGAATCATAAGTTGTTGATAATTCCGAACAATGCTAGCCATTTTTCGTAGCAAATCGAATCAGCTAAAACAATATCATTCCTTTCTGTACCGTGGAGCAAATGAGAATAAAACTGTCCACTGTCTCCCTTCATCTACTTTTTTAAGCACCATATTTTTATCTATATTAAGCATACGGATGCTGTTCAACCACCATCTGTATACGATTGAGTGGCTTTAACCATATTTTAACATAATACAGTTTATATCATGCATACGACATCGGAGTTAAGTGTCTTTCACATAGACATTCTAGAGCAGACGACACGGGATGACCCAGGAAGGTATGCTTGTCCTTATTAGTTAGATGCTTTACAAACTGAACTACGGCGGCTCCCACTCTATGTGAATAAAGCATTTCAATGAAATCGAGTCTAGTCTGGACCACAATAGATTGAATTGAACACCTTCAAAAAGGCGAGGGTAGCAACTGTGTCTACAACAGAACGCTGTGCGGTTTGGTCCTACCTTGAGTAGTAGTACTCTTGAATGCTGGTTTGCAAAGTTAGGATTTGAATGAAAAGCATACAGTTGTTGCATCTCGTCTACCACTTTCATTTCTTGAATATTTAGTTTAAATATTTTTATTATGGGTCATGACGAATGCCATTTACAATACGGTAAAGCTTGCCAAAACATCGTCTGCTTGTACCCTTTCTTTTCTTCCTGCATATAGATTCTCCTGACTATCATCTAGCGTTGGATATGACAATATATTGCGGTGCGGAGACACACATAATGCGCATTTTTAAACTATAAGACACTTGTTTTAGGACCACAACAAATTTCCACACAAGTTAAACGGACATAAAAATTAATGTCGTTATGTGACGCTGGTAATCGACAGAACAATTGCAACAGTTATAGCACAGTGAATAAAATTATTTGTTTTAGGAGTGTGTACATAATGTTTCCGTATAACATGTCTATTTGTTAAGGTTAAATGGTAATCTGTTGTGCCTGGAATGGTATATCATTATGTAACAATATAGTTTAGGGTGTCAGGATAATGTGGCTGGGTGGGACATGATGCCACATGTCTGCTCCATGATGCCCCAGTGTTAGACATCACTATAACTGCCACACTGCAGACATCGTAGTGATATGAATGAACAAATCTTAACGCTATGTTAAAATTCAAAATCACACACGCACGCACACACACACCGTTGTTACTGATGGTTCGTATATACATCTACGAAACATTTCTCCTATAGAATTAGATATTTCATCCAAAGCTCATGCGACGCGGCAACATGGATAATTATTTATTATTTAAATTATTCAATCGCTTTATATTATTGTATAAGAACAATTCCTTTTTTTCACATGGGAGGGCATACATCAAGTTAGATGCGCCACTGAAACATCTCCAAACTTCATTTCGCTCTGTGGTCTGTACAAAAAGTTCACGATAACAAATGACTGCCATACTTACTTCGTTATTAATGCCCTAACATTGAATCTAATTATATAACCTACGGATGTTTTCTAGATAAAAGTGTATTTTCTCCAATATTATATCAATCATGTTGAATTTCGACGATGATGTATATGTGCATCATTTCTCTTTATCAGCACGTGCTCAAACGGAATATGAAGGATAGTTTTTTGATATATGACTAATGTGTTCACTTGTGCTTTGATCAATGAGTTGTATACGGTTTGTTGCAACAGTTCTCATAATAAGTAAATTCAGAATTATGTGTCATTTGTTTTGGTGTTTCTTTTACAAACAATACGTTACCTTCATTTCATATTTTTGAAGGTTTTGAAAGGAAAGGTGATTTTGCTGTTTTGGACTTATGATGTAATGAGCATTTAAGCTGTAAAATTTGTGCCGACACGTGTTTAGCAATGCAAATGGCGAGTACCAAATCAAATTTCATTAACGCTATAGTTTTCTTCTCAACTGTCAGCGGATTAAAGGCATACTGTTGTTGCAATATCTAGTTAATAAATCATCTTCCTATCGATTCATATGAGGCACCGTAGCGGACAAAAGCTGGTCCAATCAGAACGTTGCCGTTGAAATTTAAATGTCATATGTCCAGAATTCCAATTTCACGTGTTGTATTTAAAAAAATGCTTATCCTTAAAGTTACATTTTTTTTCTAGGTCGAGATTTTATCTTATATCTGTGAACTTAAACAGTAGCCGTTGAAAGTTATATTTTCTATGTCGAGGTTTTAGACCGCGGTGGTTGAAATTTCCTAATTCAAGTATGGGTTCAAAGAGTTTATGTTCAAAGTTCCATTTTATATGCTGAGTTTTTAGATTTCACCTGTTGAAGTACACGGCGCTAGTTGAAATTAAACTTTCAAGCACAATCAATGTGATACATGTTGAAACTACAGACATATGAAACTAAAATTTCAACAACCGCCGTACAATTCAGAAGATACAATCTGAATATATGACAATGGACATCGAATTTGTTTATCAAACACGTGATACTAGATTTCTCGACATACATTGAAAATGCAACTGCAACCTTCTCATTTCACCAGATTTTGTCCGCGACGGCGTCTCATATATTCATACATGTATGGCTCGATATATATAGTCTTTTTTTAAGTTTGCTAATCCAGCTAGTAATCGGTTACTCCTTGCGGACACCACGTGGTGTAGGCGAATTTTAACTTCGAAAGACAATGCGTTCGTTCTCTCACGTGAATCCAATGTCATACTATCTAACAGCTCTGACTAACAAACATGATACATACGAATAACTTGCAATGGTTGATAGGACCTAGATTACTGTAAGGTAAATTGCTAATAAATGAAAATATTTAATAAAATACCACATAAACAAACAACAGGTTTGTTGTTTTGTAAAATGCCACCGAAGTGTTGGGATGAATCGTAAAAGTTCATGATCACACTTTTGTCACTGCACCACGTATTTCAGTCACATGTCTTCAAATGAGTAACTAGTTAGTTTAATTAATTCTAACTGCGTGTAGTACATGTATCGGTATAGGTTTGATATAAGGTACAAATCTTTAATATGCAGTTACAAGAACAAACAATTTGTTTGATTGTCTCTAAAACCACTCAAAACTGACAACGTCCAAACGTCTTCAAAACTGTTTTTAAATAACTCCCGTAAATTGTACAGTAGGCCATATGAATACATATCTTTACAACATAACAAGCGTGTCTTCTCAACATAGCGGTCATGTCTACTCAACATAACGGTCATGTCTTCTCAACATAGCGGTCATGTCTATTTAACATAGCCATCATGTCTTCTCAACATAACGGTCATGTCTTCTCAACATAGCGGTCATGTCTTCTCAACATAGCGGTCATGTCTACTCAACATAACGGTCATGTTTTCTCAACATAGCGGTCATGTCTATTCAACATAGCCATCATGTCTTCTCAACATAACTGTCATGTCTACACAACATATCAGTCATTCCTATACAGCATATCGGTCGTGTATACAACCCTTAGAGGTCATCAATGTTCAACTTTTACAAATACACTTCACATCTGTTTTGTGAAAATAGAATTTAAGTGTTCAGTGTGTATACTGGTAGTGCAGACGTCTGAAATAGTAACTAATACAAGGTGCCACAGGCATATGAAAAGATATATTGACACATCACTTGTAATGCTGCTTTGTACGCGTTGTAGAGCTCCGAAGGTCAGAGGTCGTTCGGAGTAAAACAGTCTCCATACACAAGGATAGTTTAGAGTTAAATGTGCAAATAATACATAGTTTAGCTCCGTTATATAAAAAAGGTGTCTACAGAAAATCGAGAGAGACCGAATAGATTTTTGCATTTTTTAAAACATTTATTGTATTAAAAAATATGTTATAAAGCAAATGTATCTACAGTAAATCGAGACGGAATAAATTTTTGCATTTTTTAAAAATATTTTTTAAAGATAAATATGATTGGATAAGGTAATTCTACCCCGAAAGACCCTTGACATTACGCAAATGGGCATCACAGGCATATAGCGGTAATAAACATGATTGAGGCATATCAATAATATTAGCAATGCGAAATCAATCCAACTTAACTTTCATTTCCTCTGCATGATACAGCCAATAATCTGCTGCAGGTGATGTCAAAAACCAATCAACCAGCGACTAATGAGGTTAGATAGCTACTCCAACCATCCCTCGACTCGAGAAAATAAGGTCACAATAACCAGAACACAGACACATCATGGGACACATACAAGCTGTCTAAAGTTGTTTGGTCTCATTTAAATCGTATAGTTTTTCATAGTTTACAAGGTAAATGTGACTGCATGGACAGCACAAAACAAGTATGTCTAATTTTTTCCATGAGTAAAAGAAGTGTGTGTGTGCGTCCGTGCGTGCGTCCGTGCGTGCGTCCGTGCGTGTGTGTGTGTGCGTGTGTGTGTGTGTGTGTGTGTGAGAGAGAGAGAGAGAGAGAGAGAGAGAGAGAGAGAGAGAGAGAGAGAGAGAGAGAGAGAGAGAGAGAGAGAGAACTAAACTATAATGGCTAAATTTGTAGTATACACAGTTTGCAAATACAGGGGTCAGACTTTCAGTCAGCTGTTCTTATTACATTTAGCCCGTCAGTCAATAAAGAAACGTATATGACTCATGACACAAATTTCACAGTAAACCATTATATTAAAAGTTTAAATAACTTTTAATTCCTAAATGTTCATGGTAATACCCGCGTCTCACAATATAGTCCCATCTTTGATACAAGCTTTTTATAGTCCAATCTTTGATACAAGCTTTTTATAGTCCCATCTTTGATACAAGCTTTTTATAGTCCCATCTTTGATACAAGCTTTTCATAGTCCCATCTTTGATACAAGCTTTTTGCAGTCCAATCTTTGATACAAGCTTTTTATAGTCCCATCTTTGATACAAGCTTTTTATAGTCCCATCTTTGATAGAAGCTTTTTATAGTCCCATCTTTGATACAAGCTTTTTATTTGATACAAGCTTTTTATAGTCCCATCTTTGATACAAGCTTTTCATAGTCCAATCTTTGATACAAGCTTTTCTGCAGTCCAATCTTTGATACAAGCTTTTTATAGTCCCATCTTTGATACAAGCTTTTATAGTCCCATCTTAGATACAAGCTTTTTATAGTCCCATCTTTGATACAAGCTTTCTATAGTCCCATCTTTGATACAAGCTTTCTATAGTCCAATCTTTGATACAAGCTTTTTATAGTCCCATCTTAGATACAAGCTTTTCATAGTCCCATCTTTGATACAAGCTTTTTATAGCCCCATCTTTGATACAAGCTTTTTATAGTCCCATCTTTGATACAAGCTTTTTATAGTCCCATCTTTGATACAAGCTTTTTATAGTCCCATCTTTGATACAAGCTTTTTATAGTCCCATCTTTGATACAAGCTTTTTATAGTCCCATCTTTGATACAAGCTTTTTATAGTCCCATCTTTGATACAAGCTTTTTATAGTCCAATCTTTGATACAAGCTTTTCGTAGTCCCATCTTTGATACAAGCTTTTGTGCGGAGAAACCCTTATATCCCGCGGCAACTTAAAAACAAATCGACATGTGTTTGAAACTAAATGTACTAATTTCAGTTGTCGGTATCCTAAAGTTAAGTTTGTAAAAGGACTGAAATTCTATCAATCAAATAATGTCACTATTATTTCAGTTTTATATATAATAAACTCTTCAAATATTCATTCATTATTAAATTTATGTTTATCATTATCAACCAAATCATCCGGACCTATATATATTCTGTTTTCTCTGAAGATATT
This sequence comes from Unio delphinus, assembly GCA_029339505.1. NCBI lineage: Eukaryota > Metazoa > Mollusca > Bivalvia > Unionida > Unionidae > Unio > Unio delphinus. Next base: position 1,494,391 of record JAQISU010000009.1, on the reverse strand, counting down.
TCTAAACTGGTTCCCATTTTTCTCTATAATTTGAGTCCTTCAAGATACAACTTGTTACATGTCAGACATGGAATAAAAACAAACCTGACCTACACAAATAAAGCATTTTAATTGGTCAGAATATTTTCAAAGCATGTTGTGGATTGTGGAGTCGAGTAAAATATGATAGAGGGCTTTGTGTCAAATCATTATGTGGTCGAAAACTGAATAAGTGTCAGACTTTTGTGTGATTTCAGTCTGAATTTGAGTAGGAGAATGTTTTGATAACTAACTTTCGGCGCGTACCAAAATGACCATTCATTGATTTGAGAAATGTTGTAAATAACGGAATGGAAGATGACTGAGCTGAATATTCAGTTGTCACAAATCGACAGGTATTCTATCATGGTAAATCTGTGAACAATATTCGGCAGTGAAGTCTCTTCTACGATAAACCAAGATCGCCTGCACATACCTGTTACGGCTATTGGATTTAAATTATTTATTTTTTAATTGTTAAATCTAAATTTGTCATTTAGGGTTTAATATTTATTCATTAATTGGGAGATTTTTTCTAGAAAATTCAGTTTGACCTAGACTCTTAGTTGTAAACAGGCTGACAATCCTTTAATTGTAAACAAGTTTTGACCTTGGCTTACAGTGGATCTAATTCCTGACCTTGCTTTGTACATTGTCAACAAGTATCTACAACTATTGGTTAATTTCAAGGACAACTTTTTATTTTTAGTAATTAGTGGCTAATTTTCTTCTGGATTATTCTATTATTACGTGACTAGGTGAAGGTAGACTCTTCCTCTGACCTTCTATCAATTTCTAGAAAAGCGCGTGATCACTTGTTTACTTCAGAAGAACAGTTATATATAGCTGAATTTTGGAAGCTAACAATAGTAGAATCTTTGGGCTGTAAGTTATTAGTTGTGTATTTCATGTTTGAGTGTTAATTTTATTCTGGACTTTGTGTCAATTCGTTGGAAAAGAAGAATTATTCTATTTATTTGGAAACAGGACATACGTTTCATAATTTCATCTGGATGATATTAAATCAAGAACTGCATCACGTGACATTGTCAGCCATTTTGGATTACATTGTCAAGATTCGAACCTGGAACTATTAGAACATTTATTTATCAGGACTCTTACAATTCCATTAGTGGATTATTTTTATGAATTCTGTATTGGATTAATGTTGGATTTGATTCTCTAAAACTGTAAGTTTATTTATTTTATGAAAATAATTGTACTTAATAAAATCATTGTTAAAGTTTTACAAGCTTGTTAGTTTTCACTCTTTCTGTGTTGCTGCTTATTCGAGCCTAAGCACGTAACAATACCCCGGATCTTCAATAGATTTAAGCGATATTTCTAGTATATCAGTTTGACTGTTCAGCGCGTACCTATGTATGAATATAAAATAGTTCATTTTTGCGTGTATTCTGCACGAGTGATGACCAGTCCATTGATTTTTCATCCAGAACAACATTCTACACAGCAATACGTGCTACATTTAGCAATGTGTTTCTAAATAATCACTCATCTAAGAAACCCCAAATATGTAAACGTATACATTTACAGATTGGATACAAAGACACGACCCATCAAAACAAAGATTTAAATTCTTGCATTACTTATCATAAGGACAAGTCAGCCGAGTTACAATCATCGAAGTTTAGCGTATGTATGTATATATGCACGTACGTACGTACGTACGTATGTATGTATGTATGTATGTATGTATGTATGTATGTATGTATGCATGCATGCATGCATGCATGCATGTATGTATGTATGAGAGTTTAATGCACAAACTTCACCGAACATATTATTAAACTTTAAGCTATATATGAAGGAAAAACACGTTCCGGTGTCCTAAATGGTCAAAGAATCCACTTCGAATGCAGGAAGTCGCTGGGTTCGAATCCCAGCCGAGTCATATCAATGGTACTAGCAGCTTCCTCGCTTGACACTCTGAATTAAAGGGTTAATGTTAGGACTGGTTGTCTTGTTGTCATGATAATGCGACTTGGTGTCTGCAGCATGATGTCACTGAGGAAGACATCATTATAAACTGCCACATTGCAAACATCGTTGCGATATTATTAAAATTGTTAAATCTACGTTAAAACGCTAAATCGCGCAAAAGCACAAAGAAAGACACGACCTTGAAAAAAATAAATTTTACCAGGTTAGATTTTGATGATGCCCTTCAAAGAATTTGTTTAAGTATGTGTTTTTCGTGTTATAAATATTTTTTTAAAGGCTGGTTTGCGGAAGTGCGGGATGCATGTATGTATGCGTATGTGCGTGTGTGCTTATGTGTGAGTGAGAGAATTAAAAAAATCAAGTCGTATCTGATACTATCATATCGTGTCGTGTCGTGGCATATGTTATGCCAACAAAATTCTATTTGAAAAAGCATTAGAGTTACTGGGACCCCTTTTCATCTATATTTTTCTGTATTAGTACTGTATCTTAATATACTAGTCAACATAGCTATACTAACCACCTCCATACAACAACTACCTGTGTATGAAATTAAATTGCAACATTTATGTCTCATTTATAATATATTTCGATATTTAATCGCATATATAAGTAGACCACCTTTTCACAGTAACCACTTGGAGGACTAGTCCGAGTATCCTCTGACCCTTGCCACCCTATTTTTGACATTTGGACATTCATGAATGTCCAAATATCAAAAATGGGTGGCAAGGGTCAGAGGAAACTCGGACTATTGGAGGACCATCTAAAAGTGGTCCTTATAACTTATAAGCAGGTTTTTTATTAGACACACAAATAAACAATAACTGAAATATGTATCATTATGAACCATATGTGTATAATAGTTCGTTTTATAGGGATTGTCACGTTACAACATAGACAGCCATAAAAGATCTCCACTGTTTTGTTTCTTTGTCGGTTTTTCTAGTATATCCAATATTTCTAGTACATTGTTCTTAATAACACGGTTTACTACAAGCGTGAGAGAGAGAGAGAGAGAGAGAGAGAGAGAGAGAGAGAGAGAGAGAGAGAGAGAGAGAGAGAGAGAGAGAGAGAGAGCGGGGGGGGGGAGGAGGAGGTTCTGGGCGACTTCTTTATAAGGTCATTTTTGTAAGCTGTGTTTAGTGGTAACATCCGTCAGTATAAGTGGCCAATCCTGTCACAAGCTTCTGGCTGGATGCGTTTACAATTTAGCCATATGTAAATGTAATAATAAAACCAGAATAAGTAAATGATATATACTTTTTGATTTGCTGATGACACACAAGCACCGCAGGTTATAAAAGATTGTGTAGTGCTGAGTGAATTGGTTTCTCCTAATTTCTTAAACTTTGCCTATAAATTAAGCAACAGATCGCACATACACTTTTAGAAGAGGAGTTTGAACGGGGCAGCATTTGAAATAGGATTTACGACAGGGGCGTACAGTTTACCTCTAAAGATGTATGCGTTCTATATACAACAACACACGCGAGGACACTTCTTTTTCTTCTGCAACCTATCTAGGTTAATTTTCACGTAACATAATAACTTGAGGACTCATGGTACTAATTCGACTCCCATAGAAATCCTAAGCAAACACCACGATATTAAAAATTCAATAACTATATATTGCTGTGTGTTCATTGTCGAATCTCTGTTTTTCGGTGTAAACATATCCATGATGACAAGAGAAAACCACATTAGTCGCGACATGTGTTGGATTTACATATGTTTGAAATATGAGGTTTCAATATTGATAGAAAGAGTCAGTTGCTAATGTTAGCAATGAGTTGTCCGGACTCTTTGCTGTAAAAGGAAATGAAATTATATCAATAAAATATTGTCTAGATTTTTTTTAAAGTTACAGCTATCATTAAGTCTCAAGATATTATTGGACGAACTCTCATCAAATTATTTTCACTAAATGTTTACATACATTATCAACTAGCTAGCCAAACCTATATATATATATATATATATATATATATATATATATATATATATATATATATATATATATATATATATATATATATATATATATATATATATATATGATCTAGTTTGACTGGTTCCCATTCTTACACATCAATAGTACCGCGAGTCTTGTATCACTGTGCAAAAAGATTCGACTTTTTAAATCTGCATAAACTTTGATCCACTGTTTCAATTTGATCATCGCCAGTCTAGTTTTGCAACTTTACAGCTGGACATGGTTATTATGATCTATCTTCTAAAGCCAATGTTCCGATACGTTATCGTTGGCGGATTAAGCAGATATTTATGTGCTTCGGGTCTGAGTTTCATTGTATGCAGCGGCAAGCCACCGTGTCTATTCAAAATTAAGTTGTTCAAATTTGAACACTCTTTTTAACATATTGGAACCTTGGCTAGCAAAGATGGGTGATTATCGCGCCCGTTTAATACGCAAGTGAAACGCGATTAAAGAAATACTTCCATTTCGTTGGTCAGAAGAAAAGGATGGTATCAGTAGTACCTTAGTTTCGGTCGACCAATGAGAGGATAGTATTCTATTCATTGTGTTGCACTTTTAAGAACAAACATTTCGACCTTAAACAAATAATTTTTGAACTATAATTATAAATCAACCATTAGGAAAAAAAGAAACAGACCTATCAAAAGCTACAAATTTTAGTCTCGAACTTAAAATGAAACTCATTTTTCGGAGTTAGCAAACAACAAGCTCTCAGAAATAAACAGGTTCAGTCAATATACATGTCTCTTGGATTATACTATACTAAAACAAATGGGGAGAGTCTCATTGTCATAACACTTCTGATTTGTAATTGTAAAGGCATGCTTGTGAACATGGCATAAAGGAAGTTATCGTTTAAATCAAAGCATGTAGCCCTGAAAATAACGACTATAATTAATGTAACTGCACCACAAGTATGTAGGACAATTATGGTTAACTTCAGATTTAACTATTGAACTTAAGTGTGAAAGACGAGGACAGCAAGGTCGAGTGAAAGTCATTACGTGAAAATGGAAGTTTTACATCCGGGACCTATTAGAGACGGGACGTGTTCCCAGCCAATTAGAATGGTTCACTTAACCTTACGGAGCCTAGAACCTCGTTAATTGTCCACAAAAAAAGGAGAGTCGCATGGATATTAATCGAACATGCCTCAAGTAAATACGACACCATCATGCAAGTAATCAATAGTACCAATTGTTGCGCAATGAGGCACTTTATTTACGTTACCCGTTAGGTCAAATGTCAATTTCAGATTTCGCACATGCAGCCCAGCATTCACTGGTTTTGCTATTTGTCTTATATAGTAGAGTGATGGAAATCTCCCTTTCCCTCAATTGAATTAGTTACAATCTTCCAACTGATGCGTACAAAACCAAGTTCATTTATGAAATAACCAATTTATGGATTTACGGATTACAATTGCATATCATTAAATAACAGTCAAATTTCCACAAAAGAAGAGAATTTTTTTTATATCTAATCAGTAGTTTGCAATCATGAACAAATCCGCGGTTTTCATTATTACATCACTGAAACAAAAACATACGGCGGAATCAAAATATTATCAGATCCTACCTGTTTCTCTCTCCCGCTTGTCTGAAAAAAGTCTCACTGACTAAACTACCAACAACTAATTTTTTTGCTGTTTCCATGCGAACGCCAAACACAAATAAACGGCTGTGTAAACAAACTTGATACTATATTGGCTGCTATCTTTGGCCAAGATGGAGAAAAAAATTACTTCTGATATTACATAACACTTGTTTAAGCAGCCAGAGCATTGCTTTCGTAAAGGTTACTTTTATTTATTACAACAATATGAACACTAAATATGCCATCTAATGAGTTTTGATATTATCGGAGACTAATCTGAAGTGCTGTAATGACTGCAACACACGGAAAAGTTTGAATATTTAAATTTAGGCCCACAATATTCCCGACTTTGACTTGCATATGATGGTTCACAAAGCACGTGCAAAGCGCGTCATATGCATCATGGCTCTGTTCACTTAACGGCCATTGACGGAAGATCTTGTTTAGTTTTATCATAAAGGTAAACAGCCGCAAGATTAAAGACGGTTTAATGAAGCGTGTCTTGGCACGTCATCTGCATCCGTATAAATACAATGCACATTCCTGAACGCCTACGATGTAAATACGAATAACATGTCAAGTGGGAATGTCAGAATAGAGCCCTTAAAATAAAACAAGCTTTCTTTAGTCACTTAAGATAGATGGAGTCCTTAAAGTTGCATTTGTATTAAAACCATTAAGATAAAGATACAAAACATCATTGTTGTCAAATCGACCCTGGAATAAGACTTCTTCAATATGGTACATATTATAGTATCGTTTTACTACCATATTTGTTTTTACAGCTTTGTAGTCTTGACATGCCGTTAAACCTTGTGGATATTTACGTGACAAATTCAAGCAAGACAAACACGCTAATTAGACGCAAGCGTTTAGTGGATTATGTCAAAAAGATAAATCTACGAACTAGTTAATTACGCAGCCAGTAATCATCAAAAACGCAGATGTATATGCTGAGTTATTTATGGGACGAGTCCAACTGCAACTGCACAGACCCAGATGTGCTGTAGTCTCAAAATCTGGCTTTGTGCAGTTTGTTAGGAGTATCCAGTAGAACAAACATGACAGACCCTGTTCTTCGGGCGTATGATGCTACGGTATATCAGGGTTTGACTTTTAAGCAAGTACATACGTAACACACAGCTCTACTCCTATTGTATAAGGCAAAACTGACACGAAGAGAAAATACGTCAATCGGCTCTTTGTCTCAAATACACCCGAGTATCAATATATAATAAAGCGCGTAATATTAAAACCATTGACTATATTCGCCTTTTGATAATGACAGGTTCAGTTCGAATAATTCAGACTTGAAGATTTATTAGTAAAATAATAACAACAAGGACTTGCAAATCACTATCCCCTTGTTTACAATAAAAAGATTTATCTTTTTGACATAATCCACTTAACGCTTGTGTTTAATTAGCGTGTAAGTCACGACGAGAATTCATAGTCAACGACAATATAATGTAAAGATTTGACCAGACTGAACGGTAATCTGGAAATTAATGGTTTTCAAATAACGGGTCAATCGCCTACATTGTAAAACTTTAATGGGGTACGAATCTTATTCGAAAATACTATAATCAGTCAAAATGCTGTATCTGTACATCAAAGTACAATTCCAAGTCCGAGTTTCATCTGACCCTTGCCATCTCATGTTTGATATTTGGACATGTCCAAATATAAAAAATGGGGTGGCAAGGGTCAGAGGAAACTCGAACTACACAATTCACTGGTCCCTTCGTCATAAAACTTTACTCCACCCCGAAACGTCCTCGAAAATATTATATGCATCAACATTTTGTTACTCGAAATCGTCCTTAAAGTTTTATGACAGCTGGGCTAGATTTCAAGTAACTCTTATTATTAGAATTATTTTGCCAGTTTTAATATTTATTTTTTAACAGAGTGGTCATGAGTAAAGCCTTCATTGGTATGATACTCGAAAACAGGCTAAGACAACCAAAATCTCGAAGTTTTAAAAACAAACCAAGTTATGCAGTTATTCACACTTTTGGGGTTTTACTGTCTTATATTTAATTTGTGCTGAAGAATATGTTTGTTGATACGAGAAAAGCAATGATCTATAAACTGAAACATTTGACCTCTGCGTTACAAAACTGTACTAACCACTGCGTTACAAAACTGTACTAATCACTGCGTTACAAGACTGTTCTAAACCCTGCGTAACAAAACTGTACTAACCACTACGTTACAAAACTGTGGTAAATACTTTGATTAATACTCATAATAAAATATAAATCTTGATACGGGCGTGCAAATGCAGTTAACCGCTCCGGTGGCCTAGTGGTTAGAACATCCGAATCGGAATGAGAACGGTCGTGGGCTCGAAGCCCGGCCGAGTCATACCTGAGACGTACAAAAATGGTACTAACAGCTGCCTGGCTTGGCGTTCAGCATTAAGAGTCTAGTGTTACGATTGGTTGGCCTGGTGTCAGGATAATGTGACTGATCGGGACATCATGCTACATGTCTGCATCATGATGTCCCAGTGCTAGACATCACTATAAACTGCCACGTCTGCAGACATAGTAGAAATATGACTGAACAATTGTTAAAGTTACGTTAAAATCCTAATCACACACATCACACACAAATGCAATTTTGTTTCTTATTTGTCAGCATGCTTTTGAGTAAAATATGGAGTCGAGTACAGTTTTTGATGGACAGACCTTATACTTGGGGCAGAGATTACTTCACAATCTGCAACTCGTCCCTTATTTTTTAATACAGTCTTTTATATAAATATTAACCTGTATGTATGTATGTATGTATGTATGTATGTATGTATGTATGTATGTATGTATGTATGTATGTATGTATGTATGTATGTATGTATGTATGTACAGGCTGTCAATCAAGAGGGCTCTCAATTTTATTTAAACATTTGTGTATTTTTACGTTATAAATTTCGTTTAAACTTGCTCATCTTAATTTTTAAAATATTGTTAATTATTTTTTTAAAATCCCGTCATAGTTAAGAAACCAAATTCGGTATATACATTTCCATTATATGAACAGCAGAAGCGAATGAACTTATTAAGTCACAGATTATGAAAAAGATGGTGTCCAGATATAGACATTAACTTTAGTGGGTGGCGGAAACCCTTATGGATAGTGCTTAGTGCCGACATGTGTGTGTGTGTGTGTGTGAGAGAGAGAGAGAGAGAGAGAGAGAGAGAGAGAGAGAGAGAGAGAGAGAGAGAGAGAGAGAGAGAGATTGAGAGAGAGAGGAGAGGAGGAGGTGGAAGATGGAGAGAAATGCGCATAAACATAATAGCAACAGATGATCACATATATGAACGTAAAACATGTATATTTACAAGCAATAATTACCTTATATAATCAGCTTAAAAGACGAAGTTATATCCACCAGATGCTTCTAAATTGTGGATGAACAACTAAACTTGGCACTATTATAAGTATATACTTTAACATATTTCTATTTAAATCAGCCTCAACATCCGCAAAACATCCGTATGGGAAGCAAATACGCCACACCCTCATATAGTGTTGAAAATTCCTTCTAGTAGATCACATACTGTTCACATTTTTGTGTACATCCTGCATACTGAATTTTAGGTCCCGTAGTTATTATGAACGAATTTAAATTTATCCAATGCACGGCTCTCCACGAAACCAGCTAGACCGTGGTCGTATACGGTGTGTTACGTCTCTCCATCGAAACGTGAATAACCCAGCCTATGACTCACCAGTTAGCTTGAAACGCTGCATTCAAAAAGATTCTCATTCCCGCGGGTCGATAGGAGGGAGTGTACGTAAAGGCAAATGTTAATGTACAGACGTGTTTTCCAATCTTCTTAACTATCTCAACCTACGCTAGGGTCAATAATTAATTGTGTTGTTTTCTAAACTAGAATTCTATATTGGTTACAAAATTGGTTTTATCTAACCACCCATGTAATTTGAACATAAAGTGTTATCTGAGAGAAATGAAAAAGGTGGTAAAATGTTGTACAGGATTTTTTTTAGCCATTTCTTTCTTCTTCATTTTTGAAATTCATCTTTTATATCCCAGATCATTTAGAGATGCGAGATGCATTTACGAGAACAGTGGTTACACTGACGCACTCGCGCACTTACGTCACAAACAATATGGATTTTCAATCAGCCAGTTATATCAAAATGCTTGCGATTAGACATCTCAGGAATTTCCTCTGTATCAAAGATGCAGTTAGCATCAGTACATCCACCATGTCACCAGGAATACCCACTATATCGACGATACAGTGAGCATCAGTACATCCACCATGTCACCAGGAATACCCACTATATCGACGATACAGTTAGTATCAGTACATCCACCATTTCACCAGGAATACCCACTATATCGACGATACAGTTAGTATCAGTACATCCACCATTTCACCAGGAATACCCACTATATCGACGATACAGTGAGCATTAGAATATCCACCATGTCACCAGGAATACCCACTATATAAAAGATACAGTTATTATCAGTACATCCACCATGTCACCAGGAATACGCACTATGTCGACGATACAGTGAGCATCAGTACATCCATCATGTCACCCGACATACCCGCTATATCGATGATACAGTCAGCATCAGTACATCCATCATGTCATCCGACATACCCGCTATATCGATGATACAGTCAGCATCAGTACATCCATCATGTCACCCGACATACCCGCTATATCGATGATACAGTCAGCATCAGTACATCCATCATGTCACCCGACATACCCGCTATATCGATGATACAGTTAGCATCAGTACATCCATCATGTCATCCGACATACTCGCTATATCGATGATACAGTCAGCATCAGTACATCCATCATGTCACCCGACATACCCGCTATATCGATGATACAGTCAGCATCAGTACATCCATCATGTCACCCGACATACCCGCTATATCGATGATACAGTCAGCATCAGTACATCCATCATGTCATCCGACATACCCGCTATATCGATGATACAGTCAGCATCAGTACATCCATCATGTCACCCGACATACCCGCTATATCGATGATACAGTTAGCATCAGTAAATCCACTACTTCATCTGGAATGTCACTAGACTGACCATACAGTTAACGTCAGAACATCGACTTTCATTCTTGATTGTATGATCGAAAATCTTCAGTACATTCACCACATATGTATTTCAGATAACTTTAAGAAACGTCGTAAATCAGATTAAGGTTAATATCGTGCATAATTAATATTTTGCCACAACTTTCCAAATAGGTTTGCTCATGCACATAGAGGTCATGTCAGAAATCTGAGTATATAGAATGACAAATATGTGGGGGGGGGGGGTTTAATCCCATGCAAACTCTTTATGGAAAAGACAAACAATGTATCTTCTGTATATAAATAATATTCCAACTATTTTTCATAGTACTATAAATAAGAACATGATGTATGTAATAAGAATTGGACACGTGACGGACCAGAATTACATCAAAGCAATAGTAATAATAGTTAGCACATTCATTTAAATGAGTAACAATTAGCACAGTAATCAAATCATGTAATTTTGTGTAACTATTAGCACAATAATCAAATCGTGTAATTTTCTGTAACTATTAGCACAATAATCAAATCATGCAATTTTGTGTAACTAATAGCACAGTAATCAAATCATGTAATTTTGCGTAATTATTAGCACAATAATCAAATCATGTAATTTTGTGTAACTATGAGCACAATAATCAAATCATGTAATTTTGTGTAACTATTAGCACAATAATCAAATCATGTAATTTTGTGTAACTATTAGCACAATAATCAAATCATGTAATTTTGTGCAATTATTTGTACAGTAATGAAACCATGTAATTTTGTGTAATTATTTGTACAGTAATGAAATCATGTAATTTTGTGTAATTATTAGCACAGTAATCAAATCATGAAATTTTGTGTAATTATTAGCACAGTAATCAAATCGTGTAATGTTATGCAATTATTAATACATGAATTAAATCATGTAATTTTGTGTAATTTATGTGTGTAATCATATTATTAAACTCGGCTCTCTGTGCAACTAATTTTCCAGATTCAAATGCAGATTTTGTGAAAAGTAGAAATTTAATACAACTCAACATAGTATGATCATTCCAGTAATGGAAATGTATGGACTTATTTCTTAGCGGCAAGAAAAGCCGAACAATACAACTTTGTTATTCTTATTGAAAGTGATATTTATCTTCCAGTACATTACAAACAATACAGGTGTATTTGATGGTAAGAATTGGATTTCTCAGTCCTTGATCTAAAGAAACTTTTTGGACACATTACAACCTAGATTTATATGGCATTAAGGATACTGAAATACTGTACTGTTGTGAGTCTCTAGCAAACAAAATGCAAGATACTGTAATAAAAAGAAACCTTTCTGACTCCAAGATCATCAATACAGGTGTTTGTTATTTATGTAAATGATCAGTTTCTCTTAAAGAAGCTGAAGTAAACATACACATAGTTTTAAACTGTCATTGCATAAATCACATTGTTGGTATGCTTCGCCAGCTCAGATCTTTTTCACCACTGCAAAACAGATTTTTATTTTACAATAGTTACTGCTTCGTTTGGTAAGTCTTACCTGGCTTGGGGCGTCTCACAAAATTTATTTTATGACATGATGGTATCCAACCAGAGATAAGATCGCGAGGTTTTGAAATGTCGCTCTTGCATTACAGATTTAGTATGCAATGATGCGAGGGGCCTGATAAACCGGATGAAGTAGGTTGGGAGTACGAGTAATATATATTGCTTACTGAGAAACTGCAAATATGTCGCAAACATTAAAACTTAGAGTACAAAGATTAAATCATTTTTAACTGTATCACAAGTCTAAAACGTCGGTATGCAGTAAAAGAAGACATTACAATCTCTAACATACATGACATAGCTTAAATCTGTAATGTTGATAGGTGTACAATATGTTGTGTTGGTAGGTTTACAATGTCTTGTATTGATATGTCTAAAATCTGTTGTGTTGGTATGTCTACAATCTTTTGTGTTGGTAGTTCTAGAATTTCTTTTGTTGTTAAGTCTACAGTCTGTTGTTTTTGGTAGGTCTACAATTTGATATGTTTATAGGTCTACAATCTGTTGTGTTGATATGTCTAGATTATGTTGTGTTGATAGGTCTACATTATGTTGTGTTGATAGGTCTACATTATATTGTGTTGATAGGTCTAGAATATGTTGTGTTGATAGGTCTAGAATATGTTGTGTTGATGGGACTACATTATGTTGTGTTGATAGGTCTACATTATGTTGTGTTGATAGGTCTACATTATGTTGTGTTGATAAGTCTAGAATATGTTGTGTTGATAGGTCTACATTATGTTGTGTTGATAGGTCTAGAATATGTTGTGTTGATAGGTATGCAATCTGTTGTGTTGATTGGTCTACATTATGTTGTGTTGATAGGTCTGGAATATGTTGTGTTGATAGGTCTAGAATATGTCGTGTTGATAGGTCTACATTATGTTGTGTTGATTGGTCTAGTATATGTCGTGTTGTTAGGTCTACATTATCTTGTGTTGATAGGTCTACATTATGTTGTGTTGATAGGTCTACATTATGTTGTGTTGATAGGTCTACATTATGTAGTGTTGATAGGTCTATAATTTGTTGTGTTGATAGGTCTATAATTTGTTGTGTTGATAGGTCTACATTATGTTGTGTTGATAGGTCTATAATATGTTGTGTTGATTGGTCTAGAATATGTTGTGTTGATAGGTCTACATTATGTTGTGTTGATAGGTCTAGAATATGTTGTGTTGATAGGTCTACATTATGGTGTGTCGATAGGTCTAGAATATGTTGTGTTGATAGGTCTAGAATATGTTGTGTTGATAGGTCTACATTATGTTGTGTTGATAGGTCTAGAATATGTTGTGTTGATAGGTCTACATTATGTTGTGTTGAAAGGTCTACATTATGTTGTGTCGATAGGTCTAGAATATGTTGTGTTGATAGGTCTACATTATGTTGTGTTGATAGGTCTAGAATATGTTGTGTTGATAGGTCTACATTATGTTGTGTTGATAGGCCTACATTATGTTGTGTCGATAGGTCTAGAATATGTCGTGTTGATAGGCCTACATGATGTTGTGTTGATAGGTCTAGAATATGTTGTGTTGATAGGTCTACATTGTGTTGTGTTGATAGGTCTACATTATGTTGTGTTGATAGGTCTATAATATGTTGTGTTGATTGATCTAGAATATGTTGTGTTGATAGGTCTACATTATGTTGTGTTGATAGGTCTAGAATATGTTGTGTTGATACGTCTAGAATATGTCGTGTTGATAGTTCTACATTATGTTGTGTTGATAGGTCTAGAATTTGTTGTGTTGATAGGTCTACATTATGTTGTGTTGATAAGTCTAGAATATGTTGTGTTGATAGTTCTACATTATGTTGTGTCGATAGGTCTAGAATATGTTTAGTCGATAGGTCTAGAATATGGTGTGCTGATAGGTCTACATTATGTTGTATTGATAGGTCTAGAATATGTTGTGTTGATAGGTCTAGAATATGTTGTGCTGATAGGTCTAGAATATGTTATGTTGATAGGTCTAGATTATGTTGTGTTGATAGGTCTACATTATGTTGTGTTGATAGGTTCTAGAATATGTTGTGTTGATAGGTCTAGAATATGTTGTGTTGATAGGTCTACATTGTGTTCTGTCGATAGGTCTAGAATATGTTGTGTTGATAGGTCTACATTATGTTGTGCTGATAGGTCTAGAATATGTCGTGTTGGTAGGTCTAGAATATGTTGTGCTGATAGTTCTAGAATATTTTGTGTTGATAGGTCTAGAATATGTAGTGCTGATAGGTCTAAAATATCTCGTGTTGATAGGTCCAGAATATGTTGTGCTGATAGGTCTACATTATGTTGTGTTGATAGGTCTACATTATGTTGTGTTGATAGGTCTAGAATATGTTGTGCTGATAGGTCTGCATTATGTTGTGTTGATAGGTCTACATTATGTTGTGTTGATAGGTCTAGAATATGTTGTGCTGATAGATCTAGAATTTGTTGTGTTGATAGGTCTACATTATGTTGTGTCGATAGGTCTAGAATATGTTGTGTTGATAGGTCTACATTATGTTGTGCTGATAGGTCTAGAATATGTCGTGTTGATAGGTCTAGAATATGTTGTGCTCATAGTTCTAGAATATGTTGTGTTGATAGGTCTAGAATATGTAGTGCTGATAGGTCTAGAATATCTCGTGTTGATAGGTCTAGAATATGTTGTGCTGATAGGTCTACATTATGTTGTGTTGATAGGTCTACATCATGTTGTGTTGATAGGTCTACATTATGTTGTGTTGATAGGTCTACATTATGTTGTGTTGATAGGTCTACATTATGTTGTGTTGATAGGCCTACATTATGTTGTGCTGATAGGTCTACATTATGTTGTGTTGATAGGTCTACATTATGTTGTGTCGATAGGTCTAGAATATGTTGTGTTGATAGTTCTAGAATATGTTGTGCTGATAGGTCTAAAATCTGTTGTTTTCATAGGTCCACAGTCTGTTGCATCGTTAGTTCTAAAATCTCTTGCATTGTCATTTGTTTGCAAAATGTTGTGTTGATAGGTATGCATTCTGTTGTAATGGTAGGTCTACAGTCTGTTGTGTTGGTAAATCTAGAATATGTTGTGCTGATAGGAATACAATATGTTGTGTTGATATTTATACGGTCTGTGGCACAGGTATATCTACAATCTCAAGTATTGGCACGTTTAAAATATGTGTTGATAGGTCTGTTTTACTTTTAGGTGGTATTCATAGTTATAAACATCATATGAAGATGTGTAACTTTCTTTTCTTTTATCATTTTAATTTCCAATTCTCACATGCAATGTTTAGAGTGCTCGTCTCGCGACTATAAGGGTGCTTAATCGAATCCTACAACCAGACTATCCCAGATCAGATACCGTAGTGCGTCTTTGGGAAAGGCACTTTTCTCTAAATGACCCAGTACAAAATAATATAGCTTTATTTTGTGATGTAAAACACCCCACAAAACTAATTTCCTTCGCTATTTACAAAGGATGTGGCGAATTGTTTTGTTGTTAAACACCAAACCAAGCTAACTTCCTTGACTATTTGCTGAAGATACGGATATAAATAACATCAATACAGTAGAAGTATAGAACTTGTAACAGTAGCGATTAATGCACAAACATGCACACAAATACACACACACGCAAGCACGCACCAAAGACAAGCAATGAATTCATCACATACACGTGCTCGAGATGATATCCTTCGGACTATATACTATTTGCGTAACAACCTACTCTTTCATCCATCATTTTAGAATCTAAACATCCTGAAAAATACAAGTGTATCTGATAAAATAAAAGGAAGTTTGTAACTCATGCCGTGTTTAATATTGCCCACAATTTGTTATGTCACTAGATTCAGCAGTTTTAAAGCGAATTATTCATTCTCTGCTCTTATAATGATTCACGGATAATAATCCCTTCTCCGTTCAGCATTGGTTTTGGGAACGCGTATTCAGCCGAATCGGATCTTATGAGATTAAATGAATATATATTTTTTTTTTATAAAAAAAATAAATTAAGTGATGGCTTTTGATCTTAAGGAAGTTTTATGACACTGTGCATCACTCCGGTGAAAACAAGACCCACCAAAACAAACCCAATAAACATCATGAGCATAAGGATACCGAATTACTGAGATTTTCGAATATCTACCAAACAGAAAGCAATTTGCTTCATTTAGATGTGGTCAGTAATCATTAAATATCGGTACAGGTGTTTGTTATTAATATAAATGATCTACCTACTTTTCGTAAGGAGCTGAGTAAAATAGCATATGGATGCTCTTGTTTGTTACTTTGGTGACACAATATGTTACAAAATATGATGAGTTATGCAATGTGTGTGTGTGTGTGTGTGTGTGTGTGATTATGATTTTTAACACAGCTTTAGCAATATTTCAGTCATATCGCTACGATGTCTGCAGTGTGACAGTTTATAGTGCTGTATAGCACTGAGGGATCATGTCGCAGACATGTAGCATAATGCCCCACCCAGTCACATTATCCTGACACCAGGCTGACCAGTCCTAACACTAACCTCTTAATGCTGAGCGCCAAGCGAGGCAGCTGTTAGTACCATTCTTGTTTTTTTTGCATGGATCCGCCAGGATTTGAACCCGCGACATCTCGCATCCGAGGCGGACGATCTAACCACTAGCCTACCGGAGCAGTCTATGACTGACTGAATGCCAATAATCTATCCATATTGGTAAGACCTTGTATATGCTCGGGCATTCCAAAGAAAGCAAATTTATTAAAAATAACCTATCTCACCATCTCCTCAGTTTCACAAGTTGGGAACTGTGACTAAAAATCAGGAGCGCCCGCAGAATTATTATTATTATTCGAAAGGGGGACAAACATATAGAAGTCAGTTATTTATTAAGTTTTACTAATGTAGACCAGAACATGTTTAGAGACCACCACCCAAATCAAACCCCGCGCCTGCCCCTATGAACGGGCGATGTTGCTACCAATGTATTACTTTAAATTAGAACTTAATTTAAAAGAAAAATTATTTAAAGCGTATGGCAAATTAAATAGATCTACTGGAATTCTTAAATATCGTACTTCTTTCATTCAAACCTATCTAAGGAACTCTTTAATAACATTTATTTTCCCCTTTAAAGCGTAATCTCTTAAATACAGACTTCAGAAGATACAAAAATCGCGTCATGCGCATAATGTTAATAGGTCATTATCGCACTCGCGCTGTTGATTTACTCAGCCACGGTGTTCTCCGTATTGCAGAACAGATTATCTGCCATAGATCCCGCCTAATGTGGAAAGTCACTCATGGCTTGAGGTATGCCATTTGAAAAATTCGGCATTTCATGATGCTATCCAAAGAGCCGTCAGATAAGATCGAGAGGTTTAAAACGTCGCCTCTAGCCATTACAAATTTAGTCCTGCAATCATGCAAGAGGGTTGATAAAGTGACCAAACGTTATTCGGCAGCACAAGGAAACTCTAGTTCTTTCTGAGTTACAGAAAGCGTATCACAAACATCAACTCAGTAAAACAAATCAGCTTTTAAAAAGGACAAAAGCATTGGTAACCCACTGATGATTCGGGAGTGCTGGTAGATATACAGACCAGATACCTATATTGGACGCGAAATTACTCCCAGTTATCTTCTCTTTTATTAAAGTTTTTTTTTCATTTCTAAATTCCCTGACTGTTTACAAAAATTACGGGCTGCATAAGAGGAGAACAGTACAAATAAATTACTTTTAACAACAACAAAACCTTAAGGTAACGAGGGAACTTGCATAACAAGTTTGCATTGCTCTCATAACAGACGAGCAACCGGTGAAGTACACGAGGATTCTCCAGATTGTGTGTTTCAGTGCAAACCAACTGTTGACGATACAGTTAGCATCAAAACATCCACTTTCATCCTTCACTTTAAATACATTTTAGAAAGGTAGTAAATCATAATCTGGTAGCAGATGCATAGTAGTTGGTATGGCCACTGCCTTTCAAAGTTTAAGAATGAGTTAGCCATTCTTACGTCTACCTTTCTTTCACATGTAATATCTTGTTCTTGGAAGGGTTGGGACATACTAGAGTAAATGAATATGTTTTTAAGTATATCATGATGGTAGTCCTCTGTTGAACAAGGATCATCGTTCGATTCTTTTGTAAAAACTAAAACAGTTAAGTTTATATGGATGCTTAATTAATGTTGGTTTGTAAGATATCTTCCAACAGAAAGCAGTTCTCTGTTATCAATGATAACACCACATGTTTAAAGAATTTTAAATTTTCACCTCTACCTTACTTGATATACATTTTATAGAGTTTTAAACATAATGGAACTTATTGTGTAGCATTCATTCTGTTATATGTCATTTATTGTTATGCCATTAACTAAAGAGTTAATTTTGATAAACCAACTTAATTTTCTCAGAAAAAGCTTGCCTATAATAAATACTTCTTAATGTGAACTATTCTTCATGGCCTGGGGTCTACCTCAGACGAATTACGAATGACATAATGGCATCCAATCAGATAAGAGCGCCATGTTTGAAAGGTCGCATCAAGCAGTACAAATTTAGTCTTCCATTGATGTAAGAGGCTTGATTAATCGGCTAAATGCCAGATGGCAGCATACGTAGGATACAGAGCTTACCGACCTACACAGCAAACATGTTGCAAACATCAACTCAGTAACAACCTTGCAATGTAGTTTTTAAAATGGTCTGACTGACAACTTCAAAGAGTATGCAGTGAAAAGACTAGAACATAGCTAACATTGGTAGTGTTGGTACGTCTACAAAAAAAAACGTATAAGGTCGTTAATAGCTCACAATTTTCTTACCGCCCGCACGAGCGCGTGCAAGTGTGCGTTTCTTTCTTTAATTTCATTAGAGGAAAAGTGGTAACAGTAATTTTAACAGCAGTTAAAAGTACAGACGAGCGCACACACATACATCAGACAAACTATATACAGGCAACAGGCATATATAAATATGCCCTAGATTAAACACGTCAGGACTACCAAATCAACGGGAAACTGCACGCGTTCCAAATAATTTAAATACAAGTATTAATCGTATCCAGGTATCAATCGCCCAATATCTTTTTTCTAACTGCTTTCCAAAATGTTTGAGCGAATTATTCTAAATTCCAGTTTAATTTTTTTTTTTATAGATAATAATGGTTTTCTATAATGGCATGATGGTGACTTAAATGATTTGAACGTACGCTTCAAATGTGGGAGGACGCGGCTTCATACCCATGCAGAATCATACCAAAGACTTATGAAAATGGTAAACGCCTAGCTTGGCACTCAGCATTATGAAATTAGTGTAAGGATTGATCGGCCTGGCGTCTAATGTGACTGGGTGGGGCATGATGCACATGTCTGCGGCATGATGCCCCAGTGTTAGTCATCATTATCAACTGCCACACTACAGACATAGAAGCGTTATGACTAACATATTATTAAAGTTACTTAATAAATCCAAATAACACACACACACACACACACACACACTTAATTTAATAATCTTGCTTAAACTATAGCATTATGGCTTTTGGATCACGTACTACGGTGGATTTGTAAAATATCTACAAAACAGAGGCAATTCGCTATAATTAGTGGTAACTTTTCTGTCTCCAAGATCATTCATACACGTGTTATGCAAATGATCAAGCTTTTTCACTGATAATTGGTGATATAAAAATATGTGCGGTTGATATCCTTTTAAGATACGGACACAATTGTTGGCACAATAAGGTAATTTTTCTACACTGAGCTTACCAGTATATAGATTAGAATGGAAACAAACTAAATCTTTTCTTTGGCAAGAACTACTGTATTCGCTTATTTTCCACACATATAAAGTACAAACCTTGTTTACACAAACTATCTCCCAAAACTCAATAATGGAACAGTTTCAAGAGTTGAGAATTGTGATTACCTACCTAAATATTACATTATACAATAACTAAACTTTCCAACGACAGTTATAAAAACTAGCTGGCAGATTAAAAAGATCTATCTGGATTCTGACACATTTTATTCTCGCCTTCCAATAAATATTATGAAAATCTTGTACAACACTCTCATTTGGTTTCGGAAAGACGGCCGCTATCGCTTAACCGACTTGAAGAAGCTGTTCCGTTTTTGTGCTGTTTTTAATCATAAATGTGCTTGTTATCTATCTTCGCCTACATTATTGTGTTTCATCATGCATTGAATAATCAAATCACAAGTGTTGATTCATCTACTTGTTTTGAAAACGAGAATAATTGGAATTATTCTCAGCTGTCTTGCTCCACTGCTACTACGACCTTGTTCTTGAAAATACAGCCATCACGTGATCGCCAGTCAACCCGTCTATGCTATGATGGACCCTCATTAATTGTCTTATATGACCACTCCTTGACTCTCCATACTACATTGTGCTCAAGACTAAACGAACTTGGACAACATTCATCATCGCTTAAATGTAAACGAAAGCAAAACAAGAAACATTGTTTCAAAGCTGACCGGCGTAGAATAGGAAGAAGAATTCCAGTTATATATATTTCGCCCTTTCCGATTAAAAACATTAAAAAAAATCTGCCGTTAATTTAGATAACCTGGTACAAACAAATGTTAAATCGTCAACCTTTGTGTCAACTATCCCAGAGATACCACTGCGTATTGCATTGTTCAACGCCCAATCAGTAGGACCACCGGAAAAGCGCACAGAAATAGTTAATTTTATCAACGATCAGAATATTGAAATCTTTTGCATGGCAGAAACAAGGCTAAAACATTAGCCGATGAGTCCAAGTGCGTGGATCTAACACTTACCGGTTACTTCATCAGAGTCGTTCCCCCGCCACTCTCGCGGAGGTGAAATTGCTGTAATGACAAAGAATTCCATGATAAATATCTTCAACACAACACAACCTTCAATTTCTGCCAGACATCGTTTTAATTAGTCTAAATAGCAATCACACTGGAACAAAGTTCAGTCCATTTTTTCTGCCTCTACAGCCCTCCTCCTAGTCCAAACAACAAACTTTATGAATCTCTCTTTTTAGAACAGTTTCCAAATCTCATGGAGTATGGAAATTCGATAGGTGGCAAACTGATTATCCTTGGAAATTTCAACTTTCACTTTGACTGTCATGGAAACTCAGAAACATAAAAACTCCTAGATTCCATTCATGTTTTCAACCTTAAACAGTCAGTTAACCAACCCACCCATAAACACGGACACATTTTAGACCTGATTCTTCATAGACCTGATGATTATATTCTACGGTCCAGCATTGTATCCCATCAACTCCGCATTATAAACCATATGGACGTATCAGTCAGTAACCCTCCATCTTTATTTGCTACTAAGAGAAACCTCCTATGATAAATAGAAGCAAACTAATGCATGGCATCCAAGCAAGCATAGCAACTTGCTTACCTCTTACTGCAGAAGAACTCGGTAACTGTCTGCGTTCATTACTTGAAATATATGCCACATCCATCCAGTGCAGAGTATAAATACAAAAAAGTGTTAAGCAGTGTTATGGACCAACTTCATACTGCTAACATACAGCGCCGTAAAGCAGAGAGGTTTTAGCTTTCCACCAGACTCACTATTCATAAACAAATCTATGAAGCCGTTAAGGAGAGCATCACAAATATAGTACCTTTAGCCAAATTATCGCACTACAGTCTTAAGATCTCAGAGAGTTTCAGCTGCAAAAAGCTCTTCGAGATTACTAACAAACTAATGTCAAGGAACAAATGTACACCACTTCCAACTACCTTCTCTCCAGTTGACCTTCCGGACCTATTTGCGAATTTCTTCCGTCACAAGGTATAAACCATTAGAGATAAGCTTGACAACACAAATTCAGTTGACTCCTCGTCACCATACAGCTGCGATAGAGATGGAATATCGTTAACCTAACCAGATACATTAGTTCGTTCGATTATAATCCTATATTGTCCTTATGCATGTACGACTCGTTAGTATGCACGATATTCAATTTTTGTGATACTCCGCTAGTCCATGCAACCCGAGCAAGCCACATGTAGAAAGCCAGGGAATAACGAGAAACTCCTCGTCGATCTTCTTCTGACCAAGGACTTGAGTTTGTACACAAGCAGCAAACGTAAGTCATACAAGTTTGTTCCGAATCTAATGTCCAGTCTCCTATTTGGTACGGACCTCTCCTTAGCAAAACGGGGTCCCGAGTGGCCGAGTGGTCTAAAGCGTTATCTGTTACGGATTATTGTTATCTCACCTCTACCTGCGTGTATTCGAGTCTCAGACGTCTGCCAATGTGGGTATGTGAGAAAAGTTGCCAGTAGCTTCTCATGGTTTGGGGGTTCTTTCTGAGGGTTTCCCGGGTTCTTCCTCCACCATTAATACTGGCCGCCATGCATAGCCTATCATGTGCTGAGAAATGGCGTTAAAACCTAAAACAACTCCATAGCAGAACGCCTAACGTGTGAGTCACACCCGAGTCGATTACTCCGGAGTTGTGAATTTTTCTACGATATGAAAGTTACTATTTTTCATGTACTATGCATACTTTTCCGTGAGGTTCGCCGAATCGTACTGGCTTGCAACAACCTTGAATTTTTGCGATCTAATCCGGGTGTTTCAGCGCCGTGAGTTTTGTAGTAACACCAATCGAAGTCTTTTTACGGCCACTACACAAGTTGTATTCTGAAGAGGGCTTTCTTTGGTTATAATGAAAGCACTATATGGTATGGGGTAATCTAGGTGTGTATTGTGCTGTATGTCAGTTTATATATGTATATGTACTGTGTGTCTTATACTGGTAATGTGCTATAAGTATGTGTGTTTCAACTGTAGTCAAGGGTGGGGTGGAGGATGGGTGGGTAACTTTGTTTTTTGTTTGTTTGTTTTTTTAATTTATGGCAATCTCTTTTCTGTGCGGAAGGTTTTTGGGGCGGTAAATTTCATTGTTAGAAGTTAGTGGTATCTTCTCTGTTTTACTGCTTTTTCCCGTCGGTGACCGCTGCTTTCCTTGTTCTGTGTTGTTTCATTATTTTCTTTCTCTCTTTTTTATGTTCTTAATATCTAATTTCCGTTGTTATTCCTGCCCCTAATTTTATTTATATATGCTGCTCTGTTCCTTGTCCTGATGTGTTGTTCTTTTCTTGCATTTCCTGAATTGTTGTTGTTTTCTTTTCTCGACTTTCCTTAACTTGATGGGTGATATTTACATTATCCCTATCTTTATTTACTACCTACTGTCATCTTAAAATGGTGTTATTACAGTTTTGTTAGCTATTTAGTCATCCTACCACCACCAGCTCCTGTTTGGTTTGAGTTGCTGTCTTTCGATCACTTCGACTGTTTATTTCTCGTATCGGGGGGGGGGGGGGGGGGGGGGGGAGGAGGAGAGGGAGGAATTAAATGGGTTCGATGCTTTTGGAAAGACTATTAGTTTGTGTTGCTTTATTATTACCAGCCACTGTTTTAGTTTAAGTCAACCACTCCGACCATTTTTTGCCGTGGTTAGTGGCCATTATTATTATTATTATTATTATTATTATTATTATTATTATTATTATTATTATTATTATTGTTGTTGTTGTTGTTGTTGATGATGATGATGATGATGATGATGATGATGATGATGATGATGATGATGATGATTTTATTTTAAAGATGTATATTGTTTATTTTTCAGATTTGTCTTCTTTTTCCTACGCTATTTTGTGTGTTCTACGATGTTATTATTGTATGGTTTTTGTTTCTGGCCTCTAGTTCCGGATATGTTCCGAGTCCCCTGTTTGTCTGCTTGGTTTGTAAGCTCTGCCCTTTGTATGTCGTAGTAAGGGCAATTTGTTTATCACATGTTCGAGTGTCTCCGGAGTTTGCCTGTAAGGGCCGTTTGTGAGTCCATTTATTTTTTTTCCTCTTTGTCCTTGTCTTATTTTTATTAACTGCAGCCTCTGGATTTTTTTTTTAAATTCGAGAACTTTCTGTTCCTAATTGCTTTCTTTTCTTATTTGTGCGATTGTTTGCTTATGGTCGACTTATCTCTTGCTATATTGCGTTTATTTTTATTCCGGATGATGTTATGTATTCCAGTGACGCTGTGATGAGTTCTTAAGAGTTCTGACGAAGATAACATGACGGATGTTTCAATCCCATAGGACCAAGAGGTACCGCAAATAATCGCCTTTTAAGTCGAGTCCAAACTGTAGATATCCAGACCTATGAAGTTTCTTAGGATTAATCAATAAAACAAACAGCATAGACCCCGATCTCCCTGCCACGGCAGCTATGGTTATTTGTTTTGAGTTCGACTTGACTGGTGACCGAATACAGACGATAGTTTTTATAAGATTTTCGTTTGTAAATATAGAACGGCCACGTTTTCCACATGTGCGGATCTGTTTGTCTCGCGAGTATACCCAATCAGCTGTGACTTTACTTCACAACAAATATCAAATCTTTAAAGTTGACATTTCCGGAGACGACAAAAGAAAAGTGATGAACTGATTAAATCATGTTCTTAATCTATGAAACTTGATACTTATAAAGAGAAATGTCATGTTTAGTTGGACAATTAAACTCTGTCCATGTTCGTGTTGGCACGTTGTTTTTCGTTCATAATTAACTGATAATTGTCTGATTGAAGAGTTCTAGTGACAAAGTTGGGTCAGGATGACTACCACCAACATCCACCATAAAGATAACTTTACGCCGCTGATCAGATAAAGATTGTGCATTATTTTGATATGTTCTTAGAAAAAGTACGTAAGCACACACTCCAATACACGGATATTTTTTAAATAAATAATGCAAATTTTCCGCAATCCACCTTCACACCGTCGTTATGATTTTATTATTTGGTCATTAGTCATCCATCAAGGAATTCTTTAATAACTTTGTTTATGTCAGTGTGACCCCGTATAGTCAGCAAATTACGATTTAATTCTATTTCATAATACACAACTCCAAATGTATGCATGTTTCTATCATGCTGCAAAATAAAATTGACATTGCAAATATGTATAAGTAAATAGTGTAAAAACAGAGTTTAAAGGTTTCGTCATTCATTTCTTCATTTTACATCCTACGCATGCACACTGAAAAGTCTGAGAGAGAGAGAGAGAGAGAGAGAGAGAGAGAGAGAGAGAGAGAGAGAGAGAGAGAGAGAGATATTTTGGTGACTATTTATAGTATCCGTTCTTGCCTGAGGCATTCATTTTAAAGATGGAAATCGTGAAATCGTAACATTTCCCTATAATCGTTGTCTAACTACCTTTATACCATCATCTGATCATCTTGTTGAAATACATGGTGTATCGCTGATATTATTCATGGCAGATCATGTGTTCGAAATATATAAACCATACATTAGAAGAACATAAATTTTATTTAATAGCCTTTTCCACATTTATTTTTATATTACCTATGCACCAGTTATAGCCTCTAGGTCGCAGCCTAACAAAAATTATCTCCAAACTGACTTTTTACTTTATTTTTTGCTTATGATAATTCAGATAGTATCAATATGTTTGTCAGAGGTACACGCAATGAAAGGAAGCAAAATAAATTAAACATTTTCAAATTTAACACATGGAGACTGTATATATGTTTCTGAGCAAAGCGTTGAGGATATGCTCAAATTTGAGAAAATCTTTAAATAACCTCAGATACAAAGCATGACATCTTTAAGAAAAATAAGATTTGATGGCTAAATTTTAAATTTTAATACCAGCAGAATATCGATTAAAATAGAATGTTACCAACCAATTAAGAGATGATTAGTGAGACTGTGCCATGTATCATGAGATAAGTGAAATTCATGGGTGTAATCTGGCAAAATGTTATATCTCCTTGGTTTTGAAACTATCTTTATTATTTTATTATTTAATATCCAATGTTGAACAAGGAAATGCCTACTGCTCAGTTTTTCTTATGACACAAACCATTCGATGTCATTGTAATGATACAAAATTGTGTATATATTTTCGAAATAAATTATATCGTAGTCTGCGTGACACGTAACTATTAAGTTTGACCAGTGTGCTAGGCATGCAATAAACTACTGATTGCTATACATGGGCTATGTTCTGTTTGGGGCATGACTTTAATTTTGAGTCCGTTCGCTAAGACAGATCAAAGAGACCAATGTTAACATAAAATTAATATCCTAAAATCACAGAGTTAAGACAAGCCAGAGCACGATTTGGGGATAACTTTGGCCATCTGAAACAGGTGTCGTAATATAATATTTTCCAGAATAGTTATTAATGAACACGGCATATAAAGAGAGTTATTCTGATTTCACACACACACATACACACACACACACACACACACACACACACACACACACACACACACACACACACAATAATCGTTTGGCGATTATTGTGTGTGTGTGTGTGTGTGTGTGATTTGGACTTTTAACGTAGCTTTACCAATTTCAGTCATATCGCTACGATGTCTGCATTAAGGCAGTTTTTAGTGAAGTCTAGCATTAAGGCATCATGCCGCAGATATGTAGCATGATGTCCCACCCAGTCCCATTTGCCTAACACCAGGCCGACCAGTCTTAATGCTAAGCGCATAGCGAGGCAGCCGTAAGTATCATTTGTATATGTCGCTGGTTTGACTCGGCCGGGGTTCGAACCCATGATCTACCTCATCCGAGGCGGACTTTCTAACCACTATGCCACCAGGCGATTAGAGAAAGCAATCCTGATTCCATAAGCTACATGAGGGGTTGAGTGTTTCATCATGGAATTTAAGGTTTCATGAAATTCGCTTCGCGAAATTAGTCAGTCTAACGTCTTAGGGAAGCCTGATGTTAGCTTCGATAAAAATTATTAAGTATTTTCTCTCGTTAAACAAATCGTCCAAGGAACGTGGGTCTGGAAAATGTTGAAGACACGGATCCAGAGGAGAGACAGAAGGAATTTCGTGATGAGAAGCAAGCGATGGCTCAGAAGGCAGAAAGGTATGTCTCAAGTGTACACTATATGTTCATTGATGTAAGTTTATAGTCATTTGCTGAATTAAACGTTTTATATTCATTCTTAAATTTTACTTGAGATCAGAAGTTTTTTTTGTTGTTTGCATGCATTTTGTCTCGAATGTTATATGAATCATGGCTATATTAATTTGTTCGAATTACTTCTTTCAGATGTAATAGAAATCATGTATTGTAGCAATTTATTGCATTACTTGATAGGATTTGCGAAGAATTAATTTATATGTCTCAAAGAATGTATCATGTATGCTAAATTTTGATTCTACTAAGTGTATGCCAATGCATCACTAAATAGCAAAGTCACATACTTAGGACCAGAAGTGAAGTCCATCATCTCATTTTGTAATTAAGTTGTGATTTGTTTCCAACCGTGAATCGATGATGTAAGCATTAGGAACGTGTAACAACTGAGTTCAACTAGTGATGTATAGCCAACAGCGTGGTATAATGGTTAATCTAGAAAGTCTAATTATGCCATGTTCAAGTATGACTCCAAGTAGTGGCTAGAAAAGACATCATTTTTTATAATAGGGATTGTGTGTATCAGGTGTCAAAATGACCATAGCTTTGTACTTTTGAATTACGTTAGACGATATCTGACGTAAAACAAATGGGAATATTGCTTGATCACGGTATAAAAAAACCTGACACGTATTTAGGTTGGGTACAATATGTATCTGAAAGAGCAGCAGCAGAGAGGGTGAATCCTACAACGTTTTTAGACAAAATTTGATTGAAATCCTAAAACGAGCCGTCTTATAATCTTATTTTGACCAAAAAAAGGCGAACCCTACAACGTTTTCAGACAAAAAAATTGATTGAAATCTACATACGAAATCATTTTAACTAAAAAAATGAAAACGATTTTTTAATTAATTTTGGTCGCAACTTGTTGTCATCCACCCTCTCTGCTGCTATGGGTTAATAAAAATAATAAAATGATTTTAACCGAATATTTGATCCAGTCCGATACGATATCGTGTCCGAGGATCATGTAGATTTATTGTTGCGAATCCGTGCGGAGTCGACTGAGCATAACTAAAGAAATCTCGAAATTGATTGAAGTCCATATCAGAACACCATGTCTGCCAAATATTTCGTAGCGTATGAGTATCAACTCCGTTGAATACAGACAATAAATTACAGTTATCTCTGATGACTTTTGGAACCTGAGTGTAGCGTTGAGTGACATATATCACGTCAGTGTTTTTATGCCTGCCTCTGGAAAAGATCCTAGCAGGATTTTTTTGTTTATCTAACATTATATCGTCGTATACGACTAAATTGTTAATATCTCCATCAATATCATCAATGCTCGGTGCTTCATCGATATCGGTTATAAACTCAATAATACCCTCTCCGGATTTTTCTACCGCGCTGTCGTTAAAATCTTTTAGCACTTCATAACATCGTTGATCATCTACGCTAGGGGCAATTAAATACAACTTATCCCACTTCATCCATCTCATTATTAAATTGAGCAACAATTGCGTTTTACCGGATCCAGATGGCCCGATTATAATCATCCGGATAGAGTTTGGTAGCGCTGCATGATGCTTAATTGGTTCTCTTGTTTTCGTCGCTGAAAAATCAATTATATCCATATTTCTATACATAAATTATGGATCTATATTGTGTGAAGTGTAAAACGCGTACTGGCACAGATGATGTGACGACGATTACAACTAAAAATAACCGATCAGCGCTTTCTGGTAAATGCGTGCAATGTGGTACAAAGAAATTTAGATTTGTGTCTATGAAATCTGATTTAAAAAAAAACGAGGAGGTGATATCGCAGCCAAATTAGCAAAACTCCCTGGAACCCCATGGGCAAAGTACCCCGGAGAAAAGCACCTCCCAGGATATAGCTACTGTGGACCAGGAACCAGACTTGATATCAGACTCAATAATCAAAATCAACCCAACCCCGGTGAAGAACCAATAAACGCCATTGATAAGGCCTGTCACCTTCATGATGTTGCTTATAAAAGCAGCAATCTGCAACACAGGCATCTAGCAGATGTGAAATTAATTCATGCGTTAAATGCTATTCCTGATAAATCCTTCAAAGAAAAATTGGCTTCATTTTTAATAAAATCGGCTATGAAAAGTAAATTGATGTTAGGTGCCGGTAATTAATAATATGGAATCAATTTATTATTCTCCGAGGGGATACTGGAGGGGTAACGCTGCAATCAATAAACTCGCTAGTGCTGCAAAAGTGAAAAAAACCACTGCGGCTAATTGGTTATCCAAACAGGCACTATGGCAAATTTATCTACCACCGCCTAAACAAATTCAATTCTCGCATTTTGATGTGACCGCTCCTAATGAAGTTCATCAGGCTGATATATTATTTCTGCCACATGATCGTGGTTACAAATATGCGTTAACCGTAGTTGATATTGCAAGTCGATACAAAGAAGCAGAACCGTTAAAAACAAAATCAGCCACTGAAGTCGCTTCTGCATTTGAAAGGATTTATCGACGAGGTCCTCTGCACTGGCCAAATCTGTTACAAGTTGATCCTGGCAAGGAATTTCAGGGTGCAGTGTTATCTACAATGAAACATCATAATGTCACCATACGACGAGGGCATACTGCGCTACATCGCGATCAGGCCATTGTAGAACGATTTAATCGGACGATTGCTGAGCGGTTATTTGGATATCAATACGCAAAAGAATTCATTCAAGAAAAGCGATCCAGTGAATGGGTTAAAAGATTACCATCTGTGATTACTGCACTGAATAACGAGATTACTAGAACAATCAACATGAAACCTATCAACGCGATTAAAAAGAAGTCAATACCCGTACAACCACAAAAAGATTTCCCTAGAAACGCTAGCGTTTCCCAACCAATTCTTGGTAGTAATGTCATTGTGAGGTACTTATACGAACCAGGAGAGCTTGAAGGAGGTAGAAAAAGGGCTACTGATCCTATTTGGAGCGTCACTACGCATAAGATATCTAGTATAACACGATCAACTGGTAGACCAGCAATCTATAAACTGGATTCAACTGCTCCTCAGCGGGGTTTTACTCGACAACAACTACAAGTGATTCCCGAGGATACTCAATTGCCACCGCATGGTCTTAACTAGCGCCGTTGCGTCTATTGCACTCAAGACAAGTCAACATCACATTATTTCTGACATGACCGAGATTGTTATTTTTTCTGTCTACGGTGAATTGGCGAGGATCCTTATCCGAATACTGCCAACGCATTATACAATTGCAACTCGCGCAGTGATTATTCTGTTGTTTCTTCAAAGTGATTATTAATTCAGCATCAATATCAAATTCTCGTTGTTTTTTTTTGTCTTGTTGTTTGTAACCGGAGAGTTTTTTATCAATAATATCATCTATTGTGGTGTCATTATCATCACCAATGATTTCATCATCGAGGACAACTCTTCGAAGTTGATTTATGTTTCGTACTCTGGATACTGCGAGATAGACTAAATTTGACCATTCGATGCGATTATCTACCATCCAAACAATTGTATCCGATATAGTCAATCCCTGTGAAGAGTGTATTGTTGCTGCGTATCCTAGCGTCCACGGGGATTTATTAGCACGCAATGCATCTTCAACGACATTGATATCAACCAGCACAATATCATTTAATACCAGAATTTGTTTTTCATTCTGTCCTGGAATATCAACTTCAATATTCTGTTTTCGTGTATCCGATGGCCTATAACAAAGGGGTACTGGAAGCGTTGCAAATTTTTCTTTATGCAATTCAAATAACTTCATCTGAAGTGTATCCCTGACTATTTTTCTACTTGCAATGATCAAATCGTTTGGTCTCCACGCTTCCCAGAAATCATTCATTGGGGTTTCTGAAATCACTTCACGCGTTATTTCGCATTGGATTCTATCCGGTTGTAATCTAATTAGCGCTTTGAACTCGCGTAATCGTTCATCAAGTGATCTATAATCAGTGGTGATTTCTTCATAGTAGTCTACAAAACCCTTTAGCCATTCATGTGGAGATGCACCGACAAATGATGGTGGTTGGCCTTGATCCCCGCACATGACGACTTTTGTGTTTTTGGTTAACAACCACTCAAGAAATGTTTTTAATACATCTAATGACACTGTGCATATTTCATCCCAGATTATGATTTCAGGAATGAATTTATCACCCATTCGATCAGGAGTCCATTTGTCACCTTTCCATCGAAAGAAGCTGTGATAAGTGCAAGCATTTACCCCTCGCTGTATCATCTCTCTGGCGAGTCTATGAGTCGGTGTTAGCACAATCATGTTAGTAGAAATACAAGTATTTCCACCACCACGATATAATTCAATTGCACGAGTTGTCTTTCCTGACCCACCACAACCGTTTAAATAAACTGTCTTGTATCTACAGATTGGATCAGATACCGGTGGTGCATTAGAAAATTCTGATTGAATTTCAATACGGTTACAACAAATATATTTATCATCCATGGCAACGTCTGCGGATTCACAATACTCATGTAGCATCTCCTTTTTAAATCGCCAACGCCCCCAATTTTCTTCGGGATCTGTGAATGCCGCTACAGCTGATTTGTACTTATTGTGTATATACATCGAATCAGTGGCTACTCTAACCGCGGTATTAGGAAATCTATTTATCATCGAAAATAGATTAATAGAAGCATAGGCTAACATTGAACTTCTCAAATGTGTGTACTGGGAATTATATCCATCACAGTAGGTAACAACCGTACCTAATTTCTCACCATTGGATAGAAAAGCATCCTTACGGGATACAAGTTTTCCCTGTTTCATTAAATCCGCTACAATAAAATCGTATTCAGCGACATCTATGATCAACCGCGAAGAGTATTTTGCGTTCTCGTATCGTCCACCCTGGGTAAATTTACCGATTATTCTTCTTCCGAGATCTTTTGCTTGTTCTTTTTTAATTTCAAATAACTTCTTAGACCAATTTATGATTTCTTCTTCATTGAAATCTGGAAACTGTTTTCGTAGTTCGTTGATTATTCTATCTAGATTGGGTTGTGGTAGCCAAACTTCTTTCTGAGCTCGATAGCATATAATAGCCTCGGAAACAATCAACGATATTAGCATACCACAATCAATCATATATCTCAATAGCACTATTGGCATCCAGGCCTTTTCAGATAGGTGTCTACCGAGCCAAACATAACTACACGGATGTAACCCTGTAGCGAGTTCAAATGATATCACACGAGCGAATCCGGTTAAATCAAAATCAGGCAATGGTCCATTAATCGCAACACGAGTCATTTCATGCGTGGGGTGTCCAAATCGTTTGAAGTACTCAGCGCATTCCCCATACCCGAGAAAACTTCCGGGATAACACGCGGCTATATCAATTGAAATCATACCATCACGTGAGTATTTCGTATTCCACAGTCCTCCATGACCAAATTCGACGCAACTCAATTTAACATCCTCGAGAAAATCACTTCGTGTTGGACGCCATGAGTTTTTTTCTCTTGCGAAGTGAGCTACCACTGATGGAATAGTAAAACTATCCGTGAGTAGTTTTTCATGGGAATTCTGCGGTGAAAAATCACTAGCGATTTTTCTCATTCTGTTATCTAATTCTTCAATGCGATATAATTCACCATTTGGTTTTACAAATTGATCGAATTCTTCATCACTTCTAAGTAACCACACTGACACAGGATCATCTTTACACAACGCATGAATAGCATCGAATAATCTCTCTTCATAGAAAACATCCCCGACGAACTCCTTAGGGATATATTTCACGGTTCGTTCTCGTGGAAATATTGTTACCGCAGGTGTCCACGCGTGTTTGTTATGATCAATAATCTGTATTGGTGCTCCATTTTTGTTATATTTCGGTTCGTATAAAACCTCTCCGGTTATCGTCATAACGGTTATTGGGAATCGTAATGATGTTTCTAATTTAGCTATATCAGAAATCTTTGCACCATGCTGTTTCACTGTCAGTTCCCACTCGGTTATTTTCCTACGTCGCAGATCAGTTAGTTTATTTCCTCGGGATGCATTTGTGAAGTGTTCTATTATTCGTTCTGCTACACAATTAAGCCCTGACGAATATTTCATAGGAGCTAGTTTTGCGATATCGGGTTTATCATTTAACGGATATATCCCATAAACCATTGCTGTTACGGGATAAGATCTTTCGTAGTATGGTTTATCAATGCCGGTTAGAATCCCTGGTTTGGAATCTCTACTCACAATGACAGCTTTTTTATTCTTGAGGATTGGTTCAAATTTATCCTTAATAATCCATTTGCCTTCGACTTCGATAATGAATTTGATTCGGAAAAAATGCCGTTTTTCCCCAACACGTGAAATTATCACTGCTGCTTTTTCATCAGTCATGGTAGCATCAACAACACCATCAATTCGAAATGTTGACCAACAATAAGATGCTCCATCACGCTTGAATTCATTAAAACAGTCTCTGATTTTACTAATCATAGCTTTATCAAGAATTGTATTCTTTGGTGTATTAGAAACTATATCGAGATTGAATTGAGCATCTTTCCAGGGGTAATCTCTCTTGGACGTTTTTTTTGGTTTATCGCGATTAAATCTAGGATTGATTTTGTTACGTTTTTTGGGTCTATCGAGATTAAATCTAGGACTGATTTTCAATAATCTCTTAAACTCTTTCATGTTTCCGTCTATTGGACGTTTTTTGGGTTTATCGAGATTAAATCTAGGATTGATTTTGTTACGTTTTTTGGGTCTATCGAGATTAAATCTAGGATTGATTTTTAATAATCTCTTAAACTCTTTCATGTTTCCGTCTATTGGACGTTTGTTACGTTTTTTGGGTTTATCGAGATTAAATCTAGGATTGATTTTTAATAATCTCTTAAACTCTTTCATGTTTCCGTCTATTGGACGTTTGTTACGTTTTTTGGGTTTATCGAGATTAAATCTAGGATTGATTTTTAATAATCTCTTAAACTCTTTCATGTTTCCGTCTATTGGACGTTTGTTACGTTTTTTGGGTTTATCGAGATTAAATCTAGGATTGATTTTTAATAATCTCTTAAACTCCTTATCAGCATTTTTCGAAGGCGTTCTCCCTAATTCCTTCATGCTATAATTAAAACAAGCATTTAAATGAAAGATTTTTATATAATGAATCACTGCAAGTGGCTTATGATTGGATCAGTAATCCCGTGTAACAAATCATGCAGAAATGAGTTCTGTGGGTATCATATGCAAAGCTTTCGTCGTGGAAGCCTTGGTCCGTTACCGTGCATACGATGTGGGGTTGGGGTTAGGGGGAAATCACGGTTGTGTTTGAATTGCGGTGGTAAGCGATACAGGGAACTGAAGCGTTATTATGATAAAAGAATAAAAAATGGACAATCAATCAGAAATTTTGACCCTGAAAAAGTCCCTGACACTGACACTATCACTGACAAAATCATAAGAACCCCTCAAGACTACATCGAAAGATTCATCATTAAACCAAACAATGAATTAGACAAACAATAGTATTATGTATACGAATGAACCAAGAATTCAGACAGCATCCCTTGATTTTAAATTATGAAGCATCCAGTGATGGTACTGTCAGACACTGCATTTTGAAGAAAACGGTCGGTTTTGTGACTAATCAAGGGTATTTGATGTTTAGCGCTGGAAAGAAGAAATATCACAATCATCGTTTCATATTTGAATGTTTTAATGGATTGATCGAGGATGGTCTTGTTATCGATCACAAGGATTCTAATCGAAAGAACAATTCTTTATCAAATCTGCAAGCTATCACACAGAGTGAGAATTCTAAACGAGGAAGGACTGGCACTTGTTCAAAAAAAGCGAAACCCGTAAAATCTTTGAATACAATAACTAACGAAGAAAAAATATTTCAATCAATATATGAAGCCGGCAAGTATTTCAATATTTGTGGATCCTCAGTACGAAAAGTTGCAGAGGGGATTTATCGATCGGCGATTTCAAAAAAGACAGGACAGAAAGTTAAATTTAGTTACGTCTAATGCGTCATATTTTTCATTTAGAAATATATCATTGTTATAGAATAATGAATTCTGAAAACATGAATAGCATCATATCCGAGATTTCAAAATTGAAAGGTTGGGATATTGAACTATCAGATGGGTTAAATCCTGATCAAATCATGTCTGATTTTCAGGACATAGAATACGGAGTTAGCACTAACAAGTATATGCTACCAAAGAAGTATGCGCTCATCAAAAGAATTCAGAATTCTATTAAGGACTCTCTCGCATTTTCCAGTGACGTAAGTGTGTTCGCTCCGTTGTATACCATCGTAGAACGAATACGAAAAGAATTGGGGTACGAATACGAATTGAAAAAGGAGGTTAATTCTAAAGTTAGAAACCTACGGGCGTTAATTCAAGAAAATGAACAATTTTGATTGACCAACCATTTATCATTATTTGATTGTGACCGTCCCTCATAGAGATTTTAATTTTTTTTAGCATTTTTTGATCAAAACTGTTGAAATCAGTGAATAAAAAATTGATGGCTAGTTCGGATTGATCACTTCCACGATGGTGTTAGATCGGATTGAAAAAGTGTTTTGCAATTGAAAAATTGTTTCTGATTTCAAATAATGGTCAATGAAGCATTAACAACCCGATTGGCTCGTGAACGACTGGATGCAATCAGGAGATTTGTACCAATTCGTGACTCTGTACGGAATAAACTACAACAACGACAGAGTCTTCAGACTGATTTTGCTATGGGATCCGAAGAATTGTTTAAACCAGTAACCACAGCAACGAAAGGGATAGAGCGTGCTATACTGGGAGATGTTCCCGAGACGGGAAAATCTGTTATTGGTGAACTTGAAAAAATAGCAGCGAAAACTGAACAAACTGAACAAACAAAACAAATGGAATCAAAAGAAATAGTAGATGATTTACGCGTGATATTTAACGAGGCGGGTTTAGCAGCAATCATTGAGACTAAACTAGCAAAAATTCCTGCGCTTGTTGTTACGACTTATGAAAACAGGAAAAATTTGTTGAAACCAGAACATCATAACTTTGTTAGAGATATAACTCACTGGGCTGATATATTCTACAAAATCAAAACTGAAAAAACAGGTAGAATTAAGAAGAAGGGTAACGCATCATACATTGGATATATCAATGAGGTGGGCGAAGTGTATAATCAATACGAAGAGTTTAAACAACAACAAAAACCGCAAAAATTGCGAGGAAAGCGACAGCAACCTGCAAAGAAAGTAGTCTACTCTCCTAAAAAACAACAACTACCACCTGATGATAATCTTCTTGATTATTTATTACAAGAAGCCGATTTAGAAAAACAGGATGAAGCAACTGGTTATAGCGGAAGTGGATTGCAAGATTCCAGTGGAAACTCTTCGAGGGAAAATCCAAGGATTGGAAACTCAAAGAGTGGAAATCTAAAGATTTCATGTCCTGGTAGTGTTATCAATGATATATCACGATTAGAAGTTCTTGTAGGAGGTTTCCGAGCTGGAAATAACTCACCGGAAATAATTAATGAAGCAGCTGATATCTGTAGACGGTTATTTGCCGGCGGTATCATGGATATCAAAACATATCGAGATTTCATTGACGAGTTAGCGGAAAGTGGGTATCACAGTGATTAAATAAAAACGCTAGCGTTTCCAATTGAAAAATGGTTTCTGATTTCAAATAATGATCATACACTACAATCATGATAAACCAACCCCCGTCTACGTAGTTAATTCACGGTTTCC
This sequence comes from Unio delphinus, assembly GCA_029339505.1. NCBI lineage: Eukaryota > Metazoa > Mollusca > Bivalvia > Unionida > Unionidae > Unio > Unio delphinus. Next base: position 1,457,456 of record JAQISU010000009.1, on the reverse strand, counting down.
AGTTTATAGAGCATACTACGGAGATGGTTTAGGCAATACCATTGCAGGGTTATTTGCGAGAATGGCTCCAAAAGTGATGCCGTTGGCTAAACAACTAGGAATGAAAGCAATTGAAGTTATTCGTGATAAGGGTATTAGTGCTGTTGGAGATTTTGCTGGAAAAGCGTTTTCAACTGCGAAGAATAAATTAACATCATTAGTGAAATCACGGATGAAATCCAAAGGATTTTCAAAGAAACCATTGCCATCTACAGCGGAAATGCCTGCAAGTGTTAGTAGAATTATAAATAACGCAGTAGACGAAAAATTAGCGTCGATGGCTTTAACTCCCTTGATAAATCAAGGGGACCAAAGCAATATTGCAAATATGATAGCAGGAAGCGGCTTTAAAAAACTACGTCGATGAAAATCGTTTACGATGAAAATCCGTAGGATTTTTACGATTTAGACTCTGATAAATAGAATAAAATGTTCAAAAAATCACATGATCCGGCGTTTGATATAGACGCCCCAGTTGGCAAGGATGATTCTGTACGCGATTATCAATATTACGCCTATCATGCCATAGACTCAAATAGTCGAGCAAGAATTGAACTTCAAGTCCATGATACCAGTAAATACTTTTTGCCCTGTGAAGCGTTTATTGAAGTAGAAGGAGAACTTGTAACAGCTGATGATACTCCTGCTGTACCAGCACCGTATCCAGATGGTACTCAAGTCGGTTTTGTCAATAATGGTATTATGGCGTTATTTGAGAGTGCTAGATATCTCATTGATGGAAAAGAAATTGAGTCCATAGATCGCGATGTTGATGTGGCTACAACAATAATCGGGTTAGCGAGATATTCTGATGATTATACAAGATCAGCAGGACCCTCTATGATGTTTGCAAAAGATGGTAAGAATACCGCTGGAGGAAATCCATTTGTTGTAAGACGACCAAAAAAACGTGATAATAGTGATGCTGATGTCGAGAATATGATTATAAACAACGACGTTAATTTCAATCTAGGAGCTGCAACACGAAACTCAATGTTGGGAGTAGGGCGTAAATCATTTTCATGTGCGATTCCACTGCATCATATTTTTGGATTCTGTAGAAACGTCAGAAAAGTTATCTACGGGGCGAAGCATACAGTATCGCTTGTACGAAAGAGTGATGATAATGACGCAATCTGGAGGATTCCAGCAGATGCTGCAAATCCCAATGCTGATGCCGGTAAAGTCAATTTAACAAAAATATCATTGTGGATGCCAGTGTTGACTCCAGCAATCACCGCAGAAGAACGATTACTATCATTTATGGACCAAGGAGGAAAGTCGTTGTTGAGTTGGCTAACCGTGAGTACAGATGTGAAGCAATCAAATATCAACGGGTTATTCACTTGGAACCTAGCATCAAAACAAGGTGTTGCTGCGCCACGTCATATATTTATTGCGTTACAGAATAACACACGAGTTGGCAATCAACTCTCCAGCCATATGATATTTGATCAGTTAGGTGTGAAAGACATCTCACTGAGAATAAACGGCCAACAGGAACCATCCGAGGATATACAACTTAATTACACAGAAAATCATATTGCACGCGTGTATCATCGTCTGTTGTCATTTATGGCACGTGATCAAAATGTCGATACTGGTTTGCAAATATCACAATATGATTTTAAAAATCTGTATCCGATCTATTACTTCTCACTGGAACATCTCGATTTAACAAGACAGTCCGTCGTTGATATACACTTTAGAGCTAATGTGACTCGTGGTGCTATTGCTAATTATAGAGCGGTTGCTGTCATTCTCAGCGACAAATCAATGCTACTCGAAGGTGTTGGAGGAAGAATGAGAGTGGTAGATGCACCAGTAGAAAACATGTAATTGAAATTGTAAACGATTTAGAATCAATCTATTATGTATAATGTCATATAGTGTTATTAGTGTTACGTTAACTCCCGGTCAATTAAAAAAATTGCAATCAGAATCGGCTAAGCGATGTGGAACCACAATCACGTTGAAACCTAATCAAATGACTGGTGGTGCAAATAAATTATCGCTGACAACTCGTCAAATAAAACATTTCAATGATGCACTTGCAGCCAAAAAAGGTGTTCAGATTACTCTCTCTGCAGCTGCTATCAAAAATATGATTAAAACAGGCGGTATATTTCCGTTGTTAGCTGCGATTCCAGCATTGATTGCAGCAGCAGCCCCAGCGGTGGCTAAAGCGGCAGCGTTAGGAGCCGTTGGTACTGCAGCAGGAATGGCACTAAAGAAGGCAACTGGGAAAGGATATAAAAAAAAGGGACGATCCGTTCACGGATTGGGTCTAAGACTACCAGGAACCCCGTATTCGTGGTACAGCGGAAAGGGTCTAAGACTACCAGGAACGATTTATTAATTCAGGAATCGAAGATTCCCATGTCCAATTTTGATTTAATGGATGCGGCTAAAAAACTCGCGATTAAAAACTTCAGAGGTGTCTTTATGAAAGATCAATTACCACATCAACCAAACAGCGTTGAAACCGGAATCATTAATTTAGATAACAGCACCGGACCTGGAACTCACTGGGTTGCATACGCTATTGATCCACGTGGGATTGTTTATTTCGATTCATATGGATTAGCCCCACCAAAAGAGTTTATGCGGTATATAAAAACCCTTCCAATGAAGACTTGGTATTCTACGCTACCAACACAAACGATGATTGACCCACCAATATGTGGCAGCGAAGTATTAAATGTCCTTGACGCTATTTCTAACTCCTTGAGTAACCCAAGCGGAAAACCACCACATGTTGTCGTGAATGAATACACCAGCAATCGCTTTTTAGAGAGAGAAAGAGTTTTACAATAACATGATTGATATTTGGGGGAGATCTTTGAAACCCAAACCCGATGGCACTGCAACGTCTGATTCTATCAAGGATATAACAAAAAAAATTAAAGATGAAATCGCTGAGACGTTGAACTTAACAAATGTTGATCCTAATGAAATAGTTGTATTTCAAGACAAACAGGGTAAATTGAAATCCAGTGATGTGTCATTGGATGATATTTTAGTTAAACAACGAAACGCAATCGAGAACACCGTTGCGTTATTTTCCGATCAGGGTAAATTGAAAACCAGTAATATTTCTCTGGATGATATTTTGGTTAAACAACAAAACGCAATCGAGGATACTATCGCGTTATTTTCCGATCAGGGTAAACTAAAACCGGGTGTACTCGTTTCGACGATTACAGATCGATTAAAAACTCTCAACGATGATTTAAAAGATTTTTTGGTTGTACTAACAGCACTTGAATCTAAAATTGAAGAAAACGGAAAACAGTTTATATCATTTCGTAGAAATATCATTGATAAATTTATTGGAACCCCGTTAGATAAAATTGAAATAAAACTCCCGGATATTAAAAAATCCATCGATGAGACGAAAAACTTCATCGAAGCCGTCAAAGGTGATTTTTCGAGGATGATAACAATCATTGAAAAAACAAAAATTCCTCATGAGAAAACCAATAACGTAGTATATACAATCCAACACGGATCATTTGAGTGGACACCTGCAAACAACAAATTAGATATCACTGCAACCGTTAAAGGTATTTATCGATTAACACTAGTAACACCATTAACTCAATTTAATATATCATCGTCGAGTTCATCCGGGGTCAACAATACGATTTCAACGATCATCGACAAGGATAAAACTGAAAAGTTCACTATAACATATACTGATAAAAGTTTGATTGGAGTTTCAATAACGTGGTATGTGGAATTCGTAGCGGATTTAAGTAAATAACTAAATCGTTCGGATTTCACAATTGAAAACGCTAGTGTTTTTAAAATAAACAACAATGACTTTGTCATCGACGCAATGTCGCTATGATCAGGTCAGAGAATTTCAAAATAGACTCAAAACCCTCACTGAGGAGTATCAAATAAAAATAAAAAAATACCGACGAAGAATCACCACAATTGATGTTATTATATACTCGGTGTCAAGCGTTCTCACTGGTGCCGGAATAATACTTGCATCGGTTACAATGATTGCCCCGGTCGTAGTTCCAATTTGCATTTCTGCGGTGGCTACAATCGGGGGTATATTAACCGGGATAGCAAAAAAGATATCATCATGCAGCCAGAGTAAACTGCAGAATTACTTACTTCAATTTCATATTGCATCAACCGCATATTCGCAGTTATCATTGATGATATCGTCGTCACTCGATAATACGATTATATCAGATAGTGAATTCTCAGCGATGGTCAGTATTTTTGATTCCGCGATATCGAAATTAGAGCGACAACATGAATATAGAAACGATGACAACACCGATGGAATCAGAAAACACGAACCCAAAAAACAAAATGATCTCAATAATATCAACATTACCAGATTGTGAATTCTCAGTGATGGTCAGTATTTATGATTCCTCGATACCAAAATTAGAAATAAATCATGAGTATAATGACGACACAGATGGAATTACTTCAACAAGTAGTGGAGAACACGAATCCAGTACAAACGAGTATGATATCAATAACATCTACGAAACCCGAGTTTAGTGTGAATTTCCCCTCTCCGGTTCCTGTGAGCGAAATCGCGCTAGCAAAACTACGAATGTATCACAGTTGGCCTAATATCAGATCAAAATCATTTGGTGGTCAACAACCCAATAATTCACTGGTGTTCTCGTATAAGAATAAAGACGATGGTACCCCAGACTGGAATGTTGTTTCGATACCAACAGGGTCATACCAAATAGAACAAATCAATAATGAATTCGCGCGTAGAATAAAATCGATTACTGGAACAGAATCGAAAATCGCTATAACAGTTCATGAGCCGACGCTATCATCCGCAATTGAGATAAGCACAGAAGGATACGTCGTAGATATCTATCAAAGCTCAATAAGAACCGTACTAGGATGGCCTGAAAAACCACCAGGGGGAAAAACCATTGATTTACCAGAACCACAAAAAAATGATTATATCACCGACAGAATAAAACCTAATAATCCAATAAAGTGTTATAAAGATTACCAACCCGATTCAGGTTTTTTTATTTCCGCAATTTACTCAAATATAGGAGGAGGGAATATCGTAGAGAAAGATCGTTTTATTGACGAACTTAAAATCACTGAAAATTTTACAACGATGAACAATGATTTTTCTCTGTTGTTAATATCTCTTAAATCCGGCTCTCTCACCCAAGATGAATTTATCAGCGTCGTAGAATTATGCAACAAAATCATCGACGATATGGAAACATTTAATTTACAAATTATTAAAGAGATATTAAATGAGAGAAATCCTAAAACGAGAATAAGATTTGCAAAACAATATAAAATCCGCGAAGAAGATATTCGTGGATTTAAACTATCAGGATATAACGTACCAGAATTAAAAAAACTTCTCAACGATGCTATTGATATTGGTTTTAAAATAATTCATGATACATGGAAAAAAACAACATCACCGGAAATAAAAATCCTTAAACACAATAATGATCCAGATGGCGGTGGTAGGCATATCGCTCCATTTAACGTGAATATTTCATCGGTGATTGCACTTAATTTAGTGTGTGATGTTATCGAAGGAAGCTATCAAATTAATCTCGAACGATCAAATCAAGCTCAGCAAGGATATATTCTTTATTCATTTGCACCAACAGCTCCTCCAGGTTTTTTAATAATTGAAAACCCAATTAATCCTGTCTATATGCGATGCCATAATAATTCATTAACGAGAATTAATTTCAAACTCACCGACCAGTCAAATAATCTGATTGATTTACAAGAAGAGGTGTTAGCGATTAGTCTGTTTGTAAAATCATAAATGATTTTCATCCTAAAGACTCGATCAAATTATTTATTATTTTTGTTAACCCAGAACTGAAAACTTTAGCAGCAGAGAGGGTGGATGACAAGTTGCGACCAAAATTAATTAAAAAATCGTTTTCATTTTTTTAGTTAAAATGATTTCGTATGTAGATTTCAATCAATTTTTTTGTCTGAAAACGTTGTAGGGTTCGCCTTTTTTTGGTTAAAATAAGATTATAAGACGGCTCGTTTTAGGATTTCAATCAAATTTTGTCTAAAAACGTTGTAGGATTCACCCTCTCTGCTGCTGAAAGCAAAAAGCTTCATATATGTACTATACAGTAGAATGAGTAGTCTACAACCAAGACAGTTGATGACCCGAAGAGGCTTGATGGAGAGAGAGAGAGAGAGAGAGAGAGAGAGAGAGAGAGAGAGAGAGAGAGAGAGAGAGAGAGAGAGGGAGACAGACTAAGACAGAGACAGAGACAGAGACAGAGACAGACACAGACAGAGACAAGAAAATAAATAGGGCAACGTAATTTTCTAAAGACAGAAAGAAACCATGAGTTGATGACATGCTGGCAATTTGAGTTTGATCAGTCACTCGTTAAAATGATTAAATTTGTTCTATAAGTATAAGAGAACGGCTAATTGAATTTCGCATACATTGTGTATGTCAATTTCTAAGAGAAAGTGAATCATTAAAATGTCATGTTCAATTTTATTTCGTTTTGTAATTAATCCATTAATTTCATATTTTGTATTGTTGACTCAGTGGTCGATCTCATCTCCTCGATATCAATAACCAAAGCACCAAGTGGGATATGACACAAATTATTATTATTATTATTATTATTATTATTATTATTATTATTATTATTATTATTATTACTAGTAGTAGTAGTAGTAGTAGTATTTTTATTAATATTATTTTTATTATTATTGAATCATATTTTATTTTATATTCATAATTACATTGTTTTTGTGATTGTTTTTATATAACATATGCTAAGTATAGATAACTTGTGTCATGTACCGTATGTTATGTACGGTATGTCATGTACCGTATGTCATGTACCGTATGTTATGTACCGTATGTCATGTACCGTATGTTATGTACCGTATGTTATGTACCGTATGTCATGTACCATATGTCATGTACCGTATGTCATGTACCGTATGTTATGTACCGTATGTTACTTTATATGACAGCTGTTACAAATAAAGATTATTATTATTATTATTATTATTATTATTATTATTATTATTATTATTATTATTACATTGTTATACAAATACAATCTCCTCATATGTGTCTTACAGTGAAGATTAAATTTCAGGTTTTAAGAAAAAAACTTTTAGATTCAGTTGGGAAATAAATGCAAACGTTTGAGATAAATGGCACTGATCATTTTGAAACAACTTTTGCCACATCTGAAAACCCTCCTAGTACAACTCTGCCTACCACGTTTCGTTGGATAGTAATTGTGGGATGTTAGTTACTAGATTGTGTGGTAGATATAAAATAACTTGGTATTAGTTTCTCTGAACGGCAAGTTGATGGTATAGTGTGGGTTTGGAATGTAGATAGATGTGTGATGGATATTAAATACCTGGGTGATGGTCACTGTAAACAGAGTTACAATGACGTAGAGTGGATGCTGACTAGTATATAATATGGTTTTGGATAGTAGATACTGACGCATTGGGTAGTTAATGTAGTTTGAACCTTTAATTGTCGGTTAAAGGCAAAAAGACTCTCAATGTTAAACTTATGGAAAATGTTTATATCACATTTCACGTTTAAACCGAACATTGTACTGATTGTATGTATTCAAGTGAGGCACACGGACAATTGCGCAGGTTAGATGTTAGATCCAACCAGAGAAGAAGATTAAAATGCCTAAGGATCATTTTGATCTAATGACTTATTGCACGTGCATGTGTTTTGTCGAATCCAGGAAAAAAAGTCACAGGAAAAAAAGTCACAGAAAAAAAGTCACAGGAAAAAAAGTCACAATGAAAGAGAGCCCTAGGGAAAAAAAGTCACAGGATAAAAATAAGTGAGAATATCACACAAATTTAGAAACCATAAATAATATATTACGATGGAGATAATTTTAAATAAAATTCAAATATATACACTCCGAAAAATTTCAACTTGTAATGAAAACTAAATCCAATAGAACAATTATCTAGCTTATAATAACATTAAACGTTTGGCTGAAACCAGTATGTTGAATTGTTTAACAATCCCAGGCTACAAAGGGACATTACATCATAATTAAAAATACTGAACAAACATTAATTTTAGACTGTTCTTAGTATGTATATGTCATGTATTGTCATTAACTGATTGATTCCAATACTTTTGTTTCCTTATCTTACTGTGTTTAAGATATTAAAAATTATTTTTTTTTACAGACATCTAATGTCATCAGTGGCGTAGCCAACCCTCGTGCGATGACCAAAAATCTATTGTCATGCATTATTATGTGAATTTAAAAATGAAAATTTATATATTTACTCTGAAATATAATTTAGTCCTACCCAAAACTGTGACTTTTTTCCTACCCAAAACTGTGACTTTTTTCCGCAGAGTGTGACTTTTTTTCCTGTGACTTTTTTTCCTAGCCGAAATTGTGACTTTTTTCCGTGACTTTTTTTCCTGTGACTTTTTTCCGCGCACCGTTTTGTCACCTCGCTTTCATAAGTACTGAGATTACTGTATTTGACAATCATTGTTATATTTTGTGAAATACTTAACGCTTAAGCCACAATTTTATTGGATAAACATGAAATTCCTAAACTTAATCATATCTGAGCTATATTGATGATATGTCACATTTATTCTCTTTTCCCCTATCCCGTTTCAAAATATGCCAGTAATTTCATTTAATTACGTCAGTTTATGCTCATCCAATACAATTATGGCTTAGCTATAAGTATTTCACAAAAATTACAATAATGGTCAAATTCAGTAAACTCGGTAAAAATTCCATCTTTATGCCATTAATGCGGTATTTCCAACCAATTCATCGGATTTATTCCGTTTAACACGAGAGTTTTTATTCCCACAACAAACAATGAAGTCCACAAATCTTGGCGCCATTTTCTTCCGACATACGGTATATGATAAAAATGGGTGTTGAAAGATCTAGTGCGACGAATTAACAATATGTAGCTGGTTCATATAAATACGATGTGACAAAGCACATGCGCGTACAATTAGTCTTCAGATCTAAATGATCCTTGGGCATCTTACTTTCCTTATCTGTTTAAGATCTTACATCTAACCAACTTTTATCTACTAATGGAAGCGGACAAAAAACTTCAAAGGGCCTAAGCTAACAAACACAAAGATGTATATTTGTGATGGTCTGAAAAGTTATAAACAGGCTAAAGATAGACTTCTAGTGAGGATTTCAATTTTCCTTGGGATATTTTGACCGGGGCTGGGTGTGTCTGCAACCCAGTTTATTTCATCCATTTCGTTTACATTCTATCTATCACCCGCTAATGTGGTAGTATGTTTTCATGTATGTAAATGTAGCGTTTGTATAAATACTCCTACCCTTGCCTACAGGATCTTAGTGTGAGCGTGTGCGTGCCAATGAAAAGACGAGTGCTGGATTGTGGCTTGTGTGTTATGCATTATAAAAAAAATTAAACATTACAATTCCGTTGAACCTCTAATTGTATGTATGTAAGTACAGTGCGTATATAAACACTCCTACCCTTGTGTGATATTATGTTTAGTTTAGTTTATGTTAGATTGTATCCATTCATACTCCTACCCTTGTGTGATAGCATGATTCTATTTATGCATGTATAATATGTGTATACACACTCCTACAAGTTTCGTTGGATAGTAGGGGTGTGTGCTAGATATTATTATCAAAACGCGGGTGATGGATAGTCATATGTGTGTGTGTTGGATTGTGCATCTGCGCATATTAACATTACTTTTCTCGTAAACCCTATACACCCCTTCACATTTGTGTATGTATAATGTGTGCACTCCTAACTTTGTGTGCAATATAGTATGTTTGTGTGAAAATGTGTGTATCCTCCCATTTTTTACATGGTAATCCGGTGGCCTAGTGGTTAGAGCGTCCGCCGCTAAAGCGGGAGGTCGTGGGTTCAATCCCCGGCCGAGTCATACAAAAGACTTACAACAATGGTACTAACAGCTGCCTCGCTTGACGCTTAGCATTAAGAGGTTATTGTTAGGACTGGTCTGCCTTGTGGCAGGATAATGTGACTGAGTGGGACATGCTACATGTCTGCGGCATGATGTCCCAGTGCTAAACATCACTATAAACTCCCTCACAGCAGACATCGTAGCGATATGACTGAAAAATTGTTAAAGCTAAGTTAAAAATCCTAATGAAACAAACAAGCAAACATTGTAATCCCTCTCAAGTGTGACAGTTTGTTTGTATTTATATTATTATACTGTGTATATGAACACACTAGCCTTTTCGTTCGATAATACAGGTATGTACTAGATACTATATCAAAAAGCGGATGCGGGATAATCGGGGATGTGCGTTGGATTGTCCTGCACTAAGTTTGTACATGTGTAATGTGACTCTAAACACGGCTATCCATTTCCGACTAGGACAATTCCAAGCTAGTAGGTATATGTCGGGCTCGAATATATTTTAACATCACAACCACGATATCCTACATGTCTTTTCAGTGAGTGAGACGCATGAGACAGGGAAAATGCTATTTAAAAAAATATTTTCTTGAGGTTTAATTATATTATGCAGCGTACATTCAGTTACCTTTTTAATTATATATTTAATCAATTAATTTTTATATTCTGCTGCGTACGTTGAGTTACCTAGTTAATGTGGGTTGTTACATGTATACCTAAATACACCCAAACCCTTAGTCGTCTGGAATATGAATTTGACAAAAGGCTAATTTTACGATAGAATTTCCCGTTTTGCTCCCAAGCGTCATCTGCTGTTAATCGCCATATTTTCAAGCTAACAACGTTACCATATAAACCAAATATACCGTCAACCACTTCGAACAATATTACCATGTAAACTCAATTTAACGTCAACCACTTCTAACAATGTTACCATGTAAACTCAGTTTAACGTCAATTACTTCTAACAATGTTGTTGTAATGTTTAACGCCATTTTTCAGCACAAGATAGGCTATACATGGCGGCCAGTATTGATGGTGGCGGAAAGAACCCGGGAAACCCCGCAGAACGAATCACCGACCCACGAGAAGCTACTGGCAAGCTTTATCACATACCCACATTGGCTGAATCTCAGCCAATCAGACACAGGTGTGATGGCAGTGATCCGAAAAGAAGAGCGTATTAGACCACTCGGCCACTCGGAACCCCTCTAACACCGTTACTATATACCTTAGATATTAATCATATAGGCAAACTTAACATAGGATTTAACATTTGGCACTGAAGATGCCCACAATGTTAATTTACTGCCAAAATGTTATTTACCGTTTAGCTTTCGTTAGCCACATATGAATACCAGCAGTCGTCACCATCATCAGACGACGGCGATGACGAGGATAATTAAATTAAATTCAAAGCTTTACAAATCCCAATTACTGGTGTAAAAAGATACATTACACAAAAGTATAAAATGTTAGCGCTTACGAAATGTGTCCAGAAAATATACATTTTTTATATATATAAAAAACTATTTATTTATCTATCTATCTATTTAGTGTATCGATGTTTATTTAGTGTTCGGATGTTAAAATTTCGGCCGCAAAGACAACTTTAAACTATTTGTAAAACCTTGTTGTCTTGAACTTAAAAGAAGAAAGAAAGAAAAGAAAAGAATTCATACTGAAAAACATGATGGATATTTATCGCTAAAGTTTATTCAAACATGATTTATCCCATGATATTTCAGTGACTAAATAATCTTTTTATTAAGGTTAACATAAATGATACAAAAACATATGAGACTTGTGTGACCAGATTTTGTAGTGGCAGAATTGGGAGGAAACAACTAATTTCAACTTCCAGTTCTGATCTAGTGGTGCGTAAGAACTTGTCCCATGTCTCAATTGGTAAATAGTTAATTGCGTCCCGGATCGGATGCAGTGTGCGCTGATGGTATATGATTCATCCATGCACACGGTACATAAGGCACGGTGAGCATCATTATTGATATACCAGGGTAACACAAGAGTACCAGGGTTTAATGTGAATCCTTACCACTTGCATTAATAGAAAATGATATTTCTTATTCAGTCATGAAAACCAGTCTATTCACTGACCCGTGTACTATTTGGTTTTAGAAAGTAATTAAGCATACAAGGTCAATGAAACATATCACCACACAGAGCTAAGGTTAGGCCCCTGTAAACCGTAAGTAGGTGATATAATGACACATTTATTGTTTTAACCCTACGAAAATGTGTCCACGAAACACAGGAATCTTTATCAAATGTTTTGTTGACACTATTGACACGTTCAGGAAAATAAAGATAGCCAGCTTTACCTTACAAAGGACTGAAGAAAAATATATACCTTTTGGTCTATGGTGTATTTAATGGTTTGTAGAGGTGGTGGAGATTAGATAAAAACCAACGGAAGACATTTTAAACGTCTAACCATTCGATGACACATAAAGAAAGAAAAGACATTGAAAGCATTTGACCTGCTATCTTGAGTGGCACTTTAATTCTTGACAGATTTCTTTCTCGTTGGTTACATGACTAGTCTGAATAGATTTGAAACATATCAGACGTTTAATTTTATCCGTGTCAAATAGAAGGGCATATAAAGACGGATCATTGTATCTTATCATTCGCAAATGTCGATAAAAAGCAATCACTTAAAAAGAGTGCGCACCTGTCGTTGCGTGCAGACAAATCTAAATTCAGCGTTATATTTTCTCTACATGTGCTAAAGAGGTTGTAACATTCCATTTAATCCCATTTCCTTGATTTTTCCTAACCTTATTTGCTTAGTTGAAATCCTGTTCATTTAAACCATTCCTTGTATACATAGTCCAAAATCTAAACAATGGATTAGGAAACAGTGATCGTCGCACATATAAATCCAAATACAAAGAATCTTTCACTAACAAATTGACACACTAAATATACATTAGATAATATAAAAAAAACCACTAACGTGGAGTAGATAAAACTAATGTGCAATTGCGAATGTATACATGCAAGGCTGACTGGTCCTATTCCACCATAATGTTTTAATAAAGACATACTAACCAAAGTATACATCTAAGTTAACATATTGAGGGAAACGTCACCACGTGCTTAAGATTATTGCGTATATTATGCATCTACAAAATACAGAGGCGTAGCTGGGGGGGGGGGGGGGGGGCAGGGGGGTACATATGTCCCCGGGCGCCATACTAGTGGGGACGCCAAAATGGGCTTTGAAATAGGTTGTAACGGGTAATGGTGATTTTATTGATGAAAATAATGGGTTTCAGAGTTGAGGTTGGGGGTGGGGGGAATGAATATTGTCCTCGGGTGCCAAACACTCTAGCTACGCCTCTGACAAAATATAGAGTATTATCATGAGCTACAATGAGACGTTGAAAACTCAGTTTCCCCCCCCCCCCAACTCTCTCTCTCTCTCTCTCTCTCTCTCTCTCTCTCTCTCTCTCTCTCTCTCTCTATATATATATATATATATATATATATATATATATATATATATATATATATATATACATATATATATATATATATATATATATATATATATATATATATATATATATATATATATATATATATTTGTTTGTTTGTTTGCCAGTTTTAAATAATTTTTATTTTTCATTACATGCTAATGTCACGTAAATTTATACACTAGAGATGTTTTTTTTTCTTTTTCAGAAAATCGGTTGACCTGGATTATTCTTTTGTAAACAAGTATTATTGACATAGATCCTGACATTGATTCAGGGTTAGTGGCAGTCACATAAAGAGGTTTTACTTTTATTGTAAAATGATTCGTTGTTGTCAATATCTTGATGGCACTAGTGAATTAAGAAGCAAACAAAAAAAAATTTCTTAAAATAAAATTATTGGTTCTCGTCAGGGTCTAAACTTTATGAAGAAAAAAGAAACATGTTGACAATTAAATAAATATCATTTGCATACGAATATTGTCTTTATTAACGTTAATAGTTTAAACGCTCTGTTTTGGCTGGGTTTTGTTTGAAAATTTTGATTTGATCTGAGAAATATTTATGTATCTTAAATGTGCAAAAATAAAGAGAAAAATGATTTTGATTGTATGGTACTTGTATGCTGTGCGTCAGAAGGAAGGAAATTTACATTTAAAGTGCACTCGATTGTAGAGTCATTTGGCTATGTTTAATGCCAGCATAGCTGGCTGTTTAAGTTCATAGAACACAATTTAATTAGGACGTCAGATCGGAGTCGCTATTGAGCAACTATCGAAGTGAATGAAAGGTCGAAGGTCGTGGTGAGTGAGAAATGACCAGCAAGCACTCATCCTTCGGTCCATGGCGATATCACTGCTGTGTATGGCCTTCATTGCACGTGTGGTTTGTAGAGGCTGTGATATCTGATGGCGGAAAAGGAGTACAGATGGCTCGGCCAGGACTGCGTCTAGCCGAGTCAGTCCTGCATCCATACTCCAGGGTATCGGGTCCAAAACTTTCCCTATCAGTTTGATAGACTCTGTGCTGTTAAGAATCTATAGAGAATACAGCCCCGTATGACAGCTGGGATCTTAGTGTTTTGCGGTTATTGGCCCGCTGACCTGATGGTTCTAGGTTCAATACCACCTTAATATATTTCTTACATTTTGGTTATCTAGTTTCTAATTATGTTGCTTGGCTGCAACATTGTGCCGCTGTGTCTGATGGTCTTGGGTTTTTGACCACCTTATATTTATTATGTTTGGGCCCTAGTTCTTAATCCGTAGTTTTAGTGTGCAGCCTTGTGTTGCTGGGCCTGACAGTCTTGGATGTTTTGACTACCTTGTAGTGGTTAAGTTGGTGACTTAAGTGACTACCTTATAGTGGTTAAGTTGGTGACTTAAGTGACTACCTTATAGTGGTTAAGTTGGCGACTTGAGTATCTAAAGTTGTATTGTATTTACAGCCTTGTGCTACGGGGCCTGATAGTCTTTGGGCTTTTAGATTACCTTATAATGTCAAATTTGGGACCATATAGGTAAAATATATTTTTTGCATTGGTCTGGTCTCTGACCATCTAAAGTTACTTGATTTTTGGAGTCCTAAATTTCTAATTTGTTAATTGGTGATTTTTAAGTGCTGTCAACGAGGCTGTATTGAGAGAAGAATTAGAGAAAGTTAGAGTTGTGAGCTTTTGGCTCCTAGACTTATTCTATGGATTTTCTGTTGTTACACCTAGTTGATGTTATTTTGTTGGTTATGTTCCTACCCTTGTTAGACATGATGTTACTGATCTCTTGTTTTCTTCAATATCTACTTCTTATTCTTATTTTGATGTTTGTATTTTGATATACCACAATTTCTTTTTCCCTTCAGCTATTTTTTTTGGTTTGTTTTATTCCTGGAGTGAATTAATTACTCAAAATTTTGAAGTAATCATTCTAGGTTTCCTAGTTTGTTTCTAGGGTTACTTGCGTGTTTAAATTTTGGTTTGGTTGTCTTGTTTATATCGAACCCACCGTAGTGTATGTGGGTTCCCTTAAGGCTGAGATACCTGCTCGTTCCTGTTGATGCTTCCATCCCTTAAAGAGGCTTTCGTTTCGGTTGATTACTCCAGAAATGCTATAGTACTAGGTTTTGAGTAATCATTCTGGACTCCCTATTTTGTTTATAGGGTTACTTGCATCTTTAATTTTTGGTTTGGTTGCTCAGTATACGTGTCTAGGTAACCGACATCCCCACCGTAGTGTATGTGGGTTCCCTTAAAGATGAGATACCTGCTCGTTCCTGTTGATGCTTCCATCCCTTAAAGAGGCTTACATTTTGGATGATTACTCTAGGAATGATCTAGTACTATGCTTTTCCTTATTTTGTTGGTTTTCCTATTGGATACTTTATTAGCCTTTTTTAGATTTTCTCTTGTAACCCTGTTGTTTTTAAGAATTCAATTATATTTTTATATGTTGTTTAAGGATTGATGTTTGTTATTTGAATTATTTCTGGGTATGTGTATGGGGCGGCTATGACTTGTCGTTCAGATCTGAATTTGTCACATTCCTTCTTAGTTATTCTACAATCGTTGAAGATGAGGTGTAAACCTCTGGGGTGTTACAATTGTAGCAATTTATGTTATGTGGGAAGGGTCCTATGTATTTTCCAAAGCTGTTTGCCAGTTTCGTTTTTCCTATGATGATCCTATTGATTATTGTTTGTTCATATCCTGTGCACCTGGGTGGTTTCCTATTTATATTTACTTCCAGGATGGTATTGTATAATATTCTCCCTTTGTTAGTTTGATTCCAATCGGTTTGCCGTTTCTTATTAATTAACGTGTTAATTAGACTATATAGTTCATATTTACTATATTCTAAAGGCATGTAATTTGGTTCATAGAGTTTTTCTTTAGCTACCTGGTCTGCTAAATCATTTCCTTGTATATTTATGTGAAATGGAATCCACGTGCATTCTATGTTCATTTTCTTTACACTTAGTTGTTTTATTAAAGCATTAATTTTGTTTAGGAAATTTTCTCTTGATTTTGTGGTGTTAGTTTGGATTGAGGCTATGACGCTAAGCGAGTCACTTATTATAACTGTCTTATTTGGTTTGTTTTCCTCAACCCATTTTAATGCTTCTCAGATGACCCTGTGCGTCAGTTCAATTCAATAATATGAATTAAGGTCGCATGCGCAACTAAGTGCTTTCGCGACCAGGTAATGACCGAGGGTCGGGCTATTTAATAAGTCGGGATCAAAGGTAACTTTGACAACACTAGGCTGTGTTGTCGCAGTCTCCCCGGCACGCGAGTTAAATGACAGTCTCGCCTTTGAGTAGCATGTCGGGTCATGGCAAAGCATGACGGCACCCGGTTTAGGGAAGCTCTGTGTGTCAGTGCATGTCTTTCAAAACTCGCTGTGATCGCACGGACTTTTGGAGAAAACACTAATCTGGTTACCAATGAAAGAAACTTCGTTCAATTTGGATCCAGAACCTAATTTGCTTAAGTCTTTTTATATCCAAATTCCAACATATTCGTTACCACCGTCAAAATTATTATTCTTAAATTACTCATGCGTGACTAAAACTTTGTCTAAGTCATTTTGACCTCCCTGATTGGTATTTATTAGCAGTTTGTATGTACACTTTGTAAACTAAATTCCATCTTTTTATGATTTTTTTTTCTTCAAACGTTTTTAACTTAATAAATTTTATTAATTGCACAGGTGACTAACACAGTATTGTCATTTATTATTGTCCATCAGTACCGCTGGATGGAATTTGAAATAAGTACGGGCCAGCGTTTTGAGGAGTACACAACATCGCTGGCCGGCTTGCCGAGTTCCTTGTCTCCTTGCCTCTCTCAAACATTGTGGACGGAGATGTGGAATGGTTCCACCCGTCCAGCCCATCAATGTGACGTCATAGTCACCGACCAATCGCGACTGACGTTTTACACTGCTTAGGTTGACACCTGGCGCGGTTACGTTAATTAAACCGTACATTTTTTAAAAAAATTTTAACAAAAAATTTGTATAGGCTTTAACGCCATTACCGTACATCTTTAGACCGTGATTGCGTGGTGGGTCTATCCCCACTCATGAAAATCCTCCATTTTAACTTGCATAGTCACACGAACTGAGGCTAAAATTAGAAGTGCTCTTTGAGCACATTATTTCCATTCAGGTCCATTGTGACTTACATAGCCACACGAAATGAGGCTCAAATTAGAAGTGCTCCTTCAGCACATTACTACCTGGCGGATGAGGCTCTAATCCCCCCTCCTCCGGAGCAAAGTAGGAGCCCGTCGTGTAGGTATAAACAAGACGTGCACGCTCAAAGCTAAAACGTCAATAATTTAATTAAGCAAGCAAGCTGCAATAAGTGATACCATTGGACTCTCCTTGAAACAGCCATTCTAAGGGCTAAGTTGCCAGTTTACAAAGAAATTTCAATTTAGCTTGAAATTTCCACTCCATAATACAATTGATAACCTAATATGATAATTTTACCACAGTTTTAAATTATAACCACAACACCTAACTTGACAAAAAATAGTTGTGTATGGTCTTTCAAACCGACACCATTTGCTTTAAGGAAAAAAATACACTATGTACTTTGAAAGAGCAATTAAATATGAAACACATTGAACTAAATTTATGACTCTAATTAATATTGTGGCAAACACCAAATTGGTAAATGGGAATACCCACTACACAGACAACTGGGTTGACTTTTACAAGTTAAATTTCCGGCATTTCAGGTGCGTTCCGGCTGGCTGTTGGCGTCTCCTTCCGGGTCTCTTTCCTCCCTACCTAAAGACGAGTGTGTGGGTCGATTCGCACTCGTCTAAAATCAGGTGCCCCAAAATCTTGTACACACGGAACTGAATTGACGTCATATAAGAATTACCCAATCCAACTCGACGTCTCATTCTGCAATAAACAGGCATTTCAACGGCATGAGTGTGTTAGGTCCATCCAGACTCACGACAGCCCTTCATACAGGTCGAGTGGGACTCTACTACTGATTGGGGCTTTATTGTTTCGCGACCTGTTGGCTGAATTAAAAAGCAAAATAAAAAAGCACTCTCTGAGTGCATTAAATCGTTGGGGGGATGATGCTCTTTTCCGTCCCCCACGAAAAATTTATGTCAGCTATTGCAGAATTTAATTCGTCGCGCATGCACTATCTGCGCAAGCGACGCTATTCAAATCTCATCATCATCTGCATTATTTGTGGCTCGCCTGCAACATTTGTTACGTGCTTAGGCTCGAATAAGCAGCAACACAGAAAGAGTGAAAACTAACAAGCTTGTAAAACTTTAACAATGATTTTATTAAGTACAATTATTTTCATAAAATAAATAAACTTACGGTTTTAGAGAATCAAATCCAACAAATATAGAATTCACAAAATAATCCACTAATGGAATTACAAGTCCTGATAAATAAATGTTCTAATAGTTCCAGGTTCGAATCTTGACGATGTAATCCAAAATGGCTGACAATGTCACGTGGTACAGTTCTTGTTTTTAAATCATCCAGATGAAATTATGAAACATATGTCCTTTTCCAGATAAATAGAATAATTCTTCTTTTCCAACGAATTGACACAGTCCAGAACAAGATATTAAACTCAAAACAGAAAATACACAACTTCTTTAAAATAAGCCCAATTTATATTCTACTACTGTTAGCTTCTAAAACACAGCTATATATATATATTGTAATTCCCTCGTAAACAAGAGGAATCATGTGAGTCTGGAAGGTCGTGGAAAAGAAGCTACCTTCTCCAGGTCACGTAATAATGAAATATTCTAGAAGGAAATCATTCACTTCCCACCCTCAATAAAAATGTTGTCCTTGAAATTGACCAATAGATTTAGAGGCTTGTTGACAATGTCTAAAGCAAGGTCAGGATTTAGGTCAAACAAGCCAAGGTCAAAACTTGTTTACAATTAGAGAATCTAAGTCAGCCTGAACATTCTAGAAAAAATCTCCCAATCAATTCATTTTAAAGGCAAAATAACAAATTTGGACTTAACATTTAAAATATAAATAAATTAAATCCAATAGCCGTAACACCTTCCCCCATAAAATAAAAAGAAAGGTTTATATGATAAAACTTTCTTTTCATCACAAACCAATTTACATTTGAGATTAAAAATTACACAATATAATGAATTATACACGGGAAAGAGTGTCTACAATTATTTTATCAAGAAATAGCCTCAACCTTCTAACTTGTCCATGTCCCACAAAATGTCCTAAAAAAAAAACACACACACAAATACAGCAGAACTCACTTTTAGACAAACTAATTGTCAAACATACATTAGTGAGTCTGTTAAAGAATTATCGAATTGTTGCTAGATTTTCTTTCCAGGTGTCGTTGTAGATGATGACGTCACAAATTTCTAGACCAGAGATGAACATTTTTATGAGACGTTGAAATGGACTTTCTTTATATTGGTAGAGTCCTTTTGGAGTCGCAATGTTGAGTTTTCCTTTGCTCTTTCCGTAGTGGAATCTGCCAAAATCCTTTCAGAAGGTCAGAATTTGGTGACGTACTTGGCATTCCCAATTTTATCAATAGAATAGTCACTTCTTGTTAAAGGGAATGAATCTGTTTTTGTCACTCTGTTCACCTTCCTTTAATCAGTACACATACGGAGAGTTTTATCTGGTTTAGAAACAAATATGCATAGTGAACTCCAATCACTTTTACTGGGCTTGATAAAATCATTCTCCAGCAAATATTGAATTTCCTTTTTCAAATATTCCTGTTTGAGTGGACTCGTCCAGCATAGATGCTGTTTGGAATTCTCAATTTCAACGTCATGAAAGTTTTGTTTGTCCTGGTAAGAATATCTGGACATAAGTGCTCATATAATAATAACTTTCAGTTCATTTCTTTCTTGCACTTGCAAATGTAAAAGTTTCTGGTCTAGATTTTTTACAATTTCTAAATTCCAACAATTCGTCGCTCCAATGTCAGCAGAATCCGGCGATATTTCTTCACTAAATGGGACTGGTACAACCAAATTAATTACATATTTAACATGGCTATTTCTTTCAATACACTGGTACTCCTATAATTAATTTAGATCCCAGGAGCACTAATACTATAACTTAATTCATTTTCTTCTTAACTTTGTAAGGGCCGTAATATCTAATTTGAAGAAAAGTAAGAAGAATGAACAAGAGTAACACAACTCCATTATCATACTCAAAAGTTCTCTCCCTTTCAGTTCTATCAAACCTTAGTTTCATTTTTAACTTTAATTGATTACTTGACTTGGTCTTGGGTAGGGAATCCACACAATCTACCATAATTCCACTGAATGTTTCATCAAACGTAGGAATAGGTTGCAGATGAGCCTTACGTATCTTCTGATTGAGTTTTCCTACCATTTGACAAACATGACAAGATCTACAATATTTGACAACATCACTTTTGATTTTTGGCCAATAGAAGTGATTCAAGATCTTGTGATACGTTTTATTAATCCCTAAATGACCAGCCAAAGGAGTTTCATGGGCCAAATTAAGTATTTCCTGTCTGTAAGGTTTTGGAACTACTATTTAATAGTTCACTGACCACTCATCACCAGCAGGTACCTCAGAAGGTCTCCATTTTCTCATAAGAATTCCATTTTTAATGAAATAACAGACAGGAACTTCAGTAACTTCAGTCTCATTTATGACCCTTTGAAACAAACAGGAGATCTCAGGATCTTTTTCCTGTTCAACGACAAGTGACTGTCGTTTATCACCCTGATTAAGAGAATGAGTTATTAAAAGATGATCACTATGATCAATACCTTCTGATTGATCTAAACCAAGAGTAAAAGTGATCTCATCAAAAACCTGACCTATACAAGTGCCAGTTGAAGGAATGCTGCCTTCTGTAACATCACTCTCAAAATCATCACCCTGATTAAAATAAAGAGAATGAGTTGTCAAAAGAGGATCACTATGATCAATACCTTCTGATTGATCTAAACAAGAAGTAAATGTGACCTCATTGAAAACCTGACCTTTACAAGCGTAAGTTAAAGGAATACTGGCTTTTTCAACATAAGCCTGACCCACGCAGGTATCAGATAAGGGAATGCTGCCCTCAATAACATAAGCCTGACCCATGCATTTGTCAACGAAGGGAATACTGCCCTTTTCAACTTCATTCTCAAGAGCTTTCTTTACCATAGCTCTAGTAACTGTACAAGTTTGAAATATATCAGGGATTTCTTCTTCAATTGGATCAACTTTCTGATCCAAATTAGGCTTGTCAGTTACAAGTGGATTAACCACAACCTTGTCTCCAGCTAAGTCGTTGCCTAGCAATAAATCTATTCCCTCAACAGGTAAAACCGAGACTGTTCCGATTGTCACAGGTCCTGACACTAAGTCTGATGACAAATTTACACAATGGAGAGGAACATTAACAAAGCAGCACTCCAACCCCTGAATAAGAACACTTTCATTAGAAGAAGACTTCTCAGATAAAGGCAAAGTACCTGATAATAAAAGACTCTGAGAGGCTCCTGTGTCCCTTAAAATTTTAATAGGGGTGGGATTGGCTGAATCACCCAAAAGTGATACAGAACCCTTCGATATGAATGGTTCATAATTCTCCATATCAAAATCAGACTGGGATTTATTAGACCCAACAAATGTATTGCTTTCAATACATGACTGTGACCTTGACCTCTTGTAAATAAGAGCATTTGGAATTGGTCTATCTTGATTCTGTTGCCTATTTTTCAATTTGTAGGAATCAGAAATAACGTGTCCTTTTTTCTTGCAAAAGTTACACGTCGGAAGAGACAAGGATCTAGAATCAAACTTCTCTGAAGTCTGATTTTTGAAAGTTGTGTTAGTTTGAGTTTTAGAAGGGCTTGAATTAGGCGGGAATTCTTTTCTGCCAGTAAATTGTTGAGTAGAAGTCTTGTTAACAAAAGGAACTTTATGTGTCAAAGAATATTCGTCAGCAGCTCGAACAGCATTTTCCAAGGTTTCAATCTGATGCTCATAAAGATAAGTTTTAACATCATTATGGACACAGTTTTTGAACTCTTCAATTAATATAATTTGCTTGAGATTTTGATAATCTTGCTCAACTTTCTTGGCTAAACACCATCTATCAAACAACTGCTCTTTTTGACTAGCAAATTCGACATGAGTTTGTCCAACTTCTTTTCTGTAATTTCTAAATTTTTGCCTATAAGCTTCAGGAACTAACTCGTAACCTCTTAAAATGCATTCTTTAACTACGTCATAATCACCACTTTGTTGAACAGACAGTGAAGTGTAAATCTCACTAGCCTTACCAGTAATTACACATTGTAGTAACTGAGTCCAATTCTCTCTTGGCCACTTTAAATTTTCTGCAACTTTTTCAAAAAGAATACAATATTTGTCTACTTCTTTTTCTTTGAAAGGGGGCACTAATCTAATATTCCTTGCTAAATCAAAATTTTGATTTGATGTATGATGGTGATTCTCACTTGCTAGCTCCATTTCTTTCATTCTAATTTCATATTGTAATTGTTTTTCCTTCTCCCTTTCCTGAAATTCCAGCTTCTTCAACTCTAATTCTCTCTCTCTCTCTCTCTCTCTCTCTTTCCTCTCTCTCTCTCTATCAATCTGCATCTGCTCCTTTTGTAATTCAATTTGCTTTTCTTTCTCCCTTTCCTGTCTCTCTTTCTCCTTTTCCTCTTTATCAATCCGTATTTGCTCTTTTTGTAATTCAATTTGCTTCTCTTTCTCCCTTTCCTGAAACTCCAGCTTCCTTAACTCTAATTCCATCTGGAATTTTAGTTCTAATTCCTTTAATTTTATGTCAGAGTCTGATGCAGACTTACTGACTGGAATCAAAGCACTTTGTTCCAAAACATCCTGTTCTACCAAATACTGGACCAAAATCTTTTTGATATCTTGTTTCGTTAAAGAAGCCTTCACTTCGGAAAGATCGTATTTTCTGGCAAGTTGAATCAACTCGTCTTTTTTGAAAAGATCTAATTGCTCCTGGGTAGGATTAGAAAGAAATATTTCTACTTTAGATGTCATTTTGATACAAGCGTGTCAGTCTCACTGAAGTTTTAAAATTTTCAAAAACTAGGGGAAATTCAAATTTAAATTCAAATTTATCTCAAATCTCAATCCCGAGACGATAGCCACCAATTCTATGTTACGTGCTTAGGCTCGAATAAGCAGCAACACAGAAAGAGTGAAAACTAATAAGCTTGTAAAACTTTAACAATGATTTTATTAAGTACAATTATTTTCATAAAATAAATAAACTTACGGTTTTAGAGAATCAAATCCAACAAATATAGAATTCACAAAATAATCCACTAATGGAATTACAAGTCCTGATAAATAAATGTTCTAATAGTTCCAGGTTCGAATCTTGACGATGTAATCCAAAATGGCTGACAATGTCACGTGGTACAGTTCTTGTTTTTAAATCATCCAGATGAAATTATGAAACATATGTCCTTTTCCAGATAAATAGAATAATTCTTCTTTTCCAACGAATTGACACAGTCCAGAACAAGATATTAAACTCAAAACAGAAAATACACAACTTCTTTAAAATAAGCCCAATTTATATTCTACTACTGTTAGCTTCTAAAACACAGCTATATATATTGTAATTCCCTCGTAAACAAGAGGAATCATGTGAGTCTGGAAGGTCATGGAAAAGAAGCTACCTTCTCCAGGTCACGTAATAATGAAATATTCTAGAAGGAAATCATTCACTTCCCACACTCAATAAAAGTGTTGTCCTTGAAATTGACCAATAGATTTAGAGGCTTGTTGACAATGTCTAAAGCAAGGTCAGGATTTAGGTCAAACAAAGCCAAGGTCAAAACTTGTTTACAATTAGAGAATCTAAGTCAGCCTGAACATTCTAGAAAAAATCTCCCAATCAATGCATTTTAAAGGCAAAATAACAAATTTGGACTTAACATTTAAAAAAATAAATAAATTAAATCCAATAGCCGTAACACATTAAGTTAGTGCTTCCGATTACCTGGCCCATCTGGGTTGTAGATTTGTTGTTATTCTGTAGCATTTCTGTGGCACATGTAACCAAGATCTGAAGTGACAGTATTCGATTGGAAAATGTCCCTAATTTCGTCTTCCTCCATATAAGGGAAAACGACGGTATTTCTGTCCCTATCGACGACGACGATTAACATATTTCTCAGAGAATATAAGTCCCATTTTCCTAAATACGGTATACGATAAACTGCAAGTGCTAAAATATATCTGAAGGATTTATTGGCATGGATTAAAAGTCTGTTGTGATGATATTTTGAAGGTGATACAGCACATGCACGTGTAACTAGTCTCCAGATTAAAACGACTATTAGGCATCTTAATCTCCTTGTCTATTTAGATCTAACATTCAACCCGCACATTTACGTCTTTTATTATCTCAAATGAAGCCGACTCAAAACTTCAAAGGGCTAAAGATAACACACAAAGACGTATAGTTTGTTACGGTTTAACAAGTGTACAAAAGAGGCTAAACTTATACCAGATTTGGGGATTGTGTCCCATCTTTCAATTTGCTGCGTGGTGTCCTAAGGAATTATGTCCTAATGTAATTTCGTCTGCGCCCACTTATATTATACCACGCCGCTCCGGTGGCCTAGTGGCTAGAGCGTCCGCGTCGGATGCATATTTATGTGAAATGGAATCCACGTGTATTCTATGTTCATTTTTTTTTTTTTACACTTAGCTGTTTTATTAAAGCATTAATTTTGTTTAGGAAATTTTCTCTTGATTTTGTGGTGTTATTTTGGATTGAGGTTATGACGCTAAGCGAGTCACTTATTATAACTGTCTTATTTGGTTTGTTTTCCTCAACCCATTTTAATGCTTCTCAGATGACCCTGTGCGTCAGTTCAATTCAATTATATGAATTACGGTCGCATGCGCAAACAAGTGCTTTCGCGACCAGTTAATGCCAGAGGGTCGGGTTATTTCAGAGGCGTAGCGATGATATTTTGCGCCCGGGGACAAACTATAAAATTGGCGCCCCAGCGATCTTGTGACAGATTTATTATCCTTGTTTTCTTATTATAATGCAACGTTGCAAGCCTCATTTTGGCGCCCCTGTACCTTGGCGCCCGGGGACATATGTACCCCCCCCCGCCCCCCCCCCCCCCCCCCTCGCTACGCCTCTGGGCTATTTAATAAGTCGGGACCAAAGGTAACTTTGAATACACTAGGCTGTGTTGTCGCAGTCTCCCCGGCACGCGCGTTAAATGACAGTCTCGCCTTAGAGTAACAAGTCGGGTCAGAGGTCGTGGGTTCGATTTCCGACCGAGTCATACTATAAAGACTTATAGAAATGGTACCAACAGCTGCCTCGCTTGGTGCTTAGCAATAAGAGGTTAGTGTTAGGTCTGGTCAGCCTGGTGTCAGGATAATTTGAATGGGTTAGACATCATGCTACATGTATGCGGCATGATGCCCCAATGCTACACATCACTATAAGGTATAACGGTGCCAATTGTACAACCCCAGGTGGGCGGAGTTTAAGGTGTATTGAATTCAGGAATAAACAACAAAACTAGCTGTGATTGGTGCATTATGTAAGAGTAGTACTTTCTGTTAAGCTTATAAAACGTTAAGCCTCTTTGCAACATGTGAGATGATATTAATTCATATCTAGATTACATTATGTATTTTTATGATTTTTTTTTAATGTGGCACATATGGGTGAAAATGGGTCTGTTGACACTACATAACTGTCTCTCTCTCTCTCTCTCTCTCTCTCTCTCTCTCTCTCTCTCTCTCTCTCTCTCTCTCTCTTACTAATGTTTTACGATTAAATATTCAGAGAGAGAGAGAGAGAGAGAGAGAGAGAGAGAGAGAGAGAGAGAGAGAGAGAGAGAGAGAGGGGGGGCCGGACCTAAGTTTTTCGGGGGGTGGGAGCCAAACTTGTTATTGGGTTAAGCGAAGGCACGAAGCGCCGAGCCTTCTAGGGGGGTCCGGGTGCATGCCTCCCCCTCCCCGGAATTTTTTTTTCAAGGATGCAAAATGGTGCAATCTGGTGCTATCTGAACCTTGAAAAAGGGATCTAACAAAAGTGACTAAAAACTGCAATGTTTTGAAAACACTAAAAAAAAATATTATAAATAAATAAATAAATAAAATAAAAATTAAAAATTCGGAACCCTCTTTGCATCTTTTATCTAAAGCAGTGAATAGTTTGGTTTTTTTTAAAGGAGGGGGCCGGGCCCCCTGGGCCCCTATAGCGGGTTCGGCCCTAAGAGAGAGAGAGAGAGAGAGAGAGAGAGAGAGAGAGAGAGAGAGAGAGAGAGAGAGAGAGAGAGAGAGATGCCTTCGGGTATGTAACATTTGAAATTGATTTCAATGGTTTGTTTTACGTTAAGAACTTTATATCTACTAAGATGAAAAGAAAGGAAAACATCAGTTTACTGTATATGTGCACCATTTACATTTTCACAATACAGTATAAAATTTGTATTGTTATGCCTGCAGCGTTTTGTAACATGGGTAGACAAATCCCATGCAAACTGTATATACATCTTTCCTGGGTAAGCTCATTGCAAGAAGGTCCATAATGATCTTCCCGGTCTTTTAGAGCATCTTTGCCAACTTTGGCATTCCAGTCTCCTTGGATGATGATGATGTCTTTTTTACTGACTAATATTTAGAATATCATGGTCTTTGTTGCAAAACTTCTCTTTTTCTTCATCATCACGATCGGTAGTTGGATCATAGACTTGGATAATTGTGATGTTAAAGGGACATGCTTTCAGACGAATGGAAATTATTCTGCTAGATATGAGGCGGCATTCAAGCACAGATCCCTTGATGGCTTTGTTTACAAGGAAGCCTACTCCATTTATGGACTTGTCCAACTCTTCACTATAGTAGAATATATGTCAATCTTCAGTTTGGTGTTCTCCTAGGGCATTCCATCTGACTTTACAGAGTCCCAGAATGTGCGATGTGTCAACTCATGTGTCAGCTCTTGGAGTCTTCCAATTTGCGCCAGAGTTCTAATGTTCTAGATGGCGATGGCGATGCTGTCTTTCGCTCTGATTTTATACAAAGTACCAGTAGCACACTTGTCACCTCCGTCATGATTGACAACGGCAAGCGCGGTCATTGTTGACCCGCACGATGACTGATCCGGTATGGTAAGTTCCGATTTGTGCAGCATTACCAGTGTGTTTTGCTCAAAAGTTGCCTGACGGAGCCCATCCCTCTCCAGACCAAGGAGTTGCTAGACTTGGATGTATTACATCGTCCAGCTTCTTTAGGGTCTCCACCTTGGATTTTGCCTTAGCTTTTGGCTAACCAAAGCCGACCTGCAAGGCAGCAGGAGACTCGTGGATGGGCGGGTGCGTCCATTTCCCGAGCAGATAAAGCATCTGCGACTGCCCCTTATTAAAGGCCATACTTTTTTGTTCAAAATCAACTGAACAAGTTGCAACATTAAAAAAAATCCTAATGGTCTTCCAAGCTTTGATACAAGTTTATCGTTATGCATCAAACTAATGAGGTCACATTTTGATGTAAGCAAGATCTTAGAGATTCGTATTCGTGACGTCCGACGATGTAATCAGTTGCCAAGAAGTAATCGTATATATTTCATGTTGGCCAGACATAATCGATTGTGGCTCAATTTAGTCTAATCTGTCCCCAAACCTGATACTGGTGGGCTGTCTGCGCATCAAAACCTGTTAGTCAGTATCAGCAGTTTTTGGAGAGATGGGAGGAAAACGACTTATCAGCTTAACGCAAATCAGTGAATTAAATGTCATGTGAATAATATCTGCAATCGTCAATATACCGTTCAAAGAGGTAGTACCACCCCAACCTCCACCATTACTATATATGTTCATTTTGGTTGTGATGGGGAGTTCTGATTACTGTCTTGTTCATTGTAAAAATTGCATTATGAAACTTGAATATATTTCGACATTTCGCTCTCTATGTGTAAACGCCGTCTGTTTTTCCCTTTTTGACAGGAGACGGTGCTTCCTAGCTGTGGAATGGCACTTTTGAATATTGTTAAATCTAATGTCGCACGTTGTCCTATGTTCACGTTGACACGAGACCGTTCTTCCTAGTTCTTGAATGATACTTGAGTGTCACATTAAAGGATTATACGTCGTTGTGCTAAATCATTGTTTGATTTTGTAACGAAAAGAAAAGAAAACATTCTTTCAAAATCTGTCATTTATATTTTTTCGTTAATTAAATAAGCAAAGCGTGCAATCCTTATGCAGAAGAAACTACCAGGTTTTTCACAATCCAGAGAAATTGGGTTGAAACATGTTTGCCTGTGACCTTAGTGGTATGGAGCCAGAGGTGTAGCTAGAGTGCTT
The DNA here is from genome assembly GCA_029339505.1 of Unio delphinus. NCBI lineage: Eukaryota > Metazoa > Mollusca > Bivalvia > Unionida > Unionidae > Unio > Unio delphinus. The sequence goes on along the minus strand of JAQISU010000009.1, from coordinate 1,428,592 downwards.
AGAGCCCGGGGACAAAATTAATTTTTATGCACACCCACCCCCCACCCCCGCCTCAACTCTGAAATCATGATTTTCCTTTAAAAAATCACCATCAACCAATGTAACGCCAACGGCTATTAAAGAGAAGAAAAAACTATTTGCTAACCATTTGGTCATTTTGCCATAGACACGCGTTATTTCATCGGCCTGTTTTCACAACAGACTATTTTATAAACCGATTGACAGGTGTTTGCTATTATTACTACGCCAGTCATTTATTGTTCACCTCATTTTCCCTGCAGCTTCAGTAAATCTAGTTTTGCCCCTTGTTCTAGAAACACCACGAAATTAATCTAACTACATGACGATTTTATATTGTTCTTGCGTTGAGGGGATAATAGATTACTCTCAGACCCATTACTCTTGGAGCAATCAAGTGCGCCATTGAAGTATTTCAATACTGGAAGAGACGGTTGTAGCTTTCGGTGCGTCTGGTTTCCTTCAAGTTTCAGACGCACACAACTTGCCAATTGATCAGTCCATTATGTAGATCAAATTTTCTATATAAAGACCTAAGGTTTTTATTTACATAAATGGTCGCTGGTCAGCAGCCATAAATGCCGTAACAACTCGAATGATATGCGTATTTTGAGTGCACCTGCTACTCCTTACGATGTGTTTGAATCATTAATGGTTGTATTTGTATATTATTGGGTTGAGAGTTATTATTACAATTAGGCATGAATAAAGATTACGCATTATGATACAGTTATATTATTGGGCATCAGAACCGCTTTAACCTAATAGACAAACTAAGTTGCATCATTTCAATTTTTTGTTTGGGGGTGGGGGTGGGACTTGATTGGGTGGGGTCAACGTATATAATTTACAGCACATTCAAATTCCCCCTCCCCAATTCACGCCCTGGTGGCCGCCCAGGCAGCAGATATGGAAGGGGGGGGGGGGGAGAAGAGCCCACCCAAAACAACGTATATATTTAATAAGCGATCTCCGAGGGATGTTCTCTTAGGGCACAAAAATCCATCCACCGGCAATGTTTGACATAAATCGACACCTCAATGATCTCATCCGATGGAAAAACAGCAGCATGAACAACAACAACAACGTTCGCTTAAATAAAATATGTTTCACACGTACCCTTCAGTCATATGTAACGTTGGAGAAACCATCTTTTTGAATAATACGTCATGTTAACTTGACCTTAGAACTTCGACTTGACGACCTCAGAAACATTATCAATCCACCCCACTTGTATAGAAAGTGAGCATAATTTAATACATGTGTGAACATGTTTATATAAATGAAATTATTTGTGACGTAACGTAGGATTTCAGTGTATGCAAAAACAAAAGAGGGAAAAAGGTACAAATTTGACCTTTTTGACGACATTAGTGAAACACTAAATCGCAATTTATAAACAAAATGATTTTTCTCCATATTGATTTTGGATACATTTGGAGGTATAGAACTTTGTTCCAAAATTGGATATGCACAGTTTTAATTTTAATTATATATATTTAAATTAGAAAAGTGATTTTCGGAAAAGGACAAAACCTGTAAAAGGTAAGAATGTTCTTATAATCTTGTATCTAAAATTTTGAAATATGCACATTGTATTTCAATCTTGAATCGATGGACAAAAAGTATTATTTCTCAATCATACTGTATTGATATTTATATTTACTAATTATACCAACACTCCAGCGTAGAACAGAGTTCATGTATCACTATATTGGGAAACATTATATATGTACCCAATGGTGCATGACACTGTACTACACTTATCGATTTTTTAAGCATTATGTGGTTATGTGTGTGAGAGTGTGTCCCAAGGTGTATGTGAGCATTTTTCATGATAATGGTTTTGTGATGCATGTCTATATAAGCCCTGTGAAAGTTTTACTTAAAACAAGATTTAACAATGGATAATCAAATTAAAATTTTGTCAATGAACGTTAGGGGTCTACATAGTTCTGATCTCAAAAGAAGAGATATTTTCTGCTGGGTCAAACAAAAAAAAGCATCTATTATATGTTTACAAGAGACACATAGTACAGTTGAGACTGAGAAGTATTGGGAGGCTGAATGGGGATATAAGTGTGTTTTTAGCCATAAATCTAGCAGTAGTGCTGGTGTTGCTATCCTGTTTAGAAATAATTTTGAATTTCTTATTCTTAGAAACAGATGTGATTGTCAGGGCAGATACATTCTCTTAGATTTATTAGTTAATGGACAGAGATTCACACTAGTGAATCTATATGGTCATAATGATGATAATGCTGAGTTTTTTAAAACTTTGAAAGAGGATATTATAAATTTTGAAAATTCCTCTGTTATTATTTGTGGTGACTGGAATGTTGTTCAGGACATGGAGCTTGACTCTTATAATATCTTGCATGATAAACACTCCATGGCCCGAGCAGCAGTCCAGGACATCAAGAATCAACTAGATTTACTGGATCCTTGGAGAACAGTCAATCCTGACAGTAGAGTATTTACTTGGCATCAGGCAAGCCCTGTGAAACAGAGTAGACTGGACTATTTTTTAATCTCTGAGGACATGTTTTCAAATTGTATAGACGCCTCTATTATTCCTGGCTATAAAACAGATCATTCAGCAATAACACTCAAATTGTCTATATCTGCAGCACCGAGAGGTCCTGGATACTGGAAATTCAATTCAAAGGTATTAAAGCGAAATGAATATATTAAATTGGTAAAAAAATGTATAACTAGCACAGTAGAAGAATATTATTGTGAAGGTGATAAGAAAAACCCACTTCAGGTGAAACTAACATGTAATGATCAATTGTTTTTTGAAATCCTTAAAATGATAATAAGATCAGAATCTATTATGTATTCACAAGCTAAAGCAAAACAGGAAAAACAAAATCTCAGGAAAATGGAAGCTGAAATAAATACCTTACATGCTTTAGTGAATCAAAATAATAACCCCACTACGATGAAAGAATTGAACAAAAAACAAGCGGAGTTAGAAGAAATGAGGAAAAAAGAGGTGGAAGGTATAATGTTAAGATCTAAGGCACGATGGTATGAATCTGGTGAAAAAAATTCTAAATATTTTCTTAATCTCGAAAAGAGAAATTACACAAACAAAACAATAAAAGAGTTAACTAAGGAAGATGGAACAAGGGTAACAGATTCAAAAGAAATATTAAATCAACAGAAAGACTTTTATGAAAAATTATACCAAAGTAAAAACAAATGTAACTTTCAAACGCTTAACCACTTTTTTAACCATGATAAAAAACTCTCAGATTTTGAAAGAAGTTCATGTGAAGGTAAGTTAACGTTTGAGGAATGTGGTTTAGCACTAAAAAATATGAAAAATGAAACTAGCCCTGGTTCTGATGGATTTACGGTAGAATTTTACAAATTCTTTTGGAAAGACCTAGGCGGTTTTCTCTTTAGGTCTCTAAATACTGGATATGATATGAATAATTTTTCAGAATTTCAGTCTCAGGGGATCATAACGTGCATTCCAAAAGAAGATAAAGACAGGAAATTTATAAAAAATTGGAGACCAATCTCTCTACTTAATGTGGATTACAAGATTGCTTCAGCATCAATTGCTAATAGGGTCAAAAAAGTACTCCCGTTTATCATCAGTGACACCCAAAAGGGTTTTATGAAAGGGAGATTCATTGGTGAAAATACAAGATTGTTGTATGACCTGATGCAATACCTTGAGGAAAAAAATGAATTTGGTCTTCTCCTATTGATAGACTTTGAAAAAGCGTTTGACTCAGTTGAATGGGACTTTCTAGAAGCTGCTCTGAAGTCTTTTAACTTTGGAGAATCAATTTGTCACTGGTTCAGGCTATTTTGCAATAAATCAAAAAGTTGTGTTATTAATAATGGACATTTATCCCCATTCTTTAATTTGGAGAGAGGTTGTCGCCAGGGAGACCCCTTATCACCCTATTTTTTCATAATAGGAATTGAACTTCTTGCAACAGAACTAAAGAAAAACACAGATGTTACAGGCATTTTTTATAATGAAATGGAGTTTAAAATAGGGCAGTACGCTGATGATGCTTTTCTATTATTAGATGGTTCTCAGTTGTCCTTGAGGACAACCATGCAGATTTTAAATGATTTTGCTTTGGTGTCAGGTCTGCACTGCAATGTTTTGAAATCGAAAGCAATTTGGATTGGAAACAAAAAATATTCTAATGAAAAAATATGTCCAGAAATTGATATTAACTGGTCAATGTCTAATTTTAGATTGCTGGGAGTATATTTCTCTTTGAACTTGGAGGATATGGTAGAGCTTAATTATTCGATGAAGTTAAAGGAAGTTAAGAAACTGCTTGGCTGGTGGAGTAGAAGAAATTTATCCATTATTGGAAAAATTACTTTGATAAAGTCCTTGCTTTTGCCTAAATTCATTCATCTTTTTGCAGCTTTGCCAAATCCTCCACCCCATATAGAAAAGGAACTGAATACATTATTTTTCCAGTTTATTTGGGGCAGTAAAACTGAGAGAGTTAAACGAGACACACTTATTGCTTCTTTTGAGGAAGGGGGGTTAAATATGATTCATTTGCACTCATTTGTGTGTTATATAAAACTTACCTGGATTAGGCGCCTCTTAATAAACGAAAATGGCTTATGGCAAAAACTGGTTTCTGAACAAATATTTGGAAAATTTGGAGGTATGCTGTTACTTTCATTAGGAAAAACTAAACTAAAAGTAATCTCTAAATTAATTAAAAATATTTTTTGGCGTGATGTTATTTATGCGTTATCTCAATGGAAAAATGAACCATCTACTGTCAATGAATACTTGTCTCAAGATATTCTTAATTTAGTGACTGTAGATAATTTTAAATCATACACAAGGTGGAGAACAAATGGTATTATAATTATTAAACATCTTTTTGATGCACAAGGGTCTCTATTAAGTTTTGATGAAATAAAACAAAAAACAAAAACAAATAATTTCATACTGTACTTTGCTCTTATTTCAAAGATCTCTGTGATGTGGAAAAAGAAAATTAAAACTTTCTATGAAAGTGGAAATAGTTTTCTTGTAGCTTTGGACAAAACATCTCTCCTTAGGGTAAGAGCAAAGAATAAATTTATCTATAAAGACCTGATAAGAACCAAAATAATAAAGCCAAATGGTAAACAGGAAACTTGGTCCAGACAGCTAGAGTGTGCGATTGGTACAAATGAATGGACCAACTCTTTTGTTTCGGCTAGATTTTGTACAAAAGACACAAAACTGATTAGCTTTAACTTTAGATTTCTCCACAGAAATATTACCACAAACCAGTTTCTAAAAAAGATTAATTTAAGTGATAATGATAAATGTACCTTTTGTAATGAGGGAATAGAAGAAATTGAGCACTTATTTTATGACTGTTTAATTACTGAAAACTTTTGGAAACTGTTGGTAGAATGGATACAAACTTATGACCCAAATTTTCGAATTACACGAAAAGATGTCTTTATAGGAAATAACAACTTTGACGATCTTATTAACTTCCTAATTTTGCTTGCAAAATATGTTATATACAGATCACGTTGTGCATCAAAAAGCCCAAATCTTGCCTATTATAAAAATTGTGTTTTATCATATAAAACGCTGGAAAAATATGTCGCCAAAGTGAATAACAGCAGTGACGAGTTTAAAAGAAAGTGGACCCTATTATCAACTTTTGGTACATGAATTATTATTATTATTATTATTACTATTTTTACTTTTAAAATTTACATATTTATTATTATTATTATTATTATTATTATTATTATTATTATTATTATTATTAAATGCAATTTCATGCATCTTGGGGTTTGTATGCGAGTATGACTTTGTGTACAATAATTGTGATTGTAAGTAAGTGTCTGTGTGTGTATGTGTGTGTGTGTTGTGTAGGGAACACATGTAGAGATCAGGACACAAAAGAATTTAAGATCATGCCCCATACGCCAGGTCAGGTGGTGATGTAGGGGAATATGTAAAATCCTGATACCTTGTGTTCAATAAAAAAAAAAAAAAAAAAAAAAAAAAAAAACGTAGGATTTCATCCCTATGAAACATACAAATATATACAAATATATACAAATATATACTTATCTCATCCCTGCAACCCACCCACCTAACCGTATGACTGAAAAGACAGACAGACAGATGAACACATATGTAATGACCACATTTCAATATCAATATCCCAGACCATGCATATATGTTCAAGAAAATAACTTTTTGTTTTGGTTTTGTTTTTGTTTTTATGGTTTAACTCCATTTTTTAGCACAATATAGGCTATACATGGCGGCCAGTATTAATGGTGGAGGAAGAAGGAGAACCCGGAAAACCCCCGGAAAGAACCACCAACCCACGAGAAGCTACTGGCAAGCTTTCTCATATAACTACATCAGCCGAATTTTAGACTCGAACCCACGCAGACAGAGGTGATAAATAACTTTTTAAAAATGTAATTTGAGGAAATCCATTTAAAAAGTGCGATGGCAAGTTACATTTCTAAATATAACCCTTTAGTATGCGAATATGCCAATAAATTATTCACAAGATATGGTTGACATTCAAAAATTTTAATTGCCAAACGGGTATGCATTCTGCTTTACACAGGTGTGTTTATATGAAGTCAATCATTAAGAATTAGGTAACCATAAAAAATCTGTATATCAACATATTTTGCTTATTTCATTAGGGGATGCAGCTGCAACCTAGAATCATAGAATTAAATTAGTATGGGTAGTTACCCAGTTGCAACGTATAATGATGGGTTGTTATTTTATTAGGTGCTGCTACTGCGATATATTACTGTTGTTCTTGGTGTTCCGTTTTAGGATTCCGGTCTTATAAGAGAGAAGAGACGCATAAGAAAACATTGATTTCTCCAAATTGAGTTGACGGTATATAGAAATAAAAATGTCAATTTTGCTTGCTATCTTACCGAGGGAACCAAATACACTGTATGTGTGTGTGTGTGTGTGAGAGAGAGAGAGAGAGAGAGAGAGAGAGAGAGAGAGAGAGAGAGAGAGCACTTTCATTTTCACATGTCGATGCAAACTGTGTCTGTATCTGATCTGAGTGACGACGTGAATTCCTTCGTTTCATATCAAGGAAGTTACTTTTTTCCGTTGATAGTAACTAGACTAGTTTTCCTGACAGATAATACAATTACAACGTACAATGTTTCAAGGTCCTTTTGTATCATTCACCAGGCGCTTTCCTATCATGTATTTTTCAGGCTTGTATGTACAATGTTTATGAGGACACGGACATTGTATATGCACGAACGCTTGTAAACATATGTACGGTACTTTTGTTTTTTATCATATACTGGTGTAGTTAGCCAAACGTGCAGTTTATTTTCAACTTGTAAATTATACTTTGTTTTCTTAGATGTGATGGACACAAGACTATGTGCACCCGTCCCTATTTTGTCTTGTCAAATTTTGGCCTAGTGTTATCGGGTCTAACGCATATTCTCAGCACATAATAGGTCACACATAGTGGCCAGTATATTTGGTGGAGGAAGAACCGGACAAGAGCCACCCACCCACCGGAAGATATTGACAAGCTTTCTCACATACCCATGCTGGTGGAGCCGTGAATCGAACTCGAGCGGATGTGTGTGCGTGTGTACGTGTGTTTTGTAAAGGTGATCGCCTTGGACCGTTTGGCCATCCGAAGCCTTGAATCGTCAGAGATGCAAACGAGCAACAGAAAAAAGAAAGTTACAATGTTGTAAAGTATCTTAAAAAGCTCATATTAATGAGACACTAATAGCTTGTGATTCATTTCCAGGTTTACTTTACCAGAAACGTGAATATGACCAAGGTCCCATGCGCTCATTAATGTTGATCAATAACGGAAATTACTTGGAGATAAATAAAATTCTCTTTTGAAGCAATGGTTTAAATACTCCATAAATTGATGTTTATAAAGTGAGTTCACATAAATAAGAATATATAGTACACATGATAGTCTGCAAATATGCGTTTATGTCATAGCGGTTCAAACAAAAGTGGAAAGGCTTGCTATTCTCGAAACTCTTAGCATCGAAATTGAAGCTCATTCTCCAAATATTATTTAAACAACATGGTACGATGCTAGGGTGTGGATGGCGTGGATATTAATGAAACTATATCGTGTTCTTTAAACATTTGTTGCAAGAAACCCAAGTCTAGAGTCTGAACACATTGCATTTATGGAACTGGATATGATCTGGTACCTTTCCTAACTGAGCTTGCTAATATTATGAAACCGTAACAAGTAAAATTTATTACTGCCAGTTATTCAGCCAGTAACGTCCATCGCACAGCACTGGCTTCTCTGATCAAAGATGTGATTAACAGTTATGTGCAATCGCAAGACCGTGGTAAGTGTGATGCAGTAGTCAGCAAACGAAAAACTGGAATTATAATTACTTTAGAATGCGTCAGCATTTCTCTAATTCTGGAGCACTTAATAACATGCATATTTTCAAAGAAGTATAAATACGCCATGTATGACAATTGATTTCAGGGTCTTTATCTTGACCTTGGGTTTCATGCTCCAAACATTTCGAAACTAACAGATGGCATAAATGCTGTACGAAAACAAAAGTCAAAAAGATCTAGCAAGTTTAAGGATTATTACTTTTATAAGTTACGTATTACAAATAGGTTTTCTTTTTTGTTTATGTTTTAAGTTTTTTTTTTGTTTGTTTGTTTGTTATGGGGGGGGGGCGAGGTAGTGCTCGAAACGTTTTGATAGAACGGAGGTAGATAACGATGTAAACTTGGTAAAAAAAATTCAAAGCTGACGGGGGTAGGACATTTTGTACTGTGGCCAATTCTACTGTGGGCCATAGTCAACTTTCTGCACAAGTTAAATGCGGTTAGTCTAATTTACACTTCCCAATAAAATCAGTTTTTTCGCAGTATCAAAAGATTTCTGACAGTTTTTATACGAGACATTAGTCTGTTAACACGTCAAGTGACATTGATATACATTACATGCAAATATACTTATTCAAGTCTGAACTTTTCCTTATCAGAGAATTTAACAATCGTACTTCACACATATATTGCGTGGTTCAAGATTCATGAGATTTATTCAATTACAAATAAGCAATGTTATGCGTTCTGAAATAACTGATATACTAAGCGACCATAGATAGTTGACAGTATTTTTTATAATACTGAAATTCTACTGTCACTAAACCTGTCGACTGGATTCTACTAAAGCCTTGGTCACACTAAAAAATGTAGGGGTGTATGGTGTGTCCTGGGAGGGGGTAACACCTCTGGCTGGCTAAGCAGTCTTACACCTTTGGTAGCTCGCCCACCTTTGGTACCCACTCGGCACTCAGCTCTCACCTGTGGCTCTAAGAAGCTGTGGCATGCGCAGCGGCCGCATCCCGGAAAAGGCCTCGACTGGCCGGTAAAACCATGCAGAGTGCAGTTAAACGCGGTTAGTCTAATTTACACTTCCCAATAAAATCAGTTTTTTCTCAGTATCAAAAGATTTCTGACAGTTTTTATACGAGACATTAGTCTGTTAACACGTCAAGTGACATTGATATACATTACATGCAAATATACTTATTCAAGTCTGAACTTTTCCTTATCAGAGAATTTAACAATCGTACTTCACACATATATTGCGTGGTTCAAGATTCATGAGATTTATTCAATTACAAATAAGCAATGTTATGCGTTCTGAAATAACTGATATACTAAGCGACCATAGATAGTTGACAGTATTTTTTATAATACTGAAATTCTACTGTCACTAAACCTGTCGACTGGATTCTACTAAAGCCTTGGTCACACTAAAAAATGTAGGGGTGTATGGTGTGTCCTGGGAGGGGGTAACACCTCTGGCTGGCTAAGCAGTCTTACACCATTGGTGGTAGCTCGCCCACCTTTGGTACCCACTCGGCACTCAGCTCTCACCTGTGGCTCTAAGAAGCTGTGGCATGCGCAGCGGCCGCATCCCGGAAAAAGGCCTCGACTGGCCGGTAAAACCATGCAGAGTGTAGCCAACGGGTCTGAAACCCTCGGTGAGTTAGGCTTTTTCTACCAAGCATGTGAAGTTTGGATTCGACATCCTGATATCAGGATAGCTAGCTGGTTAACGTGAAGAAAAGTGATTCCCAGCAAATCGCCGTGGAGCGCTAAGAGCACGACGAGACACGTAAGACATCCTGGTCATCCACTGCACTCAACTCTGTCTCCAGCCGTCTCGACGTTGTCGTGCTGCCGCACGCAGCTGGTTTTGAGCGAGAGAATGAGGTCGACGAACTGCGCAACTCTTCCTCACTTACAACAAAGTCACCGCGCAAGTCATTCTTGTCATCCACTCATCCCATTTCATCAGCCACTAAAGTCCTGTGGCGACAGGCAAGCAACGAAGCGGCAGGTGTGGGTTTACTGGCAGCCTTAGCTGCAAACCTGCACACAGGCGATTCGGGTCATTAGAGCCTTTCACCACTGACATAGAGCAGCAGTGGAATTCAGCAGCCCCCTGAGCGGTTGAGCAGCCCACTTCAGGAATGCACTGCTCACCTCCCTGGCATGAGAAAGAGGCTACAAAAGGTGCCTTAAATATTGCCTGCACTAAACGTCCATAGCCAGCATACCGCGGCTGGCGGGAACCCTACTTCAGCGGTTGAAATACAAAAAAGAACTGAGGATTGTTCCTCTCACATTTGGCGCCTGGAATGTTCGAACCTTACTTGATAGAGACAATGCGGAAAAACCCCAGAAGAGAACCGCCCTAATAGGTAAGGAACTCACCAGATACAACGTGAACATTGCTGACTTGAGAGAGACCCGGCTTGCAGGTGAAGGCGAGCTCTTTGAATGGGTTTCCAGTGAAGAGAACACTGATTGGCAAGTTGGCCAGACCTCCCAAGGAAGTAAACGACAGACACATGACCATGAAACTCCCTTCGTGTCTGGGAGAAAGCACCTAACCATCATCAGTTGCTATGTTCCAACCCTGACCGACCCAGTTGAAGTGAAGGTCAAGTTCTATAAAGGTCTTCACTCCGTCATTACTGACGTTCCAATGGCATATAAGCTCCTCATTCTTCGCGATTTCACTGCAATAGTAGGATGTGATCATGTTACCTCAGATGGAGTGCTAGGAAAGCACGGAGTGGGTCACTGTAGCAGCAACGGTCTACGTTTGATCCATACTTGCGCCGAGCTTGTGCTGTTAATCACCAATAGTCTCCTGCCTCCCTATCCTTAACCGGACGTCATGGATGCACAACTCTCTAAGAACTGGCACTTCATCGACTACGTCATTGTCAGGAAGATGGACAAGTAGGATGTGTTTGTGACAAAGTCCTTGTGCGGTGCTGACTGCTAGACAGACCACCACCTCGTCATCACCAAGCTCAACATACGCATTCAGCCCAAATGACTCCCAAAGGATTTAAGGCTCCTAAACGACTGAACATCACGAATCTGAAATGTACCAGTACCAATTAGTCTCTCATGGATGTCCTGGAAGGACGTCTGAAATCCAACCCTCTTGACAATCAGAAAGCGGAGACCGACTGGGCGGCGTTCGGAGATCTGGTCTATGACACAGGTTCGGAAATTTTAGGACCCTCAACCATAAAACATCAAGACTGGTTTGATGAGAACTAGGAAGAGATCAAGCAGTTGCTGGATGAGAAACACTGCCTCCTTCAAACCTACCTCAACAAGCCCAAGTCCACCTCTAGGAAGGATGCGTACAACAACATACGCATAACTGTACAACAGAAGCTGATGAGATCCAGTGCTACGCAGACCAGCACGACATGAAAAACTTCTACAATGCCCTGAAAGAAGTGAATGGGCCTACAACATCTGGATCATCCCTCCTACTTAGCGCTGACAGGATCACATTACTGACGAAGAGAAGATTATTCAATGATGAGCTGAACACTTTGACGGCGTCCTAAATCGCACTTCATCCATCAATGATGAAACCATCAGTCGTTTGCCCCAATTACCCATCAACGAAGCACTGGATGACCATCCAATCTTGCTGAAAACACAGAAAGCGATACGTCTGCACTAAAAAGTGGCAAAGCACGTGGTTTAGACTCCATCCCAGCTGAAGTCTACAAGGAAGGGGATACAGCAAGGCTCCACCAACTGTTTTTACTGTTTCAGCAGCAAGAGACGATCCAAAGACGCTTCCATAATCCACCTGTATAAGCGCAAAGGAAACCGCCATGCCTGCGACATCCACCAGGGTATATCGTTACTCTAAATTGCAGGAAAGATACACGCCATAATGCCACTGAACCGCCTCACTATGCAACTTGACCAGGGACTACTGCTAGAAAGCCAATGTGGATCCCGAAAAGAACGTGGGACAATCGACATGGTGTTTGCTGCTGGGCAGCTACAAGCGAAATGTCAAGAGGAATACACCGACCTTTTCTCCTTCTGCGCTGACTTGACAAAGGCCTTTGATACTGTCAGCAGAGAAGGCTTGTGGAAGGTAATGGCCAAGTACGGATGCCCAAGAAAATGTATATCCATGGTGCAACATTTCCATGATAACATGCAGGCACGAGTCCAGGACAATTGTGAAATATCTGAGCCATTCCCAGTAACCATTGGCGTTAAACTGGGTTGTGTTCTGGTACCGACACTGTTCAGTCTATTGTTCTCCGCCATGCTGTCTTTCAGAGACGGAGATGCTTGAGTCAGCATCAGGTACTGTTCAGATGGAAAACTATTGAATCCCAGGAGGTTGAAAGCGAAAACCACGGTCATGGCAGACGCCATCAAGGACATCTTATTTGCTGATGACTGCGCCCTCAATACTGGCTCAGAAGCCGACATTCAATGCAGCGTGGACACGTTCAGCTCCTGTACAATTATGGTCTCAACATCAGTAGTAGGAAGACTGAAGTCCTTCATCAGCCGGCCCCTGGAAAGCCCTATGTTGAGCCCAACATCACCGTCAATAGCCAAAACCTCAACGTAGTGAACCGCTTTACCTACCTTGGCAGCACACTGTCGAAGAGCTGTCGTCATTATTGACGACGAGGTGAACAACATATCATTGGTGTCAATACCAATTTAGGAAGACTGTACAGTACACAGATTTTTATACTTGTAATTGACCAGATAGGTTATGACTACATCCAGGACTAAAGTGACCTTTTTATAATATTTTTTTAATAATATTTTAAATAGCTTGGTTTTCCTGATGCATTACTGACCAAAACCAGAATTCCAAAGCACCTGGTTATCTGTTTCATGATGTATCGTATATGTTAGTATACTGTTATTTAAGTTTTCAGTCATTCATTTTTCGGGATAAATGTACAATGTTCAGTAGATGAATACAATGAATTTATCCACCGTCTTTTATAACTGTTCAAAGTTTCATGGTGCATCACCGTATCGGAATATATGGTCCAAGATTATCTTATTTTCAGCAGATCTGTTTGTTTTCTTTCCGACCGCTCCGGTGGCCTGGTTAGAGCGTCCGCCTCCGATGCGGGAGGGGACGGGTTCAAACCCGGATGAGTCATTCCAATAACTTATCAAAATGTTACCAACAAATGGCTCACTTGGTCCTCAACATTATATGGTTAATGTTAGAACTGGTATTCTTGGTTTCAAAAGAATGTTACTGGGTGGGACATGATGCTACATGTCTGCGGCATGATGCCGAAGTGTTAGACAACACTTTAAACTGGGTCGCGGGTTCCAACCTCGACCGATTCATACCAAAGTCTTATAAAAAAAATGGTAGTAACAACTTGCTGGCTAGGCATTCAGCATTAAGTGCTTGGGGTTAGGACTAGTCGGTCTGGTGTCAGGATAATATGATTCGATTGAACATCGTGCTATATGTCTATGCCATGATGCACCTAGTAATATGACTGAAAGATTGTTAAAGTTATCTTAAAAATACAAGTCACACACAAACACGCACTCATACACGCACGCACACTCACACACACAGACAGAGAACAACAAAAAAAAGCAGAAGTTATGGTACTGCTTATAGCATATAAAAGGGAAGTTAGACATTTCTGTGATGGTCTACTTGCCAACGAGGAGTGTGATATGAAGCATACAGCTTGCATCCCGTTCTATTTTGTTTTAATCATTCTAGATGCAGACAAAGATACAGAAAAGAACACATAGTTGTGATGTGGATAATTATATTTAAAGGAACTAAAGTAATGTAGCTAAGGAAACAATTAAGAGTTTTTGAGGCTGTAACAGGGTCAGCTGCCACAAATATACGCCTAGCGAAAGTTATTTTCTATTATTAATACAAGTGCTGTATCCTAAGTGATTCTGCATAAACACGAAATGCATACCACATTTGCAAGCCGGAAAATATGCGTTAATGACAATATCGCAAATAAAAATTAGGGGGTTGTATTACCCTTTGGAAATTTGATGGGTCTTGATATACTTATATATAATATGTGGGCGAAATACGACTACTTGGTCTCTCATACGTTCCTTGAAATCGATGGAAACAAATGATCGTGCTTCTCCTTTAACAAAAGCTTTAAACTTCAATATTACTATTTAAATGTAAGGTATATCAGTTCTACTTCATGTACTGACAGTTTAACTAATCAAATATCGCTTCAATATTTACTTCTGCGCGTTTCTTCAATCCTGAGATAAAGCTAATTTTCTGGGAAACGGGTAAATCAAACTTACCCCATCTATTATAGGCCCACCGCTGAATGACGTTAGGACGACCATCTCCCTTGGATGGACTTTGTTAATCATAGAGTCATCAGTATGATTATCTTTCAATGTACATGTACCATTATATCATGTATCAAACTTATTTACTTTGCAGCTTAACCAAGAAAGAAATCAAAGATCAAGAAAAACCAAATCATTGGGATTTCATTGAAAAATGGTTTTGGTATATTATTAAAGGAAAAGAAAATAAGAAAAGATTGACACTCAATACATATAGTTCGAGCTTCGGAAATGCACGATATCACCCCGCTCGCCATAGTTTCATCTACCGCAACCTCTGCGTCCCACCTTTGTAAAATTAAAACTAACAACATGCCGGAAGGGTCAAAATCAGTTTTGGGATACATCCACGTCCCCTATTCGATCTACTCTTAGGATACGTCTGATAAGGTCAGCGAAGATATAAAAAAAAATCTACGCCAGAATTATTTGATGTTTTTAATCCGACACTGTAATCTTGATATGTTGCTTGATAAACTTATAAATGTCTGCTGCATTTTACAAAGGAGTTCCTCCTGCACACCGTATTAATTTGCATACATGTCATAGAAATGTATACTTACAATGATGAAACGGGGGAAGCTGCTGCTGCTAATATTACAAATAACACTTTATATTACTAGGATAGCGACAACGACCATTCTGATGTTAGAGACGATAATGCTGCCAGATGATTATCAACACAGCCGAAAATAGATTATGTTTGATAATGTTAGCGGTCTTTATGTTCCTGGAATATATCCATTGACGGTCCTTTTCTTTGGAAGTAAGAAAACATTTTGACGAAACTGGCACAGGAAGAGCATAGCAATATTTTTGTGACAAGAAAACGCTTAGATGATCATTTGAAACTCGAGCTAAATTAACCCGACCCATACATCGGATTGTTAGCAATTTGTTTTTCAGGGGATTCTGGTGCTAAAGTATGCACACATTTTCAGAAGATATTCTTTGTTGGAATTGCATTCATGTTTTGAATCTTATATCTGTCTATATTATGCCTGGTAAAGTTCTAAATGGTAGATGCACTTTGTCATGGTGTTCCTTTTGCATTTTGCCATGGTGTTCCTTTTGCACATTTTATTTTCATGCGTCTATGCCAGTTTATATAATTTATACTTAAATTGAGACGTTATATATATATATATATATATATATATATATATATATATATATATATATATATATATATATATATATATATATATATATATATATATATATATATATATTGAGCCAGTTATGATTAAAGGTCATCCTACAAATACGATTGTTTCTCACTGGAGAGAACTAAGGAGCTTGTCTACAGATAGTGAATTTGTTGAATGAGTCGTTGATTTTATCTAATTTTAAAATTCTTTTGCCAGGGTAATAGAATTTCTCTTACCTTATTTGTACACTTCAACATGTATCGCCCGTTATGGATGACCAGCTGCGGACATAATGGCCGTCAATCTACAATGAATGTACAGTAATATATTGCAAAATAGCATGTTTGTATCAGTAGGTTGTTGCCTAACATGAGCATATAATTTATGGGGTTGGAATATTAGAGGTAACCGGTTAAACGTTTGTTTGGTTGTGTAGGTAGGTAGAATTGATAACGGTTAGAATATTAGTAACCTTTACTTTAAACTTTGACATATTCATAACATACATATATATAAGATTAAAAGCAATGACATTTTCGAAATTCTGTTATCAGCAGACGTGTAGGTACAAAGTCTTGCTTATAAACCATGTGCTGCTATAGTGGGAAATTTCACGCCCCTTTATACGGTTTTGTGTGCGTCTAATGGCATGCATATCTCACGATCCAAACTAATGTAAGAATGTGAAACATGGAAGATAACGTAGATAATGAAGATGAAAGGTCGAGACGGGGTTGAAATCAATATCAGATTATAGCGATAATGAGCAACCCGACCGTGTGTGAACTGCTGCTACTGCCCGCTGTTTGAAAACGATTGTTGTGCACATAGTAGAAACATATTTTTCAAGAACATCAAAGCAGTCTTGAAAATTAATTATATTAAATACAATTTTTAAACTAATAGCTTTATAATTTCTGACTCATTACCTTTAGATCTTTGGACATGATAATACCAGCTCAAGATATTTCCTACAGAATTGAACATGAATACAACAGTATGAAAGGGGTGGGGGTGGGGGTATGCAAAGATAAATAACGAAATTATGAATAAACGTATTCAACAAAAATAAAGTTATTTATTCATTGATATATGCAAATATATAGAAAATTTTACTCTGGCACGTCTAAGTCGAAGAAGTGAAAACATTGTTTTCTGATAATGCTTAACTGAATTGTATTCCATAGGCCAATATAGCCTTTACAAATTACGAAGATAAAAGCTAATAAATTCGATAAATATTAATCTTCTTCTAGTAAAATTGTCCAAGAACAAATTTCGCTTATGTCTAAAAATAGTTGTATAGTAATTTTTCAATAAACTATACATTACTGTTATCTTTAAAATACTTTGTTATGAGAAGCCTATGTTGCAAGAATTTTACGATTTTCCTTGGACAGAATTCATACATGCAAATCTAAACTTATATTATATTTAAGAGAAGATAATCAACCTCAAAAAGCAATAGTTTCTTTGAATTTAAAAGATAGATTGTGCCGATGTGTCTGAAACATAATTAAGTCGGTACTTAAAGATGCCGCGTCTATGACATTGATAAACGAGATTGGTTTTGATCACGCGAAAAATATGTAGAATACTCATATGGAGATTCATTTATAAATTTCATATTACATTATAATCTGTTAAAGGTTTCCGACAAAAAATATCATAGTTCAAGAATCTGTATGATAAACACGATTTTCAAGGAAGGAAGAAGTTAGCTCTAATTTTATATACTAATAGTTGTTGGAGCCTAACTAACTTGTATAAAACTGTTCGGCCTAAAAGAAAAACAAGCACACGAGCAGAATAAAGAACTCCTTGTTGCCTTGTATTTTGTTTCATTCTTTGCTCATTTGGACTATGATAGAACGCAGTCTGTCTGTAACAGGATGAAATCAGTGGCATTAGACCTTGCGAAAACACCTGACACAGTTGTACGAACGAGCTGATTATTTATAATGTATATTAATGATGATTTAATTTCTAACACCCTAGGTGTGAAGTGTCGAATAATGAATAACCACTGAACCTTAAAGTTGAATGCACTGAGTATTAACATTTTATCACATTTAGACCGGGGAGTCCTTGTGAAAGGTCACTCCGACCTTTATTCTTCGATTCTTTCATATCAGTGTTAAAACATCAAAGAGGCCAGTCTTCAAACTCAATGAAATTGGTCGTATATCATAACACGGTTTTGAGAAAGAGACAGCTAAACTTCCAATCAACGTCAAATAATCATTCTTCAAGAGGAACGTTATATAACGTAATTCAGATATTCTAACTGACGAAAGAAATGTTTGTCTTGGGCAATGTTTTAGAAACTATTGATTTTGACTGGCCAGAGTCAAATTAAGGCGTACACCTTGGAAGTAATGTGAATTTAAAGTGACAACCTCGATCGAAATTTTCACAGAGAGAGAGAGAGAGAGAGAGAGAGAGAGAGAGAGAGAGAGAGAGAGAGAGAGAGAGAGAGAGAGAGGAGACAGGACGAGTGAAGTCCAGACAAACAGAGGAAGTGACCAGTGAAATCCGAAAATTGGGAAGTGACGAGTTCAGAATAAAGGACTAGGAAGTCCAAGAATAGTGAGGGAATCGGAATAGGTAGTCTCGAGGAAATAGGAAACGTTCGAACACGGTCGAGAGGAATGTGATGCAATCAGTTGTGGACATTGCGCTCTTTTCACCACTCGTTATGATGATGAAATAAATCCAAATTATACACTACTAATAAATCCGGTTAACTTGAAGTGAAATTCTTGCTTTGATTTGTTTGATTACATTTGTAATTTTTCTTGTCTAAGGGGGTTTGTATTGCATCATTTCTTACCAGTAATCTTGCCCAGTTCTCTGTTTATATCCAATTTTTTTTTAACTCACATGAGGTCATAATATCGAGGGAGGTCATTCCCTAGATAACGTAACTAATCCAACTGAATACCACTCTTACTAAGAGGGAGACATTAGTGTAACATTTTTACTTCCACCTCTCGTAAAATAAATTTTAGCAGCTGGAGATCCAACCCCATTCAAGCGGATAGATCGCCATAACGGATACTGTTCTTTAACCGATACGTTTAAAGCATGGATTTTCAACACGATATCGTCGGATATATCGCTCTTCAATGGACATACTCTACTTCATGGATTGTATAAAAAGATATAACTGATATATGTGTTTCTCGAAATATAAGATAAATGTAAGGATTAACCAACATATGTGATCAATGTGTGGATTAATAAACAGATATAATCAATGCCTGTATTTGTCAACAAATATGATTCATGTTTGGAATTATCAACACATATATGATCCATGTATTGTATATCAATTGGCTGTACGAAACATTAAATTGTCAAGCATAAAAAGACACAGACTTTTAGGTTCAAACCTAAAATACATATACCATTCCAAATATATAAGCACAGATCGTGGCATCCAGGCAATGGTCACAATGTATTTTCGATTTACATCTTACGATTGTCCGCTCCTCTTAGCCGGCTAAAGGCACCCTCAAGAACTTCCGTATCAGACAGACTAGTTTTAGTAGCCTGGTTCCCTGCTTAGTATGATCTCTGCGTTGCAATCAGCTATGTTAGGTTTCACTGGATAGTTTTGCATTTTGACGCCTCCCTAATATTTAAGGTAGAAGGCACAGGCCTAATTATCACCATCCTAGCATTTTTCAGTTCACACATAAGCTAAATCTGTAATGTGGTTTAGATTTACTTTGAGTTAGGCTTGGAAACCGGTTGACTTGTTGGTGACTGCCTGTCACAGTTAGACTAGCGCAGGAGATCAAATGCGTAACTTGGGCTTCAAATGAGCCGCAGATTTGGCTTGCGTATTTACATGATGTCTACTACAGAGGTAAAAATCTTAAAATCTAGATGGTTGAGGGTGATGAAAAGTATGCTAATTTGTTACAGTACTAGTGAACTTTATTCATGTATTAGGCACATACTGATTCTTTTAGACCTCTTGTCACAGGAAAATATTAAAAATACCCCTTTTCTGTAAAAAATGAATGTAAAATAGAGGGGTTGGGACAGTGTTGATTCCGTATAAAATCCACAAGTTGCATGATGAATTAACTTTAATTCCTCAGTCAGAATCTTACAAGCATCATTTCAACAAAAATCATTAGTTAATTTTTATTTGTGTCTTTAATGCAATAGTATTGTCATTTTTCTGCTATAGGTCATTGTCGGACAAAAATTTGTTAAAGCAACTGTCCAGTGAGACCTTAAGCTGAGTGCAACGCTGGGAACATACTAAGCCGAGAACCAGACTAACTAGTTCAGCCGCTTACACCAAGTTAATTAGGTTCGCCTCGAACCATCATCAGTCACCATTGACCTTAGTGCCCAGAATATGCAACCCGCAAAGCTCGACCACTCCTCTGTTCTTGGACTTGAAACAGACAATACTTTGAGATAGCATGCGACATAGGTCTGACTTTAGTAGAAATTTAGAAAAAGATCAGAAACATTCAGTATTTTAAACAATTTATCAAATGTAATAGGTAGCAAGAAATAATAAAGTAATATAATTCACGTACCTCTATAGTTGTAAATTGCTTTCTTTAAGTAGACAGCTTCCTGATACAAATTCGTCTGTATTGTAACGAATTGAAACAAGAAGTAGTATGTTCGTTGTCTTATCCAATGCCAGAGAACTCCGGAAAAACGACCCCCATCCCCATCCTTCAACACACACACACACACACACACACACACACACACACACACACACACTCTTCTGTTTGTACTGCAACCTGAAAGGAATACACTGAAGTCAGTATTTTAAAATAGCAAAGGCTGAAAACCATAAACTCTGGCAGAGTTGTACGCGGCTAGGAAACCCATCTACATTTTGTTCGTATAGAATACAAACGTATTTCGTACACGTAAATCTGTGACTGTGAATTTCATAAAAATATTGTGCAAATATAAAGATTATTTTTTTTTGTTCCTTTGTTTAAAATTCCTATATACTTCAATTTTCAAAATTGCATATGTCAAAACGGCAAATTTATTTCAATAAATTGTTTCTTGCTAACTTCAGCTCTGAGTTTAAATGTACATATTGTTTATCTGCATACATTTCATCACTTCTTTTGCATGCTAAATTACCCGTAGTGTTTATACGTTTGGTATGGTGATCAGTCCCGGATTACCCATTAGGCAGAGTAGGCAACTGCCTATGGGCCCCACGACTTTTATGGGCCCCATTAGGGGCCCCCATGAGACCGTGACCGTGGGTCTGGGGCCCCAAAAGTTTGACTGCCTATGGGCCTCCACGGTGCTTAATCCGGCGCTGATGGTGATGCTTAAAACATGGTTATATTTATCTTTCATCATTTGTTATCATTTGGATGCGAGTGTCAAGACTTATTTTTTAAGCATTCTATCTATATACATTATAGTCGAATATTCATCAAATTGTTTATTTTATTTTGCTGGTCATGTAAGACATACCTAACACTGTACTATATAAATACAAAAAAAAATTACAAAACTTAAAACCAGAATTGCAGAAGAAAGGGTTTTGTTAGTTAAAGCTATCTTGTCCAGTTATTTCTAAAGAATGCTTAACAGGTATCCTCCTGAAAACAAACTCATAGCATGCTTGAAATGTATTCTTCCCATGAAAAGAAACAAATGTCAGAGTGAATCTGTGATAGAAATCCAAGTGATAACCAGAGAGCTTGTAACTTTGTCTATCTGACAAGAAACAATTATGCATTGTTTAAAATAATCTGCTTCAACACATATATATTTCCTAATTATGAAGGCTTTTATTCCATCACATAGATAGATAGATAGATAGATAGATAGATAGATAGATAGATAGATAGATAGATAGGTAGGTATGTATGTAGTTAGGTAGGTAGATTTACAAGACTTATCATCTATTTAACGCATATAATATTAAATTCAGTGTATACTGATCAATAAATGTAGCGTATTTTAGGTGTAATTTTTTCTGTTGAATAATTTCAAAGTGCATTCTACCTTAGTCAAAGCGATACGAAAACATTAAGTTGTTTATGTTTCGGCCAAACTCGTCATATATTGTTAACTGTGTGGGTTGGAATCGGTTCTGCATGGGGACATGAAATGATTTTTAATTAAAACTCTCTTGGTTAAAAGTTAATAGACCAATGAGAGTGCTGTGTTAACGCATGGTCAATAGCAGCAAATGACAACAGTTAGGACAAACCAGGGGACCTTTTGAGAAAGTCTGGGGCCATTTGAAACAGGTGGCATAAAATGCCATTTTCCAAAATAATTATTAATAAATGTGGACTGAAAGGGATTATTCTGACTTCGATGGGAGTGACAAAAAAATGGCGGTTAGAGTAGTAATCCTGATTGGATAAGCTAAACGAGAAGATGCGTGACCTCAGACGGAATAAAATGTTTTAGAATAATACCTCTCGCGATATTTGTCTCTCCAAGTTTCTTCAAAGGGGAAAGTCTGAAGGATTTTGATGAAAATTAGTAAATTAATTCTCTCGTTCCAGAGAAGTGACGGGGCCCCGAGTGGCCGAGTGGTCTAAAGCGCATTCCGTTACGGATCACTGCCAACTCACCTCTGTCTGCGTGGGCTCCATTATACGATTCGGCTAATGTAGTTATGTGAGAAAGCTTGCCAGTAACTTTCTCGTTGGTCGGTGGTTCTTCTCCTATTGGCATCTATCCGTATACTAGAGACGATGGTAGCTCCAGAGTAAGCTTTTGTTTATCCTTCTTTTGAGCTCTCTTTTCAGCTTCTTTTTTTCCCCTGTCTTTCTCTGCTTTTTTTAACTCCCTGTCTGACAGCTAGGAGCCATGTGGGACGGTTGTTAGCACAGCTCTCCCAGTTTTTGGCACTGATGTTGGCCGTATTCATGTCTTTCTTGCAAACATCTTTGTAGCGCAGACTTGGACGTCCAGTCGGTCGTGCACCTTCTGCTAACTTCTCATATAACAGGTCCTTGGGAATGTGGCCTGGGTCCATTCTCTTGTCATGGCTGAGTCAGCGAAGGGGCCTCTCGCTGAAAATATAGAGCATGCTATTGATGTTGGCGCGTTATAGAACCTCTGTTTTGGGTACGTTGTCCAGCCGCTGGATGTGCAGAATGCGCCGCAGGCATCTCAGGTGGAAGCTGTTGAGTGTACTCTCATGTCTTGCATATGTGGTCCATGTTATGCTGCTGACGAGGAGTGATCTGAGCACGCAGGCTTGGTAGACACAAAATTTGGTCTTCTCGGTGAGGTTGGGGTTATTCCAGACCCTCTGGTTAAGTTTCGCCATCACTGCTTCTGCCTTGGCAATCCTGCCGTTCACCTCAGAATCAATTGAGATTGCGCTGGTGATGTTGGACCCGAGGTATGTGAAGTTCTCGATGTGATGTACCCATCGATGGTGAAAGAGGGAGGGGAGTCTACGTCATGCGACATGACGTTCGTTTTCTTCAAATTGATGGTCAGGCCAAATTCCTTGCAAGCGTGGGAGAGGCGGCATACCATCTTCTGCAGCTCATCTTCCGTGTGAGATGTCAAGGCTGCATATTCTTAGCACGGAGAAGGGTGATGTTGAACAGCTTGCCGTCAGGTATGGATACACACTCCCTCGCTGAAGTCATTGAAGGTGTATTGGAGAAGCATGGAGAAGAATATGGCTAACAGCGTAGGCTCAAGCACACATCCTTGTTTAACTCCGCTGATTATTGGGATTGCCTCTGATATTGCGCCATTGAAGCACACTGTGCCGTGCATATTCTGGTGGGACGACACGAGGACAGCAAGTAGACGTGGGGGGGGGGGGCAGCCAATCTTCTGCAGGAGTCTGAAGAGTCCACTCCGACTGACCAGGTCAAACGCCTTCGTCACGTCTATGAAGGCAATGTAGAGGCGCATCTGCTGCTCGCGACACTTCTCCTGCAGCTGACGTAGTGAGAAGACCTTGTCTATAGGGGCCTAACCGGAAATCGCTTCGGCCGAATATCACTTTTTTCGGTACTATTCGGAAGTATTCGCCTCGGCAAATAGCACGCGCACAAATGGTTACAAGTAAAATAATTTTTTTTGTACATAATTTTAGATAATAGTAAAAAAAATTAATCTTAAAGCCGATATATACGGTATACGGTACACGAAAATTTTAAGATTCGCATACGATAATGAAACAAACGTTACTCACCGGGGTCGTGCCTACTACTCGGTTCGTGCCCGAATCCGGCAAATAGTACATCCAAATACTCGGATTCGGTACTCGGCAAAAATTATCTACTCAGTTAGGTCTTACTTGTCTACAGTTGAACTGCCGGCTCGAAATCACATTACTCTGGGTGGATGAGCGTGGATATGTTCTGCAAAAACGCCAAGCCAGCACGGGCGGAACTATTTCCGACGATGCTGAGGAGAGAGATACCCCGTTAGTTGTTGCAATCGCTACGGTCTCCTTTGTTCTTGTACAAAGTGACGATGTTGGCGTCACGCATGTCCTGTAGAATATATCCCATGTTCCTAGCAGAGGCAGAGGAATATGTGATGGGGCTGGGGCAGTGTTGGTTTTCCGCTCTTGAGTGATTCAGGCGGAATGCTGTGACTTACCGGAGCCTTCCCACAGGCAAGGCAGTCAATAGCTTTTCCGAGCTCTTCCTGGGTGGGCTGTGTGTCTAGCTCCTCCATGGCAGGCAGGTCTGGAATGGCGTCCAGGTCAGTGTCACTGACGTTGTTTTGTGTTGCAGATATCTCGAGATAGTGCACAACCCATCGCTGGAGTTGTTTCCCCTTGTCAGTGACGACTTCGCCCGTCTTGGACTTTAGGGGATTGAGGAGGTGGTCATGAAGGTGGTTGGGTGGGGATGTCGCCTTCTTGATACCTCACACATTACTCTCTCTCTCTCTCTCTCTCTCTCTCTCTCTCTCTCTCTCTCTCATTATAGCTCGTAGTTTTAATACATTTGAGTACATGTACACTGCCAGATACATTCGAAAGAGTTATTTCCCTTGCCATGCTATGTAAACAAAGGATATTAGCGGTAAGAGACATTTTAATATATTAAAGTGATACCAAATGTTTAATGAAAACCTTATTTATATAGTTTTAATTTATGGCATTCGAGCGTATTAGCTAATATATAAGTTAAACCTAAAATCTGGCATTAATCTGTATATAAAAAAGTGCCCGTGAAATAAAACAAGAACCGCGAAAATACATTCCTCACTGTGCAAAACCTGACTATTGAAAACAGTTATTCTGTTGTTAACAAGCAGTTGTTTCTTTGAAAATAAATATCGATTTATGCTCATTACATCCTTTTTATGTTACTATTTGTTAGTTCGTGGAATGTCTTTGTATCTGGCAATCCCATTTTAACATAGCTTGACATCTTGTATTTAAAATAAAATAACGATGCTAATTGCTAGTTCAGTAGTTGCTTTCGTTTTTCACAGGCAGTGTACCGTTCAAATAATCGTTACGAAGGTACATGAATCAGCCGCATGGCAATGAAGTACTGAAAACGTCACTTTTCTGAGTCAGACACCCACAATAAGCTGCCCCATTTCTTTTTGTTGTTTTCTGTTTGTTTGATACCCTCATAGTCATACATTACTTTTGCATCTCTCTCTCTCTCTCTCTCTCTCTCTCTCTCTCTCTCTCTCTCTCTCTCTCTCTCTCTATATATATATATATATAGATAGATAGATAGATAGATAAGCTGCCCCATTACTTTTTGTTGTTTATTTTTTTTTTTTTTTTTTGTTTCACTGCTTCCAATTTGACTTATATCGGAATCATAAATTGTATGAAAAACCAACTAGACTTTTAAGATTTTTTTTTAAAAAATAGAACTTTTTTTATAAGAAATTTATTTCAAATTAAAAATATATGTTGGTTTTAATGAATAACTTCCCTGCCAAGTATATATGTAGAATAATTATTTCTTGTAACAAATCATGTGCTGTTTTAAGGATAAAAACAAACAATAGTGCTAATTGTCCAGTAGTGAGTTTGTTTTCCTTTTGTAAAAGAAACAAACATGGCAAATGTAACCTTGCAACATTGAAATAGTTTACGACTTTAAACCTGCTAAATCACTTAAGATTCAATCTACAACTCACAATGTTACATATATATATATACTCATTTATGAGTCCAGCTGCAAACTGCACAGACCCAGATCTACCATCACAAAATGTGCTGGCATATCAGGACTGTGCAGTTTGTTAGAAATAATTAGTAGAAGAAACAACATTGACTCTATCTGCAGCTACATTAGTTTACTTTGACTTATAAGTAACTATATACTGTAATGTTAAAGTTCTGAATAGGTAGTTGCTTTGCTCAAAGCACTGCCATTTGTATTCATTGCCATTCAGGCAACACTGTCATTTGTATTCACTGCCATTCAGGCAACACTGTCATTTGTATTCACTGCCATTCAGGCAACACCATTTCTATTGAATGATATTTAGGCAACACTTCCATTTGGATTTATTGCCATTAAGGTACTCATGTAAAGATAACATATATTTGTGGAAGAAAGTGTTGTAGAAAAGGAGTCAATAAAACCATCATGTTTCAACAAACCAGTGCTCTGAAAAATTGTGGAATTGTTATTGGACATTTGTTTCATCAGGAGCATTTCACTTGCATACAATTATCATGCCTTAAATCCCTAACCAGCATGCCTCATTTCCTATTATCTTCCCCATCCCTTAACCAATGTACCTCATTTTATATTGCCTTCCCCAACCCCTAACCTACATACCTCATTTCCTATTGCCTTTCCCAACCCCTAACTAATGTACCTCATTTCCTATTACCTTTCCCAACCCCTAACTAACGTATCTCATTTCCTATTATCTTCCCCATCCCTTAACCAATGTACCTCATTTTCTATTGCCTTCCCCAACCCCTAACCTACATACCTCATTTCCTATTGCCTTTCCTAACCCCTGACTAATGTACCTCATTTCCTATTGCTATGCCTTTAAATCCCTAACCAGCATACCTCATTTCCTATTACCTTCCCCCAACCCCAAGCCAACGTACCTCATTTCCTATTGCCTATTCCAACCACTAAACAAAGTACATGTACCTCATTTCTTATTACCTTTCCCAACCCCTAACCAGTGTATGTCATTTCTATTGCCATGCCTCAAATCCCATACCACCATACCATAGTACCTAAGAATTATTAATAATAATATATTTCCATAATGTGTGTTTATTATTCCTGTTCTGAAGTCATTACACAGTGATAAAATTACCAATATGCTTAAAATCTGACAATTTTTTTTTTATGCGCATATGGTAAGTAATACAGATGTCAATTTCATATTAATAAGATGTACATAGGACAACTGAAATGACTTTGGAACAGAACCATTTAAGCTGAAGGGGGTCAGGCAGTTTGCTGTTTCAATAAGGTTTGTGTTTCGTGTTTGGTACAAAGGCACAGTTATCAGCATATATTTTAATTTGTCAAAGTGTCGCTGAATTGGATTAAGTGAATCCAGTGTCATTTTAGTCCAGCTTGTGTATGCGGTGTCAATAAATATCAAAGTAAGCAAAGAAAAGAGGATGGATTTGATTCCATCATTAGCATCAACAAATATTCAAATCCTCTCCAAATACATTCAATGAATAGTCAAACAAGTTAATTCTGTTTTCATTCATATCTTGCAGTGTACTTGTATATGACCTGATTATATAAGAAATTAGATATTTTCTTGTCAGTTATCTTGTATACTTAAGTCTGTTAATAATAAAGTAGGAGAATTGCTTTTCTTATATAAAAGGAGCTGTTAAAATCACATACATCCAATTGTAGTATCCTGTACTGTAATTTCTCCATTTTGTCAGAATTTTATTTACTATAAAAATGCCAAAAAGGTGTGCAATGATTCAAATTTTACTTTTTAAAGCATTTGTTGATCATTAATTTAATTTTATTGGTTTTGACATTGCAAGACATTGTCTTGATGTTTTTGACAGATGTCTTGCTTTTTTCTGACAGATGTCTTGATGTTTTTTGACAGATGTCGTGCTGGTAAAACTTAGCTGAGAGTCATTTGCATTAAGTCTCCACTGTATATTTTATTATCTTCAGTGATGAAATTGAACAAAAATGTTGAGAATTTTGTTAACAGTGTCTTGGAGTTTCTTGGAATTGAATGAAAACCTGTATGGGTGTGAGAGATGGTGTTATCATCAACATAATTATATAGTGTTGTTTTGGTGAAGTAGAAAAGTTGATATACTGTAGATATTTTAAATATATGAGGTCTCAATATTAAGCCTTATATTACACCCTTAGAGCTTTTAATTCAGTTACTTGTTTAGATTCTAAGTCTGTGCCAAATATTCACTGTGTATTTGCTTTGGCCCCAAATAGTTTATTTAATGAGTATTCATATTTGGCCTAATAGTATGAAGTAGCCAAATATGAATAGTAAAATTAGGTCAACCTTTGTGAATAGCAATCAGGAAAGAATACCTCAGTTCATATTGACAACCAATTGAACACATTTCTGATTGAGCCATGTATCTCAAGGGATATTGATCCAGTGTCATGTTTGCAGACCAATGCTGATCGGTTTCCTTTACTCCATTCTTGTTCCTAACTTATTTAGCAACACCTCCAGCAAGCATCCCAAGCAACATTCCCTCTAAGCTGTGCATGTGCGCATGCACGCAGCTGCTCAGGCATCACTGCACAGCTGAATTGTCAATTTTTGCTCCAACCAAGGTTAAATTTTGCTCATCTCAGTAATGCTTGCACAGTGCACGAGCACTGCACGCACATCTACCATTCGCTTAGAGGGAACGTCTATGAATGTCTATTCAATGCTGCCAGCAACACCATATCAGACATTAGATGTCTATTGTAGAGACTCTTTTGTGTTTTATCGAGCTAATGTATCCTTATTGCAGCATTAACTGTTGGACTGCATTTTAAAATTTGAATCATGCTATTCATTAGTTAACCAATTATTATTCATTATCAAGATGTTTAACTGTAGCACTTTTATATTTTAGTAATGGCTTGGTTGCTTTGAACAGTCATGTTTTCCATGTTAGTTGCTTTATTGTTTATTAAAATGTCATTAGATCTGCTGAAAATAATCATGTTATTTTCGAGCATTCATTCACTAGTCATATTTGTATTCAGTTGAATGGTTATGGGTCTCTACTTTTATTTAGGGGATAATTAAACCCCATCTTTGGTACAGCTGTAGAAGATTCCAGTTTAATGTACTATTTTCAGATAGACTAGTAGTTTTTGGTTAGTTTTGGTTTTAGTTAGGTCTGGCCAATGTCTGTGTAACACATGATAAAACTGCATTAATTATGTGAACATTTCAATTTGCTTAAATGAGTATTTTGGTTTGGAATGATGACAACACTGGTATTTTCCCACATTTATAGCTTTTAATATTGTTTTTCAGTTTCATGTTTTGTAAGGGGCAGGAGGCACCATAACATTTTTGTGTTTTAGGCCCTGGAAGGCCATGTTCTGACATAAGAAGCCACAACAAGGTATATGTTATTGAAATAAAAACTTAAATGGACAGTTTGGGCCCTGGTATGCAGGAGCATTATGTCCATTTTTCATTTTTTTTTTTTTAAATTAGTGCATGGGTCAGCTCTTAAATTTTTGACCAAGCTGTGGGTATGCATATAACAAATCAGATACATGCATATAAATAAATATTTTCCAGAATTTCTTTTTCGATGGGCTGGGCTTATTATAAGCCATGGGAATTTAATGGAATAAGTACAGTACATGAACAAATACAGTAAGTTCCTTTGTTCTATTTTCAGTTTCCTTTATTTAATATTGCGGAGAGACCAGACATAAATTACACATTCATGTGCCCTGCAGGTGGTGATCATTCATACAGCATTTTGTCAGGTAATCACATCAGCCTTCCATCATGGCTGACATTGAAAATTAACTTTGCAACATCTGATGAAAGACAAAAGTTAATAGTTGGATAGAGATTGTCCACAAAAAAGTCTGTTTTAAAGATTTTTCTGGCAAGCAAATATTTGCACCCACAACACATGCAAGCCTAATACTATATTGTGTCAAAAACATGTAGATATTATGTACTAGTACATGCACAGAGTGAAAACAGCAGGTTCATTTTAAATATTTTTAATACATCATCCTTGCATTGTATAATATTTAGCATAATAAACTAAACAGGTCAATATTAGAAGTGTCTTAATCAAGCTGATTTAACTCAGTATTTAATATTTCGTGATTGTGATGTATTTCGGTGTTCAGGTTGCATCTGGTATGGTGCTTTTTAATTGTCTAAAACTTAGCAGATTGTCTCAGATAGTACATGTAGATGTAGTTTCTTTTAAAAAGATTTCTAAAATTGCTGGTTTATGCAGTTAGAATACAGTTATGTAGATCTTGGAAATAACCAGGCTATGCTAGGTTGTGGTTGGAATTTTTTTCGGTATGGCATGAAATAACCAACCAATGCTAGTTTGTGGTTTTAAATTTTGCACTGAAATATTATTAGGTGCCAAATTTTAAAGAAAAGAACATGTTGCAGTAAGTTTAAAGCAGTCTGTCTTTATGGATCTCATAAAGATATACATTTCTATAAAAAGCTTAGTGTAAATGCTCAGTTTGTCAAAAATTCTTAAAATGTACAAGTGGAGAATTCAAGTTCTACCATGATGGTTATGATGAAACAAAACTTTGGTTTGCATCAATTCACTCATATGATCTAGATAATATTATATACCAGTTTTGATTCACATGGACTAGTTTTGCTATAATTACTCTTATCTGGCTCTGATTTTTTACAGATGACTCCTTCGATATAAGCACAAAATATTAGGTCATGGTCTTGATGCCGGTTATGGTTTTATGGTGAATTCACATTTTTTCATGATGCACATGAACATTTTTGTTTCTACAAACAGTGAATTTAAATTAAATAACAATTTCTATATAAGAACAATAAAGTTCACTTTCTTATTACACAAAGATTAGTACCAATAAAAATAGTATATTTTATAGCAATGTAAAAATGAATACCCATTGATATGAATCGAGAGCATGGCCAGGCAGTTTTCAGATGTACACAGGGACTAGATGGGGAATTCTATAACTTTACAGCATGGTATTTTGATTTTTCAATCATCTGTACATCTATATGTCTATGTATGTGCCACTGTACATGAATTTACAGTTCACTGTAGTACCATAAGGATTTGCAATAGCACAGTGGTTAGAGCATAAGACATGTAATCAAAGTGTTGCAGGTTTGATACCTGCCCTGCATGGCCAGCCTGATTAGCTGCTTCTTTGTTTTTGGAAAAGGTACTTAACTCTCATTTCCTCAGCATTAAATAGCGAATTACATGTTGAAAGCACCATTAAAACCAATCAACATATTCATACATTCATGTAATACCATTACAACATGGTACTGTAGTTCAAAGTATCTGTAATAGATAATTTAAAAGAAATTTAAGTGCATTATATATATGATCTAGGATTGTTTTTGTTTTAGACACAGGCCCAGAGCAAGTTGGAAAGAAATCACTTGCCACTAGTTAAAATCCATCTGCTGAAGAAGGCCATATTCTTTAACTTTTCAATTTCTCCACAAAAATGAAATAGTTGATCATTGTACAGGTAATACTATCAATTAGATTGAATTCTTGTGTGATACTATCAATGAGAGATTAAACTCATGTGTGATACTATTAATGAGACTGAACTCATGTGTGATACTATCGATGAGACTTAACTCTTGTGTGATACTATCGATGAGACTGAACTCTTGTGTGATACTATCAATGAGACTGAACTCTTGTGTGATACTATCAATGAGACTGAACTCTTGCATGATACTATCGATGAGAATGAACTCATGTGTGATACTAATGATGAGACTGAACTCTTTGTGTGATACTATCAATGAGACTGAACTCTTGTGTGATACTATAAATGAGACTTAACTCATGTGTGATACTATGAATGAGACTGAACTCTTGTGTGATACTATCAATGATACTGAACTCTTGTGTAATACTATCAATGAGACTGAACTCATGTAATACTATCATTGAGACTGAACTCATGTGTGGTACTATCGATGAGACTGAACTCTTGTGTGATACTATTGATGAGATTGAACTCTTGTGTGATACTATCAATGAGACTGAACTCGTGTGTGATACTATGGATGAGATTGAACTCTTGTGTGGAACTTTGTCAATGAGACTGAACTCATGTGTGATACTATGAATGAGACTGAACTCGTGTGATACTATCATTGAGACTGAACTCATGTGTGGTACTATCGATGAGACTGAACTCTTATGTGATACTATCAATGAGACTGAACTCTTGTGTGGTACTATCAATGAGAATGAACTCTTGTGTGATACTATCATTGAGACTGAACTCATGTAATACTATCATTGAGACTGAACTCATGTGTGGTACTATCGATGAGACTGAACTCTTGTGTGATACTATTGATGAGATTGAACTCTTGTGTGATACTATCAATGAGACTGAACTCGTGTGTGATACTATGGATGAGATTGAACTCTTGTGTGGAACTTTGTCAATGAGACTGAACTCATGTGTGATACTATGAATGAGACTGAACTCTTGTGTGATACTATCAATGAGACTGAACTCTTGTGTAATACTATTAATGAGACTGAACTCGTGTGATACTATCATTGAGACTGAACTCATGTGTGGTACTATCGATGAGACTGAACTCTTGTGTGATACTATTGATGAGATTGAACTTTTGTGTGATACTTTCAATGAGACTTAATTCATGTGTGATATTATAACTGAGACTGAACTCTTTGTGTGATACTATCGATGAGAATGAACTCATGTGTGATACTATTGATGAGAATGAACTCATGTGTGATACTATCGATTGACTGAACTCGTGTGATACTATTGAACTCTTGTATGATACTATCAATGAGACTTAACTCATGTGTGATACTATCAATGAGACTGAACTCTTGTGTGATACTATCATTGAGACTGAACTCATGTGTGGTACTATCAATGAGACTGAACTCTTGTGTGATACTATTGATAAGATTGAACTCTTGTGTGATACTATTGATAAGATTGAACTCTTGTGTGATGCTATCAATGAGACTGAACTCGTGTGTGATACTATGGATGAGATTGAACTCTTGTGTGGAACTTTGTCAATGAGACTGAACTCATGTGTGATACTATGAATGAGACTGAACTCGTGTGATACTATCATTGAGACTGAACTCGTGTGTGGTACTATCGATGAGACTGAACTCTTGTGTGATACTATTGATGAGATTGAACTTTTGTGTGATACTTTCAATGAGACTTAATTCATGTGTGATATTATAACTGAGACTGAACTCTTTGTGTGATACTATCGATGAGAATGAACTCATGTGTGATACTATGAATGAGACTGAACTCGTGTGATACTATCATTGAGACTGAACTCGTGTGTGATACTATCAATGAGACTGAACTCTTGTGTGATACTATCAATGAGACTGAACTCTTGTGTGATACTATCAATGAGACTGAACTCTTGTGTGATACTATGAATGAGACTGAACTCGTGTGATACTATCATTGAGACTGAACTCGTGTGTGATACTATCGATGAGACTGAACTCTTGTGTGATACTATTGATGAGATTGAACTTTTGTGTGATACTTTCAATGAGACTTAATTCATGTGTGATATTATAACTGAGACTGAACTCTTTGTGTGATACTATCGATGAGAATGAACTCATGTGTGATACTATTGATGAGAATGAACTCATGTGTGATACTATCGATAGACTGAACTCGTGTGATACTATTGAACTCTTGTATGATACTATCAATGAGACTTAACTCATGTGTGATACTATCAATGAGACTGAACTCTTATGTGATACTATCAATGAGACTGAACTCTTGTGTGATACTATCAATGAGACTGAACTCTTGTGTGATACTATCATTGAGATTGAACTCATGTGTGGTACTATCAATGAGACTGAACTCTTGTGTGATACTATTGATAAGATTGAACTCTTGTGTGGTACTATCAATAAGACTTAACTCTTGTGTGATACTATCGATGAGACTGAACTCTTGTGTGATACTATCAATGAGACTGAACTCTTGTGTGATACTATTGATGAGATTGAACTCTTGTGTGATACTATTGATGAGATTGAACTCTTGTGTGATACTATCGATGAGACTGAACTCATGTTTGCATTCTACTGTAGAGGGGCTCATAGCTACTTTGATTTCAGTAATATGAAAATTTCTGAATAACAGTCATACACATCTGCCTAAGCAATCTTAAGCTGCTTGTGTTTAGTTTTGTCTTCTGGTTAATGTACAGTCTGTGCTGGGATGAGTATTGAATGTGTTTCCACTCAGGTTGAGCTACTACCAGTACATTGTTGCGGAAAGGACAGAAAAAGTTGGTACAAAACCAAGTTTTATCATTACATGTGCTAATCTACAAGTTTCATCAATGCATGGTTTATCACTTGCATAGAGTGGGGAACATTGTGTTGTAAACAATACTTTAAAGTAAGAAGATGAAATGAATGAGTTTCCAACTATTACAGGATTTAGGTTTGTAATGGAGAGCGTCACAAGTCAACACCACAAGACTATAAACATGATGTGTATTACAGTACATGTATCTCCAATTACCGTTCTTATACACATCATAAATGTGTATGTCCAAAATAATTGTACAGTCATGATTAAACATAATGTGTATCAATACAGTATCTCCAATTACCCTGCTTGTACAGTCATGGTTAAGTATCATATTAGTGTGTGACTCCAAACTACTTGTGCAATCATGATTAAACTTTGTGTGTCATAACATATCTCCAATTACCCTTAATGTACAGTTAATGTTAAACTGTATTTGCAGGCAATCTGCAGGCCAATGAGCTGTACCCTGATCATGTGACCAGATTTAATGAGATAATCCTGGACTTTATGCGAGAGCAGGGCATTCCTGGGGCAGCACTGACACTCAGTCTGCATGGCAAGGTGGTGTATAGGCAGGGTGAGACTTTTATTTACTTGAATATTCTTTCCAAAGATAGTTTACCTAATTTTAAGAATGATATGGATAATAATACTAGGCTTCAATTTGGTATAATTCAGTCCATTTTAGTTCATTTGACTAGCATACATAATTGCCTGAGTGGATTATTCTGTCTCTGTTCTGTTGAATACATTACCCAATCACATTAACAATAGGAAAAACTCCATTACATTTTAAATCTAACTCCTTAAAAAGATTTTAAAAATCTTGGTTCTGTTAGTATACCAGATAGACAAATGGAAGTAGCTTATAACATGCATGCACATTCCACTTATAACATACATGCACATTCCACTTATAACATACATGCACATTCCACTGCTTGTTGATGAACCAAATGCCAGGTGTTTGCATGGGGATGCCAGTATAGTTTATCTAGTGAATCCATTGATGAAACATCAAGCCATCCATCAAGTATTTTGGTTATTTTGTCATTTTTAGATTTTATATAATTATGTACATATCATTTGTACATGTTTGGTGAATTTAATCATGGCTTTTACCAGAAATTGTGGACTGGCCTGTTTATTGATAAGTTGCACATATCATTTATATTGACCTGTGTTTTTACTAAATCGCACAGTAGACACTGATTTATTTACCTATTGGTGTTATATGTGTTTTATCTTTGTGAGTTATGCTTGTCAATGCAGTGTCTGCAGCATATGACCAAGGACTGTGGTCTAATGTCTTCTGTAAACTATAAGGGTTGGGAGAAGATGTCATGTCTCCAATCATAGGACATTTTGAATCTTCACCTTCATTACAAATCATCTGCATGCATTGTGGATCTTGACATGGCTCAACTGTGTCCTTTTAGTCATGTTTGACTTCGCTGAAGCTGCTGAGAGAGGCAAAGTTACAGAATCCAGTTTGTGCACATGAGTATTGTTTGAGGTGTAAAGATTAAGTTAGTATTACCTGTTGATACCTCATGCCTTATAAGGTTGGAAAGTCGGATGTAGCCATATTCTGAGCTATGATAAGATCATTTATACCACACAAGATAACATCAAATAAAATTCAAGTGATTTTGACGAGTGTTATATTTGAATGCATTTCCATTTATGACATCATGAATTTCCATTTATGACATAATGCATTCTATTTAGGACATAATACATTTCCATTTATGACATAATGGAGTTTCTTCAGTTTCTATCTATAAGTTATGGCATCACAAAGGCAAAGGTTGAGCATAGTTGAGCTTCTGATGGCTGCCCAGACAGTTCCCAGGCCATTTTTCTTTAAAAGCACATCCTTTGTTCTGGGCATGATGCTTAAAACTGGTGCTGGATTTGCACAGAAAACCTTTGCTGATGCAGCAGCATCTGTGTTCAAAACTCCACAGGGGTTGGTTTGCACAGTATTAAGTTCATACTTTCTCCAACTGGTAAAGTTTAACCTTATTTTCAAAGGCACATAAAAATTGCCCCAGAAGGATGATGATGATTTGGTCAGATGCTCTCATCTTTCTCTTACTTATTTTTCTTATGTTAATGTGATCAGGTAAGAAGTTAATTCAGAAAAGTTTTTTTTATTAAAAAAAATCATAAATTAATTTTTCAGATATACTTACCAATCAAATTATTATTAATCCATCGCATTCTTTTCTGAAAATGTTAACATGAGTGCATCATGTTTACTATGCTCAAGTGCAACTGAAAACCAGCTAGTTTCAGTTGTGGCAAGATGAGGTAATTTATAAGAGTTACTTCCCTTGCCTATGTAACCTGTAGCTAGAAAGAGGTACATGTATTTCATCTTTTCAGGACAGCTGGAGTTACCAGGATCATGTTGTTGGTTTTGCACAGATTTAAACTTTCAAACATCCAGTATATGAGTGATCTTTTTGTGAGATTTTTGGAGGTAGTTATTTACCTTTATCTACATACAGATGGAAAGATGATTTTTCATCAATTTAGGAGGTTTGGATTTACAATGTTTTCTAGTACTTAATGTGATACATTTGTATTTTACGGAAAAACATAATTTACTAAAACATTTGTGTTTTTTTTAATCTGTAGGATTATCGAATTATAGCAATATTCTCATTACAATACATGTTGTGATAAACATTATTTTCAATATACAGTCAACTCCGATTAACTGCACACCCTCGGGCCTGTCACGAGACTGTGCAGTTAACCGGAGTGTGCAGTTAACCGAAGTATGGTACAGTACTGCTTTAAATCAGCATGGCACGAATATATGTGAAGAATAAATATAAACAATGATTAGAATCCACTCTTTCAACTTTTACTTAAAAGTTAAGCTTGTTTTCCTTCCTCTGAATACAACTTCATTGATTCAACCAATGGATCAAGGAATTATAGCGAATTTCAAGAAATTCTATAGATCGCTAGTTATTCGAAAATTGATGTCATACATTGATGAGTCATCTCCCGCAGAAAAAGTGTTCTGCTCCAATGTCGTCTGCATCCTGTTTTTTTTTTTTGTCGTTTAAATTGAATTCTGTTGCGCATTTTCCATCTTTCCAACCATCCATTCGTTGGTTTGAAATCATTCAAACCCGAACGGTTTAGAGCAATGTTTCCCATGATGTACTATGATTTTTCCCACTCTATTGCTCTCTAATGGGCGCGGATATACATTTATATACCATCTAAGGCGTCTTTTACATGTCAATCATTTACAAAGTCGCATTTACCGGCTTATTTGTCGGCTTATTTGAAGTGCTACAGCAGTCGACTGGCAATAACTGATCATGACTATACATTGTGCAGTTAACCGGAGTAAAATTGTATTGAATAATGTGCCACGGGCATAAATTTATCGTGCAATTATCCGGAGTTTGCATTTAAGCAAAGTGCAGTTATCCGAAGTGTGTTCCCATTGAAAAGCATTGGGAAAAAACGGGACCAACGTGACTAGGTGCAGTTATCCGGAGTGTGCAGTTAACCGATGTGCAGTTAAGTGGAGTTGACTGTAGTATGATCATTATTTACTCAATTCTCATTATAACATGGTTTAGTCCACAGCACAGTCAGCAGTTATGGACCCCGAATACTATGTTATGATGAGAGAGAACTGCGCATCAAATTATTATATGCTGCCATATGAATGATCACCCATACATTGTCTTGGATAATTCCATGTCATTAATCTAAGACTTCATCACTTATCCATGATCGTCCAACAGTTTTCTGGTGCATTTATTAGTGAAGTTGTAAATATCATTTAGCCATTTCACACAGAAACTTAATCTGAGGATCTACTATAGAGTCTATGTCAGTATGAAAATACTGGATTCAGCTAGCATTTTGTTATGACATGGGTAATTGTTACGACATGGGTAATTGTTATGACATGGGTAATTGTTATGACATGGGTAATTGTTATGACATTGGTAATATGATCTTTATGTTATTTAGAATTGTAATTGCACATCAAATCAAAAAAGAGTAGAGACGATATGATCCTAAATCTGTGTGTGACAATAATCTAACATTGTTTCTACATGTTTCTTTTTTAATAGTTCTGTATTGCAATACAATTGTGTCCAGAGTTCTGTAAATCAGGATCCAACTGTGCTGGGTTTGGGTTATCTTATATTGAATTCAAGTTGCCCTGTAGGCTACCACATTATATCTTGACTTGTTCTGCATTTTAAAAAAAGAAGTAAAAACTAAATAAATATTTCACAAGGGAAAATAATGATTATTGATGTATTACAAAAAGGGAAACATTAAAACTAACAGTTTTATAATCTGGGCTAGAATTTTTTTTATAAATCCATGTTTGTCCCTAAGCAGCCAACTTTGAAAATCAGGTTGCCCAGCTGATTCTTCTGGTTGCTTAGTAAATGACTGCACTTATTGGTTAAATTATTTAAATTTGCCATATTCCATTAGCTGAAGTTCACCAACTGAAGCAATTGTTACATACTAAAGCATGGACCAAGCATTCCTCAATGGACCAGTGAGAAAACATAATATAAAATTACAAGCATTCATTGTCTCAAGGTGATGGAAATTGCTGCTATATTTCCTTAAAGAATTATTTAGAGGGCTGGTATTATGGTAATGAGTAGCTAACACACGTATAGTAGTTGGCCTCTAACTGATATCAATCACACAGTACTCAGCTATGGAGTTACAAGAAAATTTAGGCTGTAGGACAAGGATAACGGAATGATAAAATGTTTGTCACCAGAAATACATAAAATTCCATTCTATTAAATTTAAAATTTTTGGTAAATACTGTTTGGGGGCTCAACTGGACTTTCATATTCATCAAAAATGATTCCCAACATTAATTTTATAATTTGTGTTCTCCCAAACTGGATTTTTCTATCCTCGATAATGAAGAGCCTTCTCAGACTACAGAATGAATTGCAGCTTGAGTCTACCAGGTTTTGTTTATATATGACCCACATGACATAAATATCAGGGTAGAAATCTTTTATTGTAGGACTAGTCTGTACAGTGTGTTGAAAGCTAATGTATGTTTCCACAGGATATGGGATATCTGGCCCGGGGGAAAGGGCAATGTCAACATCTCTCTTCCGTGTGGCCAGCATCAGCAAAGTCTTGACAGCTATTGGTATTATGAAGCTGGTGGAGGATGGCAGACTTAAGCTGGATGGTCATGTGTTTGGATCAAAAGGTGAAACTGACCTATTGCTAATTCCAGAAAATCAGGTTTATTGAGAAATGTATAATTTTAAACAAAATTAAGTCTTCCTTTTGAAATGATGTATCATTTTATACACATTTATGTGTTACTTTTGGAATAATGTATAATTTTTTACACATTTAAGTTTTACACTTGAAATAATGTATCACTGTGTACACAAGTGTAACATTTGGAACAATGTACCATTTTGTACACAATTAAATGTTACTTTAGGAATAATGTATCATTTCATACACAACTGTTACTTTATGAATGATGTAGCATTTTATACAATTAAGTGTAACTTTTGGATTTAGAATTCCCGGTTTGTAATACAAATATACTCATTTTGACCTATATCCCAAAGTTTGAGACTTATATGTTGGCTCTTGAGGGTAAGAACGCCCTCTGGGTCAAATGTCAGTATGGTTTGTGCATTTGTCTTTTCATGCTCAATTAGTATATGCATAGGTATAGGGTGAAATCTTTAAAATGTATAAGTTATGACCCAGTTTCATATGCATCAATACATGTTTTCATGATCAGCATATGGTTATTGAGTGGGGATGTCACTAGTTTTGATACTATTTGATGTGTTGAGGTAGGCAGATAACAAAGGGTATCATCTTAGAACCAGTCTGACACATTGACAATAATAGCATTTAATCTCAAGTGCCAATTCTCAGACATGTGAGACAACTTCTGTTTGCCCTACTTAGTTTGGTATACACATAGTCACCCAGTCAATTATGTTATGATTTACGCCTGGTAGACTGAAATTGTTAGAAGTTTATTGAAAATTCTTCTATGCAGTTTTTGATTGACAGATATATCCCTAAGCTTAAAGATCCAGTGTATTTTAAAAATATTATTTACTAACAGCTGTTGAGAGACAGGATGGCTTATGTGGTGTATGGTTTATCAGTGGACTGAATAATTGGAGCAGAGCCCAGGATAGGGCACATTTTCCCTGTATAGAAAAGAGTCTTTAATGTTCATGAGTGAACATCTCATGAAACATTGATTTATCATCAGAGAAATATGGTAATTTTATGGAGGTTGATTAATTTGTGGATTGGCAGTTATGTGGATAGTAAGGGCAAGGATAAAGATATATTATCCGCAATCAGGTGTATTCTCTATATACCAAAGGAGGATTAAACATGAATTTCATTTTGTATTCTTAAATGTGTCCGGTATGAACAAGTGACATTTCATGTAGGCATACCCATGAATCGAGACCTTAGTCTGGTTAGATACATTTTTTAGATGTGATTTTGATAGATTTCCCTGATTGGGCATGTAAATCCATTTGGGAAAATAATCATCAAAAACATTTAATTCACAAATTTTATACTGAATCCTTTTTTCTTTCTTTTTATTATTACCATCTTTTCAGTCGTGGTGTGGATATTCTGTTTGGCAAATGTTACAAATCTGAACATATTTCATCAAAGATTGCTGGTATTTTTTTAAAATAAGCATTTTAAATTTACATGTGTAGTTTCTGTATATTTTAGGCTTGTTGCCAGAATACAGAGTGCAACAGCGCAACAAAAACATTCAGAAAGTGACAGTCCGACATCTTCTACAACACTCTGGAGGATGGGACCGAGAGATATCAGGGGATGCAGTATTTTATAAACTTGATGAGCGGCTTTTCACTGGTAAATTAAAGTCATTGGAACCTACAAGTAGTGTGGCCTTGGTTCATTTCATGATGCGCAAAAAGCTGGATTTTGTGCCCGGTAATATATCAAGCATTACATATTTAGTGCAAACATTGTGTACCAGTGACAATCATGACATATAAACTGAATTATATGTCGTTTGTTGTTTGGGAATCTTCAGGCTGAAAAAACCTAGCCAGTTCATGCTCACAAAGTCTGTTTCTGATAAATCTTTTCGGGTTCTCATATCAAAATATGATTGTTGTATCGTAATATTTCTCTATGTTTGCGTGTTTTTTTATTTTTAAGGTGGTTTTTAACAGTGTTGCTACAATGTCTGCAGTGTGGCAGTTTATAGCAATGTTTAGCACTGGAGCATCATGCCGCAGACAAGTAGCATCATGTCTCTCACAGTCACATTACGCTAACACCTGGCTGACCAGTCCTAATAATAACCTGTTAATGCAGAGCATCATGCGAGGCAGCTGCTAGTATCATTTTTATAAATCATTGGTATGATTTGGCCATGGTTTGAACCTGTAACCTCTTGCATCAAAGGCGGATGCTCCAACCACTTAGGCCACCAAAGCAGTCGATATTTCTAAATCAAGTAAGCGTAGTGGATCGTCAATGAAATTCTGTAAGTGTAACTTGTTTTGTTCAGGTCAGTTGCAAAGTAATATCAGTTTCATGTTGTCAGTTCAGTTGTTCAAGTATATAAGGAATATCAGGGTTTTGGTCCAGGAATCATGATCTTAATTAAATGAACACGCAAAATATATACACCCTAAAAATATACACCTTATTTTCTAGTTAAGTGCTCCTCAAATATATGAATACAATTTTCTTTCATAATTCTAAATAGGATTCCTTTGCTTATCAGTACTGGAGCATTAACACATATATTATTAGAAAGACATAAATAAAAAAAAAACAATATGGAGAAAGGGAAGCAGCCTATCATTGAAAGAGAGGCACCATTAGGAACTGGTGAATGAGTCATTTATTTTCTAGTTTTTCTTTGATCAAAACTATTTCTTTCAGTTACTTCAATGTGACATAAATACATTTAAACTACTATGTGCTGAAATTTAAAAAAAAGATTTTGTACCACAATTCGATTTTTTTTTTAAAAGTTCATATTCCATCTTCTCCAAAAACAATTTAAACCAGTTCAAATATAGGTACAGATCTATCCATATAAAATGAAATTAAAATTGTTCTAGAATTCTTGTACATAAATATATTCCTGAAAAAGATGTATATTCATTTCTTCACACACAAATAAAAAAAATTGCACATAAATGAGTCAACTCTGTTACATTTAATGAGACATTTATTTATAATTAAATCTCTCTTCAGAAATGTGTATTGAAAATTACACATTTTGGGTCAGTTGTGCCTGGA
Organism: Unio delphinus; assembly: GCA_029339505.1. Classification (NCBI taxonomy): domain Eukaryota; kingdom Metazoa; phylum Mollusca; class Bivalvia; order Unionida; family Unionidae; genus Unio; species Unio delphinus. Next base: position 1,385,828 of record JAQISU010000009.1, on the reverse strand, counting down.
AAAGATTATATAATGTATTGTTGAATTTATGATTATATTTAAGAGGGTAGTGGATCATTTGTGTTCTTTGGAACAACCTTATTCAAATACATCCTTGTCTAGTTGAATGTCAACCTCATTCAAATGCATTCTTGTCTAGTTGAATGACAACCTCATTCAAATACATCCTTGTCTAGTTGAATGACAACCTCATTCAAATACATCCTTGTCTAATGACAACATCATTCAAATACATCCTTGTCTAATGACAACCTCATTCAAATACATCCTTGTCTAGTTGAATGACAACCTCATTCAAATACATTCTTGTCAAGTTGAATAACAATCTCATTCAAATACTTCCTTGTCTAATGACAACCTCATTCAAATACATCTTTGTCTAATGACAGCCTCATTCAAGTACCATCCTTGTCTGGTTGAATGACAACCTTATTCAATTACATCCTTGTCTAGTTGAATGACAACCTCATTCAAATACATCCTTGTCAAGTTGAATAACAACCTCATTCAAATAATTCCTTGTCTAATGACAACCTCATTCAAATACATCTTTGTCTAATGACAACCTCATTCAAGTACCATCCTTATCTGGTTGAATGACAACCTCATTCAATTACATCCTTGTCTAGTTGAATGACCACCTCATTCAAATACATCCTTGTCTAGTTGAATGACAACCTCATTCAAATACATCCTTGTTTAGTTGAATGACCACCTCATTCAAATACATCCTTGTCTAGTTGAATGACAACCTCATTCAAATACAGTCTTATCATGTTGAATGATATACATGGACTTGACCTCTTGAGAACTCAGAAGTTTGGAAAGTAGTTCATTCTTTAGAGACATAGAATATGTTACTTTTCATTGTCTTTGAAATTCACTAGTATACATGGGATAATTCAAGAATATCTCATCAATTTTTCTCTGCTAATATAAAATTTGTACCTTCATTCAAGCAGGTTATACATGCTGCTATATGAAGCTTATAATGTGCTGAAAAATGATGTTAAGCTCACTACAAAAACAACATAGTTAAATGCACACCATGATGATGCTTCAGTTATCTCCCTTATTAAAGTATATCTTGCAGACTTCTTTATACATCAGGTTTAGCAGTTACATTCAAAACTAATTTTACCCCCAACATTTAATAGTCATCTGTCATTTTAAGGCCTTAATTTCTTCTACAGGTAAAAGACATGCTTACTCTAACTTTGGCTACCTTGTGCTTGGGTTGGTGATAGAGCAAGTAACAGGGATGCATTACCACGAGTACATTTCCAGCATACTTAAGAAATTCAGCATCAGTGGCCTCAAGATCGGCTTTGCTACCAAAGAGTTTCTTCATTTCCAAGAGGTATGACATGTGTTTGCTTTCTGTTTTGTTATGCAGTTCCCCTTCCATGTTGGAATACATTGCATAGTAACCTTCATGTCGTTATACTGCATGGAGATGAGGAGGAAAATTATGTTTTAAACTTATTTGCTAATTTTTCCAGTAGACAGTTACAAGAGTTCATGGTGTGATCTTGCATTTGTCAAGTATTGTGTTTTTTTAAAATGTTTAATGTTTTCCAATTTCATGGTTTTTGTTTTTTGTTTTTCTGTAGTGTATTCATATCATTTTAGAATCTATAATATAGATACTGTAAAACATTTAGAGCTTCTAAAGATTAGGCGCTACACAAAGTCCTTATTATTATTATTATTATTATTATTATTATTATTATTATTATTATTAATGTTCATAAAGTAATTCATGATTCCAAACAGAGCAAAAACAATAATTAAAAATCTCAGTCTCTTGGGAAAAGAAATTGAGACGTTTATTGAAACAGTGAACTGGTCAATTAATAAATGTAAGTAATGTATCATTAGTATGACACATTATTGCCTATTATGTATCACCAGAGATAGCTTTGTAGATACTTATAACCCTTCTGTCATATAGAAAAATGTTACACCATTATAATACACAAATAAAGGAATATTGTACAGACAATTGGCATGTCAACTGGGGAAATATGAGTTGCATCCCTTTGCAGTGGGGGCAGGGTCAGTAGAAGTAAAAAGAAAATGCATTACACTTAGTGGGGTTTAACTCTACATATGAATTTATTAAATTGGACATTTTGCTCACTGGCTTATAAATGAGAACATCTTTTTCAAACTTGAGGGGATATTTTGTAAACACATTAGAAATAATACTTGTGCTGTGAGACTTTGTATTAATCATCAAGGAGTTATTCATGCTTTTCTGAGAATATCAAACTTTGTATTGACAAAGACCAGTTCCGGATGCATTTGATTATATCACACATTTTCAGCAAGTGTTCTCTTAGTGATCATTTGCTGTCATTTCCAGTGTGTATGTAATAGCTATATAGAACTTGAACTGACAGCATAGTTTATATTTATCAAATATGCCATCAATACAACATGGATTGTGATTATGGTAGAAATACACAGACAACTTTTAACTAAATGTATAAAACTAATTTTATTTAATTTGAACATATTAAAAAATCTCCATGCATTTTTTTCCAAATTACCTGTCTCAATATGCACAAAAAATACCATTCATATCCATTTTATTTCATTGTTTGGTGTTTTACAGTAGAGCAACACAAGTAGGTTTTCATGCCAAGGCAATTGGAGTAAAGATTTTTGTTCAAGGACACATCACAGTAATTTTGTTCAAGGACACATCACAGTAATTTTGTTCAAGGACACATCACAGTAATTTTGTTCAAGGACACATCACAGTAATTTTGTGAGGTGTTCATTTAAATGCTTAATAACGAACACCTAAATTTGATCTCATTTGACTTTACACATAAACGTGTCTAATATTCATCTTTATTTCCAAATGGGATGATGACCAGAATCATTTTAAATTGTAAACCATCTCACTCTGAGACTGACCCTTTAAGTTCAGCAGTGTGTAAGAATTAGTTTGGTCATAATGATGGTTAAGGTGTTTATTCATGTATTATGGAAAACTCAAGTAATTAAATTCAAATAGTTGGTTCCATGATTGGAAAAGTTGCATACTTGACTCAGTTGTCTAAATCAAAGGCTCAGTTTTAAAAATCAAGAGAATTGCATCTCCATTACCAATAAGTCTTAACTTTAACCAGCCAGAAGGTCAGCATGACCTTATGTATTGTTCAATGTCATGGTTACATTGTCCTTTCTCATTGTTACATTGTCCTATGTCATGGTTGCATTGTCTTATGTCATGGTTACATTGTCTTATGTTATGATTACATTGTCCTATGTAATGGTTACATTGTCCTATGTCATGGTTACATTGTCCTATGTCATGGTTACATTGTCTTATGTCGTGATTATATTGTCCTATGTCATGGTGACATTGTCCTTTCCATTGTTACTTTGCCCTATGTCATGGCTACATTGTCCTATGCCATGGTTACTTTGCCGTATGTTATGATTACATTGTCCTATGTCATGGTTACCTTGTCCAATGTCATGGTTACATTGTCTTATGTAATGGTTACATTGTCCTTTCTCACTGTTACATTATCATATGTCATGGTTGCATTGTCCTATGTCATGCTTACATTGTTCTATGTCATGGTTACATTGTGTTTTCTTGCTGTTACATTGTCCTATGGACTGCTCCGGTGGCCTAGTGGTTAGAGCATCTGCTGTGGAAGTGGGAGGTCATGGGTTTGATCCATGGTTGAGTCATACCAAAGACTTTAAAGAAATGGTACACTCAAATATCTTGCTTGGCGCTCATCATTTAAAGGTTAGTGTTAGGACTGGTCGGCCTGGTGTCAGGATAATGACTGGGTGGGACATCATGCTACATGTCTGTGGCATGATGCCCTAGTGCTAGACATAACTATAAACTGCCTCACTGCAGACATTGTAGCGATATGACTGAAACAATGTTAAAGCTAGGTTAAAAATCCTGATCACACACTCATTATCCTATGTAATGTGTACATTGCCCAATGTCGTGGATACATTGTCCTATCGTCATGGGTACATTGCCCAATGTCGTGGATACATTGTCCTATGGCATGGGTACATTGCCCAATGTCGTGGATACATTGTCCTATGTCATGGGTACATTGTCACAGTTATATTGTCTTATGTCATGGTTACAAGAAAAAGTGGTCACTGTGTCAATGTGTTTAGTCGCTCAATGAATGAAAGGATCTGCATTACATTTTGCACATTTAGAGGAAAGACATTGTCATTTATTTTAAATTAATAAGTCCGAAGTCTTCAGGAGATAGGGTCTTGTCCTTGTAATTACAAGCAGTAGTGATGAATATAGTTTTGACTTGCTGTATGCTATTGCTAGGGCAGTGGAAGATGCTCTATCTGCTCGGGAAATGGACGAACCCCCTCATACATGAGTCTGAATTGCAGGTTGGCATTGATTAGCGAAAGGCTAAGGGAGTAAACCCTAAAAGAAAATCCGGAGTGGAAACCATAAGGCATTTGGATGATGTACTACATCCCTTTCTGGCAACTCCTTGGTCTGGAGAGGGATGGGCTTCGCCAGACGACTTTTGCCCAAGACACACTGATAATGCTGAACATGATCAAGACAAGTGGAGGGAACTGGTCAGATGTTCAGCAGCACAGTGTCTCAACGACCACACTAGGTCAAGAGACTGATGATGATGATGATAATGATGATGATGATGATGATGCTATTGTATATGCAACATAAGACCTTTTTTAAAAAAATCAAATTGGTAATGTTTCAAATGCATTAACAGTGTGCATTATAAAGTCTATACTAGTACATGTATTATTTTTTTTTTAGGTGGCATACTTCAACAACAGGGATCCACAAGTGTTACCATCTGTATTACCTCAGCAGGGTTTAGTACAACCTCAATATGGATCATTCTTCATGGAGACAACAGGCTCCTATGGTGGGTGGGTGGCATCAGCGGGAGACCTGGTAAAAATACTTGACAGTCTCAACCAGAGTTTATCAGGTCCTCATATTCTAAATGCTGATTCTGTAGCAGCTATGTTGGAAAGGCCTGGTTATGAACATGGGGACACCTGGTACGGTCTTGGTCTCGACACAGAAGATGCCGGACAAACTTACGGCCACACAGGAGTAATGGAAGGGACCTCTACAACTCTTTATCATTTTCGAAATGGATTCACATGGGCATTTCTCCTTAATTCTTGGTCCAAAGACATGGATTTGAATGGCCTGATAAAGTATGCTCTTTCAACACTATATGCCCAGCCAGATGGGTATTGTGTTCCTATGAAAAGTTCTGATGAGGAATATTTTATTACTTCATTAAACAACACCCAATGTGTTCGAATTTTTCTTTCCCACGATTTATTTCACACGTATTTTGAAACTTTGAAGGAAAAGGGTTTCATAATGACCTGTATCAACTCTATGTCTCACTTGGGACAAGTGTTCTTCAATGTCATCTGTGACAGAAATGAGAGTGGGTGTGACTGGTGCTTCTTTGCTGATGTACATGCCAAAGATCTGGATGATTATATGACAAAAATTAAACAGAATGGTTTCTTCGTATCTTTATTAGACTCTTATTTCTTCTGGAATCAGGTCTTACATATTTTGGTAGCCAAATCAGGTGATTCCATTTCTCAGAGGGTTTTTTACACTGAAAATCTTGTCTTGCATCAGAAAATGAAAGAAGTTTATTATAGTGAAGGATACATACTTCGATCTCAGTCTGTTGTAGAAACACAGGGTATGATTGCAGTATCAAGTATTTATGACCTAAGGAAAAATGCAGTTCCTATGGTAATCTCATGGCTGAATATATCTGTTGAAAATTTCCTGTATGAGCTTAACAGACAGGCCAAATTAAACCATGGACTAATTTATGTGAAATTCTATACAGGAAAAGATGTACCAAAAGTGAGTGCAGTTTGGTATTCTGATGATAACAGTGTTGTTTTACAGCGTCATGATGTTTCCCGTTATGGCTTCCTATATGAGATGAAGGAAAGCCTGAAGAAAAATGTCCTCGTCAAGTTTCTCAGTAGTTATATAGATGATGGCATAGTTTACTTTGCTGCTGTGTGGGAAAAACCTAAGGATAGTAAAAGAGATGAGGCCTGATTCAAATCTCAGAAGAGCTATGTATAAAACCAAAAACAACTCAATGGAACCACAAGTAAAGATTCTGCTCTGCATAAAAGGGGACCCTGGTTCATTCCTGCTGTACACATCTATCAACTTTAGTTGCCTATAATGTCATGTCGGCAAATGTTGCACCTAGTACAGCAGAGTCTATGTAATACAGTGGTTACAAACTTGCTTTGCACCACAGCAGCTCCAGGTTCGATACCTGGTTTTGGCATGTGTAAGGGCAGGTATTCATCTACCTAGATCAGTGATTCTATTCAGGTTGTTTGGTTTCTGCCACTTTGCAGATCACAACTTATCAACATCTGAGCTGCTGAATGGAAATGGTATTTAGCTGTGAGAGTGGCATAAAGTGGCATAAAATAAAGTTCAATAATCGGTATGCATGTTGAATGATGGAATAAAATAAAGAAAGCTTAATTTCCTTAAGTATGCTCATTTTTCTCTTTATAAAAAAATATATTGTATGTACAATGGAACCCCACTATAATGCGATAATTGGGGTCCAAGAATTGGATCACGTTAATAGCGGGGTCACATTAATGCGGGGTTTTACAGTATTTTAATTTTTTCAGCAAACACTGCATTGGCAAAATATACATGTACTCATGTCTAATATAAAAGAAACCTGAGCATTATCAGATGAATGGAATGCAGTAATAAGAATTATTCAAAATAATGGATGGATAATATATTTATAGGTTATTACTTTGCGTTAAATAGTTTTACTAATTTTTATTGGGGTTTTTCCCCGAAAATACACGTTGATCGATAATACCCCGACTGACATTATATAATGAATAGGGTATCAACATCGTTTACTATCGTGCCATCGTGACATGCATTTCATCTATAATGCATGTAATTCATTTGGAAAATTGCACAGATTTAAAAGATTCAAAATTTTTGTCCAAGATCGTTGTGTCTGAATTCAATGTCCAAAATATAGCATGAACTGAGTATTAACACCATTTACTTACTGTCTGATATAGTACCATCGTGGCATGCAGCTAATCCAGAATACCTGTAATTCCATTGCAAAAATATTTAAACTATTTAATATTTTTGTCACAAATCATTATGTGTCTGAATTCAATGGGAAAAATTAACAGAAATTTAGGTTAAGAAAGATGAAGCAAGTGTACGTTTCATTACGTTCAAGGGTCTTTAAACGGTGTCTACACAAATTGTAAACTTGATTTTCCATAACGGTAAAATATTTTTTTTATATACAAAACATTAGGAAATTAATGATGACTTCAAAAAATAAACACCATACACATAAAATCAGAGAACTAAATGCAATGAGTCTGTAATGGTCATGCACCACTGATATAAAGTTTGTTAAGCTGTACGCGTGTACAATTTCATATCCTTTGAATTCCCAGGTAACAAAACTGACATTGTTTACTAGTCAAATGATTCCCTCGAATATCACTGCCAAGCCAAGAAAACGTTGGCGGCTTTCGTTTATCTTAATGTTTATTAAATTGTGAGAAACTTGTATCAACCACCGCATTGTCTGCTGCTTGGTTGTGTATGCAGTCAAAGAACACGTGTCTTTACTCTTGGATCAATAATAAGTAATATTTCGATAATGTTTATTTAGGCATAACAATTCAAGAACCTAGCGAAATTAACACATTTCAGAAGCCGCGTTTTACACACTATTTTCTTGTACTCTATCGTATTATAATTCATACACGATCTCTTCCCCAAAATCACAATAAACTTTTTTTGTGCAAAGTGAGATGAACGACTTCCGTTTATGAACTTGCTTTTCCGTAACAGTAAAATATATTTTTATTTTTAAAAAAAAGGGAAATTAATAGCGATTTCATAAGCAAATCCCATACACTTGTAAAACCTGAGAACTAAGTGCAGTAGGCATGTAATGGTCACAAGTCACTTTTATAATTGTTTTTAAGCTGAACGCATGTACAATTTCATACCCTCTCAATTTCCAGCTAGTAAAGCGGACATTATTTACTGGTCAACTGCTTGCGTCTAATAACATGGCCAAACCCAGAAAACATGTATGTTTATTAAACTGTGAGAAGCTTTTAACAACCACCGTATTGTCTGCTGCTTGGTTGTGCGTGCAGTTAAAAAGAAACACACGTCAGCTATTGTTTGAGCAACGATTGTATACAGAATTGAAGACAACCACAAAGACCTCATCATGTTATTTTTGGCACAACACTTCAAGAACCTGGTGATATTGTTAAATTTAAGAACTTATGCCACAATCGTATTATATTAATTGCGCACTCTTCCCCAAAATGATAATAAACGTTTTACATATTATTTCTCGTACTTAAAATAAAAAGATCTCCCAGTATGAGAAAAATTCACGTACATATATTTAAAATTTCAGGAACCATGCCACAATCTTATTTTATTTGAATTCATATGCGATCTCTTCCCCAAAATGATAATAAATTCTTAGTACACTATTTCACATACTTTGAAGAAGAAAAAAAATCATGTGCGAATAAATATACAAACATTTGGGAACCACGCCGTGACTGTGTTAAATCCGAATTTGCATTATCGCAGGGTGCATTATAGCAGGGTTCCACTCTATTTCCATCTTATCAACATTGAAAATTTATCCTTCTACATTGAAAAATCTTGTTTTTTTTGTCCAGTAGATGTAACTTTTGAGATAGATAAACCACAGATCCAGATCTTTTCCCGCTTTTTTAAGTCGAACTGAATTTTATGTCTCGATTCTTAAAAAGTGGAAATAAGTCTGTTTGTGAAAGCTCGAATTTAAATTTGATAAGACTTGGTATAGTGGCTGTATCTTGTAAGTTTAGTTTTATAGCATTAAAAGTTCATTTTACATTGTGATTTGGGGCCTCGAGTGGCTGAGTGGTCTAAAGCGCTGTCCATTACGGATCACTGTCATTTCACCTCTGTCTGTGTGGGTTTGAGTCTCAGATTCTGCCAATGTGGGTATGTGAGAAAGCTTGCCAGTAGCTTCTCGTGGGTCGTTGGTTCTTTCTGGGTTCTTCCTCCACCATTAATACTGGCCGCCATGTATAGCCTATCTTGTGCTGAAAAATGGCGTTAAACCATAAAAAACAAACAAAAACATTTAGTTTTGTTATAAAATTTAAGCTGATATGAATACAAATTTATTGTTTTTCTTTCTGTAATACCAAGCTTGTTGGGTCTGCACATATAACTTTCCAAAACTTGAGTACTATTTCTGCATTTACAAATAAGTTATGTTGTGCATGTGTTTTGAATCATAACTGATATTCATTAACATTTATTCAACTGACAGACCTGATGTTGTATATGACATTTATAATAAATCTGGATGTACAGTCAACACATATGAAATTCCATAGTTTGATGTCTCCAACTATTCATTTTTGAAGCTGGACAAGTAAAATATTTCCAAATTGCTAGTCTGGGACAAGGTTTTGGGTCTTATTTTAAAATAATGTGTGCCATTGCTAAATTTCATCCTTTAAGCACTTATCTATCTTTACCTGAACAATTGTGTCCTCCACATGTACTGAATGTTTCATACCATATATTTGAAATACATTCCACCTACTCATAGTTGTCATTGATAACTACTGCATGTAGTTTTCCATTTACCCCTTGACTGGGTAAAGCAACTAATTTATTAAAACACTTAAGACAAATAAAACCAGAATGATTAGCGAGCAGTGTTTAAATGACCTTGTTGCCACATGTTCACTCAAACCTGATACTGATATTCATGAACTGATCACCCATTGATTTCAGTCAAGTGAGTCACTGTAATAAACGTATTGAGGACTTTATCCCAACATTAGTGTCAGACTCAACCGATCCGGTGGCGAATGGTTAGAGTGTCCGCCGCGTGAGCGGGAGTTCGTGGGTTCGATCCCTGGTCGAGTCATACCAAAGACTTACAAAAATGGTACTAACAGCTGCCTCGCTTGGCGCTCAGCATTAAGAGGTTAGTGTTAGGACTGGTCGGCCTGGTGTCAGGATAATGTGACTGGGTGGGACATCATGCTATGTGTCTGCAGCATGATGCCCCAGTGCTAGACATCACTATAAACTATCTCACTGCAGACATCGTAGCGATATGACTGAAAAATTGTTTAAGCTACGTTAAAAATCCTAATCAAACAAACAAAGTGTCAGACTTCATCATCAACTGATTCAATGATACAATCAATTACTTATTATTGTGAGGATCACTTGTTCATGTGTAATATATTACATATGAAGTTAAACAAACATGCTAATTAGGAAACTGTGTTAATGTTTAATTGACAAAATAAATATTGTGATCAATTTAGAAATATCTATCATGTGGGTTGATCCTGGCTGTGTGGATAAATTAAGTTCACTAAATTATTCTTGCAAGGAAGGTAATATGGAATATTCAGAGACGGAAAACTGATATGAATGTGGAGGGATAAAAGGTAAGAATATCACCGAGGCTGAGCTATTTCTCCAAAGAGACATGAGCTTGGTGGCACAAAAATGTTAAATATAACAAAACTAAGAGACAAAGAAATTTTCAACCACATTGGGTTGACAAAAAGCTATGGCAAGAATTCAGTGATTGAAGGAAAGACATTTTGCAGTTATAACAAATATTATCGCAAATACAGATATCAACATGGACTTGGGCATTTATTCAAGTCCATCTGTTTTGAACATATGTAACTAAAGTAACAAAATGTATACTATCACCAATTAACAATTAAGACTATTGAATAAATAAATCTGCTGCACATATATTTCTATGAATTAAAAAATCCATGCATCTTAGTGAAACTAACCTATTGTTTATATTTTTGGGACAAGTCAAAAGGTATGCAGGAATAGTACATTTTCTCAAACTACCTTTACTGGACAGGTGGATGAAAAAATAATCTAATCAACTCTGACAGTCAACACTTGTAGGTAATGAAAATCAAGTTTCCAGCCTTTGTGTCCTAATAAAGAATGATTTGTTTGCATGTTTGCAAAGACCTTTACTTGTGGGAGTTATTGTCATAAAACTAGTAAGTATTAATGAGACAAAATAACACTGAGATTAAAATGTATACGTCATATCTAATAAAATGTCAGTTATTTAAAAAAATTTCTACATATGTTCCTTCGTTGAAATCTAATTTTTTAAGAAATATTTAAATATCTGCAGAGGAATTCACATATTGGAAAATGTAAATGAATGACATCTTTTATATCAAGAGCAATATATAAAGGAAATATTCATGTCTCCTACAAAAACATTGCCATCTAAGTCAGAAGCCTTGTTATAAAGACCAATTTACCATTAAATACAGTTATTCCCTACAATTTTCTGTTGGAATATTTTGTTGTAATGATGTCATATAAAGTGTTGCCTGTATATAACAATAACAAATCATCCTTAACTGGCATATTTTCTCTGGTGTCATTCACTTCCAAGACCATGTGACATTTAAGTTCTTCGAACTTGTTGTGGAATATGATACAATTTTATAAAAGCAGAACTGTCACCTTTAATAAGAAAAAAACCCACATCCATCATACTCTATCACTGCACTTCATTTATGTTTCTCTGTAAATTCTTAGAATTATCTATAACGGACCATTTTTGTTTATTCACAAAATTCATCTTCTCAGTTCATCATGACTAGCTCAAATATCAATTTGGCGGCAAACACTGAGCTGAGTACTCTTGTACTAGCTCATCCCATCCACAGTCTGTAACCAGTCCAGGTTTGTGCACGTTAAAATCAAGTCCATACACAAATTCTTTGTGATGTTGGATACAGTCTAGATGGTGGGGCTGACGTATGTCCCACAGTCTGAAAAAATTTTAAACTGTAATGTGATAACACTGTAATAGTTCTGTTAATTTATGTGGAACCAATCCACACACATCAGAGTATTTCGTATCCAGGAAAAATGCAGACCTGCCAACTCTTACGAAAATTACCTTCTAAATTTGGATTTATGGCATGCAAGCAAAAACCACAGAAAAATTATCCTTGCTGAAAAATCATGATAATTGGTTTGTCCTTGTTTGAGTTGGATCTGGGTTTCATATTAGAATTAGTGAAATTAGTCAGGGTCAGGGAACCAGACTAACTTCACAGCAGCATCCCAGATGCTTTAAACTGCACCTATTTGTACATGTGAAGTGTCTGCATGATGAAACTGTTGATTATAAAAAAAATTAAAATGGTATCCAGAAACTATGCATATTAATGATGTAAGAAAAATTAAGCGTCCAGAAAAGTGTTAAAAATCAAAACAGAAGAATAAGAGTATTCAGATTGTTGTGAATAAAAACTAGAAAGACCATAATTGGACATAATATGCCAATGTAAGTATGTCTTGTGGTAAGATATATGACTGCCGTTGTCATGTGAAGTAGAAAAAGAATTTCCAATAATTATTTAAGGTTGAGATATAAATCAAGCCATTGAGTTTTATAGGGTTTGGAACTAAAGTTTGTACAACTTTACTAGTGGTAAATAAAGTCTACAAATACTTTACAACCTAATGTTTATTGTTGCTGCGTTGAACTTTTAATTACATTTTCCAGCTTTACAATGGCATTTATTAATATTTTGTTACACCGTACCAAACACTGGTCAGTATTATGTAAAAAAAAAACATAACTGCCTTGCTGAGATGGACTTGTCAGGATTGGCAGGTCAGAAAATGTAATTTATTTTAAACTTGCTACAATGGATTTCACACTGATTATGATGGCTAACTGAATAGTATTATTTAAATAATTTGTCCCATTCACATTATACTGATTCTACTGCACTAAAAACTTAGATGATTTGAATAAACAACAGATATACTCTTCAGAGCAGATGCTAAAACATTCTTGACTGGTTGTATACATTTTAAGTACTACAAATATAATTGTGTTCAATACCCACCTGACAGTAAAGTCATATGAACATGATCCAAGAATGTGACCATCGAAAGGGTATGCCTGTGAAATAAATTTAAAATTTTATTATGCATGAAACATTTGCAGACTTTTACATGTAAGTGATGGAATTGTACAAGACAACCCTTAGAAGTAAAATAAAGGGTCAATAAGGCAACCTTTTCATGCCGAACTCAAAAGAACCACCTATTTTAAAAACAATTGCTGATTATTTTGGTAGGATCATAGGTGGAATCCATAACTGTCAGATATATTTGTATTTTAGAAATTTTCACCAATAAAGTCTTTAGTAACTGATGCACTAATATTAGATCTGTAGTAACTAATGAGCTAATATTAGGTGATCTGTAGTAACTGTTGCCCTATCAGTCAGCAGACCCTACAGATCTAAATAACATTATCAAAACTTGAATTATTTGTTTCATAAGTTATGCTTATTCTTGACGAAACAAAAAGCATAAGCCTTGCTATAATTTATTTAACTCTCATCTTGTTCAGAACACAGAAAATCTTATTATCAGGATTAAAACATTTAGTTTCTCCTTTCATACCTATAAAAATTTGGAAAACTGCTAAAATTCTCTATTTGAGGAGAATTTTTTAGTGAAATTTGGTTAATGTATTACATTGATATGTATAATGATATTCATGATCAAAGTCACAATAAAACTGAATCAGACGTACATGTAGGGCTAAAACATTTACCATAATGTCTAAATGTGTATACATTGACTTAAATTATGTGGCTTAACTCAACCGATTCAGACTTAACCCTTCCACTCACATCAAAACTTACCGTTGACAGCGTTTGATACATATGCTACTGACAATGTGCCATACCTTGCTCATGTTTTATTTGCTCTTTGCACTACATTTCTTTAAATGAGAACAAATCACAACATCAACCCCTCAAAGTGTGTAGGAACTATGTCCATACAAGAATGTGTTTAAAAATCTTAAGTCAAATCCTCAAAAAGCAGAGAACTATGACAATACAAACTTTTTTGTTTCTTTAATTAGGATTTTTAACGTAGTTTTAACAATTTTTCAGTCATATCTCTATGATGTCTGCACTGAGGCAGTTTATAGTGATGTCTAGCACTGAGGCATCATGCCGCAGACCTGTAGCATGATGTCCTACAGAGTCAAATTATCCTAACACTGACATCAGGCCGACCAGTCCTTTCACTAACATCTTAATACTGAGCACCAAGCAAGGCAGTTGTTAGTGCCATTTTTGTAAGTCTTTGGTATGACTCGGCCAAGGATCAAACCCACAACCTCCCACTCCTGCAGCAGATGCTCCAACCACTAGGCCACCGGAGCAGTTTGGAGAACTTGTATAATAGCATAACCAAGTTGTTACTATTGGACTGAGTAACACTGATGTTTAATTATTTCTGTTTAAACAATTGAGACTAAAAGAATCCATCATATATACATTAGTGTAGTGGGTAATATTTGTAATGTATGACAGCTCACTGGGTCAGAATTTGTGGGCAGGTACAAGGCTTTGTCAAGTTCCTGCCCAAAAATTCTGACTGGTGTAGGCATATCCACATAAATGTATATGATGGACTCTTACAAGTTCATTCTAACGAGGGAATACTTCATGAAAAAGTGGCATGTCATCTATATGGACAAGAGGTTTGGAGAAACACATTTTTTTCTAAAATATTTTACATCACTAGTAAGATGATAAAAAGTTACATGAACTAGTATGTTGTAAACAAAGATCACACTTTTCAGTTTGAAAAGAAATTTAATACTAAACATTGCATACATTTATGACATCACAGGCATGATGTCTTTCTCACCTTGGGAAAATATATCATAAATATATAAAAATGTGATAAACAGATCTTAAAGGTACTGAAAATCAATACAATTTTACAAGCAAAATTGTCTAACAATCCAGTAAGATATCAAATTCACAAATATGTTGTTGAAAATTAATTGGATGGAACATGGTTTATGTTTCCTTCAACAATTCAATTGAATTTACTGGCTATAACATATTATATTTAGCAACCTGAATATGCAAAGACAGAAATGAAAGTATTAATTCTTTAATTTTCTTACCTTAATTCTACGAATGGCATACTGATGTCCACTTAGCTCTACTGCACATTGTCTAGTGTTTCGGAGGTCCCAACCTCGTATTAAATTGTCCACGCCACCAGAAAATAATAGATTCTGAAAAAGTTAGCTCATTTATGCAAACAATATGGGATAAGAATAAGTAGCTTTGAAAAGCATTACAACCATTCTTTTCAGAAAATTGTTTTTTAGTCGTTTTCTTTTTTTAATCATTTCCAAATAGCAAAAACTTGCCCTAGAATTACAATATATGATAGCAACATGTTTACAAATCCTTTCAACACTTTAAATTCTTTAAATGGATGAATAAAATGCAAGCAAAAAAACCTGAAATAAATAAATCACATTTGTTCACTGGCATGTAGTATGAGTGATTTGACCTTATAATATTACCTGAGTTGTCTTTCTTTACTGTACTAAACAATTCACAAGTCTGCTGAGGTTTGTCCAAGAGAAGCAATTCAATTTTTTCACTAAACATTAAAAATTCCCTTTGATTCTCAACCCAAAGTAAAGAAAATTGCTAAAAAAATGTACAGCCTTCTAGCCATATGATAGCAAGAATTCCACTAATTTACTAACACAATAATGCCTAACCATCATCAAGCAATGACATCAATATTTGCAATTTTCTGAATGGGACAGCAGTATGTAAAACAAACAAATCCTATACCGAACCTTTTCAAAAGAATTTCCATCAAATTAAGATAAGACAATTTATTTTTTAACTGTTGGATGTTGAAATCACCTCTGATATTCTTGAGCAAAAAGATTTTCAAGTTAGACACTATAACAGTCATCTTGGATGCAAGATAGCACCATTTTCATTTTGGAGAAACTAAACACAATTAGAAGGTTTTCATTGATATTCCACTGTTAATACATCGTTAATTCCATTGTTAATACATCCATTCTGGAGAATCAAAGACAAGATTTTCAATATGTTCGATGTTGCAGCCATATCTGAAGTCAGATATGCAGCATTTTCATTCAAGACACACACAGTCTCTTGGTATTGCTACTATATCCCACATATGAGAAGTAATTACAATATTTTCATAATGGCCACTCTGGTGGCCTTCTTGGAAATCAGACTGGCACATTTTTTATTAACACATTAACTCCTGGAGGTTTTAGCTGAAATGTGAGTAGGAAACACATTTTGAGAACTATTTTTGAATACATCTTCCAAGCAATATTTCATTAGACCAATGCCTAGTTGTGCAAAAAAAATGTTTTCCATTGGTTAGTTTGTTGGCGCATGAACAGAAGGTGAAAAGTTGGAGTTCTTTTGTTTGTTTTTTTTTGCTTAACGGACCCATAATTTTTGTATAGAGAAGACTCTTTATTCAAAATGTCCACCATATCCTACTTTTTGCACAGGTTCACCTGTCTGTGTGCACTTCAGACTGGTCTGCAGTAGATCTGTGGCCATAAAGTCTAAAATCTGAACACAAATTGTATTCCGAACATGGATGAATTTTGGATGGAAAAAAAAACCAGGTAAAAGAAAATTAGGTTTTTTCCTTTGTATTTTGTAGTGCAACTATAATGTCCTGATTATTTGGTATCACTGTAGAGCTAAATCTGTCTTCCTTTCTATAATACCACCCACTTTAGTGTATCATGCATGACCTTAATGCTACAGACCTTGGAAGTAGGCTACTACCTCATGCCCAGTAAACTCGGCGCTAGGGGTTAATGTGTTTAGACCAACTGGATACTACAAAGTTTTTCCAGCAAAAACCGAACGCTACTGTGACTTTCCATTTAGGAGGTCCTCCTGGAGGAGTAGTGCTAACAAGTTTTTGAAGAAGACTGCCATGGTAGCCATAGTGGCTGTCAGATAAATACTATTATAATTTAGGACCAATAAGACATCAAAAGAAATCTTGTGTCAGTATTGATTTCTGTTCAGGAAGGGTGAAAATAACAAGAGCCATGATAGTATTACTCTTTTTTTTCAGGACCAACTAGACAGCACAAAAAGTCAAAGTTCCATGTTGATTTGACCATCTGTTTAAGCAGAGTAGCAATACCAATGTTTTCAAGACAGCCTTTGTGACAGCCATTATTAGATGTCTGTGCAGAACCATTTTAATTTAAGCCCAACCAGATATCATTTGAAGTCTTCTGTTGAAAACCCTATGTAATATAACTTTGAGGAGGAAAAATGTTAACAAGATCATCAATATGGCTGCAATGATGGCCCTATTTTATGTCTAAATTGGCTCCATTTTCATTTTAATAAACCAGCTATAAATAATAAGGATTATTTTAAAGAAAACCTGATGTTGATATGTCCATCCATTGAGAAATAGTAGAAATAACAAGATTTTCAAGATGGATTCTGTGGTGGTCATTTTGGATGTTGGACAGACACCATTTTCATTTAGGACCAACCAGACATGATAGTCAGTCTTTTAATGAAAATCACATGATATGAACATCCACCTTGATCATTAGCAATAATAAGATTTTCAATATGGCTACTGTGGCCTGAGCAGCACAATATTCATTCAGGACCAGCTACATGTATGGAGGGATATTTGTAATATTCATGGCAATGGATGGTGGACAACAAGCCATCCCATAATTTCTTCTTGTCTATGATCATTAAAGCTAAAAACTGCATGTATAGTAATCCCCCTTTTGACCCCCTACCCATCAAGCGGCTACCTGTTCGTTTTGGCTAGAATTCCGTGGCACCAATGCGTTTGTATTAAAAAGTAACCCTCAAGAATGGCCACACTTCTAATGCGACCAGCATATTAGTTCCAAAAATGGTAAATGTTCCCCTCATAAGTGACATTTATTCCCCAAATGTATCAAAAACCAATAATTATATCAAATGATGATGTAAGGCAAGTAATCAGATTATCTCTATCATTGATACACGTCTCTTAATGTAAAGTCTCCATTACTGAAGGATGTGTTGACTAAAGTGCATGTAACACTAAGATTAATATTATATCGTTGTCTATAAAAGCCAACGCTTACAAGAAATGGGCTCAACAATGTTATGATAGAGTTTTGGGCTTCACACATCTGTGGAGTTCTTCTCTTTGACGAATAATCACATGACAAAATACATTTATCGCTACTTTTATGAAGGAGGCATTTAGGAAAGAGGTAATACAGCAGCAGTGGGAAAATGGAGCAATTTAAAAGAGAATTATGTATGTATCCAGATTTAAGTGACATTTTTGAATGGTTTTGAAATGTGCAAATCTACCATACCTGCTTGTATGTCATGCTTACACCAATAATAATAACTATCAATGTATATTCAGTTGAAATAAGTCTATTAATATAACAAGAAAAACATTTTATTAATTACTGTTACATTTAAATGACGATATTATATGAAGATATTAATTGCTTTGAACTTTGTAGCTTCCTTACTATGTATATTACATATACTTTGCATAATTTTTTTTAGTCTCCTCTGGAAAGACCACCGATTTTATAATGCCACTTTACCAGTGCAAAAGAGGTATAAGAGAGGGACCACTTTATAGATAAATGCATATTGCAGCAATGAATGCTGGGTATGTCATATCTGTGAATCATACTGATTACTTTACATGAAATCCTCTGATACATACCACTTTTGATGATTCAGCTACTCCACTGATATTCATACAATTTTCGAAATCAAACATTTTCTCTTGTTCATTAATCTCTTAAACATGCAAATATTTTTTCTTGTTAAGACTGATACCTTGTCATATCTACACCAATCACAGGTCAGGACCTCAGCATTATGAGCTGGTATCACAGTCTGGGCAAACTGGGGTTGTCTTGCATCCCAAATACGCAAAGTGTGGTCACCTGGAATAGAAAATATACTTGCTCAAGCACTTTTAAGTGCAAACAAGATCCTGGGGATAAACAAAAATCTTATACCATTCTGCTCAAATTTCATACTGATTGTATACAAGTATAAGATATAATATTTTACAGAATGATTCAAACCTCCTAATGGATTTTCTTTGCAATGTCCAATCCCACCAGGTTGAAAAAAAAGCATTTAAAAAATAGTATATTTTAGCAACCACTGGAGAAATTCTAAGGCTATCTATAATAAGAACTCATTACTACATTCTATACAATGAGCCTGTTCATACAAAAGAAAATTAAAATGCTAAAAGCAGGACCAAATGTGTGTGAGACATATACAATTATTATACATGTACTGTGGTTTCATTTATTTTTGTATCACTTTGCATGGTTTTGCAAAAACTTTCTCATGGACTTATAGTTTCATGAATTGACCTCTGTAAGTACCCAAAATAAACAATACAAAAAAATAAAATTCTGGTGACAAACAAGCATGTTGGTTTCAATAGTTACAACAATAATTCTGCTAGTATGAGCACAAATGAACATCTGTGTTAAATTTATTACATCAAATTTTCAAAATCGAATGAAGCTGAGATGAAGAGTGAAGAATACACAGACACACATATGTATGTATGTATGTATGTATGTATGTATGTATGTATGTATGTATGTATGTATGTATGTATGTATGTATGTATATATGTACGTACGTACGTACGTATGTATGTATGTTTGCATGTATGTATGTATGTATGTATGTATGTATGTATGTATGTATGTATGTATGTATGTATGTATTAGGGTTGGCATGAGATAATATTGCACCCTGTGAAATAAATATTTGCCCCCCCCCCATCAGCAGCAAACTATTTGTTTGTAAGAAACTCATAAAAAATTGATATAAGATATTACCAAATAAAAAGATTTTCATATGAAAAATAAACAAAGGTTTTGTTTCATTTTAGCTCCCTTGTATGATTTTCGCACTTCTTTCTTCTTCATTTGGCACCCCTCTAAAAACAGCTTCCTGTGTAAGTACACTGCTTGCATAAAGCTTGTGCCAGCCCTGATATATATGTTATGTTGAAATAAAAATCCATGGATAAATGAGATCTGCTTTCAAGAGGATTTAACAGGAAGTATCAATCCTTGCATTTATTTACACTTGACACAATTTAACAGGAAAGGTTGCTACTTGTAATAGAAGCATTACTACTTGCATTTTTTAAATACTTTACACAGATTATTCATTCATTGTGCATAATCTTACTAAGAATAAAGTGCATTTTTTATATACTTTACACAGATTATTCATTCATTGTGCATAATCTTACTAAGAATAAAGTGCATTTTTTATATACTTTACACAGATTATTCATTCCATTGTGCATAATCTTACTAAGAATAAAGTGCATTTTTTAAATACTTTACACAGATTATTCATTCATTGTGCATAATCTTACTAAGAATAAAGTGCATTTTTTATATACTTTACACAGATTATTCATTCATTGTGCATAATCTTACTAAGAATAAAGTGCATTTTTTAAATACTTTACACAGATTATTCATTCATTGTGCATAATCTTACTAAGAATAAAGTGCATTTTTTATATACTTTACACAGATTATTCATTCATTGTGCATAATCTTACTAAGAATAAAGTGCATTTTTTATATACTTTACACAGATTATTCATTCCATTGTGCATAATCTTACTAAGAATAAAGTGCATTTTTTATATACTTTACACAGATTATTCATTCATTGTGCATAATCTTACTAAGAATAAAGTGCATTTTTTTTCATACCTTAACAGTTTCTTCTGAAAGAATGATTGATGTCAATAAGCATTAGATCTAGTTTTCATTAATCATGTCATCATCTTTTTTTCAAAACATTTTCAATACAACTACTTGAACACTTTATGCTATTTCCTTCTTATCGTAATCCTTACTTATCTCACATCTTCCTGTAATACATACTTAACTTACATTTCCTTCTCACAATCCTTACTTATCTCACATTTCCTCTTCTCAAAATCCTTACTTATCTTACATCTTCTTGTAATCCTTACTTATCTCACATTTCCTTCTTCTCATAATCCTTACTTATCTAACATCTCTAATCCTTACTTGTCTCACATTTTCTTCCTCTGACAATCCTTATTTATCTCATATTTTCTTCTTTACTTATCTCACATCTCCTTCTTCTCACATTCCTTACTATATCACATTTCCTTCTTCTCGTAATCTATACTTATCTTACATTTCACTTTAAGACAAAGAGTGGAACTGGCAGCTATAAAATACTAAATTCATGTAAGTGCATAACAATTAAATATAAAAAGCTCAATTTTTATTTTATAGGTTTAAAATTAAAATGTAAAATTCATGATTTTATTTTTGAAATGAATTTTAGTAGTCAGAAAGATGAATTTATGTTGATCAACTGGAAAAGTATCAGAAAACTGATATAAGCCTATGTCACTTGTGGCTTAGTTCTCAATGGGTCTTTACATTCATGATTGTAGAGCAACCACTAAATCACCCAAAATTGGTATATCCAAAACTTGGTACCCACACCAAAAAATATGGGCACATCACTAAAATAATGAAATAGCATCATGCTGAAATGTAAACTGTGCGCTAAAAATATGATATGAAGATATTTACCCCATGATATGTATGAAGACATTCAAATATCAGACTGATTCACAGAATACATATATTATGATCTATCTCCATAAACAGTAATGAAATATTAAAAAAAGAATGGTCGATACGCTGTAATTGTTTCTAGGGCTATACTAGTTAAACATACCCAAGGAAAACAGTTTTTTTCAATGATATGCCAGATGTTCAGCAGCACAGTGCCTCAAAGACCACACTAGGTGAAGAGACATGATGATGATGATGATGATGATAATGATGATGATGCCAGGGTACTTTAATTTCATAGAGTTCATATTCAAATGATAAGAAAATTCTATATTGCATCAACGGATGAGTATCCTACATCAAAAGTGCCTTCCCTGTGTACCAGGTATGTTTTACTGAAATAGCCATTTTCTACTCTTCATAGAATATATTATCTCAATCTTCTTCTGTGGGACAGTATATATGCATGTAACATTTTGAAACTTAATTTTACCTATAACAGTTATAGGAATATATAATCACATGTATTAAAATGTGACATATCATCTATGTATTAAGCATAAATACATCCCTAAAAAAATATAAATCTATGTACTTGGATCACGTTTTTGAGATATGTGTCACTAGCATATTCTCATCTCTTACCTGAAGCAGATGCAAAGCATCCTGGGATATGTGGTGACCAAACTACACTGTATACTATATATTCATGCCCAACAAATGTACACAGAGATTGACTCCGTCCAATATCCCACTGAAATTGAAATGATTGCTGATTATAATGTCTCTTCTTACAAATTTAATTTTATCTATTTGATTTACACCTTTAAAATAGATTTTTGTTCGTAAAACATATTTTCCCTGATGCAGATCAAAAAATCTAATCTTGCCAAGTTATTAAACTATACATGTAATTGGATGACAATATAATCAGATCAACTACATGCATTCATACACCTTACAAAATTTTATTTGTCTAGCCAAGTAGTTTTTCCTAATCAGGTTAAAATGTTTTATATCAAAAAGTCTATCAAAAGAAAATATGTCCCAGAGATTCTTAAACTTGTAAACCCACTGAAACGTTGTTTGTAATCCCCCAAAATCAAGATATGCAATCTACCTTTTATTTGCCTATGTTAAGAGGTTTTTAATTTACTGTACTAAGGTTTTGTACAAAAGAAAAAAAATATATATATATATATATATATATATATATATATATATATATATATATAAATGCAAAAAACTGACAAACAACAGTGCAGAACTAGTGTCACTCTAGCCTGAGCGCTTTCGACTCTTAATGAGTCTTTATCAAAGTCTTTGATAAAGACTCATTAAGAGTCGAAAGCGCTCAGGCTAGAGTGACACTAGTTCTGCACTGTTGTTTGTCAGTTTTTTGCATTTATCTTTATCAATCCCTGACACACGCGATCCCTTGCTGGATCCAGAGCATTTGAAAGGACTGTTATATGCCATATGATTTGTATTCTTATATATATATATATATATATATATATATATATATATATATATATATATATATATATATATATATATAAACAAAATAGGTATTCAGTGATTGAGAATATTTAATTGGGTCATCTATATGTGCATAATTGTGTGCTTGCCAAATTTCATTTTTTTACACATAATTGTGCTAATAGCTTCTTCAATATATACATGTAAAAAATCAAAGCAATATTCCTTTTCTACTGAAGTAGAGGCAAAATAAAGAAGTTCAATCTATTTTTCAACCGCTCCGGTGGCCTAGTGGTTAGAGTATCCTCTGTGGAAGCTGGATGGTGTGGATTTGATCCCCAACTGAGTCATACAAAAAAAAACTTACAAAAATGGTACTTACAGCTGCCTTGCTTGATGCTCAGCATTAAGAGATTAGTGTTATGACTGGTCGGCCTGGTGTCAGAATAATATGACTGGGTGGGAAATCATGCTACATGTCTATGGCATGATGCCCCAGTGCTAGACATCACTATAAACTGCCTCAATGCAATCATCATAGCAATATGACTGAAAAATTATTTAAGCTTCGTTAAAAATCTTAAACAAACAAAGAAACAAATCAATCTATTTTTCAGACCAAAATTTCATTATTGTGAACTTACAACTTTCTGTAAAGTATAATTTAGAATTAAAAGCAAAATGTTTTCAAAGCCAATGGTACTAGTACAAAACTGGAATGACGTTTCAGACTGATAAATTACCTTGAAGATAATTTTCAGTAATAAAATCAGTTAATGAATAATTAATAAATGTGTTTAATTTAAAGATCTGCACTAATTAAATGTAACTGGCAATACTTCAGTATACTTTCTTCATGGCTAGTCCCTGAGTTAAAGTGAGGGAAGCTGAAGGGTGAGGCAGAGTCGAAAGTCGGGGTAAAATGATTGATTGATTATCAATTTGTTTTCATACTGATACTGATGAAGAATTGATACAAAATAATACTTACGCAAAACAGGTTTTTTTTAATCTAAAGCAGCTATAAATAATTGTTACTTTTTGACATTATAACATTAAACTTAGAATTCTTCTGGCAGCCACAGCAGGTGCACTTACTGAATCAGATATATGTCAGTTACACAGAGAAGCTATTGAAAACACCCACCTGCCTTCTACAAATTCGCAAACACAAGTTGAATGATCCACCCCCCTCCCTCACCAATTCTATCCTGATTTTTTTATCTTGTCAGCATTCACAGCTACAAATAAAATTTAATAATTTAAAATTTCAATATTTCATTGATCATTTAATAAATACTTTTATGCAAAGTTTTGCTGTTGTTTTACATCTTGTCTGCTTGTAGCAAATATGAAGGCTACACTGCTATGTCATGCAGTGAACCATGTTGCATTCAATTCTGACCGGTGGTTCTTATTTGATGACATTCAGAGTAAAACAAAAACCAACAATCAAAGACTGCAGTGTTTTGACTGCATGACACACCAGAAGTATTGGCATTCAAACTCAGTCCAAACATATAAGCTTTACACAAAACTGACCATTAAATGATCTGTACAGTATTTATACATGGGAACAAGTTTTGAATGTCACTTATATGTGGATTAATGTTATCAGCAACTAATTGTAATGATTCTATTCTAATGATTTTATTCTGATATATGTAATCAGTGAACAAACATGCTCATGGCATACAACAATTATTTGAGAAACACAAGGGGGCATATTCCAGAAGTTCTTAATTTGTAAACGGGGAAGGCATGATTTCAATAATTTACTTTTAAACTCACAGAAACAAGTGTCTGTGTCCTTTGAACTTGTTTTGCATCTTCAGGAAGCATGCAGGACTAGGTTGTTAATTTCCACCTCCATACTGAGACTTGTTCTAGAAAAGTGTGTGTGATTAGGATTTTTAACATAGCTTTAACAATTTTTCAGTCATATCACTACGATGTCTGCAGTGAGGCAGTTTATAGTGATTTCTAGCATTGAGGCATCATGCTGCAGTCATGTGGCATGATGTCCCACCCCTTCACATTATCCTGACACCAGGCTGACCAGTCCTAACACTAACCTCTTAATGCTGAGTGCCAAGTGAGGCAGCTGTTCGTACCATTTTTGTAAGTCTTTGGTATGAATCTGCAGGGGATTGACTCCATAACCTCCTGCTTCGGTTGTGGACATTCTAACCACTCGGCCACTCTAGTGGTTTGTTCTAGATGAGATTTTCTTTGTACAAGGAAATTACATCATTTCTCCTGTTTTGAAGATAACACTGCAATGCCTTTCAAATTTAACTTAAGGCATAAAATTGATAATAAATTGTGTTAAAATCATTAATGCAATGCAAAACAAGGAGCAGTTGCGATGACCAACATAAGCCATGAAGCTGATCAAGTAGAACTGGCTGAAATAGCCTAAAATGTTTTTTTTTAAATCGCTGACACCTAACAGGTACAATGTGTTTTTTTAAAAATCACTGACACCTAACAGGTACAATGTTTTTTTTTTTAAAAATCACTGACACATAACAGACAAAATGTTTTTAAAAAATCACTGACACCTAACAGGGAAAATGTTTTTTAAAAAATCACTGATACCTAACAGGAAAAATGTTTTAAAGAATTGTTGACACCTAGCAAAGTACAATGTTTTTAAAAAGCACTGACACTTAACAGAAAAAATGTTTTTTTTTTAATTTTAAAAATCACTGACACCTAACAGGGAAAATGTTTTTTTTAAATCACTGACACCTAACAGGTAAAATGTTTTAAAAATATCACTAACACCTAACAGGTAAAATATTTTTTTAAATCACTGGCACCTAACAGATACAGTACAATGTTTTTAAAAAAAATCCCTGACACCAAACAGACAAAATGTTTTTAAAAAATCACTGACACCTAACTGATAAAATGTTTTTAAAAAAATCACTGACACCTAACTGGTAAAATGTTTTTAAACAAATCACTGACACCTAGCAGGTAAAATGTTTTTACAAAATCACTGACATGTACCAGGTAAAATGTTTTTAAAAAATCACTGACACCTAACAGGGAAAATGTTTTTTTTTAAATCACTGACACCTAACAGGTAAAATGTTTTAAAAATATCACTAACACCTAACAGGTAAAATATTTTTTTAAATCACTGGCACCTAACAGATACAGTACAATGTTTTTAAAAAAATCCCTGACACCTAACAGACAAAATGTTTTTAAAAAATCACTGACACCTAACTGGTAAAATGTTTTTAAAAAAATCACTGAGAGCTAGCAGATAAAATGTTTTTACAAAATCACTGACATGTACCAGGTAAAATGTTTTTATAAAATCACTGACACCTAACAGGGAAATTTTTTTTTTTAAATCACTGACACCTAACAGGTAAAATGTTTTAAAAATATCACTAACACCTAACAGGTAAAATATTTTTTTAAATCACTGGCACCTAACAGATACAGTACAATGTTTTTAAAAAGATCCCTGACACCTAACTGAAAATGTTTTTTAAAAAAATCACTGACACCTAGCAGGTAAAATGTTTTTAAAAAAATTACTGACACCTAGCAGGTAAAATGTTTTTAAAAAAATTACTGACACCTAGCAGGTAAAATGTTTTTAAAAAAATTACTGACACCTAGCAGGAAAAATGTTTTTACAAAATCACTGACATGTACCAGATAAAATGTTTTTAAAAAATCTCTGACACCTAACAGGTAATCTATCTTGTCATGGTTGAGAATGGCATATAAATAGATGATAATTACATGTCTGTCTGTAATCTGATATACAAACAGTGTCAATACATTTCAAATTTTGCTTGCTCCCATATACCAATTATATTTGATTTTTGTGTGTGTTTCTCAATAAAATGTCAATAAAATACTTTACACTCTTTTTATCTTGAACATGTAACATTTTTAATGGAGACACAATTATTTTCCTATTATTTGCATTGAGAAACAATTTTTAAAAAAAGGAGTGTCATTACATCATAGAAATTGCAATCAATAGCATATTTGCTTGACTTCCTACTCAACATGTTAACTGAAAATTAGAACAAATGTACCAGATTTGATATTGGTAGTTTTGAGCAAAAAACCTTGTGTCAAGGAACCAATATTACACCATATTAGGATATAGAGTAGCAGCAGAGGAGGTGAACAGACCAGCTTTTTTAGTCGTCAACGATGCTTCCTTCTAGTTAATATTTACTAGGAAGTCCTAATTTGTCAAATAAACCCTTCTAATAAATATTTACTAGGAAGTCTTAATTTGTCAAATAAACTCTTCTAATAAATATTAAGAGAAGGGTCCATTTGGTAAAAAAAAAAGATGCCATTTAGTTGACGTTCACCTCCTCGGCTGCTAATGCGCTAACTATGCGCTAACTAAATATTTGATCAAGTCCTTAAGATTTCACAAATAAACTAATTTGTAAAACCTCACCTCGTAAATCAATCAGATTATTAGATTGGTCAGTGAGTTTAAAATTAATTCTCGTTAACAAATTATTATGACATCGCATATAGACTAGATTAGTTGGGTCTTCAATAATTAGAAATCCTGGAGGAGCCGTTGGTGCAAATGAATATAAAATATATCCTTGCTGAGCTTGATTTGATTGTTCGAGATTTATTTGATAATTTCCTTCGATAACATCACATACTAAATTGAGCGCAATCACCGTTGAAATATTCACATTATTCGGAGCAATATGTCTACCGCCGCCTTCTGGATCATTATTAAATTTCAGAATATTTGCTGGGGGATTCTTCGATTTTTTCCAATTATCGTGGATTCTTTTAAACCCAATATTAATAGCATCGTCAAGTTGTTTCTTTAGTTTATCCGGGTTATATCCAGGGATTTTAAAATCTTTAATCTCCGTTTTATTAATCTTATATAGATCCGCAAACTTATCATGTAAGATTTCTTCATTTAATACTTCTTGAATAATTATCGAGTGAAATATTTTCATATCGTCGATGATTTTATTACCCGTTTCTACGACGTTGATAAATTCATCCTTGGTGAGAGAGCCGGATTTAATAGATATTAGCAGTCGTGAAAAATCATTATTCATTACTGTGAAATTTCCGTTAATGAGAGGAACATAAATTGATTCAAAAATTTCTTTATTCAAGAATTTATTAGGGGTATAATCCTGATAAGTCTTGACTTCATTGACGGGTTTTATTTTGTTGGTGATATAATCGGATTTCTTAGGTTCGGGTGGAAAATCCTTCGAATTTTCTCGCGAGTTATCCGGTGGTAATTCAGGCCATCCTAACACTGATCTTATAGAACTCTGATAAATATCTACAACGTATCCTTCTGTATTTATCTCGATAGCAGATGATAGTGTTGGTTCGTGAACTGTTATAGCGATTTTTGATTCTTTTCCGGTGAGAGATTTTATTCTGCGTTGAAATTCAGCATTGATCTGTTCGATTTGATATGACCCAGTTGGTATAGAAACAACCTGCCAATCTGGTGTTCCGTCTTCACGATTCTTGTTTGCAAATACCAAGGAATTATTCGGTTGTTGACCACCAAATGCTACCGATCTAATATTAGGCCAGCTATGATACACTCGTAGTTTTGCTAGTGCGATCTCGCTCACGGGAACAGGAATTGGAAAATTAACACTAAATTCGGGACGTGTTGAGGTTATTGATATCGTGCTTGTTTTCACCGGTGTTGTATTTGTTACTATTTGTTGAAGTAGTTCTTGCGACGACATTATTATTATTATTCTGCTCTAATTTCAGCATTGTTGATTTATACAATTGAGCCATAGTTGAAAATTCGCTATCTGATATTGTTGTGTCATCCAACGACGATGATATCAACGAGGATAATTGCGAGTAACCGGCAGATGCAATATGATATTTAATTAAATAATCATGTAGTTTACTCTGGCTACACGATGATAGTTTTTTTGTGATCCCAGTTAATATACCAGCAATTGTAGCCACTGCGGAAATAGCGATTGGAACTACGACCGGAGCAATCATTGTAACCGAAGATAGTATTATTCCAGCAGCAGTGATTACTCCTGACACCGAGTACACGGTGATATCAACTGTGGTTATTCTTCGTTTGTATTTTTTGATTTTTATTTGATACTCCTCACAGAGAGAACTGAGTTTAGTTTGAAACTCTTTGACTTGATCATAGCGATACTGATTCGATGATGGAGTCATTTTATTTTAAAAGCGTTAGCATTTTCAATTACAAATTACTTTGTAATTTTGAATCGTGAAAGAATTTTTAAATTAATTTAATTGTTTACTTAAATCCACTACGAATTCTACGTACCACGTTACTGAAACCTTGGCTAGATTTCCATCTGTATTTGTTATCGTGAATTGTTCAGTTGTATCCTTGTCGATGATCGTTGATACCGTATTATTGACTCCAGATGAACTCGACGATGATATATTAAACTGATTCGGTGATACTATTGTTAATCGATAAATACCCTTAACTGCTGCGGTTATGTTTAAAATGTTGTTTGTGGGAGTCCATATAAATGATCCGTGTTGAATCGTGTGTACTACGTTGTTGACGATAGATTTATCATGAGGAATTTTTACTTTTTCAACAACGTTTATCATTCTCATTGCATCATCCCTTATTGCGTTGTTGAATGTTTTAAGTTCATCGATGGATTTTTTAATATCGGGAAGTGTTATTTCAATTTTATCAAATGGGCTCCCAATAAACTTGTCCATGAGGTTTTTACGAAACGTCATAAATAGTTTCGTGTGTTTTTCATATTCGGATTGAAGAGTTGCTAGTTCCAATATAGAATCTTTTATTGTGGTGAGTTTTGGTGTGGTCACTGGTGGATTTCCAAAAAATTCTAGCAGGGGTTTATCAATTTTGTCAACTATATTTCTTTGTAATGTAGTAAACTGATCAAATACAATTATATGATCATCATACTTATCATTAAGCGATTTTAATGAATTCACCGTGTTATCGTATGTTGTTAATTTATCCGTAATTGTTGAAACAAGTACACCTGGTTTGAGTTTACCCTCATCAGAAAATAACGCGATAGTATCCTCTGCTGCGTCTCGTTGTTTAACCAAAATATCATTAAGAGAGATATTACTACTTTTCAATTTACCCTGACGATCTTGAAATACAACTATTTCACCAGGATCAACATTTGCTAGGTTTAATATTTCGGATATTTCATCTTCGATTAATTTTTTAACATCCTTGTTATCAACGGTTTCAACTCCACTATCAGGTTTTTTCAGCGATGATAAAGATCGTCCCCAAATATCAATCATTATTATAGAAATATTTTCATCGTTTAAATCCGATGGATTTTCAATCTAAAGATTTTTAAGGAGATTTGCCGCTAGTATACTCATTTACTACTATATGAGGTGGTTTCGAAAATCTTTTGGATATAGCATCAAGTACGTTTAATACTTCATTACCACATATTGGTGGATCAAGCATTGTTTGTGTTGGTAACGTAGAATACCAAGTCTTCATTGGAAAATCTTTTATATAACGCATAAATTCTTTCGGCGGCGCTAATCCATATGAGTCAAAATAAATAATCCCACGTGGATCAATCGCGTATGCAACCCAGTGAGTTCCAGGTCCGGAGCTGTTATCTAAATTAATAATACCGGTTTCAACATCATTTGGTTGTGCCGGTAACTGATCTCTCATAAAAACCCCTCTGAAATTTTTTATTTTTAATTTTTTAGCGGTATCAATTAAATCAAAATTGGACATAGGAACTATATCGTTCCTGGAATTCGAAGACCCTTTCCGCTGTACCATGAACTCGGGGTTCCTGGTAGTCTTAGACCCTTTCCTTTTTTTTTATACCCTTTTCCAGTTGCCTTTTTCAATGCCATTCCTGCTGCGGTACCAATAGCTCCTAATGCTGCTGCCTTCGCTACCGCTGGGGCTGCTGCGGCAATCAACCCTGGAATCAACCCTAACAACGGGAATATACCACCAGTCTTTTCCATGTTTTTAATCGCGCTCGTAGAAAGAGTAATCTGAACTCCCTTTTTTTCTTTCAGCGCTTTATTAAAATGATTAGTCTGAGTTTTTGTCAGCGATAGTTTATTCCCTCCGCCATTCATTTGATTAGGTTTCAGCGTTATTGTGGTCCCACATTGCTTAGCTGATTTGGATTGTAATTTTTTTAGCTGACCAGGTGTCAACGTAACATTGATATTACTATACGACATTATACAAAATAGATTGATTCTAAATCGCGAGTCATTTTTAAAGAATTTTGGATTAAGAAAATCTTACAGATTTTCCACTGGTGCATCTACTAGTCTCATTCGTCCACCAACACCTTCGAGTATCATTGATTTATCACTAAGAATAACAGCAACTGCTCTGTAATTAACAACATCATCAGCAACAGCACCAGGAGGAGGAGCAGCAGGGTGAACACCAGGATGTACACGAGCTCGGAAGTGTATATCAACTACGGACTGTTTCATCAAGTCAAGATGTTCTAGGGAAAAGTAATAAATCGGATACAGACCTTTAAAATCCAATTGTGATATTTGTAGACCAGTATCTACATTTTGATCACGTCCCATAAATGATAGCAATCGATGATAAACTCGTGCAATGTGGTTATTTTCATAGTTAAGTTGTATATCCTCTGATGGTTCTTGTTGTCCGTTTATTTTCAGCGAGACTTCACTACACCCAAGTTGATCAAATATCATATGACTTCTTTCTTGATTGTTTAATCTCGTAATATCCTGTAGAGCAACAAATATATGCCGTGGAGCTGAAACACCCTGTCGTGCTGCCAAATGCCATGTAAATGTACCATCAATATTAGAATCCATGGTATCTGTGGACGTTGTCAACCAGCTTAATAATCTCTTCCCCCCTTGATCCATAAATGATAGCAACCGCGGTTCTACTGACAATGATGGAGTCAACACTGGCATCCATAATGTTAGTTTTGTTAAATTTACTTTACCATCGGCAACGCCAACAGCGCGCCAGATTGCATTATTATCATTACCCTTTCTCACTAGTGCTACAGTATGCTTTACTCCATAAATAACTTTTCTGACGTTTCTACAAAATCCAAATATATGATGGAGCGGAATAGCACATGAAAAATGTCGACGCCCTCCTTGTAACGTTGCTAATCGTGTTGCAAATCCTAGATTGTAATTGGGATTAGCGTCTACAACTAAATCTTCAATCTGACCAGTTTCAGCAGCAGCAGCACCAACAGGAGCAACAGCAAATCCGCCAGCACCAGCAGCTCCAGCAGCAACACGATTATATGGTCTTCTTCTTATATATTGAACGCCATTAGCATTATCAGTAATATCCTTCGTGAACATCATAGATGGACCCGCTGATCTAGTATAATCGTCAGAGTATCTTGCTAGCCCTAGTATTGTTGTTGCTACATCAACTTCACGTTCAATAGATTCGATTTCTTTTCCATCAATGAGATATCTAGCGCTTTCAAATAATGCCATAATACCATTATTAACAAAACCAACTTGTAAATTAGGCCCATATACTGTATTAAGTGGATTATTTTGTACGAGTTCACCTTCAACTTCAATAAAGGCTTCAGCGGGTAAAAAGTATTTACTTGTATCATGAACTTGAAGTTCAATTCTTCCACGAAGATCAGGTTGTACTGCGTGATAAGCAAAAAATTGATAATCACGTACAGAAGTATCTTTAAGCACTGGGGCTTCCATGTCAAATGCAACATCAGGGTTTTGTTTGAACATTTTTTATTATATATCCGATGGTCTAAATCAAAAATTCTGAAAGAATTCTGAAGGAATTTTGAATTGAAAACCCCAGGAATTCATTTAGAGAAAATCGATTTTCATGAAATTATGTCGACGGATTAGCCAAAAAACAATACAAAATCAATAAAAAAAAACATCGAAAATTCGATGAAACAATATATTTTTAGCCTCACAGGATAAAAAAATCTGATCAAAATCGATTTTCTCTAAATGAATTCCTTGGGTTTTCATCCTCGATTTTCATGAAATTTTGTCGATGAATTGCATAAAAACACTAGAAAAATGAGTAAAAACACTAGAAAAATGAGTAAAAAAAGTAAAAAATCTAACAAAATTAGCAAAAAATAAATATTTTATAATATAAAAATAATTTTCAAAATTCTAAAGAATTTTTAAACTAATTATTTAGTTGGGTGTATTTTAATAATGATGATGAAAATATCTGATAATGAAGATAACGTAAGTAGAATCACAAGTGATTCTGATACAAGTGATTCTGACACAAATATTTCTAATGCTAGCATTAGAAACACTAGTGTTTCTACAATAACCATAACAACTGAGCATCCTATTCAAATAAATAGAATCACAAGTGATTCTGACACAAATATTTCTAATGCTAGCATTAGAAACACTAGTGTTTCTACAATAACTATCATAATTGGAAATCCTGTTCAAATAAATATTTCTAACGTTTCCGGCGAAATTTCTTAAAGCCACTTCCCGGAAGCCCACTTCCGGCTATCATATTTGCTGTTATGTTATCCTTGGCGTTAGTCATTAACGACTGTAGTTTTTTATCCACGGCGTTATTTATTATTTTACTAACCTGTGTAGGCATTACTGTAGTAGATGGCAGTGAAGTCATTCTAGAAATGCTAGCATTTCCAGGTTTTGAAGAATTTCGTCGTCGAACTAGCGCTGTTAGTTTATCCCGAGCGGCTGAAAATGCCTTACTAGCAAGATCACCAACAGTGTTAATACCCTTATCTCGGATAACATCAATTGCTTTCATTGCTGCCTGTTTTGCAAATGGAGCCACTTTTGGAGCCATTCTTGAAAATAATCCCATTATAGTATTACCGAGACCATCTCCATAGTATACTCGGTATTTTGGTAATCGTGAGTTTACCACGTAGACGTTAGTTGGTTTATCATGGTTGTAGTGTATGATCATTCTTCTATATACAAAAACACTAGTGTTTTTCCAAATGCTAGTGTTTCCAATTATCTAATCGCTATGATAACCATGAGAATTTTCGGCTAACTCCTCAATGAAATCTCTATATGTTGCAATATCCATGATACCACCTTGAAATAATCTCCTACAGATATCAGCTGCTTCATTGATTATTTCCAGTGAGTTATTCCCGGCTCGTTTTCCACCTACAAGTACTTCTAATCGTGCTATATCACCGAGAATATTACCAGGGCAAGAAATACTTGTATTTCCACTCGAAGAGTTTCCAACACTAGAGTTTCCAACACTAGAGTGAAAATCCATAGGTGAATATCCCTTTCCGGTTTTTTTCCTAGTTTTTGCTTCTCTTTTTCTTTGTTGTTCTTGTTGCTTTTCTTCTTCTTCTTGTTGTTTTTCTTGTTGTTGTTGTATGTCATAATCTTCAATTCCTCTCGTAAACATTTTATACTCCAGTTTTCCCTTTTTTAAACGATCAATATTTTGATTTATTTTAAACAACCAATCAACCCAGTCAGGTCGTGATATTTTACTCTTTTTATACTCGTCCTTCAAAAAACGTTCTCTTGAATAATAGCTTTGGACAGCAAAATTACCAAAGGCGATATAATTGTTGGGTTTTATTAATTGAAATTGTTTTATTTCTATTATACCCATCGGAGTGAATTTGTCTATAAAGGGAACACCACGAGAAGTGGAAACTGCGCCTTCTTCTTCTTCTTCTTGTTCTTCTTCTTCTTGTTCCTGTTCTTCTTGTAGTTCTTCTCGTTCTTCTCGTTCTTGCTGTCGTTGTAGTTCCATCTCCCCTGCGATTTCACCTGGAAGTATTTGTACAGCTTGTTTCGTTTGTTTAGTTCGTTTTGCTATTTTCTCCAACACAGGGAGAAGAGGCTTCTCTGTTCTAGGACCTTCTTTAGGGACATCTCCGTATATCGCCCGTTCAGTTGCTGTTTTCACACCCTCAGTTGCACTAACAATAGGTTTGAAGAGTTGTTCTGTATCCTCTGTGAAGTCAGTCTGAAATAATTGCCGTTGTTGAAGTTTTTCACGGATTCTATCACGAAGGGGTAATATTTTCTTAAGAGCTTCAAGTCTTTCTCTAGCTAATCTCGTGGTTAATGATTCTCCTACCATTATTGAAAGAGTATTACTAATTGTCAAATTGCTTTGCAATTTTTAATTAAAAAATCCAAAGCATTTTAGAAATGCAAATCACTAACCTAAAAATGCAAATCATTTTAATACTTCCTTGTTGTTACACACATAATTTTACTTCCTCATACCGTATCGGTTATACAAACAAAGGAGGCTCTCTACGCGTGGGCTCATCACCTTCAGAGTTTTCCATTAATGTTTTTAATTGTCTCACTTTACAATTAATAAGTCTCTTTTGTTCATATTCTAATCCTAATTGCTTACGTACACGTTCAACGATGCTACATAATGGTACGAATATATTAACATCTTCAGTATTGACTAAACTTTCACGTATAAACTTTTGTATCCGCTTAATTAAAAAATATTTCTTAGATAGGACATATTTTCCGGTCTGTTCTGCAAATTGTATATCCTCGAAATCAGTCATAATTTGATCACAATCCAAACCTGAACATAATTTTACATTTTCATCCTTCAACTTGTTGATTTCAATAATAATCAATTTGAGATTTTCAATATTCATATATATATAAAAATATATTTGTTTAAATGCAAAGTATTTCAAAATGAATTCTGGATACACTAAGGTGTTGATCATCTTAGTATACCCAGAAGCTTAATGCGATTATAGGTGATTATGATTATATATAATGAATGACGACGGCACATTCACCGTTTTGAACCCCCTTGGTGTTTTATACATCAAGCAGCGCCCGAAATCCAAGGGATTTCTACGGTTACAACCGACAAACACATAACAATAGATTATAGGTGAACAATGAATGAATTGATTTCAATGACAATGACGACGGTACAACAATAGATTATAGGTGAACAATGACAATGGTATATACAATGAATTGATTTCAATGACAATGACGACGGTACAACAATAGATTATAGGTGACACAATGAATGAATTGATTTCAATGACAATGGATGACGCGGGCTATTCTACATTCAAGTGTAAACAAAACCGCAAAATCGAAACTTTGGTTTTGAATGTCAATAATAACGTTCATACCACGTGTGACGGTGTGGTTTTGTTTACACTTGAATTTCGGCTAAATGCCCAATTATAATAAAGACGAATTTGTATATATATACACTCATTACGACGAGGTGATATAAAATAGGTGTAGTGATTGTAATTATTTGTTTGTTTATTAGCGATCACTGACAACGTTGAAAACACGTATAATACTTGAAACAGACATTAAAAAAAATGTTTAAATACGACGTGTTTATAAAACAGTTCTGTTAATACTTGAAAAAAGACAAAATTGATTGTGTTTTGTTCAGATTTATTTAATTATAACAGCCAATGAAAAATCGAAGATTTTCCAACGCTAGTATTTCCGTGTTTAAGATCCGTAACTCTGTCATTGGTGGAAATCCTATGGATTTCACACGCGTTATACCTAACGGAGTTATCTCCCTACGTAAGAAAACTGAATTTTGTTTTTAAAACGCTTTGAAAAAGCGGTCTTATAAATTCCCTCTGCTACTTTTTGTACTGAGGAGGTGTGAATATCGAAATACCTACCAGCTTCTGACATTGATTGAAATACTATCTCCTTGTTGTCAGTGTCCATTGACTTTACGGATCTAGCATTTTTCGGGTATTTCCCAGTTCTTCCTCGTTTTGTGTTTTCACATTGAGAAATAACTTGAAGGTTGTTCAACTTGTTATTCTTGGGATTAGAATCAATATGATCAATAACAAAACCATCTTTGATTGATTCGTTATACACTTCGAAGACGAAACGGTGATTGAGATACATTTTCCCTCCAGCTTTAAATATCAAATAACCCATACCATTATCCCGCCCAACAGATTTCTTATTTTTACTGTGTCTAACAACACCATCACGAGAAGCTTCGTAATTTTTAATAACAGGATGTCTTTGAAATTCTTGGCTCATTTATATATAATATATCTATTTGTCTAATTCGTTAATTGGCTGAATTATAACATTAGCAAATCTTTTTATATAATCAGCCGTAGTTTTTATGATTTTGCCATTGACGTCGTCAGGATTTTTGATTCTTCGCTTGTCATAATAACGTTTTAACTCTCTATAACGCTTACCCCCGCAATTAATGCATAACTGCGACTTGCCTCTTACACCTACCCCACAATGCAAGCATGGTAGAGGTCCCTCCGAACCGTTTCTCACACTCTGCATATGATACCCACAGAATTCATTTCTACATGATTTGTTACACGGAGTCTTTGATCCAATCATAAGCCATTTGCAATGATTCATTATATAAAATTTTCTTATTTAAATACTTGTTTTAATTATAATATGAAGGAGTTCAAGAGATTATCGAAAATTAAGCCTTGGAAAAATGTTAGATTTAATCTCGATAGAATCTCTGATATACCTAAAAGTCTAGTAGATGATAAACCACTATTGAGTAAAATCAGCGACTGTTTTAATGAGTTTAAGCGTGATGGAGCATCTCATACGTGGTCGACATTTCGAATTATTGATGAAGATGTCAATATACCCATAATTGATGCTACTATGAATGATATAAGAGCAGCTGTGATACTTTCACACCTTGGCAAGAAATCCAAAGGATTTCTACGGAGGTATTTTTTTAGAATAAAATTCATTATCGAAGAGGAAGGTGAATGGATTATCAGAGATAAATTTGACCCAATCCTTAAGGATAAAAAAACTGTTATTGTGAGTAGAGATTCCAAACCAGGAATTTTAACTGGAATTGACAAACCATACTATGAGAAATCTTACCCTGTAACAGCAGTTGTGTATGGGTTATATCCAATAAATAATAATCCTAATATTACAAAACTAGCTCCGATGTTTTCATCATCAGTGGCTTTGCCACTTAATTGTGTAGCAACACGGGTAATAGAACACTTTACAAATTCCCTCCGAGGAAACAAATTAACTGATCTACGAAGAAAAAAAATAACCGAATGGGAACTAACAGTGAATCAACATGGAGCAAGGATTTCCGATATAGCTAAATTAGAAGCATTATTAAAATTTCCAATATCGGTAGCGACAATAACCGGAGAAGTATTATACGAACCGAAATATCAATCGCGAGGAGCTCCAATTGAAATTATCGATCATAACAAACACGCGTGGACACCCGCGGTAAATATATTTCCACGAGAAAGAACTGTTCGATATATCCCTAAAGAATTTTCTAGGGATGGTTTCTATGAAGAGAAATTATTTGATGCTATTCACGCGTTAACCAAAGACGACCCTGTGTCAGTATGGTTACTCAGGAGTAATGAGGATCCGGAAATAGGATTTGATCAGTTTGTAAAACCAAATGGTGAATTATATCGAACTGAAGAATTAGATACTAGAATGAGAAAAATCGCTAATGAGTATTTAGAAGGAAACACTAGCATTTCTACAGAAAAACTACTTACGGATAGTTTTACTATTCCATCAGTGGTAGCTCACTTCGCACGAGAAAAGAATTCATGGCGTCCAACACGAAGTGATTTTCTGGAGGATGTGAAGTTGAGTTGCGTCGAATTGGGTCATGGAGGATTGTGGAATACGAAATACTCACGTGATGGTATGATTTCAATTGATATATCCGCGTGTTATCCTGGAAGTTTTCTCGGGTATGGAGAATGCTCTAAGTACTTCAAACGATTTGGACACCCCACACATGAAATGACTCGT
The DNA here is from genome assembly GCA_029339505.1 of Unio delphinus. Classification (NCBI taxonomy): domain Eukaryota; kingdom Metazoa; phylum Mollusca; class Bivalvia; order Unionida; family Unionidae; genus Unio; species Unio delphinus. Next base: position 1,346,826 of record JAQISU010000009.1, on the reverse strand, counting down.
GTTGCGATTAATGGTCCATTGCCTGATTTTGATTTAACCGGGTTCGCTCGTGTGATATCATTCGAATTAGCTACAGGGTTACATCCGTGTAGTTATCTTTGGCTTGGTAGACATATGTATGAAAAAGCGTGGATGCCAATTGTGCTATTGCGGTATATGATCGATTGTGGTATGCTAATATCGTTAATTGTCAGTGAAGCGATTATTTGTTATAACGCTCAGAAAGATGTTTGGTTACCAAAACCCGATCTAGAAAAAATAATTAACGAACAACGAAAACAATTTCTAGATGGAAATTCGAAGAATTTCAGCGAGGAACAAATCATAGATTGGTCTAAGAAATTATTCGAAGGTAGTAATAGAGAGGCTAAAGATCTCGGACGAAAAATAATCGGTAAATTCACTCAAGGTGGAAGATTTGATAATGCAAAATACTCTTCTAGATTAATCATAGACGATGAAGAATACAATTTCATAATATCTGATTTAATAAAAAAAGGGAAATTTGTAACCCGTAAGAACGCTTTTCTATCAGGGGAATTAGATGAGGAAGCTTACAAATCTGCGAGCGGAACTAATAATGTTTGGGTAGATGATGTCCTTCGAAATGGTAAGAAATTAGGTACGGTTGTTACCTACTGTGATGGAAAAAGTTGTCAATACACACAATTGAGAAGTTCTATGCTAGCCTATTCTTGTATTAATCTATTCTCGATGATAAACAGATTTCCCGATACCGCGGTTAGAGTAGCTACTGATTCGATGTATATCCATGAAAAATACAAATCAGATGTAGCTAAATTCACAGATCCTAAGGAAGCGTGGGGAAATTGGAGGTTTAAAAAAGAAACACTACATGAGTATTGTAAATCCGCAGACGTTGCTATGGATGATAAATACTTGAAAAGTAACCATAATATCTCAGAGATTCAATCAGAATTTTCTACTGCACCGCCCGTATCAGATCCGATTTGTAGATACAAGACAGTTTATTTAAACGGCTGTGGTGGGTCAGGAAAGACAACTCGTGCAATCGAATTATTCCGTAGAAACGCTAGCGTTTCTAACATGATTGTGTTAACACCAACTCACAGACTCGCCAGAGAGATGATAGCGCGTGGAGTAAAAGCTTGTACTTATCATAGCTTCTTTTGATGGAAAGGCGATACATGGACTCCTGATCGAATGGGCGATAAATTTATTCCTGAAATAATAATCTGGGATGAAATATGCACGGTATCATTGACAGTATTACAGATATTTCTTGAATGGTTGTTATTGAAAAATACAAAAGTCGTCATGTGCGGGGATCACGGCCAACCGCAGCCATTTGTTGGTGGATCTCCACATGAATGGTTAAAAGGATTTGTAGATTATTATGAAGAGATTAATACCGACCATAGATCACTTGATGAACAATTACGAGAATTCAAAGCGCTAATTAGATTACAACCGGATAAAATCCAATGTGAAATAGCGCGTGAAATAATTTCAGAAACTCCCATGAATGATTTTTGGGAAATGTGGAAGCCAAATGATTTAATAATCGCGAGTAGAAAAATAGTCAGAGACGCACTTCAGATGAAGTTGTTTGCGCTACATAAAGAAAAATTTGCAACGCTTCCAGTACCACTCTGTTATAGACCTAAGGATACACGAAAGCAGAATATCGACGTTGACATTCCTGGACAACAACAAAAGCAGAATTTAGTATTAAATGATATTGTGCTGGTTGATATCAGCGTCGTTAAAGATGCATTAGGTGCTGATAAATCCCCGTGGACGCTAGGTTATGCAGCAACAATACACTCTTCACAAGGATTGACTATATCCGATACAACTCTTTGGATAGTAGATAATCATATTGAGTGGTCAAATTTAGTTTATCTCGCAGTATCCAGAGTACGGCGAATAAACCAACTTCGAAGAATTGTTGTTGACGATGAAATCATTGATAACGATATTATCACTGGTGATTTTATCACTGGTGATATAATCAGAAAAAAACTCTCTGGCTATAAACAACAGGATAAAAAAAATAAACGAGAATTTGACATTGATGCTGAATTAATTAAGACACTAAAGCAACAACAGAACAATCACTGCGCGAGTTGCAATTGTATAATGCGTTGGCAGTATTCGGATAAAGATCCTCGCCAATTCACCGTAGATAGAAAAGATAACAATCGCGGTCATGTCAGAAACAATGTGAGGTTGACTTGTCTTGAGTGCAACAGACGCCGGGGTGACAGCACCCTGGGTGCTAATTAAGACCACGCGGTGGTAATTGAGTATCCTCGGGAATCACTTGTAATTGTTCGCGTGTAAAACCCCGCTGAGGAGCAGTTGAATCCAGTCTATAGATTGGAGGTCTACCCGTAGATCGTGTTATGCCGGATATTTTATGCGTAGTGACACTCCAAATAGGATCAGTAGCTCTTTTTTTACCACCCTCAAGCTCTCCTGGTTCATATAAGTACCTTACAATGACATTACTACCAAGAATTGGTTCTTTGAAATCTTTTTGTGAAATTCCTTGGATTTCCATTTTGATAGACGCCTTCTTAATAGCGTTGACAGGTTTCATATTAATTGTTCTAGTAATCTCATTATTGATTGCGGTAACCACAGCTGGTAATCTCTTGACCCATTCACGGGATCGTTTATCCTGTATGAATTCTTTTGCGTATTGATATCCGAATAACCGCTCAGCAAGGGTTTTATTAAACCGTTCAACAATTGCCTGATCGCGATGTAGCGCAGTGTGTCCTCGTCTGATGGCGACATTATGATGTTTCATCGTAGATGTAACAACACCTTGAAATTCCTTGCCAGGATCAACTTGTAACAGATTTGGCCAGCGCAGAGGACCTCGTCGATAAATCCTCTCAAATGCAGAAGCTACTTCAGTAGATGATTTTGTCCTTAACGGTTCTGCTTCTTTGTATCGACTTGCAATATCAACTAACGTTAACGCGTATTTGTAACCGTTGTCATGCGGCAGAAATAGTATATCAGCTTGATGAACTTCATTAGGTGTTGTAACATCAAAATGCGAATAGTTAATTTGTTTAGGCGCTGGTAGATAAATTTGCCATATTGCCTGTTTAGATAACCAGTTTGCCGCTGTAGTTTTTTTCACCTTTGATGCACTAGCTAGTTTATTGATTGCTGCGTAACCTCTCCAGTATCCTCTCGGAGAATAATAAATAGATTCCATATTAAAATGCTAGCATTTTCAATTACCAGCACCTAACATCAATTTACCCTTCATAGCAGATTTTACCAACCAAGAAGCCAACTTTTCTTTGAAGGATTTATCAGGAATAGCATTTAACGCATGAATTAATTTTACATCTGCGAGATGTCTGTGTTGAAGATTGCTGCTTTTATAAGCGACATCATGAGCATGACACGCCTTATCAATAGCGTTTATTGGATATTCGCCGGGTCGGGGCTGATTTTGATCATCAAGTCTGATATCTAATCGTGTTCCCGGTCCACAGTAGCTATATCCTGGAAGGTGCTTTTCTCCTGGATACTTTGCCCACGGTGTTCCTGGGAGTTTTGTCAATTTGGCTGCAATATCACCTCCTCGTTTTTTTTTAAAGGTTTCGTGGAAGTAAATCTAAATTTTTTCGTACTACATTGTACGCATTTACCAGAAAGCGCTGATCGATTATTTTTCGTTGTAATCGTCGTCAAGTCATTTGTGCCAGTACGCGTCCTACACTTCACACAATATAGATCCATAATTATATTATATAACGGCATGAATGTAATTGATTATTCAGCTACGAGACGACGGGAACCTATTAGACACCATGCAATGTTACCAAATTCTATTCGCGCGATTATCATCGGACCATCTGGAAGTGGTAAAACACAATTGCTACTTAATTTGATAACGAGATGGATGAAGTGGGATAAATTGTACATGATTGCTCCGAGTGTAGACGATCAACGATGTTATGAAGTATTAAAGGATTTTAATGATGCCGCGCAAGAAATTAACGGCGATGGTGTTATTGAGTTTATAACCGATATCGAAGAGGCACCGAATATTGATGATATTGATGGAAGTATTAACAATTTAGTCGTATATGATGATATCATGTTAGATAATCAAAAGAATCCTGCTAGAATATTTTCCAGAGGCAGACATAAAAACACCGATGTGATATATATCACTCAACGTTACACTCAAATACCAAAAGTGATCAGAGATAACTGCAATATGCTGTGTGTATTTAACGGAGTTGATACTCATACTCTTAGAAATATTTGGCAAACTTGGTGCGGTGGTGATATGGATCATAATCAATTTAAAAATTTCTTTAGCCGCGCTCAGTCAATCCCACACGGATTTGTGACGATAAATTTATCAGACCCTCGGACAAGATATCATGTCGGACTTGATCAAATATTTAGTTAGCGCATTAGCAGCCGAGGAGGTGAACGTCAACTAAATGGCATCTTTTTTTTTTACCAAATGGACCCTTCTCTTAATATTTATTAGAAGAGTTTATTTGACAAATTAAGACTTCCTAGTAAATATTTATTAGAAGGGTTTATTTGACAAATTAGGACTGCCTAGTAAATATTAACTAGAAGGAAGCATCGTTGACGACTAAAAAAGCTGGTCTGTTCACCTCCTCTGCTGCTAGAGTGTATGGTCTAAAGTTATCAAACAGTTGTTATTGTACCATTTTTATAAGTTTGTCCCATGATGCACTTAGAACTAGATGCTCATCTCTTGTCTGGCTCCAGTCCACAGAATTCACCTGCAACAAAATACATACACATTTGTATTAATGAGAATGCAAGCTTTATTCTGCAGCTACTGTATTTCATGTACTGTTTCATATGCACAAAATAATTATTAACTTCAGTGTATGAAAAATTATATGCAAAATAAATAATTATCATTTTGTGGTACTGACCATGTATAAAATAATAAAAGAAGGATCCTCAAACAAGTTTTATGGAATACATGTTACTTGACAACTAAACAGTACAAATGAACAAGGTAAATGTATATTTTTTTCTCATTTTGCTCTCAACTCAAGAATCTAATAACAATTTTTTTTTAAAGTACTCAAAAAGATTTTTGTTGTTGCTAGTTAATGAACGAGAGAGAGAGAGAGAGACAGAGAGAGACAGAGAGAGAGAGAGAGAGAGAGAGAGAGAGAGAGAGAGAGGATAATATCTCAGTGCACAAGTTCATTAGCATTTAGAGCATACATCTTTGTCGCTGTTATGTTGTGTAATGTTGGCAAAATGATGGTTTGGACATATATTAGTTATGGGCATTTGTTTTTGGAAAATATTATGCAACAACACGAGTACAAATTATCAAGAAAGTAAGTGCAACTTGAATTCTTACTGCAACAATAACATCATTTTAGTTTATCAAGTTGCAATTTTAAAAAAAAAAGAATTTGAAATCAAGTTTTAGTTAATGTGTGTGTGTGTGTGAGATATGGGGAAAAAATTGTCAATATACAAGATCATATTTATTCAGGATGATTTTATTTGTAGCTTTATCAAAGAGAAAAATGACTAATATTCAGTTACCTGATGACTGTGATAATCCTCATGTATTCCTCACTTCAACATGCACTGAGATATACTTTTTATCGGACAAGAAATATCAAAGGGCTTCTGAACTCATTTTAAAATGCACATGGTGTTTTGTTATGGTGATGGACTTAATGAGAACTAATTAACAATAATATTTAAAGACACTGTATATGAAGGTCTTTGTCTATTTGTTAATGAAACACCAGTCCATATTGTAATGACAATAAGCTTATGTATCAATCAAAGTATTTTCCCACCAACAAATTATTAATTTTTGTACAAATTGTATTTTTCAATCTGTCCCATGTGATCTCAGTATGGACTATCCATTAGGATTAAATATGCATATAACAACATGCAACTTTGCAATTATGTGACATATTTACAAAGTAGGCTGTCTACAGGAGATGATTAAACATGGTTAAATTATAAGATCTGAATATTTATTTGCTGAAAAATGTGATTGTACAAAAAAATAGCCAATTATATCATGTACTTAAAAAACAAACCAAATGCACTTAACTGTATCTAATAATATACATGTATTATAAAGCAAATTTTGTAGTAAATTATGTTTCTCCGAGAATACTTACCCGATCACATTACTTTAGGGATATTAGCCTGCTACCTCGCGAATCCAGCCCTACCAAAAGACGAAAATTCGTCTTTCCTGTCTATGTCATATAGACAAAGGGCAATAACTCTTGCCCCTTACCTCCCCTTGCTACCCGCTAGGTGTCGCTTCTTTAGTTTTTAAGCTGAGCGGTATATAAAACACGAGGATGCTCGCATGGCGGGGTGGTTGGGAGGGTTTCTTAGTAATGTGATCGGGTAAGTATTCTCGGAGAAACATAATTTACTACAAAATTTGCTTTCTCCTTTGAATACGTTCCCCGATCACATTACTTTAGGAGAATAAGTAATAGGAGGAGGGAATGTGGAGCATCCGACCTCCACCCCGGGTATCCTCTAGGGAATGATGGTTGGATTCCCCATGTGAATGATAACCCGGTCTCCTAATTTTCAATCAGCAACACAGCCCAGGGTCACGTGATATGTGACCCCTTTATACAGTTAAGAAGATAGTTATTGAAATCTTCTTACCTATGAAAATTTATCTGGCGAATCCAGCGAAGCTAATAGGCTGTGCTGATTGTTGCACATGGGTCTGGTGGGCGTCTGGGCTGCCCAACACCGGACCTACTAGAAACAATGTTTGCCTATTCGAGTACAAACTTGAAGATAAAACTGTAGAAGGTTGACTCTGCATGTCAGCCAATAGCTTCTATAAGGTGACTGATTTGCGAATCCTCAGAGTACGCCAAGCGTATAACCCACTTCAGCCATGAAGCAAGGGCTTGAATGGAGATATCTCATGTCCCAGCTATCACCAGAAGAAAGAGGTGCTTGTATGTGACCTGACTCACCTCTATGCAATGGTGCTAGAGTGCACAAACAGGATCTTACATGGCTGTTGATCCTGACTTATCTATAAAGAAAGCGAGCTAATGACGACTCGTTGATCGCCAATGTATGGTAACCTATTTTGGACTACGAAACCTGGCTGCATCAAGAGGACCATCAAACCCTCTGATCGGAATGGAAGAGAGTTCGGGTCACTAGAAAGGACATGTAACTCGCTCACCCTGCATGCTGAAGCTAAGACTATCAAGAAACCCAATTTGTATGATAGTAGCTTTAACTAATCGTGGGTTAAAGACTCAATACTGTTTGAATTGAGTCATGTTAAAACCCAGGACAGATTCCATTTGGAAACAGGGTGAGGGATATAAGTCGATTGAATTTTTAAAGTGTCTAAAAGATCTGACAAATCTTTGTCATGGCTGATAGCACATGTACCAGAATGGCGGAATGTGTCTGATATCATCGAGCGGTAGCATTTGATAATAACTGGAGCCAGCTGTTTCTCCTCGAAAAGCCAGAGAAAAGTTGGCCAGTTGAGGGATTGTGACACTCAGAGGAACAATGTGAATGATATGGTACCAGTCCCTGAAAACATGCCACTTGCCCTCGTAAACCTTCAGAGTAGAGGGCCTTCTTGCTCTCGAGATTCTCTCCGCAATCAAAGATTTAAATTGTTTGTCTTGCAAGGCTGTCTGAACAAGAGCTAAGCTTGAACATAAAGACGGTCCGGACAGGGGTGGAACACCCCTGGCCGCGGTTGCTTGCGAATACTTGTGCTGACTGTAATCTTCCTGGGTAGATCTATCGCCTAGATTGAGTAGATCGGAGACCCAGAAGTTGTTCCATCTGAGAGGGGCAATCAGAACCATCTGACAGTTCTGACCCCTTAACTTCTGGATTAATTTCAGTACCAAGACCGTGGGAGGGTAGGAGAATGACCACAACCCTTCCCAGCTGATTGATCGAGCATCCACGACTCAAGCTTCTGGGTCTGGAACCTGTGAGATGAAAGGTGGAGAACTTGCGATTTCACCTTGTTGCAAAAGATCAATCATCGGACGTCCCCAAAGTGTGTCAATTGGAAGAAAGTCCGATTGATGGAGTGACCATTCTGTGTGAATGACTAGATAGAGTGTCAGCCAAGACATTGAGACTGCCAAGAATGTGCCAGAATTGTACATTGAGGTGGAGATTGTCGAACCAATGTAGAAACTGCCAGCTCAGATTGCACAGGTCTGGTGATTGGTGTCCCCATGTTTTTAAGGCAAGGCACCACCACAAAGTTGTCTGACATAATGAGGGCAGTTTGTAATAAGAGTTGATCCTGCCCGAAATGAAAGGCGTGGATGACAGCCGTTATTTCTGAAAGGTTGATGTGGAAAGGGCTCGCCCCTGGCACCCACGTGCCGCTGACAGTATAGAAGTCCGGCAACAGGTGAGCACCCCAACCGTAGGTACTAGTGGCAGAACATACCGTTATCCCCGCTTGGGGTATCTCCAGAGTAATCCCTGTGGACAGCCCACAGGGGTTGTGCCACTGACTCAAGAATGATCGTATCTCTGGCATGAGCATGACTGTGGGATCGAAGGGACTTGAAAAGGGTGAAATTACGCTAGCAACGTCCTTTGTAAAGGGCACATAAAAGGACGGCTGAGCAGAATCAAGTCTGCTGCCGCATTAAATAATCCGAGGATCTGCAACTCTCTTGCTAAATGCGCATCCTGTTGGAAACGGACTCTACGAGTGCAATTATCTGGATGATCGCAAACTCGAGGAAGCCTTGCCAGATTCAGATCGGGAGAAACTCCACACCCAGATGGACCAAAAATCCGGATTGGACAGAGATCAGACTTTATCCAGTTCACAAGAAAGCCTATATGATGTAAAGTGATATAAGATCGTTTCTGCCTTTGAGCAGAGTAGAACTTGACAGATGTTTCTGGAGGATGTCGTCCAAATATACTGCCGATGCCATAGATGAAGTCGAGCGGAACAGGGTGACGATGTAATCGATAACCTTGGTACTAGCCCAAGGGCTTAAGTTGAGGCCAAAAGGTATGACCTAGACTGATAAACCGAGTCCCGACAAGCACAACGGAGAAATGTCCGCTACTCGTGGGATAGGGACGTGAAATGTGCGTCGGTCATATCTAGACTGACAGTATACCCGTCGGATGGTTTGATCACGCCATCGCCACATTGACTTTCAGGGTGGTTGAGGCGGCTCAGGTTGATGAACGGCCTCTGGATAAGAAACAGCCATGAATAAAACCCCAGCTATTGCAGGTTTATTAAGATATAAATATATATATATAAAGGCATCCTTCTCCCGGTCTGACGATACATCCATGAAGAGGGGAGAGGAGGACAGAGGAGGGGATGGATAAATGAAGTCCCAAGTAGTTCCGAAATGACCTGAATCACCCAAATGTTCTAAGGTAATAAAGTGGTCCAGTGGTCCTGAAATTGCAGGTGGCGGCTGCCCACAGGTAGGCAGTCTGCTGGCGGTGGGCAGGGTATGTCAACGTCTAGAGTTAGGAGGCGTGAAGGCGGAGAAACTTTGGTTCTTGCCGCCTCTATATGGTTGCCGTCTAGCTTGATTAGACTGTTGACTCCCAGCATTGGGTTGGGATCTATATTACACATTTGATTATAAGGATCCCTTTTCCCCGGTCCGCCCATCATCTCTCCGCTGTGTCAGGGGATGATTGTTTCGAAACGCCTGCGAAAGTTGGGCGACGAGATGGAGGGGCAGTTCCTGAGCTGCCTGCCTCCAAACTTTTTCAATTTTCCCCCACAGTGTAAAGGTGTCCCAAACTGAGACATCCGTAAAATCCGAGTACGATGGGGCCTGCGCGACGTGGACCACCTACAGACGTCACATCGTATCAGGTCGAAGTTGGCAGAAGCAGTCAACGCATTTGTCATAGAATGGTGAGCTGCCCTGTTAACAACTCTAGCAATCCAGGCCTTCACTTCACAAGCGTGGTCATGGCTGGATTTGCCTAGGGAGTTGGAATAAAAATGGCTAGTGAAGTCAAGTCTAACAATGAAGACGTATCTACTACGTTTCGGACTAACTTTGACGTGGCATTTGAGATCAGTACTGAAGGCGTCTGATGGAGTTTTCGTACCAGCTACACTAGAACGTCGCTGGAAGTTAGCTTCCTGAATTTTTTTTTTTTTTTTTTCGACTGGCAAAGAAGCAGGAAGGACATCGTCTCTTCCTCCTCATTCAAGATCTACAGGTGCCTGAATTGTGTAGTCTTGAGTGGCAGTAGGAGGTTTTGGGCATTCTGAAGTTCCCAACAACCTATAAATCTTTTATTCTGCGGCCGTGGCGCTAAGCTCAGTCCGGTCCATGACCTGATCTGTGGACGGCTGAAAGTGTTTCGTCACACTCACTGTGTGCTGAGTCGTGTTCTGGTCAACTCAAGCATCCATTCGCAGCGGAATTGTCATCATTTTTAAAATAAATCTCCATAATGCTTGTGTAGTGAGGCCAGCACTGCGCGCCCATCTACCATTCGCTCAGAGGGAATGTTGGTTCTGGTACAGCTTGCATATCTGTACAGCATTCCAGGTGACCTAGATGACGCAATTCTGTCATAATTGACACTTTCACTAAATCTCCCTTGTGGAGAAGCCGTGAACATATGGACGGCCGGCACTAACGGCTGATTGAACTGGCGAATGGTCGGCCTGAAAGTCCTGTTCTGGTAAAGCTGCCATATCTGGGTAGCGCATACCAAGTGGCATAGATAACTCAATTCCGTCATCTCTGATAATGTCACTAATTCTCCCTTGTTTTAAAATCACACCGTCACGTATTTGACGTGACGGGAGGTGTACACCGGCAATACCGACTGATTTGTCTGGTATATGGTCGGCCGGAATGTCGGCGAAGGTCCGGCTATGACCGGCACCTGCCTATCGAATGGTCTGATTGGACAGAGATTCATCTTTAACATCTCTCTCATGGTAGTGATATGTAACCAGTAGTACAGATTGACTGACGGGTACATCACTATAATCTCTGTAAATCCAATGTACAGCCGGTGCAGGTTGATGCCGGCTGGAAGACCGGTGCCATTTGGGCTGAACGGTTGTTGCCGGATGGACGGCCGGTGCAGGTTGATGCTGGCTGGAAGGTTGGCTGGACGACCGGTGCCATTTGGGCTGAACGGTCGTTGCCGGATGGATGGCCGGTGCCGGTTGATGCCGGCTGGAAGGTCGGCTGGAAGACCGATGCCATTTGGGCTGAACGGTCGTTGCCGGGTGGACGGCCGGTGCCTGTTGATGCAGGCTGGAAGGTCGGCTGGAAGACCGGTGCCATTTGGGCTGAACGGTCGTTGCCGGCTGGACGGCCGGTGCCGGTTGATGCCGGCTGGAAGGTCGGCTGGACGACCAGTGCCTGTTGACGCAGGCTGGAAGGTCGGCTGGCCGGCCGGTGCCATTTGGGCTGAATGGCCTGTGCCTGTTGATGCAAGCTGGAAGGTCGGCTGGCCGTCCGGTGCCATTTGGGCTTAACGGACGGTGCCGGATGGACGGCTAGTGCCGGTTGGTGCGTGCTGAAGTGCCGGCTGAACTGACGGTGCCGGCTGGACGGCCGGCGAAAGTGCATACTAAAATGGATCCAATCGATCCAGCATAGACTCCATGCGTCCGGACTTACAGGCCCAAAAGCCATGCACGGACCCGCGGTGAAATTTACACCCACTGGGCAGTCTAAACCATGTCAACATAATTTCCTCCATTTCCACATTGCCAACACCCATTTTGCCATTCATGCCTTCGTTGTCGACTTTGCTACTGAAACGACAAAAGAAGAGAACAAAGCACAAATTAAAAAATTCAGCATATTATTAATTCGATAATACTATAACCGTTACTAACGGAGTAGTCAAATTATTCCGTGCCATGTTAACTCTTAATGACAACACTAGTTATCGCCGTGAGCGTGTTGCAATGGTTCGTTCAAGACGAAGTCTACTGAAACGAAAAAGATGATAAACAAAGCACAATTAGCAATTCAGCACGCTATTAAGTCGCTATTACCATAACCGTAACTAACGGAGGAAGCGAAATGATTAAGTGTCGCGTGAACTCGTGACTACAACACGAAGTCCGCCATTAAATAGTCGCAACTTGGTCGTTCAAAGACTTTTTTGAAGTCTACTGAAACTACAAAGAAGGTAAATAAAGCACAAATTATCAATGCAGCACGTTATTAAGTCGCTAATATCGTAAACGTTACATACGGAATAAGCGAAATTATTGAGTGCTACATGTATTACATGCTAGTACCGCCATAAGCGTGCTTGACCACGTTGCAACCTGGTCCGAAGTCTAGAAAAGGTGACAAAGTCACTCAAATTGGAAAATATTGTAAAATAATGTATACAACCAGTAGAGGAATGATTATCCAACACAGTAATTCCAAATTTAACTTCGGATGGTCAGAATTTACACTAAGATGGCTTGGATTCATTGGAGGTCTAATTGTACGTATTTTCACGAACAGCGAAGCTAAAAAAACTAAAGAAGCGACACCTAACGGATAGCAAGGGGAGGTAAGGGGCAAGAGTTATTGCCCTTTGTCTATATGACATAGGAAAGACGAATTTTCGTCCTTTGGTAGGGCTGGATTCGCGAGGTAGCAGGCTAATATCCCTAAAGTAATGTGATCGGGGAACGTATTCAAAGGAGAAACCAAAATGTATTGAAAAGATATATCTAAGTGCATCTAAAACAATCAACTTAAAGTTTATCATATGGATTTTGCAGAATCTATTATGTGTGTTGAAGGCCAAGTTACCAGGCTAATAGTTAACAATGAAATATCATGCAGATTTTTAATATATTGTGTTTTGATGTGTTGTCTGTTATACATACATCAATAGGTGTTTGTGCATATTTTATTTTGTCTTAATTGTCTCAACTGAATATTTTTTAAACAAATAAGATGACTTCCAGGGAAGAGGAGACAGGAAAAAAAATATACAATTAAAACTGCAACAGCTGTCTATATATTTCATTAAAATAACTTATATACCATTGGTCAAACTGATGGGATTATGTCACTAATTATTGTTTTACAGAATGTGAAATTCATGCATCCATGAATTCAGCAGAATCTTCAATATCATTAGGTGTATAACAGAAGCACTCATACCTCTTTGGTATGTTCCTTCCATGCCTTTAGGGGACCCTGAAATGATAAGTTATCCGTTATAGCTACTGGAATAAAACTGTTAATGTTTGTTCTATTTACAGAATTAATAAATCCTCACCTGATGTACAAACATCACAGACTGAGAAATAGGTTACCAAGTAACAAACACATGTCAGATATATCTAAGTTTGAAAGAAATACCTGGAAAACACTTCTAGACACAAAATATTCTCACACACAGGCTTAACATGAGTGGTATTTAAAGTGTCATTTATACAAGAAATCTACATGCCTAAAGAACTTTTTATGTAAAATCTCTAAAAGTCATGTGTAAATAGTTTTCTCAAGAAGATGAGTCCATAAAAGATTCAGGTGTAACCTAGGCACAATCAGAAGACACCAGGCCTTTCTGCCAATGGTCAGGAAAAGCTCCTTGGTAACACTACAATAGCTGCCAATGTATATACATTAACCTTACTTACCAAATGACAATGTTCATTATAAATGACTCAAACAAGATGACTTATTCTTGACTGATACATTCCTTGTTTGTTATTTCAAGCATGACCTCACTACAAAACTTTACAAAACTTTATTTAAAACAAAATATTGCAAATAATTTATTAATGTTATTATGTGCTTTTGACATGGTTCTATTTTATTTTATCTATTATACATCAGCATTCTAATAAGTTCTCTGCCACTATCCAGTTATTTCTCTTTAAATGCTGCATTACTCCATTACATGGAAATGCCACAAAGTGTTTCAACTGTATCCAGGCAATGACTGTCCTGTTTTATTTCAATTTTCTTAGCACGTTTAAAGTATGGCAGATGCGGATGGTGGCTCTTGGAATGCATGCAAAACTGCTAAGGTACAATAAAAGTAACTAAATCATTAAATGATCCATGACCCATTACTAAATACATGTATGTTGTTGTGTTTTATAACTTTTCTTCCATCAACAGTATATCTTGATGCTGACACCAATAGTTTTTTTGTGTGCAAATCAGCTTTCTTTCTGCTTTAAACTGAAATTCAGATTAATGATAATCACTGGATTTTCAATTTTCAAGAAAACAAAGGAAATTAGTATTTGTGTACCTTACTCTGTGCTACATCAAACAGCAACAATGACCCATCCCCTGCCCCTGTGATGAGGAGGTTTTCATTGTTTTCAGCCCAGGTCACATCAAACAGTCCATCATTCCAGTCATAGGCCTGCACCAACAGCAACCCTCCTGGTGTACTGTCAAGTATGAACAATGTTCCACTACCTGAAATACATTTATGGCATGGATAAATAAATTACTGCCTCACTGAATCCAATGCCAAGGAAAATACCAGCCCTTTAGTCCTGTTATGTGTTCATCAAAACTTTAAATTGTGGCTCAAAAGAAAAACATTTTTATTTCAACAGCTCAAAGAAATTTACAAAACCTTTGAAAATAAAATGCTAGTGTGACTTTGTCATTTCTGTAATATTGAACTGGCGGTTTATTTTCAGCTCTTTTTCTTACAAGTTAACTTAATGCTATTGAGTTTTATTTAAATATGCACACCCCATGAATAGCAAGGTAAATATCATATTATTTTAACTGGAATTGTTTGGGAAATACTACTAACACAAAACTTTACATGATATTTTCAACAACAAAGATAAAAAAATTAAATGTATACCACTGTGTAATATATATTGCTAATCTTTATTTCACACACCACAAGTACAGTAAAACCTGTCTTGAAAGACCACTGCTATGTGAGACCACCAGTCATGAGAGACCACCTGGCTTAAGAGACTAATTTTTACCAAAGAAGTGGTCCTTCAAGGCAGGTTCTACACGTATTCACGACTTCTTTTTAACCCCACTACAAGATTTGGATTCCTTGATATGGTGTGGTAAATGCTACTAGCATATACAGTGGAAGAGAAATAGCTAGTTAAAAACTGAGGATATAGATGTGCTGCAAGTATCATCATGTTTGATCCAATAAGGAATCTGACAACAAAAATATTTTTAAAAAAAGGAATTATGTTATACTTTTCAACTATATATACATCTATAATGTAGACCAATTCCTCTGATAAGTCTTCATGGTTTCAAGTCTTTAAGAGAGAGACTTAAAACCTTGAGGTATGGATGCTGTGGGCTATAGATGTGAAATTAACATATCTGAGAATCAGTATTAGGTAAACTGAGTTCACAGTCCCTAAGTAAAATAAAAATATATATTTACTGGACATAATACGATCAAATAAGCAACAAGTATTGGTCACTGGGCCTATTCTTAACCCTGGAGACCAAACTGGCCCAATACACTAATTTCAACATGGATCACTGGACAATATAAAATGGTATAGATTTTCAAGCTAGTGCCACAAATTGGCCAGGAGAAAAAGGTTTCATTGGTGAAATAAACAAACAATGAAGAATCATGCCCAATAGCAAGTCGTGTTATATTGTTGTTGATAAAGAATCACTGTATTGAAAAGTGACAATGGGAAAGGTGTTACAATGACAGTTCTTTCAAGGTGCTTTGCCTTTTGTTAATCAATAATATTGTTTGTTTGTTTGATTAGGATTTTTAATGTAGCTTTAACAATGTTTCAGTCATATTGCTATGATTTCTGCAGTGAGGCAGTTAATAGTGATGTTTAGCATTGGGGCATCATGCTGCACACATATTTACTTCCATTGATAATGATCCTAATATTAAACCCACACTCAAAGAGAAATATTAGTTATTATTTGTTTACCAAATAAATGTTACTGGTCAAGTACACAATGAACTTGATTTGACAAAGCTATGTCCAAAATACAATTGTTCATAACAAATACTCATATAGAAAAAACTAGCAAATACAAATTAAATATAAATAACAGAATACAAATTAATAAAATATAACCTACAAAATTTTGTGATATTGTATACACAAGTTGATAAAATATGACCTCAAATTAACCAAAATGACATCATTAAAAAAATGTGTTCAATTTCTGTCAAGCAAATGATTGTTAAATACACATCCTACTATTTAATTAATGGAATATGGCAGTTATTTCATATTTAACATAGCATAATTGGTATGTATAGTTATTTGTCAAATTAGTCAAAACTTTCTGTACTTCTTACTGGTCAGGCTGTTGCATGTGTCAATAGTTCTATTTACTTGGGTCACATTTTAAAATGCAGTCAGATGATGAACATGTAATGAGACATTACTAATTTCTGTGTACTTAAACAAACATGCGCTTTTACATCAATTTTGAAATTGTTCAATGAACACAAATTTTCTTCAAATCTTATTGCATTACAATATACTGAGCACCTCTGTAAACAAAATTTAAAAGAATAATAATTACTGGTTATAACAAGAGTCTTCATTTTATATTAAACATTTTAAGATAGAATAGTGAATCTACCATGTTTGTAAATTGCAGTACATGTATACAGCAGATTGTTGTAACTTTTCACATATAGCTGAGAAGTGTAACAGCTATGTTGTTTTGTACTTGTTCATTTAAAGCATTTAAAATAGATCTGTTTAACCAGTACTACATGTATACATGTAAACACATTTCTTGGATCATATGTATTCAATATGCTGGTAAAAGTTTCATTCTCCAGTCAGCCACACTAATTCCATAAATTATGGCACTCTCACAATTCACTGTTCTGCTCATATTTTGTCTTTATTTAAACAGTCAATCCAATTTTTATCTGCATTGAAATTTTTACTCCATATTTTTAATTTATTATATCAGCATTCTGTTGAAGGATTATAGGCCTATTTACTGGAATATTTTCTTGTCTTATTGCATTAAACCAAGTAAAAAGACCCTCTTTTACTTTGGTTTTAGCACATTTTCAAATCTGTTTCCAAAAACAGTTGCACATTATTTTTTAATAATTACACCAAATAGTTCCAACTTAGACTATTGACATTGGCAATTCAAACCAATGAAACACATCCTTTTCTTAATGCCCCTCTCATATTCCTTGCATTATTTGCAGCCTTGTGTCTAAAAAATACATTGTTTTCTTTTCTAACTAGTAAACTTTCAGACATGTTCACAAATGTCAGAATTCATAATTAATACATGTGTGATTTACTTTAATGATAATAATAAATAATAATGAGGACTTTGTATAGCGCCTAATCTTTTGAAGCTCTAAGCGCTTTACACCATCTATAATGATATGACTACACTACAGAAAAAAACAAATGACAAAAACAATCAAATTGGAAAACATAAAAACATGCTGAAAACATTTAAGATACAAAACAATATTAGGTCTCTAAGTTTGTCCCTGCAGTCAAAACAGGTGAGTTTTAAGAGCACTCTTAAAAGGGACCACTGTGTCTTTATGTCTAATTCCAATGGGCAATTCGTTCCACATTGCCGGGCCCTGGTATGCAAAATAATGTTGTCCATGTGACTTCATTTTCATACTGGGAACAATGAGTATACAATTGTCAGAAGAAGAGTGTAAGTATCTAGCTGGTGTATACACATGGTGAGGCTGGATAGGTATGTTGGACTGGAGTCTGTCAGTGAAACATAGCACAGAGAACAAATTTGTGTTTGATTCTGTATCGAATTGATCAATTTCCTAATGTAAGCAATACATCTACCCTAAATTTTCTAACATAAGCAATACATTTACCCAAAATTTTCGAACATAAGCAAAACATTTACTGCAAATTTTTGAACATAAGTAATAAGTTTACCCTAAATTTTCTAATATCAGCAATGCATTTACCCTAAATATTTTATCATAAGCAATACATTTATCCGAAATTTTCTAATATAAGCAATACATTTACCCCAAATTTTCTAACATAAGTAATACATTTACCCTAAATGATTTTAACATAAGCAATACATTTACCCTAAATTTTCTATCATAAGCAATACATTTACCCGAAAGTTTCTAATGTAAGTAATACATTTATCCTAAATTTTCTATCATAACAATAAATTTACCCGAAAGTTTCAAATGTAAGCAATACATTTATCCTAAATTTTCTATCATAAGCAATACATTTACCCGAAAGTTTCTAATGCAAGTAATACATTTATCCTAAATTTTCTATCATAACAATAAATTTACCCGAAAGTTTCAAATGTAAGCAATACATTTATTCTAAATTTTCTATCATAAGCAATACATTTATCCTCAATTTTCTATCATAAGCAATACATTTATCCTCAATTTTCTATCATAAGCAATACATTTATCTTAAATTTTCTATCATAAACAATACATTTACCCGAAAGTTTCAAATGCAAGCAATACATTTATCCTAAATTTTCTATCAGCAATACATTTACCGTAAAGTTTCTAATGTACGCAATACATTTACCCTAAATTTTCTATCATAAGCAATACATTTATCCTAAATTTTCTATCATAAACAATACATTTACCCTAAAGTTTCAAATGTAAGCAATACATTTACCCTAAATTTTCTATCATAAGCAATACATTTACCGTAAAGTTTCTAATGTACGCAATACATTTATCGTAAATTTTCTATCATAAGCAATACATTTATCCTAAATTTTCTATCATAAACAATACATTTACCTAAAAGTTTCAAATGTAAGCAATACATTTATCCTAAATTTTCTATCATAAGCAATACATTTACCGTAAAGTTTCTAATGTACGCAATACATTTATCCTAAATTTTCAATCACATGCAATACATTTTCCCAAAAGTTTCAAATGTAAGCAATACATTTACCTTAAATGTTATATCATAAGCAATATATTTACCCTATATTTTCTATCATAATGAATACAATTATCCTAAATTTTATATGGCCTTGTGTTCTGCAGTTGCTCTTTCTACTGCAGTAAGACCCCTCTTTACAAGATTTGCAAAACTTTACTTAAAACCATTTTAAACAATAAGACGTCAATATTTCATCTCTTTAATTTAACCATCGAAGATATAAAATGTCACTAGTATTCTACATGTTCTATTCACAGTACAGTATACTGCCTTTTTAAAGTAGCAATTTCAACACCACATGATGCCTGAGATTTTAACCTACCGGCTAAACCATAGTGTTGTGAGGTTGCGCACGCTAATCTTTGAGGAAAATATGGAGAATATTCAACAGCATAACCGTGTTTTCCTATCGTACGAAATGACTGGATCATGTCTTCCGTTTAAGACATTGCTGATTCTGAACTTTTTACATCACTAATCCTAGTTCACTTCATGTCAACAAATTCAACCTTTGACCCTTTGCCATAATGCAGTTACGATAAGATGATATTTCTGTTTACAATATGTAAAGCAAAACTATTATAAATATATTTTTAATTTTTGAAATAAAATTAA
Source organism: Unio delphinus (assembly GCA_029339505.1). Classification (NCBI taxonomy): domain Eukaryota; kingdom Metazoa; phylum Mollusca; class Bivalvia; order Unionida; family Unionidae; genus Unio; species Unio delphinus. The sequence goes on along the minus strand of JAQISU010000009.1, from coordinate 1,327,280 downwards.
AATCATTGAGATATTTTTTATTTTTATAATTCAGCATGTTCTCTAATATTAACGTCATCTACCGTAAACCTGTGATGCCCGCCATAATATTGAAAGAGTTGTACAAAAGTTTTAAGGAACTACTGGTTTTTATAATGACACCTTAAATTAATTAATGCAGAATGGAAATTCAATATTTTCTTCCGTCAGAGATAGCCAGATTAGTTTTAGGTTTGTATGAATAATATGTGATTCGTTGTAGTGTTTATTTGGATGAAAAATAACGAAAGAAAGAGGCTTATTTAACTGGCATTTATGCGCAGAAACCTTTGCTAATGTCTGGGAAAAGGCCGTTCCGCATATATTTTCATTGTGCGTTCCATACTCGAATATAGACCATATATTTAGAACTCTTACTTCAATAGTGGAATAGATAAAATCTCGTTTAACACCAATTTACTAGTTAGATAACCGGTGACTATCAATCATATAATACGTATAGTATAAGCACACCTTCGTTTGTTTGTTCCCCCAACCGATTTAGGTCGTGGGTTCGATCTTCGGCCGAGTCATACCAAAGACTTATAAAAATGGTACATACAGCCGCCTCGCTAGGCGTTCAGCATTAAGAGGTTGGTGTCGAGTCATACCAAACTTCCAAAGACTTATAAAAATGGTACATACAGCCGCCTCGCTAGGCGTTCAGCATTAAGAGGTTGGTGTTCGGTTTGGTGTCAGGATAATATGAAGGGGTGGGAGTCTGGGACATCATGTTACATGACTGCAGCATGATGGCCCTGTGCTAGAAATCACTATAAACTGCCAATCTGCAGATATCGTAGTGATATGACTAAAAAATTGTTAAATTGCAATCATGATCATACTCACACCCCAACTGATTTTGAAAACGAAAAGCTGTATCAAGGATATTTTATTTTTTAAATGCATAGAACTTGTTGTTTAATTGTTCACTTTATAATTTATAACCTGATTGTTGCTGGAATGGGAGACCCCTTACTGTCAACTTATTGGTGTATCAATGCAAATGGAAACTCCTGGTCATCAGACTAATGTAAACAAGAAGGCCGACTCCCTTCATTTTCTGATTTCTAGAATAGTTCATATAGGTAAAAATAGTTGTCAGCATCAAATATTTGAATTCTTGCTTACATATGTTCAAAGAGATAATTGAGATTATCAGAGACTGTAAATGACATCACATTAATTGCTTGAAAGCAGACTTGCCTATGCAGATGTGAAAACCGTGTTAACTAAAGATTTTTTCTTAATGCCAAGTTGCCAGTACAATGAGTGTTTTACTAACCTCTGGCTATCCGACTTCCACTAATTTAGAGTTGTGGGTAATAGCACTCGATGAGGTACAGAGAATTTCTAAGTTTGGTGAGTTTAGTAACAGGTTTACCACATCATTTTCAAGAAGTAAAAACACTCCTGCAAATTCTGACCCACATAGTTTTTTTTCCTCGATCCATTTTCTTTTCATTGCATTTATTGAATGACAATAAATAAAACATATTTCTTCTTGAATTGGTGTGTTTCTTTCATGTTCAGAGTTACCTTTCCAAGATAAAAGGGTTGACAAGTCTCCCGATACAAGTAAAAGACATTGTTGGGGAAGTCAAATTGCATGTGTGCAGTCAATGCATTGGTCTTAGACATTCAAATACTGTATACTATGGACCCTCTATAGTTAGCTATGAACCTTCAGGTTAATGACACTCTAGATCCAGACAATCATGCAAGGTACTGTGCACGGAGGGCGATGGACGAGGAAGACAGACAGAGGAAAAGATGGGAGGATAACATCTCAGAGTGGACAGGACTGAAGCTGAGTGACACAGTGAGAATATCAGAGAACAGATTGGAATGGAGGAAGCTGGTTGTCGGGTCATCAGTGGTGCCCCAACGGTCGGCAAGACTAAGAGATAGATAGATCGAGTTGATGCACATTTTCCCATACTTGGGTACAAGTTACTGGTAATGAAATAAATTACATGAACAGAAATTTATAGAAAAGAAAAAACCCAATAAAAATTACAATGAAACAAAACTAGCAATATTTATAGTAATATATTGAGAGTAGAGCTATATTGATACAATATGAATTTATGTCACATGGCCTTCCTTTTTTTCCCCATCAGGATCCTTAATTAAGTTTTCATCTTGGGCCCCCCTGTACCCCGAATACCTTTAGACTGCAGTTCAGGGACAGTGTTAAAGATCTGCATAGAGCTCAGCTTAAGTGCTAGGGTTGGCAATGAGAAAGGGAGATGGCTGGTTGACTGGGAACACATTTTTATGTGATCATTTGTCTAATTTTATCTTCATTCAGTTTGTGTATAAAGGCTATTTCCTTGCAATCATGCTGTATGTAGCATATAATTTCCAAAGATTGTAAAGAAAATGCTGCTGGGACAAATAACAACTTCATGAGATTTACTGTACATAATGAGTTTCCAATTTTCATTTCAGGCTATTTGAAAGAACAAAATTGCTTGAAAACATACCAATCCTTTCTGAAAGAATCACCACACTTGCTGGAATACATTTCTCTCCTGAAGGCAGGACATGAATATCCAACAACAATAGCTGGGAAAAATCTTCTTAACATGCTTCAAGAATATGCAGCTCTTAAGTTGTGTAGTAAGTTTGGGATTTTCTTTATTGCTTTAGGTCATGCCAAAACATGGGTACACATTGAGAACCATGTCATAGCTATCCAAGAAATTATTATTCAATATTCACATATAGCCAGTGAAAAACAAGTAAAAAATGTTATGTAGCCCAAATAAAATAAGACTATATTTATCAAGGTCCTTTACTAGTAAAATTAATCATTTCCAATATATTTAACACTAAGTATAAATGAAAGATGGATACAGCTGTTGATTTAGAATTGTAACTTGTTTTGAACATTGCCATATAGTTAAGCAAAATAGGAAAGTTGTCATATTTTTACCTTTTGAATAGTACTTTATTGGTGTTTTGTTTATCTTACATGAAAATGTGCAAAACTGAAGTTTAAAGTGACTATTATGAACATTGTAAATTTTGAATTTGCTACACTTCTCCGTATTTATCACCAACTTTGCATTATTCTTGCTGGAGAGAGAAGTAATTTTATGAAGATATTTGGGTTCAAAAATGGTCCAAGTGTGTACTGTGTAAATGGGATGCTATATGCTATATGAAAAATGAACTCTTATGTACTATATGCATATGAACCATATGTGTTATATGTGTTTGAACCTTGCATGGTAAATGCATATTGGCCCTATGTGTTATATGTGTTCTGTATATGCAAAGACTCGGTGTTGCATATGCATATTGATGCTGTGTGCTATATGTATATGGTCCCAGTGTGGTATACACACTTGGACCTAATGTGTATGCAGTGGACCTAATCTGGTATTTGCAACACTGAAATGATGTTTAAACATAATCCTTTTAATGTAAAATTTATGATTTCATTATACAAGAATTAACCATGGAATAAAAGCATTTCTTTCAAGATAGTCAATGCAATGATAATTGTGTGCTAATATAGTTCCACCATTAGATTTGGATTGTATAAAGAAAATTTCCTATTACTATTTACCATGAATACCAGTATTTGCATCTTTTGGACTTAATTATATTTCCACATGTGACATTTTTCTATATGAGCCTCAGGATTAATGGAAACTACATACATTGTACCTTTAAAAGCAGGACAATTATGTTTTTTTAAAAGGTATTTCACTTGCTGCAATTTGCTTTATGAAAGTATGCACCATTACTTCATTGTTAACAATACTAAATCGTATAGAATTTGTGCTGTATTGCTTAATTGGACTTCTTACATTGTGGTTGGATGGGATAACACATTTTACAAAATGTTAGATATGTAATTTATTGCAACAAATCCAGTTTTCCCAAACAAGCCATTTTCTGAAATCGCTGATATTGTTTTAATCGGCACCCCGTCAAAAGAGCGCCCGACAAAAGAGCGCCGACATAAGAGCGCAGACAAAAGAGCGCCGACATAGGAGCGCAGACAAAAGAGCGCCAACATAAGAGCTCAGTCAATTAAAAAAACAAATGTTGTACGCTAAACGAATAATAAGCGAGTTAATTTTCTTGTTCCTATTTATTAAATATTGTTGTTCGATCTTTAGTTTGCGCTCTTATGTCGGCGCTCTTTTGTTGGCAAACTAGTGCGCTCTTTTGTCTGCGCTCCTATGTCGGCGCTCTTTTGTCTGCGCTCCTATGTCGGCACTCTTTTGTTGTGCGCTCTTTTGACGGGTCACCGTTTTAATCAGCCTATAAAAGTGAAACAGGTGAACTGAACAAAATGATTCTGTGCTGAAAACTGAGTATGTTTCTTGCACAAGTTTGGTAAATAATAAAAGACCTTAATAGATACTAGATATATTTCATCTTATTGTACAAAAGTGATATTTTCTTTAACTTGTGGCATTGCCTTTCATTAAAATTTCACTTTTTTATGCTGCACAATGAAAGATATTCATCCGATAGAAAGGAAACAAACATATCCTTTGTGTAATAAGTATAACATTTAAATTTATTTTCTTTTAACAGATGAAAGTAAGTGCACTGCAAATCCTGTCAATGCATTGTGGAGACAGTTTGACAGTGTGGTTGAACATCTCAAAGACAGACAGGTGATAAGCACCAGACTGTGGAAAGGCACGACGCAGACCGCACGAACACGATGCCAAATTGCAGATAACTCTCATGCAAAAGCTGCCCGATGCAAAGAAATTGGCTCAATTTTAAAAGGGAAAGAAGCAAATGTGAACATTGTAATGGATGTATCCTCGATTCCTACATCAGTTGACTGTGCTGAAGAAAGAATTAATAGTTCCAGTGTAGTTACTTTGTCAAGATTGGTCCCTAACTCTGCTGACTCAGATTGTTATAGACAGTCAATCCAAGCAGTAGGCAGGTCAGAGAAGAATATGTCAGCTATGGGCGACAAGATGGCATCTCACTCTGTTAGCCTCAGAACCAGATCCAGGACTGGCAAATCAATGCAGCCATCAAACAATAATGATGCTAGCTTTAATACAGTGGTTAGTTCAGTGCTTTCAGAAAATGTTTATGTAGGTTTGGAGAAAGATTCGTCATCCACAGTAATGAGAGATAAATTGTCAGATGATAAAAGAGATTCTTGTGGTAAAATGGATGTCAGTGTATGTTGTGATGACCACTTAGAAGAAAATTTAGCTAATTGTGATTCAGGAAAGTGTGCAGATGAAGAAATAGATGTGGAAGTAGCCTGTGATATCCCAGACATACATATGTCGAGTCCTCAAAAGTCCTCAAATATTATTATAAAATCTCCATTAGATCTACAAGAAAGAAAAGATGATGCTAAAAAAAGCAGTAAGATATTCACTGATTCTGTTACAAATTCTAACTCACTGGATATTATTAAAGGAAAAACTTTATCAGAAACTTTTTTATGCAGGCAGCACCAAACAATTGATTTACAGCTGCCAGAGAGTGATAGTTCATTGCAACAGATAGAAACTGGTCCAAAACATTTTCAGGCAATGAGCCTTCTCTCAAGTCAGACAGCAACTGGTCCTATCCAAATATCTGTAGATAATACAAATATGGCACAGTCAAGTCAGACATCAGCCATTCAAAATACAGAAAAAAAAGGTATTTAAACTTGACAACTTAGAGCACCACCAGCAGGAAGTGTTTTTTTTTTAGACTAGTTCATTTCATATAGGTTTATGGTACATATTCAAAGTACAGTTTTATTGATGAAAGATAAGATTTGATCAGAAAGATCTAATTAATTGGACTAAATTAAATTAGGTCTTATTACAGATCTAGAAGTTATTAAAAAAAATTCAAGAAAATTTACATGAGTATCGGAGGAATATGTTGTAGGGTTTAACACCATTTTTCAGCACATGGTAGTCTGTACGTGGCGGCCAGTATTAATAGTGGAGAAAGAAACTGAAAAACCCTGGAAAGAACCACGTACCCACGAGAAGCTACTGGCAAGCGTTCTCACATACCCACATTGGCCGAATTTGAGACTTGAACTCACGCAGATAAAGGTGAAGTGGCAGTGATCCATAACAGAAAGCGCTTTAGAGCACTCTGCCACTCAGGAACCACCAGAGGAATATGTCACAGATTTTACATGCACTGATTAGATCATGTGTTATGGTAAGTTTTTTTTTTGTCATATGCAGTTCATATATATACATATGTTGTAGTTGACGATAAGATACATAATTAATTTACTTAGCATGGAGCAGTTCTTAACAATGAATAATATATTTCTTAACTGTCTTGCCTAAATTTAGAAATTGTAGATACCACATATGTATACATGTACAGTACCACATATACTCATTTGTAAGTTAGGATAAACTGCATTCCCAGGTCTGTCATATACTGCACCGTCAAGTCTGAGTATGCGGTTTGTTAGGAGTAATCAGTAGAACAAATAACACAGACTCTGATCTGAAGGCTCATTATACTGTAGCAGATCAGGATCCTTGTAGTTTGATTTGCCCTATAACCAAGTATAAATAAAATTTTCATTTCAAGTTACTGCTACAGAGAGCAGCACAACCTGTGAACTAGTCACACCTACCAAGCAGCATCCCAACAGAATAGGTTCAGAAAATTTCATAAGCTCTGCAAAACTACTTCAGTCATTGACAGATGCCTTCCAGACGGGGAAGTCACCCAGAAGGAAAAAGTAAGTTATGTATATTTAATTTGCATTGTTTGTAAAAGTTTTTTTCTACCTGACCTGAATCATTGATTTTGTTTTTTTAAAACATGTTTATCTCATTTAGTCCATAACTTTGAAAATTCCCGCTTACATTTTAATTTGAGAAACAGGCTTTCTAATTATAAGATTTTATCTTATAAACATTCAGAACCTTCCAAAGTGAAATTTTCCATTAGGTACTAAAATTCTTTTAGAAAATGATATTTGGGCACAGGTCAGATAAAGGAGTATAAAATCTTGTTTATTGGAAAACCTTTTTATTCATGCTGTATGAGCTGAGCAGAATTATTTTGGACTGGAATATATTGATACAAATCATTTGAGTTATTCTTCTCTGGAAATACAGTGTTCAGTATTAACATTCTTGGAAATGGAAACTGGGATTATAGTAAAATTTCAAGTAAGGATGTATTCTTGGATTGTATTATTGTGATTTAACAAAATACCAAGCACATTGCTATGACACAGGTCACCACAGGAACATAAACACATCAGCATTGGATTTATTTTAGAATTGTGTTAGAAATTCTAGGATCATTTGGGATTTTTTTTTAATCAATGGAAATATTTATTGAATTTGACAAAACTTGATTTTGCACTTTTCTTTTTTATAACATAGAGTTGTAATTGAAAATTGGGAGGCTCATCCTTGGGATATAAATTTAGCCAAAATGCTTTAGAAAATGTTTTCAAAATTTAAAGTATTTAAACTTTATTTTAAATCCTTCGCAGGAAAAGTTTGAGTCTTTCAAAAATGATGAATTGATCCAGTTTGCCAGACTATATGATTTTTCTGAGGCAAAGCCTCGAAGCAAGAAAAAAAAATATTATTTTTCCAGTATTGGGGAGAAAATAATTTTTTGTATAAAAGTGGTTTAGGTTTGATTAGTAAGTCACCATTTGACTCTTCTTTGCAAGTTATGGAATTGAAATTAAAATACAAGAATGAACTAGAGTTAAGAAAGCTTGAGAGAAGGAAGAGAGATAAATACAGTTAAAGTTGCAAAACGAGAAAAGGGTGAGACAAATACAGTTGCAGAAAGAAAAAGTCAAAGAGATGATAGGCAAATGCAATGTGAAAAAGAAGAAAGAAATGCAAAGAGAAAAGGAAAAAGTCATTAGAGTGTCCAAGTGGAAAGAATTCCCCCACTTTACACACAGGTTCAGGGTTTGATGTTACTAAAAAATGTTAGGTATTTTAAGGAAAAAGAAGTAGATAATAATTTTATTTTTGAAAATAATGATGAAAATTTTAAATGGCCAAGAGAGCAAATTGCACTTTTTAGCAAAGCTCTGACATGTAAATTTCCCTTGATGAGTACAGAAAAGTGCTGATTATAATTTGTTTAAGGAAATGTATCTTGATGGGTTAGAGTTGGTACCTGAGGCTTATCGACAAAAATTTAGGAAGTATTAAAAGGAAACTCGACAAACATGTGGAGAATACGCAAGAACAATTATTTGATAAGTGGTGCTTAACCAAGAAAGTTGGTCATGATTATGAAAATCTCGGAAAACTCATATTAGTTGAAATGTTGAAGTATTGCAAACATAGTGAAATTAAGACTTACCTTGATGGGCACAATGTACAAACTTAAGAAAATGATTCTTGTACAGCTGATGAGTATTCCTTAGCCAATAAAATTTCTCTTGTAAGTAAATCTTCCACTCAGCAGAGTTTTGGTTTTAAAAAAATAACTAATTCAAACTAATATGAACACTTCCAAATCTCTGTCTGGCACACCTTGTAGGAATACAGTTTCTGATATGATTGATCAGAAATCATTATCACTTCCATCACTTATTGCAAGGAGAAAGGGTACACTATATCTGATAGCTACATTTTACATTTATTACCAGGTATTGACCTAGTGGAGATTTGTTGTGGTTAAACAACTTATAACTGCCAAGTTTGAACTTGTTCATTGGGTTATCTGAATTATTGTGAAAAAATCGGCTGGAAATTGGAAATTAAAAAGCCGTGTATGGCACATCCTAAGGTACTAATGTTGCAGTTGAATGATTTCTTATGGTTAAATTGTCTTTAAATTTTTTAATGTTTACATTTTTCTTTAAACAAACCAATAAAAGGCAAACTTTTTTTCTTTCTTAGACCTCCTAAGAAACACGTCTCCACAGCAAGTGTCAGCGATAAATCTGCAACTGAGAGTGCCACTCATATTGACCAAAATTCTAGTATTGCTGGAACAAGCCAAGAGGTAACAGTTGGATGTGCAACTTCCAGTCATACAATTTTTGCATCATTTGGAACTTGCCATTTTTTTAAAAAGTGCCTGGAGATAAACAGCCTTATGACTATTGATGATACCCTCAGTGCAGAGCTAAGAACTGAAAAATTGAGTTTTATTTTTTGTTGATTAATTTTTATCAGTTACTTATCCATATCTACCTAAAAACCAGAATCTTTTTAAGTACAGTATAGATCAAATGATTTTAATTTTACCATGCATCCTCAATCCTCGTTGAGTTGCTGTGGGTTCTCTCAGAATAGATCTGCACATCGTGTTTTCTCTGTGAGTTGCATCTAGTGATAACTGTTGAGTGGATATGGTGTAAATAAATTGGGCTCAGCCAGGGTTTCAACCTGCAACTTCCAGCATCCGAGTCGGATGTTCTAACCATTATGTCACGGGAGCAGTTGGAATGAGCATAGAAGGAAATAACTGTCGCCACTACATTTAAGTTATAAGGCCTAACTGGAAATTGCCTCGGACATTCGCTTCCGCCGAATTTTTTTTTTTTTTGGTACTATTCGGATGTATTTGCCTCTGCAAATAATATGCGCGCGAATGGTTACAAGTGAAATAATTCAATAAATATCAAACTTTTTTTAAAAAAAAAAGTTTTTCAATACATAATAATTTTAGTTAATAATACAAATTTTCATCTTATAGGCGATATATACGGTATATGGTACACGAAAAGTTTAAGCTTCGCATACAATAATGAAACAAACGGTACTCTCTGGAGTCGCACCTACTACTCGGTTTGTGGCTGGATCCGGCAAATAGTACATCCAAATACTCTGATTCTGTACTCGGCGAAAATTTTCCACTCAGTTAGGTCCTATTCAGTTATGAATCATATCTATATATCTTAATGTAAAATTGACATTTTAGATTTATTTTGCAATTTGAAAAGATTGATCTTACTTAATGAAGTATATTTGAAAAATATTGTGAATATTAAGGGAGAAATACTAGTTGGAATCCATTCTGTATCAGTGTTTTGATGTTACTAATTCGTTTTTATAACGTCACTTTCCTGGAATGATATATTCTGACCCAAAAGGACATTTTCTTGAGGCGCTGCCATGTCCCTAGAATCTTGAAGAAAAAAAAGTCACTAAATTTTAAGAAAAGAAATTTTGCTTATATATTTGAATTAATTGCAGATTTTCGGTCCAGCCCTCTTTAGTGGGAAGTGAGATATGGTCACATTTCCAAGAACAGAGGCAATTGTAAAGGTTTTGGTTCAAGTTTGTTTTAATATGTGTATGCTACATGTTCTAAAACTATTTATGGCTTTTCATCATACTTGGTAAGAATCATTATGAAGTTAAGATAATTCATTCTCTGACATACTCTTGCTTTTTCTTTTACCTTTGAGTGAATGCCATAATCACATAAAATTTGCATTCAGCTTATGGTTAAAGATTTTTAATTTGCTAATATTTCCTTTGATATGTTTTCTTCATACTTTGAATGAATCATTTTTGAAGCTATGACAATTTATTCTGGGACATGACAGTTTACCCCTTTTCCTTTGGGTCAAGTCACAGTCATAACAAATATTTCTTTTGAGTTTTGATCAACATTCTTATACTTTTATTCATAGAATACTTGTTTGGCAGTTTTGAGTCGGGTTTTTTTGTTTTCTTGTTTTTTTCCTTTTGTTTTGGTTTGTATATATTTTCTAAACCTCTTGATGGATTTTCTTCATACTTTGAATTAATCATTTTCAGTTAAATCAGTGTGAACCTAACATAATTCATTTGGCTTTCATATTGGGGTTAAGGTTACAGCAGATCTGCCAACCCTCATGATTATAGTGTGAATTTCATGACTCGTAAGCGATTCACAGATTCATGCCGCATGCAATTAATCATGAATTCTCACATTTTCGATCAGCTTATATCAGCAATAAAATGTCTATTCCGGTGTTTGTCAAAATAGCACTGGTCACTCATGCCAGTTTTGGTCCTGTATTTGCTAGTAATGTGGTGTGATAATACACACAGCTTGCAAAAAGTATATATATATATATATATATATATATATATATATATATATATATATATATATATATATATATATATATATATTAATTAAGAGCACCCACATCTGATTTCCGCTCTGAAGTACTTGAAGCCATCTACTCAAGTCCTGCAAGCTACCAAAGCTAAGCATTGTTATCAGTTTTCTTGTTGAATATAACCTGCCTTTCTCAGTTTGTGGACAGTGACAGTGTTTAGAAAAATAAGACAAATTTTAGTGCCTCCTTAGGTATTGAAATTTGCAACAATTTTAGTCACCAATATTAAACAGCAGGCAAGAAGCCTGAACTGTTTTGAAAACAAATTTACCATTGCCCTATTGAGGAAGTCTGCCACAGCATCATATTATGACAAATAGCATGATGTTTGTGCATATTAGTTAATTCGGCTGCAAATAAAATTGTACGTGTAATCAGTGTAAATCATATCTTTTAGTTTTATTTTGGGATTTAGTATAAATAATATATTTTAGTTTTATTTTGAGATTTTCATAAAATGTGTTACTTATGAAAGCGTATGGAGCTATTGTAGTGGTATATAATTGTTACTAATTGTGAGTCTGTAGGATTGGCAGCTCTGTTACGGTCATAGCAGTCATAGAAATATTGCATTGGGTATGGTTAGTGTTGTTCCGATTATCGATTATAATCGATGATCAGTTGGTTGAGTGAACCAATTCGCCAATCGATTGTGAAACGCCATAATCGATTGCATGGTAAGGGAGACAACTGTGAAGCGCTGGCACAGACTAGTTCAATCCCTTTGTTTGTTGGGAAGAAAACCGAGGATTCCGAACAAAATGTTAAAACCCCGCTAAATATCATACACGTGCCATGGATGAAAACGATCGCAAAATAATATATCCATATCCTGGAGGAAAAGCTCGTTCTCGTGTATGGACATATTTTGGATTTTACAAAATACAGGAGGGTCCACCGACAAAGGAGAATTTAGATACAACGAAGGTCATATGCAAACTCTGCAGAAAGGAATATGCAAACAAAGGTAGGTCCAGCTATTCTCATTGAAATCATTGCGGGGATACATTTATTTTTGGCAAACACATTCTCCAATACATAGTGCAAAAAATGAACAATATTCTAATTTTTTTGTGGTGCTACACGAAAACAAAATTATCATGGGATACGCTTTACATTTTAGGACTGTGGAACCATGATATTAGTCTTCCGATCCACAACAGTAAAGCTAAATTATTTATTCCCTTCATAACTTCCAAATATATAAACATACACCATAGTTAGATTCTTTTGGATAATTTGGAAACAAATAATGTCGTCAACGATGAATGCAATTATTAGGAGACAGAACAACCTCGTATAAAATAAATGAGTTGCACGCACGCACACGGAAAAACGTTTCATGGCATTCCAGTATCAAATATTTTAAATCAAGAATTTTATTTTCATTAAATCATTTGTGTACTTTGTGCTTTCCTCTAATATAGCATGTGTTGTTGTTAAAATACTTCAAATTTCTTTTCATAATAAAGCTCCATGTCATGATTATGATTGAAATACATAAATAATCAAGATTATCCTGCTATTTAGGCATATATGATAATGACGGAAAAGTGATCTCTGAGGTTTGTTACAGATATTCCCTGAGACATGTGACTATTTAAAAACATAAAATAACTTTTTAAAATGTTGCAAATTAATTTTAAAATATATGTACAAATTTAATATTAATTTTAATCCTGATTTTCTTTAAATAATTTCATTCCATTCATTTAAGATACTTGTGCATAAAGAATTTGTTGTTTGCTCTTTTTTCTTCTCAATATAAAAACATTTATTTCAAATACATTCGAGGCAATACTACAAATTTGGCCTTTCATCTTGATCATGACCATAAGGAAATGGGATCAGCGACAGCAAGAGGTGCTGATGTTTCCCCCCAGCCACCCAAACAGACTAAGATTGATGAACAATTTAAGAAGCCAACAGAGAGGATGTCAGCTACAAAGCAGAAAGAAATTGATGATGCACTCTTGAAACTTATTGTTGGCAAAGTTCTTCTGCTAAGCCTTGTTGACCATACATATTTGAGAAACTTTGTGATGCTTCTTAATCCAAGGTAAGTTTTAAATGATAACATTAAAAATTAGTAATATTTATTTAAACTGACAGTGAGAAAAGAAAAAAAGGTGTGAATCCATTTGATTCTAGATGTCAACACTGTTGAATTTTGAATTTTCATACCTAAATTAAGCAGTATTTAATTAAATATAATGCTGTCCTGTCTAAATAAACATTAAATAAATTAATTATTTTCACTATATTTAGACATAGTAAATATTCCAAATACATGTCTTGTTTGACTACCATGACTAAATGTTTCAAACTTTACATTTTCAGGTATGAAATTCCAGGTCGTAAATTAGTGTCCTCCAAACTAGCTGTGAAGAAAGACCAGGCTGAGAAAAAAGTAAAAGAGGAACTACATGATGTTCTTGATATAGCTGTTACTCACGATGCATGGACTTCATTAAATACAGAAAGTTATAGTACAGTGACTGCACATTTTATTTCCAAAGATTGGGAATTGAAAAGTGTTGTCTTAGAAACATGAAAAGTTGAAGGCAGTCACACTGGGGAAAATATAAAAGAAAGCCTGTTGGCCACTCAGAGGCGATGGAATCTTCCAACACCAACTGGAGTAACTGATAATGCAGCCAATGAGATCAAGGCTTTTGATTTACTTCAATGGACTCGATTTGGTTGTTATGGTCACAGATTCAACCTTATTGTGAAAAAGCTTTAGCTATACCAGAACTGTCACGAATCATTGCAAAGCGGCGCAAACTGGTGACTTTTTTCCATCAAAGCACGAGCATAAATGATTTGTTAATGAGAAAGCAGCAGTTACTACTTGACATAGGTGCTAGAGGACACAAGCTCAAGATGGATGTTCCAACTAGATGGAATAGCACTCATGAAATGCTTGAACGAATGCTTGAGCAAACACCTGCTATTATGGCTGTTATCAGTGACCCAAACATAAGCAAGTCAACAGCCGCAACATTGAAAAATTATGTCTATACATTTGACGAACAAGCATTGGTTGAAAAACTTGTTTAAGTTCTCTCACCGTTCCTGAATGCAACAAACAGTGTTTGCAGAGACAAATCACCAACCCTTCATAAAGTTATCCCAATACTTCTTAAACTTACCAAATGTATAGAAACAAATGCTGATGATCTACCTTCAATTGCTAAACTTAAAGATGTAATGAGACAAGAACTTGACAATAGAACACAGGACAAAGATCTAGCTCTGTTGGGCTGTTTATTGAATCATACTATGAAGGATCTGGAGTTTCTATCTGACAGTGAGCGAGCAGATGGACATGCTCTGCTTTTAAAGGTTGCTCTTGATATGGCTGATGTTAAAGTGAATGTCCAAGTGGAACCAGTGACTAGTGATGAACAACCTTCAGACTCATTGCCACCTCTACCAATTGCACCATCACTACTAAATGTCAGAGATGACAACACTAAAACTGTGGTTACACTTAGTCCACCAAACAAGAAAGCAAAGGTCAATGTTGACATGGATGATTGGTTGCAAGATGTTGTTTGCCTTGGTGAAAGTCAACAGCCAATAACAGATGTCATCCACCAGGAGGTTTCTAGATATCTAGTTGCTGCTCCATATGATACCAATCTCACAATGTTACAGTGGTGGAAACAAAACTGCCAGTTCTACCCCCATCTTAGCTTACTAGCTCGGAAGTACCTAAGTATTCCGGCATCATCAGTATCCAGTGAGAGGGTATTTAGTCTGGCTGGACATCTTGTCAGCAAGAAACGGGCTCGTTTAAGTTGTGACAATGTGGACCTGATAATATTCTTAAACAAAAACATTAACTATTGGTAATGTCAGTGTAACAAGCTCAAGAAGAAACAGTATTCTGAAAAATGATTTTTGTGTTCAGCATTGCTCAAACATTACATGATTTTGCTGATAAATAGTTCAGTTAGTTTGAAAGTTTTTGTAATTGGTGTTTTTTTGTTTTGTTTAAACTGCTTTGATTGTAGTATTAGTAACTAATGACAAGCAAGAAAAACATTTCTTTCTATACTTTAAACAATTGAAAAATCACATATGAATAAAAGTGTTCTGGGGGATTGTTAAGTCTTTCAGCTGCATAAAACTGATAAGCCAAAGAAAGTTGCTTTTGAGGTTAAAGTATATATATATATATATATATATATATATATATAGAGAGAGAGAGAGAGAGAGAGAGAGAGAGAGAGAGAGAAAGAGAGAGAGAGATTAACTCCTATACATTTTTTTAAATTTTAAACTTTTGAACAAAGATATAACTCTGTAACAAAAAAAATTAAAACTTACTTGTAGAAAGTTAGCAACCGATTATAATCGATTATCAGTAAGTTGTGTGCAACCGATGATCGATTATGAACTTCTAACCGATTCCCATCACTAGGTATGGTTAAAGTATTTTCATTTGTTATATTTCCTAAACCTCTTTATGGACTGTCCAAATACAATTAAATTCAGTTTCAATTGAACCTGAAAAAAGTAATCTTTTCAACAAGTGTGTTGTCTGCAATAGTTAAATCTATTGACATGTGATGCATTCTTGAGGTCAAATACATTTATTCAGGACAGGGGGCCCAAAGCGCTCATTGTTACGGATCACTGCCGTCTCACCTCTGTCTGCATGAGTTCGAGTCTAAGATTCAGCTAATGTGGTTATGTGAGAAAGCTTGCCAGTAGCTTCTCTTGGGTTGATGGTTCTTTCTGGGAAAACCTTCCTCCACCAATAATACTGGCTGCCGTGTATAGCCTATCATGTGCTAAAATATGGCGTTGAACTCTAAAAACAACAAAACATTATTCAGGACAGTGGAATGAAAAAAATACATGCCCAGCCTTGACATCTAAATTGAAAAAATTAAAAACATTATTGCTACTATGTAGGGTAGAATAGTGAATATATCTTTAGAACTGTCACATATAGGCAAATTAATTTTTGCATGACTGCTGCAAACATTGATGGGGATGTTTGTTGAACTTCATCATGATCAGCAAATTAATTTGTGTATGCCTTCCATAAATGTTGAAGAGGCGTATAATTTTACCCCTTATTCATCCGTTTATTAGTCATTCCATTCATCCTTAAACTCTTGACTACCATTGGCTGCAGGATTTTACAACTTTGAGTCTTTTTGTAAGTAACACCCTTGTAGGAGAAGTTGGGAGTGAGTGTAACACATGTGTCAAGTTTCAGTGACTTTTTGAGTGGTTTCCAATGCACTTTTGACTGCATGGTCATATAGCTTTGCATGCACATATCTCCCAGTAAGTGCAAAATCCCTCCACCAAAGGAAAGTCCATGTGACCTATGTTTCTTGCCACATTGAACTAGATTAAGTTTTTATTCTTTTGAGCAAAACTTGTACTTAATTTCTTTCTTTATAGCAGATTATTGAAAAATTACTGAACGATACAACACTTCATGAGAAATTGGCTGAGAACATCAACAAAGGTCTGAATGTTTTGGAAAGCAAACACTCTGGGGTGAAATCACAAAATCCAAAGAAGAAAGATATGAACTATTACACCTCCACTAGTTCGCTGGATGACCTCTTTGACATGCAGGTTGGTATTTTTATACCCTGACCCTAATTTGGATGTAGGCAAGTCCACAAAGCCATCAAAATGTCTTTTTTTATCACTCATGCATTGATATGATTTTAAGCAATCAAATAACTTTTTAATTCAGAATACTTTAAATCATTGATGATAGTTATAAATAAATGCAATTAATTAGGAGATCATTGGAAACAGTTGAATTGAAATTAATGATGACAATGAGACCTTCCCTATGCATCTGATAACAGTAATGAGAGTAACAATTAAGGCCATCAACAAAAATGGTATTATTACAGTGCTTCTATCCCAAATTAAAGGTCTGAAAAAGAATGTCTAATTTATTTTCACTGTGCTGCAGTTGATATAAAATATACCTAGTAAATTTAACGTAAATGTAGACCATGTAGTTTCATTTATCTGTATTGTATAAATTCTTGTATTGAGTAAGAATATGTGATAATTGAACAATAATTTTATAAAGAAAAATACTGGTATGAATATACTGAAGTAATTTACAGAAGCATGTAATGTTCATAACTGCAGTAGTGTAAGATGCAAGCATTTACTAAATAATGAAATTAGAGGTGGGTTCTCTTGAAAGTAAATTTGACCCAGAACCCTTGTGCCACTTTTAATGGAATGCTAGACAAAACTGATCCTGAGCCTAAAATTGTATTGCACAATCACAACATTTTGAAGA
This sequence comes from Unio delphinus, assembly GCA_029339505.1. Taxonomy (NCBI): domain Eukaryota; kingdom Metazoa; phylum Mollusca; class Bivalvia; order Unionida; family Unionidae; genus Unio; species Unio delphinus. The sequence continues at coordinate 1,309,872 of JAQISU010000009.1, read as the reverse complement.
TTTTTTTGGTAAAAATACTGCAATGTTTGTGATAGTAATTCTTTATTGTACTTTGATAATTAATTAGTCACAGTTGACATGTCTTTTCAGTGTTTTGTTGGTTCTTTGCACTGACCATTACCTGTATATTGTTTCTATTTACCAGTCTTTCATGGTACTGGGAAATTCAAAAAATGCAATGAATGAATCTATCCTTATTATTTGGTAGTTTGCAGTGGGAACACAACATTATTGTCAGTAGTGATATGACACCCCCCCCCCAGTTTGCCTTTACAGTGAATTTTACTAAAATACTGTGCTAATTCAGAAACCCATGCTCTCTGTGTTCTTGACCATGAATGTATTAAATATACAGTCCAATAGGTCACATCGAAATAGATGTTAGGTTACCAACCTGACATTTTCAGGGCTTAGGAAAACCACTTGTCCACTCACTTTTGACTATGTAAAGACGGGCTATCCAGAGGAAGCGTGACTAGTTTTTCGTCCCAGTTCTGAGTGATGCAGATTCGCACCTTGAGAATGTATGCTGACATTTTCTATCTGTAACAAGCTATGAACCTCATCATTGTTGAAAATTCTACAAAACATCACATAATGCCAACTTTTGACAGTTTTGCCTACTTGTCAGCGCAGAACATATCACAAAGTTAACTGCCTTTGCAATTTACACAATGCCAACTTGGTACTAAAAGGATTTCAGATCATGAAAATATGTTTAGACAGAAGACGACAAGTATTGTCAAGTTATACTTTTACTTCTACCGGTAACAGACCAGAATGGCATATGCAGTGTCATTTTGTCAGTACATCCATTATCACAAATTTGATATTGCTACTCGACCAAAACTACATATAGGATTGCTACCTCATTTACAGAGAGATTGATCCCAGGGTCTGTTTGGTCCTAAATGAAAATTGCAACCCTAGAACATCTTTATTCAAGCTTAACTGACCAGTTACATTTTTTGGCATATTAAGTAAATTTAATTTACAAATTTAATATTTTTTTAATATGTTAAAAACCATTTGTACAATAAATAACAACCTATTGTTTGTTTCTGGTGACTGCAAATGAATTTTGAGGATATGAAAAGATGAATAACTTGCATTTAATCTGCATTCACTAGATGCTTGTAATTCCAAATAAATACTCTTCTGCATCTTTGTGATGTCTGATTCCCAGTGTCAAAATATTGAGATATGTTATGCCTGTATGCCATCAGAGGCTAAGCAATTTAATACAACAAAGGAAAAAATTGTTAAAAAAGGTTGAGGACACTATCAAACAAAAACAATAGCTTGGTTATAGAATTCACATGGAATGTGAAAACAGGATGCATGATAATGCTGTTATAGTTTGTTCAGCTCAGCATCACAAATGATATGTAAGACTAGCTCAGTGAATTTTCATGCAAGACTTCTCATAATTATCTCAAGTTATCAAATTCGATTTGTACATGAAAACATACAGAACAGCACTACTTGTTCAATATATTCTGACAAAGAGTGGTCTGTATACATGTAATCAGCCGTGTTGGCCCATGTATTATGAATGAGCTCATTTTTTATACAGGGCTAAGCAGTTGTGGGAGCTGTTGTCTGACACAGGTAAACAAACATGGTCTATTCATTTGAAAAATTATATCACAAACACACATGAAATACAAATGTAATTAGTTTACAGAAAACTTGATGATAAGAGATGTATGAATTCAGTAAATTTATTTACATTCCAAAACAGTGATGTGAAAATTCACTGATCCACAGATGATATCATTTATGTTACTGAGCTGAACTGATTATAGCTATACAGTTACATTCTGCTGATGTGGGTGCATTTGGTCCAGTTCCAGTTCCAGCACACCACTGCTGGAATTCCTCTTTCTGCAGGCCTGATGTCATGAGCTGCTGAACTTATTTGGAGTCTAGGTTTGTGACTGTCATAGAAGACTAGTCAATTGCTGAGGATCCTGATTCTTATTCTGACCATATATTAGACTGGTCAACAATGGTTGGATTATGATGCCATGCCTCAACACTATGGATCTACATCAGCTGGACAGTTAACTTCATTGTCTTAGTCAGTAAATAGTGGCCATGTTACTAGTATGCTGAATTTAATAAATTGGATTTGTATAAATATCCTATCTTTATTTATGTTCTAAGTTTAATTTTTATAAATAAACTTATTAAGGGCTAATCACATCTGCCTGAATTTACCATTGAGTCATTGGCTATATTTTGTATTGTATGTTAAAATGCAGAACCAGTTGATCATGGACAGAACCATCAGTATTGTCAGGTAATTTGCATTGTAGTTTTGCATGATTTTGTGGCGAGTTTTACATATGTTGTTCTATGGTGTAAAATATGGAAGGTAACAACAGACATGTAGTAAAAAATATAGTCATTGACTCCATGGTAAATTCAGGCAGATTTTGATGAATGAACTCCATTGTATTCAGATATTGATGAATGAACTCCATTGTATTCAGATATTGATGAATGAACTCCATTGTATTCAGATATTGATGAATGAACTCCATTGTATTCAGATATTGATGAATGAACTCCATTGTATTCAGATATTGATGAATGAACTCCATTGTATTCAGATATTGATGAATGAACTACATTGTATTCAGATATTGATCAACATTGCAGTGTTCTACAATATGTTGATGCGAAGTCAATAATTTTGAATTTCTTCACCATTCTGAACAACCCACAGCATATAAATATTTATCTGGGACTGGACATACATTGGGACTGAATTTTCTAATGATATTTCATATTAAATGGAAAGTCCATGAAAATTCACACCCATAATTATTCACAGCTAAACAATTAAATTGTAAATGAAAAGCTCGTGCCTCTGTAAATATCAAACTTTCTTAAATCATCTGTATCAACAATGTATTTGGCATGGTCATATTTTACAGAGATATAATGTGTAATGATATGAAAGCATTAGAGTATCTCCAAATAGTTCATTTTATCATGAGATCATTTTGCATTCACTGCAATGCTATGTACACAACAACTCCAAATGTAAAATTTAACATTTTCATAAAATAACAAATTTCATCTTGTTAAATCTTGAGGAAATTGCTTTTAAGTTGACTGCAGTGTGTTTTTGAATTAAGTTTATGCCCAGGAAAATGTTAAAAGATGATGCTGTGATCAGTGAACTGTCACATTAAGCTAGATAAATCATGGTTTATCAAGGCAGAAAATTTCAAGCATCCGCAGTTTGTATTTTAGCATCAGCTTAGGGATTCTGAACCACTTAATTAATGTTAGACATTTAAGAACAGTAGTAACAAGTTTTACTGTGAAGTGTGTGTAATTGTTAAATAAAAACCAATCTTGTGACATCATGGACAATTTTCGGATTAATGTTGACCATGCCAGTGACATTATGGTGTATATATTTTGTACAATAAAAATAAATTACATTCTGGTGTGGGATTATGTAAAATGTGTTTGATTTAATAAAATACAGTATTTGCATTCTGTTTGGTCAGTGCCACCCGTATGGGCATTATTGCATACTATAGTTATAATTGAGCTTAAAATTGCTTTCAGCAAAATAAGTTTGAACAATGCATTGTGAAATAAATTTTTGTTAAAAGAAATTATGTATAAATTATTTTTCTTTTGAGTCATGATTTGCCATCGATTAGTAAGATGTTATAATTATGCTGAATACACATTTTTACAAGCAAAACATTGCTTTCAATAAAATTGTTTCAGTCATTATAAACATTGTGTGTTTATACAAAATGAATAAGCTTTATATAGTTTGTATTCACTATTAATAGCTAAAAATCAATACAACATTCATATGTGTTTATTGTGTAATGTTTTGCACAGCGATCAGCAATGTAATTCTTTGACAGGAAGATATCCAACCTCTATGATACTAAAATAGATCACTTACGGGCTGTTCAGTAGTTCACTTGTGTGATTTTTGTATTATGTCATAATTCTTTTACTTATTCATATTTCAGGAAACTCAGATGGCAGATGATGCAATCCAGGGAATAATTAATCTAACAAAGAATGATACAACATTTGACTCTCTTTTCAAGCTCTTCTTTGATGGTACTCTCTCTTTCTCTCTCTCTCTCTCTCTCTCTCTCTCTCTCTCTCTCTCTCTCTCTCTCTCTCTCTCTCTCTCATTGGTTTTATGCAATGTAAACTTGGTTGGTTGAAATCTTGATATTTTTCCTTATTAATTGTTTTATGTATAAAATTGCTAGAATTGAAATTATTTGTAACAAACCATGGCAGTGTCATCTGTAATATTTTTCCATAGGCTCCATACTTTGACCTTTCTGTTTCACAGTAAATTTAGAAAGGTTCCACTTAAGCACCAGCGACATATTATTAAAGGTGCACCTCTGATCTTTCCAAAGCTAGAACATCGCAGTCAATCCATAAAACCTTACCAGGGCTCATTGATGTAAAATACCCCTTGCATTCTTGTCGTGCTAAACATATTATTGACAAGGTGTATAGATTTTTTCTTTTTAAAAGGACATGCGTCCATAATTATAGTAGATTCACCAGAGTTTAGAGACCTTTTACATACACTTGACCCCAATATAATGTTCCAGGTTGAAAGCAGTTTGCAGAGGTGATCATTCCTCAAAAATATGCTAAGGTCAAGGCACTGGTAACAGAAGACGTACAAAATGCTGAGAAGTTTGCATGACAACAGATAGTTGGACATCGAGGTCATCATACTTGTATCTGACAGAAACATTGATACAAATTGGAAGCTGATAAACTATGTTCTTCAAACACGGTCTGTGTATGAAGGGCACACAGGTGAGACTATGGCTGTTGTGATTCATGAAGCCTTCAAAGAATGGGAAATACAGTCCAGTCTATCCCCATACCACCTATTGTATCAGATAATGCATAAAACATGGACAAGGAGTGACCTAGTAGTCTAAAGCTCTCTCCGTTACAGATCACTGCCATTTCACTTCTGCGTGGGTTCGAGTCTCAGATTCTGCCAATGTGGGTATGTGAGAAAGTTTGCCAATTGCTTCTTGTGGGTCGATTCTATCTGGAGGTGTTCCTGGGTTCTTCCTCCACTATTAATACTAGCTGCCATATATAGTTTATCGTGTGCTGAAAAATGGCGTTTAACCCTACAACAGCAACAACATTGACAAGGCAGTGACTCTTTTAGGATGCAACTTTCATATGTGTTTATGCACATACAATTAATTTAGTTGCATAAAATTGTCTCAAGATCAGACGCATTGAAATTCTCAGCAGGATTTGTCAAATAGTTCTTCCACCAAGTACATATGCAGCAGCTAAACTGAGAAGCTAGGCTTAATTGCTGAGTCTTCTAGATCATAAGCTTATAGCGGATGTGCCCACTAGATGGAACAGTACTTATATGTTTTCAAGGTTTCTTGTAATTCAATGTGCAATAATTGCTGTTTTGAGATCCGAAGATCTTGCTAAAATAAAAGAGAAAGATTTGAACACATTGTCAGATAATGACATTTGTCTGGCTGCTGAGGTAATGGTTTGTCTAGAACCTCTTAAATTTGTGACAGTTGCTCTTTATGCTGACTCAGTTTCAATCATTTCTGTTATCATGCCTCATCATCGCAAACTAATTGACAGCATTTTCCAACATAGTGATGATTACTCTCTACTAATAGCTCAGATGAAAGGCTATGATACTCATCAAGAGGACACTCTCACTATTGCTGCTGCCTTGGTTCCACATTTTAAAGCCTTACTTTTCCTCAGTGATGCACAAAGGAATGAAATCTTGACCAAACTTTTTCGGAATGCATCAGAATTTATTGTTACGGTGAAGGCTGAACATCGTTGGAAAGGCCTTTCCAATTCATAGTCTCAATTCTGACCTCTCACTATTACCCACAGGTGAGTGATCACTTTGACCACAGCTAACAAGCAAATATGTGTCTGCCAATTCTGCTGCTAAGGATGCTCAACCATTTTGCAAGAAGCTGAAGTCAGACATTGGTCAGAGTGATATGATAAAGGTACCTGTTTTGGCATGCAAGAACTTTGTGGTGATGTCTGCATAACTGGTGTTCAGACTTCAATAACATAAATGGAAGACCTTGAAGAAAAGCTTAAGAACTCTATGAGCATTTCCGTTGATACTCTTGGATTCAAATCATCTTTAATGATGGAAAAATCATGAGCAGAGCATCCAGCAACAAGTGTCCCTTCAGTCCTTAAACCTAATCATGTTGATGCCCTTAGATTCTTAAAAGTGATGCAAGTCCGATCATGTGATTTTCAAGCAGTTCATTTTGAGCAACATGGGGCAAAATGACAACGAAGAGACCAATCTGCAGTTTTATGCATTTTATGTTTAAAAAAAGCAAAACTACAAACTGTGAACTGTTCAGACAAAATACTTAATTGCAACTCTATATGTTAGATTGCATCTACTGCATTTTATTTATTTTCTCTACTGTATTTTAATTAATTAAATAATTTTAAATATTTTTTGCAGTTTGCATTTATTTTTTTTCAATAAATTAACAGTAATCTGTAATTCCTTTTTAAATCTAATATTTTGCAATATTATTTCAATATTTTGCAATAATATTGCAATATTTCGCTTAATATTGTGATATATTGCAATATAATTTTTAATTCCATACAAACCCGTATCACTAATTTTCAAGACCTGATTTTATCATTTTTTCAATTTTACAAGCTTCTCATTGACCGAGATTTCTTAATGCTTTGCAAAAAAAAAGTATATTAAATTAAAGACTGTCATACATTTTCATGCAGGATCCTTTTAAGTCTCGGAAAGTGTCAGAATGAACAAAATAAGATTTAATTTTGTGAGCAACTGTGCCATAGTTAAAAAAGAAAAGGGACATGAAAGAGATACTGTATGTTTAGTCATTCATTTCAGTCCTCTACTGCTTTGGTGACCTAGTGGTTAGAGCATCTGCCTCAGATTTGAGAGGTCGTGGGTTTAATCCCTGGCCAAGTCATACCAAAGACTTATTAATATTCTGCTAACAGCTTCCTTGCTTTGCTTGGTGCTCAGCATTAAGAGATTAGTGTTAGGACTGGTCTGCCTTGTGTCAGGATAGTGACTGGGTGGGACAACATCTGCATGTCTGCGGCATGATGCCCCAGCACTAGACATCACTATAAACTGCCATACTGCAGACATTGTAGTGATATGACTGATATTTTTTTTTACTATGTTAAAAATCTATATCACACACACACACACACACACACACACACACACAAACATTTCAGTTCTAAATTATCTGTACAGTAGAAATTCTCAAAAATGGAATAACAACATTTAATAATAATTAAACAATAATTTAATATCAAAGTGAACTATTCGTATGACTGTACTGCAGTACTTTATTGGATCTTAATGTAAATATTCATAATTATGGTCATGTACTAAGCAAGTAGTAAGTAAATGATTACATGAAATGGCGAACCACCTGAATGTGTGGAAGGCTGATTCAGATTAATCCATGGGGCTCTTAGGGTCCATGTTCTTGGAAAGGTGCAGAAAATATTGTTTACCATGTTAAATTATTTATTAGGCAAGTAGTCATCATTCTCGGAACAATGATCATACACCATGCAAATGATTATGCTTTTGACCTCTTTCACCAAATTATGTTTACACTTGTCAATATGAAGATTATGTTTTTAAGGTACATTAAAAAGTAAAACAATATAAAGTTGTTTTTCTCATTTTCTGTTGTTATCTCTGAAATTCTACTCTTATAAATCTGAGAATATTCTTAACAAGATGAATGCTGCATAAGAAATCATACAAGTATTTTCCCGATTTGCTGTTTGTTGCAACTGTATATAACCCATTTCCAAGAAAACAGGTGTCTTCAAATGTAAAATTTGCGACAACAGAGTCATACTTTTGATAAGTTAATCAGTTAGCGGACCAGTTTATACTTTTAAACAAAATAGCACCATATGTTAAGTGAAATGGTTTGAGTTGTTAATGTCATATGACAGAAACTTTTAGAGCAGATGGATCCTTTTGAACTTCAAGACCTGTCAGATCAGAAAAAGGACAAATAAACACCACTTACAAACTTTAGAAGAAGACTATGTGAGTAATGTACAGTTATCTTTTCATACATACTTAATTCTGGCATGTAATATATATGCTACACTTTATGCAACTTATCATAACAATAATTACCTTTATACCTCTCGGTGGTAGGCATGCTTGTGAATGTCTAGATAAAAATTGAACTATTTTTTCCTCCCCCCCTTTTTTTAAACCCACTTGTTTTGATAACAAAGGTGAGGCTTCCCCCTTCAGATAAATCCTGGCAGCATCTTCTTATTACACAGATGCAAATGGCACAATGTGTTGAAGATAATATTTGTATAAGTGTTAATTAAAATTTATTTCAGACAAAGAAGATGACTGTAACCCAGTTGAGAACAAACACAGTTCAGAGGAGATTACAGTGAAGGAACACTGTGCTGGTAAGAGATCAATTTGAGAATTTCTTAGTAAATATTGAAATAATATAGTATTATAATTCTAGAATAATGTCCCTTGCTAGAAAAAGTCTGAAGTGAACATTCTTGTGTTCAGTTGTAACTTTGATTATTTATCTTTGTTCATTCAATATACCGTCAATATCTTAGACCCAATTTCAACTACAGTAATGGCTGCATTTTAAAGAAAGCAAACAAAACAAAAGCAGTTCAGAATGACTTTTTATTTTCAGACATGAGTGACTTTCTATATGCAGTTGCTGTAATATCACTAATTTTCATGGTTTACCAATTTTCAGGATTTTTCATTGCCCCAAACCACAAATCTAAAGACCCAACAGACAATTATTATTAAAATATAATTTAAAATTTTTTAATATTGTTTTAATCCAAATGTATCTATACAGTTACTGGTCACTGCCTTAAATCAGTGTGTTGTGACATGATAAATAGACACAAGAAAAGTATCTGGCTGTTGTTTTGGTTTTATTGCCATTTCTCACACAAGATAGGCAGCACATGACAACCAGTATAACTTAAGGTGGAGGAACCCAGGAAACCCTCAATAAGAACCACCAACCCACAGGAAGCTGTTGGTAAGCTTTTTAATGTATCCACTTTGACTGAGCCTGAGACTCGAACACATGCAGAGGTGAGATGGGAATGATCAGTCGAGTGCTTGGCCACCTGGGAACCCAGAAGCAGAAGGTATTCAAACACTACTAACAATGAATGAAAGAATAAGAAGTGATGCTATAAATGAAAATTAGATTTAATACTTATTTAAATCGATTATTCAAGTGAAACTGTTGTAGAAAAGGTTAAATCCTCATGAAAGCAAATTTTTATCCATGCATACTCCGTCACAATGAACAACATGTCAATACTTTCTAAAATTACAGGAGGGCTTCAGTTTCATAAGACACCTTATTTGAAGCTGGCACATGTGCCTCATTTTGCCTTGAAGTCTGTGACCTCCTTCATTGAATAGCTCTGGAGGGGATCACTCTGCCAAATTCCAGGCAGGAGAAATATTCAGATGTGTTCCAGGCATGAAGATGTAGTAGTCACAGAATAAGCTTTGCACCAGTTGCTGGTAGAGTTTCGGGAGGCCAGTGATAGATAAAATGAGGCACAACAACACACTATCTTTATATGTTATCTTTTTAAGTCTACCATTGCCATGACACAGAGTGAAAACAATTGACACCTGCAGTGTGATGTGGGATCAGCTGTATGCATATACCTTCCTACTATTCACCATAATCCCACAAGTCATGAGTTTGCTGCCATTTCTCACATCATTGCATCCCACCCACCAACAGTGGTCATTGAGTGATCTGGACTTGACTGAGGTACCACTGAGGAGGTATCTGCTGTTGCAACACAGGGCCCCACAACAATATACAGATGCTCCACCTTCATGCCTGACTTGGTCAAACAATCTATCCATCAAGATCAATTTTCAAGGGTGTTGCAGACTGTGTCGCTTAGACTATAAAGCGATTGACTTACACGGTTTACAAACAGCAAGTGGAGAGTATTCTATAACTGCATTAATCAGATCTGGCCCCTTTTTTCTGCAGTTGTATATATTTTAATCTCTTTTTTTCTTGATGATAAATGTTTTCTTACTGTCCACCAACTTGGGCTTTAGGGAAGCCCTCTCTAATACTTATAAGATTTCAGTGCTCTTCATAGGTCAGACCCTCAACTTTCAGAAACTTGTCAGGTACTTTGAACTCTTAGAGACCATATTCTTGCAATATCCCAGGTAAAGTGACTTATCAATACAAAATATAGATCATTGTGACCTAATTTTCATGCTTTTGAAATATTTGCATTATCACTTGTTTCATACATGCCCTTTCGTGAAACCTATAAGGTCTCCTTTGGGTCTCAGGGATGAAGATTAGACCTGAAGTGACCTTTTGCACGTCATAAGAAGAAACTGAGTTGATGCAGCCTCTTTCTAAACAAGCGGTTTGTGGAGATACCCATTAAGGTGTTTCTACCTTGTCAAAGATTTGATGCAATGCAAAGATGTCTACAGTGAAAATGAGATGCCTGAAAATTGTACATCTCAGTATGGCAGTGACAAAGAATGCTGCATTTGGAAGCCAGTCTGCGTGAGAGGTGGTCATGATGGATTGTTCTGCATATAGGGAGCTTTTTGCAAGGGAAAATATTTCTTGTACTCTACAGACTGTCCTAAATGGAAGCTTGAGGAGGAGATGGAACACATCAAACAGGGAAAAGGCAGGAAATTTCTGGGCAGCTGCGCTTAAAACAGCTGGCTAACTTGATATCAGCACAGCTAAAGTGTAGAAGAGACCTTTCACAGATACTTTCTGTATTCAGATGACATTACATAGCCAGGAGGTCGAAGCAAGATCAGTTTTTATGCTTCAGAAACCAGTGCAAGCATTCACCCAAACTAAAATTGATGTAGACAAGTCCAGTAATCAATGTGACAGTGTAACAAAACAAAAGTAATAAAAGTCCACAAAAAGGCAGGAAACCACAGGCTTGGGATGATCATAGAAAGAGTGGCACATAAGATATCAAGCGCTGCAAGCAAGAAACAATAAAGCTCGCCCACTAAATGAGCAGTAAAGTGGTCACTAGATGAGCAGTAAAGTTGTCACTAGATGAGCAGTAAAGTGGTCACTAGATGAGTAGTAAAGTAGTCACTAGATGAGCAGTAAAGTGGTCACTAGATGAGCAGTAAAGTGGTCACTAGATTAGTAGTAAAGTGGTCAAAAGATGAGCAGTAAAGTTGTTACTAGATGAGGAGTAAAGATCTCCCACTAAATGAGCAGTAAAGTTGTCATACTAAATGAGAAGTAAAGTGGTCACAAGATGAGCAATAAATGTGTCCGCAAAATGAGCAGTAAAGTTGTCATACTAAATGAGAAGTAAAGTGGTCACAAGATGAGCAATAAATGTGTCCGCAAAATGAGAAGTAAAGTTGCCTCCTAGATGAGTGTACTGCAGCTGGTAAATGTATGCTAACCAGGATTAAATTTTTTAGACTTCTAAATGGATCTGATAAACCTATCAAATTCTTTAATAAGTTTAGAAGTCCAGAAAATATGGACACTAGAGAACCCTTTGAACACAGTAGAATTGCCCCCATTTAAAGGGAAATATTGATGAAAAAAAAATCTTAATCTTAAAGAACATGAATTGATAACACTCTGCCTTCAGGACACCAGTTTAATAAGAGTAAATAATTTAAAAATATTCATAACCTACAAAATCTTTTCAACAAATATTAATAATGTATGGATGAGTGTCCATCATAGTAAATTACAAAATTTCTCACAGCCAGGTTTATATCAGTACCTTTCATTACAGGCTTTAACCCATCATGTGTCACTACACTCTTACACAAAGCTTAACACCATTCCATTTACTCCAGTCTCTGCTTGACCATATTGAGGAAAAATTACCTCGACCTGTTCTCTCTTTTTTGGCATCTTTAATGGTAACCTTACTCTTTGGGACTGTAACGATATGTCCAAGAGGGAAACTAATTAAAGATTTTTTTTCAAATCTCCTTTTTGCCCTAATGACCACAGGATTTCTTGAAATCATGCTGCTAACCCTCTTGAATGGATGGTCATATCGGCATTGGTTTTAACTAAAAGACATCTCAAGATTTCTAGTTTCACCTAAATGCAAATGGTGCTTAACTGATTTAAACTATGGTTACCATGGCAACCATTTTAAATCTCTTGCTATTGATTCACCTGAATGCATGGTCACATCAGCATGGGGTTTTAACTGACTGATTTATTTTGATGTCTTCTTGGGGCTGAATTAAAAAGGTTCTGCTCTGATGTCCAGTAGAAGGCAAAAAAAGCCTTTGAAAAGTAGTCCATTGAAATTGTGATGTTATGCTTGTCTTATCTGCAGCACTTTTACTTGGAACAAGCCTAGATTTATCATTAGAAATTTTTAAAAGAAAAGAACTTATCAGTTGCTGTGCCATGATTATAGATTTTTCAATGCAAGCAGAATGAAACAAGAAATGTCTGCTTGGATTATCATTTGTAAAACAAAAATAGGAGTAATTTAATTTGTTTCATCTTGAATCAACTATCAAACCCTTGCAGTCCATCAAAGAAATAAACTAACTTTCTGGTGCGCAGTTGCAGACAATGACTGATCAAAGTCTGCAGGTATATATGGACTACATCTGTGTGAAAGGAACAAGTCAGCTTCTTTCAGGCTTTTATTCAGGACAGTTTTACATTTTGTCGGTACATGACTACTGATAGCATCATTTTCTTCTGGTACAGAGGCAAATTTTATCAGTAAAACACCTGCATATATACGAGTGTAATGGAACCTGTTTTCCTCTTCTGATTTTCGAGGTCGAGTAATACACTTTGGTTACTTCCCATTACTGACCAGTAGTTTTATATATCTGCCATAAAGATCATAGTCAAGTTTCGTTATTGTGAACTTGGTGACCTTACCATACTTTACAGGGTTAAGAAAGTCACTGCATTTGCTAGTTTTATTTTGCTATTCAGATGTTGCTCATGCTTACGAATTATGTCAAACTTAATCTATTAATTTTCTGACAGGAATTGCTGGAGATTATCAACTAAGATGAAGTTTATGTTGATGTTTGTTCACAGTCCTGTAAGATACATCAAAGTTGTATCCAGCTATTTTTTTCTCCACAAAACTTATATTTATTTGTACTCAAAATCTATTTTCAGATGCTGAATCATCGGATTTGCCTAGTATTTCATCCTCTACCAAAGACACTCAACCTTTTAGTCCACATGCAATGCCAATTAGCCCTCTCTGCAGAGAAATGTTGGCACAGAGTCCACAGATTACAAGTAATAACTCTCTAGAAGCAGGTCCTGGAACGTATGCATCTTCTGCTGTCTCTAATAGCGACTCTCCAGTTACAGTAAAATCAGTTGTACATGCTACTAATGAAATTTTCAGTCCAGATACACCAGCAAAGGCAAATTTTCCCCTCAACTCTCAAAATATAGTTGAAACACCAGTGTCTGATTTCTCAACGGTGAGTAGTAGTTTAATTAATATAAGGACAAGTGAACCAGTTCAATCCAGTGCTGGCATGGTAATGAGCAATAACCCTGTAACATCAAGTTCGTACAATCAGCATCTGAGAAATTCAGCTGACACTGTTACACCTTCAAGGACTCAGACATCAATAACCATGGAGTCAATGTTCAGCACAGATGGAAATTATAATGTAGTTCACCATGGACACCTACCCTATAGTCCCAGTGTGTGTCAGGAAATAACATTGCCCAGCACACCAAATGGGCAAGACTATACATTACACCATGATTCATCTCCATTCAGTTCACACATGACTCAGGCAACTGCTCGTCTTGCTATCAATTCAGATTTAACAAATAGTGTCCCCCCTGTGGTGACAGAAGTTGAAGTGGCCTTTTCATCCCCAGTGAGTCCCAGGTTGACTTCTAGACAGAAGATGGACTTTCCTCATGCCACCAGTCAGATGGGAGGTAATGAGACTAGGACTGCACAGCAACCAGGGACCTATCATTCCTTCATTAAAGAAGTTGTAACCAATGGCAAAAATAGTACTCCAGTATCCTGCATCAATGCACCAGTATTAAACTCTTATAATGTTGGTAACCTGGTATTACCTATAAGTAATGCCTATGGGAATGGCATGGGTCCATTATCAGAAACAACCTCAAACCTTGTCCGATCGAAGTCATGCAGACAAGTGACTACTGCTACCATTAACTCACATCCTTCACTACTATCTACAGCTACAAATGTTTTTGGGAGCACAATTAATCTTGCTGATGCAGCATCTATTCTACCAGAAAGCTTTCCCATGCCACATACAGAATCGCTCATCAGCACAGATAATAAAGATACTCAAGCTCAGACGAAGAAAAGGAAAGGAAGAAGAATCAGAATAGAAAAATCTCGAAAAAAAAGAGAGACATCTGATGTTGACACTAAAGGTAAGAAGGCCATCAAATGGTTATGTTGTTTTGCCTGCATTAGCAGATACTGAAAATTATTTTTCACTTTCTGGAGGCAACAGAAATGTTTGCATTCGTTTTCAATTTTATGGGATGGGATAGAGCACACCTTTCAAGCAAGACAGTGTTTTAGTATTATGTATTATAGCTTTTGTTACATTTTTGTGCAGGTGTGATAGAATTAGCAGATATTTGCTCCATGCACTGCCCTCATGTTCATTTTCATCTAATTTGCTTCCTAAACCAGTCATGTAAAGTAAAATGGAGTACAGCTTTTGTGAGATTGTGACTTCCAGCCTTCCCACCATGGTAAATCCTTCATTTGTGGTAATCCATAACATGACCATAGATGGATGTCAGATTCTCACAAATTCCCACAAATAAAAATCCTTGATTATATTCAGGTGTGAATCCCACTTGCCACAGTTGCCATACTTTTGCTTTTTACTCTGTCATCAGTGCTGCAATAGTATAATCAAGTTGTCTATGAAATTTTGAAGGTTGGCTTTGTTGAATAATGGTCCCAGAACTAAAAAAAAAAAAAAAAAAAAGAGTTCTAACGCTGTTTCCATTTAGTAATTCAGGGCACTATTGAATGCATGAGTCAATGATTTTTACAAATCCTCATCCCTATTTTTGACTTAATTATAGAGAACAAAATTATGAATGATCTTGAAATCAAAGCAGACTTGATTCAAAATTAATTGCAGTGATTTAGAATAAATTAATATTAAAGACTGGCATAGTACTAAAGAATAATATTTTATAACCAAGTTCCAAAGGGCCCCTTTTTTAAATAATTTTCCCAGTCTGACAAACTCTGGGTCCATAGGTTTTTAAAAAGTAGGAAATCTCCTGATCTGTTAGGGTGAAAAGGATTGAAACAAAACTGATTGGGATCACATTGCTCTCAGGCTAATCCCACACAGCTTCTTCTAAAATTGTGTTACATTTACCTGTCCAGCAGAATTAGGCAATATCTGACAAATATTCTGAAGTTGCCAAGCTTGCCCTCCATTATGTGCGAGACATGATTTAAGTTTAAGGTGATACAGTCAAACTGGTTTTTGAAGTATATATATATATGAAAATGATAATTTCAGTTGACAACATTATTTTGACTTAAGAAAAAATAACAGTTGGCCCAACAGTTAAACTCAGTATATGAAGAAAAATTAGATTATTTTGAATTAATTCTTAATTTCAACTGTAATGTATTATTTGGTTGAGACAAATTACATCGAGGTTCTATGCCTAATTTGATCTGAAAAAATATTGCCTGGTGGCCATATATTGTAATCTGCAAACAACTTTTCATGCAACAAGATGTAAATGAAATTCAGTAATAAAGATAACATAATATGAGAAGCTAACAGTGTGAATCAACATTTCATGACAGTCTGCCATGTGAATGACATTCAAAGACGATTAGTACATGGATACTAAGAACTGCCATTCATTTTTCAGTAGTTGCTTACTAAACGTAGTGGATACTTTTGTTTTAGCATAACGTAAATGGTATTGTGAAATATACTTTACTTTCTTTGTGTACAAAATTACAATGATATTAAATGTCCTAATTTTTTTAAAGCCAGGTATGAAAAGTTCTTCACCAATTGCTCTGGAAACAAAATGTCTTAACTAACTTAATTATATCGAGGTAAAGCAAGACAGAATTTCCCATTCATGCCAGTGTAAACCCAAACATGTACAATGTATAAAGAGTGATATGGGAACCATTCCTTATTTGTCATTTGCTGAAATCAGCAGCTTTGTCTAATTAAATTGAAATATGAACTCTATGATATGGTTTACTATCCAGTACCCATGAGCCAATGACTACCAAGTGTCAATTAAATGTAATCAGAGCAATATTAAACATAAAATAAACATTGATGCTTCATTGGAAAACGATTTGTCTTATAAATGTTTCACCACAATGTGGGACATGATAAATATATCATCATTGCCAGATTTACTGAGGTTGTGCATTACATTGTTCAACCTTATGAAATGGTATGTTACTGATATCCAAGACTCTAAATCCAGTCTTGAGAATTACACAAAGCTGCCAACCCTTACAAATATGACGCGAATTTCACAACTTTTTCATCAGTTCACAAATTTATGGTACATGCAAAAACTTCTTGAATTCCTCAATTCTCAATTTTTTTAAAACTATTTGATAAAATAACTGATTTCCTGTTAAGCACTGGTTGTGATATTGGCAGTTGCCAAAACGGTCCAGTACTACTGGTTGCAGTATTAGTGAACTATAGCTAATTGGTACAGTTAGCCCAGAAGCAAGCATTTTAGCATATTTTAATCAATATATAAGACTAGTTTTATAAATGCTTTTAAGAGAAACTTGGGGCCTAACCTGAATTATGCGCATGCTCCTCTAATATTGATTTGAATTACCATTCAACGATACATCTTGAAAATGTCCTCACCACCAAGGAAAAAGATAGTATTTCATCTGTCCTTACCACCCCATTTTTTATATTTGGACATTTATGTTGGTGTGTAGGGTCAGAGTCCATTCCCTATCAAAAAGTTGGAATTGGCTGACACCATTTGGTGTCAGTATTGGGTAGATTTTTGTTGTTGTTGTAGGGTTTACGCCATTTTTCAGCACATGATAGGCTATAAATGGCGGCCAGTATTATTGGTGGAGGAAGAACCCAGAAAACCCTGGGAAGAACCACTGACCCGCAAGAAGCTACTGGCATGCTTTCTCACATAACTACATTAGCCGAATTTTAGACTCGAACCCACACAGACAGAGGTGAGATGGCAGTGATCTGTAACGGAGAGCGCTTTGACCACTTGGGGCCCTGAGTAGATTGTAAATATGGATAAACCCTGACATATCATTCATTTAGGTCTGGAGTTCATCACCCATATGAACCTAGTCCATCTTCCTCACAAATGCATCAACTGCATTGTCTTAGTATCGGAGACAGCTTTGTCCTAAAGTTGTATTGATAGAGATCCTTTAACTCTGCTTTTTCAGTGTTGTTAGCGGATCTCATGAATCTTGACTGCCTCAGTATGAGCCTTTTGCTGATGGTTTTCCTCTCTCAGTGGTGTCTAATTTCTTGTCCGTTAGATCAACAGATAGAGATCTCAGTGGAAATCAGGCACTTCCTGATTCAGTGGCAAAACAATGACTAGCATTTGGAATTTCTTTGGAAGCCCTACAATCATGCATTATAATTTTGCTCAGATGTTAACTTGTCAGGTTGGGGCAACAGGACTGTATGGCAATCAGTGCCAAGTGGACACAACAAAAGGGAGTCCTCTATATAAACATCTTGGAAATTAAAGCAAAGCAATTTTCAAAGCCTTCCATCCTTGGCAGGGCTGTCTTCAATTGAAAAAAAGTAAAAACAAATGAGGTAGAATAAGTATGCAGCCCATTCTGTAAATTAAATCATCACTGATTCATGACTAGAACAAAATTTACTGATCTTAGTTTGCATTGTGCAGCACAACAAAAGACTAATTTTAGTAATAATTGGCAGCTTACATACAGTTATGAGATGGAGGACTGCATTCTTTTAAAGCCAATTTGTATATTTAGGTTTAAGAATAGCTGCTCACCCTTAAAACAGTATCTGGATTTACCAGTTGCAAGTGTCCACGATTATAAGATTTGGCATATGTGAGAGACTTGTGATGATTAGGGCATGAACAGAAGCTTAAGGTTGCTGTTTTCGCCTGCCTTGACAGACAAGTTTTTGTAAATATTCAATGACCTCTAACCTTAATGAGGTAGGATGAATTCATTTTTCTCCTCATAGATTGACAATACTTGCAACTGGCACAATAGGTGACTCACATTTCTGCTGTGATTATACGCCCACTTCCATCAGGTTCACATGGTCATTAAGAGTTTAATGAAACGCATTCAGATATAAACACCTTGTTTCAAGTAATTAATAGTCATTCATTTTTTAAACCATGGTCATTGAAAGTTCTTGAATTTGAAATAAAATATAACAGAAAATTTGCTCATCAGTAATTTATTTTATGTTGCATTTGAATTGCAAGTACAATTTGATTTTTCTGTCATCTGCTAGCCATTGTCTCATTAAAATCCATTGGAAATAACCTTTCATTGTTCATTGAGTCCCATTCACACAGTGTAATTTACATATGCTAGCCATTGTCTCATTAAAATCAATCGGAAATAACTAGGGTTGTTAAACGAAAATCGGAAATCCGATTATCGGTTTTGAAAACGATTATCGGTTTTTGTTTTTACAAAACGATAATCGAATTCAATATTTTTACCATTTTTGTAGTGAAAATTTTAAAAAATGCCAGAAAAAAATTCATTCATGCATTTGTTTAGTGTTTACATTTTAATACAATATGGCCAGCAGATAAGAAGGTGTGTTTGTTTAAAATTTGTGAGCGCTCCATGCAGCATGTTTGTAAATGAATACATTTATTGTTGAAGGATGTAAATAGTTAGTCGACCGACCGGTCGCTAAGTTCTTTGATGTCCGAAATTGACAACAATAGACTGTTAATAGCTACAGTCTCTGTTGTTGAGGACTGGTCTCTGCTGGTTGTGTCTTTTCAAGTTTACAAATATGGCTAGTTGTATAAATAAATCTGATGTATGGGAAAAGTTTGAAAAAATTTCATCAAGGATGGCTCGCTGTAAACTATGTTCACAACAAATAAGTCGGAGCGGTGGTACTACTACTGGATTGCATGCACATTTGCGTAGCAAACATCCCGGAATTGCAGCTCCTTCAAATGTTCAGCCGCGATTAACAACATTTATTGGAACACAAAGAAACTGTCCTGATAGTCATCAAGAAAAAGTTACTGCTGCTGTAGCTAAGTTTGTCGCTGAAAACATGCTACCCATTTCGATTGTTGAATCCAATTCCTTCCGTGATTTGATGGCTTTGGTGGAGCCACAATATCGTCCTCCATGCCGTCAGACGATGGGCGTCTATACGTTATGGTATGTAACGAATATCTTTTATTCGCAAGAGGCATTCACCAACTTGCATTATAAGAATATATTTCTTGTAATTTCAATGTAGGACAAAAACCGATAATCGGTTTAAAATCGGATTTCTACAAACGATAATCGGTTTTGGAAAAAAAACGATATTAACATCCCTAGAAATAACCTTTCATTGTTCATAGAGTCCCATTCACACAATGTAATTTACATATGCTAGCCATTGTCTCATTAAAATCAATCGGAAATAACTTTTCATTGTTCATAGAGTCCCATTCACACAGTGTAATTTACATATGCTAGCCATTGTCTCATTAAAATCAATTGGAAATAACCTTTCATTGTTCATAGAGTCCCATTCACACAATGTAATTTACATATGCTAGCCATTGTCTCATTAAAATCAATCGGAAATAACCTTTCATTGTTCATAGAGTTCCATTCACACAGTGTAATTTACATATGCTCAGGGGGCCCTGAGTGTCCAAGTGGTCTAAAGCGCTGTCCGTTACGGACCACTGCCATCTCACCTCTGTCTGCGTGTGTTCGAGTCTAAGATTCGGCAAATGTAGTTATGTGAGAAAGCTTGCCAGTAGCTTCTCATGGGTCAGTGGTTCTTTCCGGGGGTTGTCCGGATTCTTCCTCCACCATTAATACTGGCCGCCATGTATAGCCTATATTGTGCTAAAAAAATGGCATTAAACCATCAAAAACAAAAACATATACTCACTTTAACTTCACCATACATTTTTACATCAGGCAAACAATTCCATTAGCAACAGCCTTTATAACAAAGCAATCTCTGCAAGTACCAGGAAAATGCACATTTGGCACCTCCTGGCACCAAGACAAGGATTTCATTTAGTGTCTGAGAAAAGATGTGACTCTGAAACAGCATGTAGTGTAGTGTGCTTGAAAAACAATGATATTGCTAGAATGGACATTGCTGCCTAAAAGTAGCTACACAAAAGGATACAACTGGAACTAATGAAAACAAGCATTTTCTTGGTATCTTATCAGAAATGCCAACCGATTCAATTTTGGCAGAATTATTCTCATTTTTATATCTCAGATTATGCCATTACAATCACTTTTAATGGCATCCAATTATTCACTTCTATCATATTCCATCACATTTGTCAGATTATAATCACTTTTCTCAGAATGCATTTATAATTACTTTTGTCACATTTTAATTATAATCACTTCTGTCAGATTCCATCACTTCCATCATATTCCAGTTTCAATCCCTTCAGTCAGATTCCACTTGCAATCACTGCAGTCAGATTACACTTGCAATCACTGCAGGTTCCACTTGCAATCACTGCAGTCAGATTCCACATGCAATCACTGCATTCAGATTCCACTTGCAATCACTGCAGTCAGATTCGATATGCAATCACTGCAGTCAGATTCCACTTGCAATCACTGCAGTCAAATTCCACATGCAATCACTGCAGTCAGATTCCAGTTGTGCTGTCAAATATTTTATTTAGGTGAACTGCAGTTTGAACATGTATATATAGATCACTAAAATGTTTGTCTGATTTTAAATTTGTTATGAAATGGTACCTAAGACAGTGTCTGAGAGGTACCCTGTTTTACTTGAGAATGTTAAGGAAAAACGTTGAGATGAATGGTCACTGAGATTATGGCTCTATGAAAGCAATGTGCTACATAAAAGTTCTAAACATACTATAGACATCAATATATAATGTGCTACATTTGCAGTCTTTTCAATCGATGGCAACATGTTAAATGGAAGTAAAGATGATTGTACAATGCACATTTCTTTTTCAATCACTAGAATGAGAGAGGTTTCATTCTTAATATAAACTGGTTTTTTTTTAAATTTGAAGGATTCTAATTTTGATATTCAGATTTGATTTTTTAGCTTCATTGATTATAGACCAGAAGATGATTTCCGTCATCTGACGATCCATCCATAAGCACAAGCTTTGTTTTTGCTGATTCTCATAAACAACTTTGAGGATTGCTTTGAAACAACTTTACTTATACATTCAGAAGACTTGTAATGATGTCCACTTGGTCCCAAATGAAAATTATGCCAAGACTTGTGTACCACAGCAGCTAATTTGAAAATCTTGTTATTGCTGAAGAATACGGAGATGGTTTCAACATTTGACAGTTAAGAAATGGTCTTATCTTGAATTCTTGGAAATTCTTTTCACCTAGTAGAGTGATAGTCACTTCAAGGGAGTCTTGTTTAAAGCTGACATTCCTGTTTAAGGCTTGATCTCTGAGATAGTCTGATCATATTCATTTATTTCCAAATAAAAGAAGCAACAACAAACAAAATTTGTTCTTAATAATTTTGTAACTACTAATTGTCAGAAATTGATAAACAAAATTGTATAGTTGGGAATTGTTTGTAGCAGTAATTTATGCACAGTTGTATAGACCAGATTGTGGTATATACTACAGTGATATATGGAAGAATGGATTATAACAGTGCCGATGAGTGGTACCATCACAGTATTTGCTTCTTGGACAAGTCCACATTGATTAGGTAGAAGTCACGATATTGCATGAACTGTATCACACCAACCCAGTATGGTTTTGTAGCTATTCACTCACATTAAAAGGACTACTCATCTAATCAAATATAAAATAACACCTTTTATTGACAGAAGCAGCTAAATCTGTCTTATGGTTTTTTTAATAGATTTGTTTCATGTGTATTATTGATTTAGATCGTATTTTAATGAGACTAAAATCTTATGTTCTCTCAGTGTTGCTGAATTTGAGACCTAATATTTATTAATTTATTCTTGTTCCTTTCAGTTCTACCTAAAGTTGCTGCTACCCATCAGGTTATTATGACTTCTGGGCCATCAAATTCAACACAACCATTGTCAATAAATGCATCGGATGTCAACATTATAAACCATAAACTTATCATCCTATCTCCAGGAGGAAAAAGTCTCATTCAAATTCCAATCATGGGTTATGAACACAATGCAGAATTGGAAACAGTTAGTAGCACAGCAGCCAACTGTCCAGATAATATCCAGATTTGGTCAGAAAATCTGGAAACAAACACCCAGTTAGATCTGATATCCACAGTTGCATCCACTATCACCACTGCAACCACCACAGTCTGTGGCACAACGCATAAGCATGTGACCAATGAGCCTGGAAAAATGGCACTGGAATATAATAGTACATCAACAGCTGCTTCAGGTACATGTGAAGGACTTTTGTTACCAACTTATGTTCCAGAGATGGGAGATGATGAACAAATTTCACAGCAAGAAACTTTAGCACTTGAAAATGGAGAGCCAGTGCCAAAATCTTGTCCAGAGACAGCATTTGATATACTGGAAAGTGAAACCTCTCCATCTGAAAGGAAAAGTAGTCTTGATTCATCAGATAAACTTATTGCATATCCATTGGGGTTGTTATGTACTAAAAACAAAGGCATACATGTACGAGCATTAGATTTTGGGCAGTCAAAAACATCTTGTGTAAAAGTGCTCCATGCAAAACAAGAACAGAGTAAAAATGTAAAAACTGATGGAAATAAGTTTGAAAATCAAGTGACTGGCATTGCTAAGGCAGTGCCTGGATCCAGGGACTCCAGTATTGAAAGAGTAGCTACAGATAATTGCGAAAATGATCCTGAAGTAGTTGAAAAAGAGAATGAGGAGGTAACCACAAATAAATGCAGAGATTTAAAGCAAATTGACAAAGATTCTACCATATGTAAGCCAACAGGCCCTGCAACTTTTATGAGCAAACCAAAATTAGTTATGAATGGCAACCTGAGTCCAGGAGAACTCAGGATGCCAGGATTTGGGAGGGGTAGGCGAAACTCAGAGAATGAGGAAGTTGTGGTGGGAGTTGGTAAGTTCAGAATGACATTATATAGCAAAAAAAAGAAGCAGGAGGAAATGGAGATGACAACAATTGACAAGAAAGAATTTCCCAAAATGTCAACCAAATCAAAGCCTAAAAGGGTGATGCCAAAAAGAGGTGCAACAAGAACGGCTTTACCCAAAAGTGGAAGAAAGAAGAAAGGCAGCTCAGATAGTACTGCTTTTAAAGATGTTCCAGATGCCAATCCCACAGAACATAAGAGAAAAATGACATTAAATTCAAGTTTAGATCCAGGTTCACTTGAAAAATGTATTGATCAAACAGAGGTGAAAGCACAAAATGGCAAGGAAAAAATTAATAAAAATTCTGACAAGAATCAAAATGCCATTGAGAAAGATACAAAAGAAACTAAGAAAACACACAGAAGAAACAATATGGGCAAAAGTGAGGAATTTGCAAATTCAAAATCTAAAGATTCTCGTAAAAAGAAATCGACGAGAAAGAGTGAGATGGAAAAGTGTAGTAATATGTCCCAGAGTAATAGTGTTGGTCAGGACGGACAACCCTCCAAATCAAAGCAAGTGTCATTTGAAAAGACCATGGAGTGTTGCAGTGTTAGCAAAGAAAATGGTCCATCAGATTCAGAGAAAGAAATTACTGGTCAATCATTGAAAGAACCCAAGGAGATTGGGATGGATGATGAAAGTAAAAAACAAATGAGTTGTAAGACATTGCCATCACCCCCAAAATCAAAATCAAGACGCAGGACAAGTAAACCTGATTCTGACAAAGATTCTACACTTTTACTCAAAAGCTCCTCCCTCAGCAATTCTTGCAAAAACTGGAAAGTGTCTCTAAAACCACCAAGTACAGGTAGGAGGAATAAAAAAGACTGCAAGTCCAAAGACTCAAAAAAGAACAGAAATAGGAAGAAATTGGATGAAACGGCAAAATCCTCCTCAGATACCAGCAATTTGCAGGTTCTAGATGATAAGTTGTTTACCAGAAGTAAAAAACATAAATCTGACAAGGTTTTAAAATCTAAGAAGGCTTCTAAAGACAAAACTTCACATCCAGAATGTTTGGTTGCTGACTTTGTCCAGCTTAAGGAAAGAGAGAATAAAGGTAAAGAAGCTGCATACATTACCTCACCATGTCCTAAAGAACTGAGATCAATTTTGACTCCTGGTGTAAGAATACTCACTGACAATAGTTATGTAGATGATAATGAGGAAAATAAAGTAAAAAGAAACAGCTTTGAGAATGTATATGCAGTGAATAGTAAAGAAAATGGAGAACAGTTGAAAAATATACATTTAGAACAGGAAAAAGTTGTGATAAAAGGGATTAATTTGGACACTAATCAAATATCAGAGGAAGAAATTGAAAATGCTTGTCTGTCAATATCAGAAAGCCCAGTACCTAATCAGAATGATGACACACTATCAATCTCCAGCCACATTTTCCACACAGATCAACATTGGAGTGAAAACAATGAGTCAGTATTTGAAACATCTCATTGTAAAAAAGGTCTTTCAACATCAATGAAGCAAACATACGAGTCTGTTAAGACATCAACACACAACTCGAGTGTTAGTGGCAGTGATGAAACACCAAGAAAGTGTGAAGTTTTAGAAAAACTTGGCCTGACTCCTAAGAAAAATGAGTCTGAGAAAACTTGGGAACTAAATTCATCACAGAGACCAAATGTTATGAATTTGCAGCCATCACCTTACACCAAGGGAAGTAACCCTAGTGAAATGAAAACTCCAGCCAAGATCAAAACCCCAAGAAAAAGGGTATCCACACCTCATAAAGTACTAACTTCACCAGTGACTAAATTAAAAAGTCCATTAAAAAGCATGCATCCTGAAAGAAATCATTCCACCATTTCATTAGGTGAATGTCTGACCAAGGAAAACCGAGAGGAGCCACAAAATTCTCAGCAAAGAGGTCAGAAGCGAAGTTTTGGGGAAGTACTTCAGCAGTGTGATTTGCAGCCAGTAAGTTTCATTGTTATATATATCTGATGATGCATCAAGAAATAAATATTGTGAATTCATTAATTTCTCCATTAAATACATTCTCAATCACATTAATGTTTGGAAATGAACTCCACTACTACTATAAGCCATCCCCCTCCTGGAAAGACAACAAATTTAGTCAGTACAAAGGAAAGAACTTGTGCATATTACTTCAGCTAGGTGGCTACCCTCCAACCAGATATTTACCAGTTCAAGAGTTTGCTTATTATAATCTTCATACTGCTTAACTTTTTAGAATCGACTCGTCAGTATAGTATTTTATGTTAATGTATTTGCAACATGTTGCACTCTTCTTTTTTATTTTTGAACAGTATCGTATGAACATCATTGCAGTTGTTAACTTTGTTTTTCTGACTGAACTCTAACAATGTATTATTGATGTTTATTGTTATTTTCTTCACATACATGTAGTTGTTGTTATGACTATGTGGTCTTGAGATAATGACTCTGTGGTCTTGAACTTACAGAAAGAAGGAAAACCAACAAGTTGTGTACAGCTAAACAAATAATTTCATTCTCTTGAGTTATGTTGTTGTTGTAGGGTTTAACGTCATTTTTCAGCACATGATAGGCTATACATGGCGGCCAGTATTAATGGTGGAGTAAAAAAAACCAGGAAAGAACCACCGATCCATGATATGCTACTGGTAAGCTTTCTCACATACCCACGTTGGCCAAATCTGAGACTCGAACCCACGCAGACAGGTGATATGGCAGTGATCTGTAACGGAGATCGCTTTGGACCACTCCGCCACTCAGGGGTTCCTCTTAAGTTATAAAATGAAAATTAAGTGGAACCAACAGTTTTATGAATTAATGCTAAAAAAATCCTAAAAGGTTAAATCACAAATCTTAAAGAGGAGAGTGTTCCAGATTCTTCAGTTTGCTGATCTACCAATATCCTTACATAAGCTGAAGTGCCAAGAGTCTTGATATACTGCAATAGCATTGTCCAAATATCCTTCATATGAATTCACAGTAATTCCAGATTATTCTAGTCCAAAGTTAATGGGAACTTTGTAATTCCACTGAATCATCCAAACAAACGAGTCTGCAACAACATTAAATACATATGCAGACTGATTATAAACAAGTGCATGGAAATAGGATTTGATATATTGCAATAGCATTGTCCAAATATCCTTTGTATGAATTCACATTAATTCCAGATTATTTTAGTCCAAAGTTAATGGGAAATTTGTAATTCCACTGAATAATCCAAACAAATGGGTCTGCTTAAATTATATCTTAAAACAACATTAAATACATCAGCAGAATGATTACAAACAAGTGCATGGAAATAGGAATTAATAAATTTACCACTTTGCCTTATATGCACACAATATTTTCCTACTCTATGTCACAATACCTCCCACATGACATATTTTATAATACATCTCCATACAGAATTCACCTGCATCATCCATCTAATGGGAAACTACCCCAAACTTGTCAACAAGTTCATTTTTAAAACTTGTAAACACCTATTTATAGTTCATTGCAATCTTCAGTTATGCATCAAAAGACACAATATAGATATGCATAACCGTGTACAATGATATGCTTATATCCAGTCTTGATAGATATTACAGTATATAACCTACAATATGATAGATATTAATATATATATATATATATATATATATATATATATATATATATATATATATATATATATATAGACCAACCAGTTCCTGTCTGACAGCTGTACTTTTAAAAAGTGGCCATCACATTGGTTATCCATGGTGTATACATGTCAGATGTTCCATGGTATGCAGAGTCATATAGGAATCCATTTTGCCACATATTTTAGCAGGCCATTTTAAAGCTGAATGTTCAGCTGGCTACCAAACTCCCTATCCAGGTGATGACACCCATCCAGTTACTTCTTCTGCACACTTCCTTCAATGCATATTGACAACACAAATCCTGTAGCTTGTCCATCTGCCATATTATTCAAAAGGCCGGTAATTTGAAGCATATCTGTTGGGTAGATACCATATCACACAAAGGGATGATGGCACTGCCTCTTCCATGCTGCTGGATATGCTCTACGTGAACATTAAACAGTGCCCGAGTGACTATATCAAAATTATTGTTATCCTTTTAAATTGGTGGATATATCAGCAATGGGTTTTCAACAGTTTTTTTATGATACCTAGTATGTTATAAATAACATGGTGTCACAATTTCCCTTAATGGATAATCATTAATGCATGGTTTTCACCAAAAACTTAAAATGACTTAAAATTACTTTTTCCTTTAAAATTCTTAACACTGAAGAATATTAGTGATAGTTGCAACACTCAGCAGTGAAGAGAAAAAATGTTCTTGTCTTGAATTCTTGGAAATTCTTTTCACTCAGTAGAGCATCAGTCCCCTCGAGGGACTCTTGTCATTGATGATTCTGATGATAATGAATGATCCATTAGGCAAAGTAAAAACGTTCTTGTAACAATCTTGAAAGAGTAAATACCAGGATCAGTAGCTTTTTCGTTTTTTAAATTCCTTAAACTATGTAGTTGTATATTGTCAGTTCTGATTATCATATTTGAAGAAAAAAATATGAAGTACCAAGAAAATGTTTGAAATGGTTTCTTAGGTTGCAGGAAACAACTGTTTTCACTTGATCTTATCATTATTGTTACATGTATTATTATTCAAGACTGGGGTGTTATGCTGAGATTAATATGTGATGAGAATGGTGTTTCAGTAGTGGTGATAATAATGATGATTATCAGATGCTTTGAAAAGTCTGAGAGTTATACAGCTTGTTTTTGTGTAATTGTATAATTGTATATCCTGTACACTGCCGGGTTTGGATTATACAGCATGTTTATGTGTAATTATATATCATAGGAGACCCGAGTGGTCTAAAGTGCTTTCTGTTACGGTTAACTGCTGTCTCACGCCTGTCTGCTTGGGTTTGAGTCTAAGATTTGGCTAATGTAGTTATGTGAGAAAGCTTGCCAGTAGCTCTCGTGGGTCGGTGGTTCTTTCCGGGAGTTTTCCGGGATTCTTCCTCTACCAATAATACTGGCCGCCATGTATTGCCTATCTTGTGCTGAAAAATGGCATTAAACCCTAAAACAACAACAACAACAATAATTATATATCCAGTACACTGTATGGTGGGAGTTATACAGCTTGTTTATGTGTAATTGTGTATCATGTATTTATGTGTAATTGTGTATCATGTATTTATGTGTACCGTATATACTTGACTATAAGTCGATTCAGGTATAAGTTGAAGTGTAATTATTTGGTAAAAATAGTGTCCTAAATCGACGGCGCAAGTATAAGTCGAATCTGTTTATAGGAAGCATGGTCGAACCTTGGTAAATTTATTTTTTCCATTAAGAATGTTTTATTTATTAAGTTTAATAAATTGAAGATTAATTTTATATAAATATGTAATACAAATTATGAGGTATATTTATTTCAGTCACTAAGTATAATACAAACAATTCGGTGCTCAGATGCCAATACGTATTGTGTGTTCCGGTATGTACACGCTGGCTGAATCGTGCATAATTTTACGACGCTGAAAATTCTCGTCGATTTTAACAGGCACGTTGTTTCTGACTCGAATATAAGTCGAACTTAAGTTTTTAGGTTAAAAATTAGTCTTAAATTTCTCGACTTATAGTCGAGTATATACTGTAATTGTGTATCATGTACACTGCAGGGTGAGAGTTATACAGCTTGTTTATGTGTAATTATGTATCATGTATTTATGTGTAATTGTGTATCATGTACACTGCAAGGTGCGGATTATACAGCATGGTATGGAGATATGTAAGTGTTGCTGTGATTTGGTAATATCATGTGACTAATATTTTATGTGTTGCAAACATCTCTCACTTTATTTAGTCACATCCATATGTGGCAGTGAATCAGATCTCCATAGTTGTATCACATCATGGAAGCAAATATATAAAGTATGACATCATCCAGCATTTCTTTTTAACAGTTAAGTGCTTCGTCCCAGAATATTTGGAAATATTTACCTGACAGCATTTTTATTTATCTTTTTAGACCAAGAAGGTCAAGCAACCTCAAAAAAGGGAAAAGAAACCAGATGTTATGTCAAAGCTGCAGAGCCTGGACATTGATGCATTACTCTCAAGAGTGCATAACCAAGGGCAGTCCGATGGCACATCTTCACCTTTCTCATCCTGATACAGAGTGCATAACAAAAGGACAGTCAGATGTCATCTCATAGTCATGCATTCCCTACATGTCTTATCATAGTCATGCATTCCCTATATGTCTTATCAAAGTCATGCATTCCCTCAGAGTGCATAACCAAGGACAGTCGGATGTCTTCTCACAGTCATGCATTCCCTATATCATATATGTCTTCTCAGTCATGCATTCCCTGAGAGAGTGCATAACCAAGGACAGTCAGATGTATTCTCATAGTCATGCATTTCCTGAGAGATTGCATAACCAAGGATGGTCAGATGTCTTCTCAGTCATGCATTCCCAGTATTGTGTTTGCATTATGTCAACCAGACAATGCATATAAATCTAGTATAATTGTCAATTCATCTATTTTTATAGGTAAACATTTATTTAAATTTTTGGTCAGTTCTTTCATTGTATGGATATGTCTCATATTTAACAGGGTTCCTGAATACAAGTCCACACAGATCATTAATTAATAATCAAATGTGTGATTTTTAATTACCGTGACATTTGTGAAAATTTGTATTGACTTCACAGAATTTATTGAAAATAAGGTTTTATGGCAGGAATGAAAGTAATGACAGCTTCAACTTTTAGTGATAAATTTAAAATATGAGTTCAGCTTTTTTTTTTTAAATCTTAATTTTGTTTTAGACCACTTGCCACAATATTTGTGCAGTTTTTCTCTCCTGTAATACTAAGGAAAGTATTATGTATGATGCTGTTTTAGAGAAAAACCAGATGGATTTGTTGTTTCTTTCTTTTTATTTTTAATTTTGAGGTCATTTTTATTATGGTGCTATTAAATGTAATTATTATTGTTCGGCTGCACAATAGTGGGATTAGTTTTAATGGTTAAAAATCTTTGTTTTATTATCAATTTTTCCATTAGCTATGCAGAACATTTATTTTGGAAATACTGACAGGAAAGGTGTTTGTCCTATGGATTATTGACAAGTTACATCTCAAATATATAGATTGAAATCAAGTTTTTCAACAATTGTTTGTCAGCATAATTGATTTCATTTTTTCTGAAAAATTCTATTATGGGGCAATAAGTACAACAATTTTACATGAGATGCAATTAGATTTGCTTTAACCAACCCTAAATGCATTTGATACTTACATTATTTTTAATCATCTACTGAACTTGAACCCGAACAGTTCATGTAATTACCTGTTGTCCATTTTCAGCCTATCTGCTGACAAATGTTTGTTATTTGTACTCCTCCTAAACTACTTGGAAAATTAAAATGAAACTTTGCAATTGCTTTTATATCCAGGTTTAGTTGGTCCTAAATGAAAATAGTGCAGCTTGAGTATCAGAATGACGATTTAGAAAATCTTGTTGCTATTCCTCCTGAATTTATGGCCATATCAACATGGGGTTTTAACCTAAGAGACTTCTTATGCTCTCTGGTTGGTCCTAAATAAAATTGGTACCAATTTAACATCTATAATTGCTTGAGATAGGATATATGGCTGGCCACTGCAGTTGCAGTTTGAAGATCTTGTTATCTCTGAAGAATATAAAATATGTTTAAAACAGTCGGTTGTTAAAATGAAGAACTCTTATTTTATTTTCCTGAATACTTTTTTTATTTGAGAGTCAGCCTCTTTGAGAGACTCGTTTTTTAAAATTATTACAAATATTGTGACACCCTTCATGTATTTGTCACCACCTACTAAATTGTAGAAATTCATGATACTTTATTATCTTGCCCTGTGATAATCATAATCAAGAAGGATGCAACACTTAGTTCCATTTCCATGGGTGTCAGGGAAGATTTTAAAGGCTTGTACAGAAGTTTCATTGACCATAACAGTTTTAAATACATTTTGATGAACTTCATAAATTTCAGTTGGAAGGTGCATGATATATTTATTGATTTTATATTTTGACTCTAGTATTAGTGTTTGGGGTGAGTAGTAAAAAGTTTGAAATCTGCATTAAAAGGTATAGGCTTGATTTGTACATTCTTAAAAAAATTGTAAATTGCCATGTAAACTCTTGAAATTCTAAAAGTTGGATTTTATCCTTGAATTTCTTGAAAAACATTTAGAATTCTTCACAGATCTTGAAAATATCTTTTGGAATAAAAAGTATTAAAATTTAATATAAAAAAAATCATTTTAATCTATTTTACAAAAACAATGAATATATAAATACATAAAATGGGATGATATTAAGTGGTTCATATAACACAAGGTGGTAGATGGAGTAACATCTTATTTCTCTATTGATGTGCTAATTATGTGGTTTTTCTTCTCCATTTCAGATTTATGGAATTATAAACATCATCACATGGTGAAATTTCAAACTATTTAAGAAAAAATACTCCTTGATATTTTCAGAAAACTTGGAAAAGTTCTTGAAAAACATTACTCTAGGGCTGTGTGAACCATAATTGGGATATGTACGGTAATGGCAAACAATTGCAGTGGCTCATTCTGAATACATGTATGTATAATGTGATACAGGGAAAATGATTTTGCAAACTAACATTAGGAATGCACAAGTTAGGATTTTTTCAGCACATAAGTTGCATTTCACTGGGTTTATGTTATTTATTCATAGCTAAATATCATTCACAGCATCATGTTCTTAAAATCAATGGAATAGTTCTTTTTTAATGGCACAAATACTTGCACTCTGCATTGAATCTGAAAAGGTAGTTAAATAGCCACCCATAGCATTAGCCTTAATTGGATAATAAAGTTTGTATACTTTCATTTGATTACCCTCATCCAGTCAAGCAACCAAGCTGATTTACCATCATAAGAACAAGTTGCCCTTAGATTATTGAACTTTTGCCATGTTGTCGTCAGTGTTATATCTGCTGAATTGTGCAGGTTTTGACAAATCTGGTGCTGATTATGTCACTTAATCTATGCAAACAAAAATGGTACAATTCTTTGTTGTAATTGAGACATTCTAAAGGGTTCTTGTTCCTAATATCTTGTGCCAGCTTTCTGCCACTCGTATGTTTTCCATACTCCCAATTTATCACGAGTTCTTGCCAAATTCACGCTGTTTACGAGGGCGGTGCAAAAAAAAGTTTTTTTAGTTAATGAAGAATGATTAAAAGGATTCTTTAACTGTGGTAGGAAGGTATCTTAGATGAATTAGTCGATTCACCATTTGGTTTGAGACTGAATAAAAAAAAAATAATATTCCTTAATATTTTGATCTCCCATTGGCTTGTAAATGGATTTTTTTTCATATACATGTCATAAAGTTCAGTCTATGTACTATACTTAACCAAAAATATTTACTTTTTGTATCCTGTAGTTAATTTCATATTGTCATAATATTATAGTTGCGGACCATGGAATCCCATGTTTAGCGGTAAAAGATACAAGAAAATGCTGAGAAACTCCTGTTTCTGAAGATTGTAAAAAGTTCTCAGACTCTAAGGAAATGAAGCCTGTGTGTTTTGTATGCAAGTCTAATAAAGAAGTTATTTTTTTTTATGTTAATGTTAAATTCTTTGGGAAATAAATTAGTGGTGTGATAAATTAATATTTTGGACAATTAGTCCATGCGTTTCCATTGAAACAACTCAATAATCATTTTTCTGGAGATTTAAAGATTGTAGCAGCCATAAAATCATTGAAAATATTTACTTCTAGAAACATTTGAGAGCTGATAACCTGTTTGGAGTAAAGTCTATACCATTGAAATGTTGTTTGCTCGTAGATGCACCAAAATTTAGATGGTCTTAAAAGTTGTACAAACCTAACTTCATTTTTAATCAAAAGTATTCAGCATGAATTTTTCAGAACTTTGAGCTCGAGTTTAGTGCTCAAAAGGCTTTAATGGTACAGGGTCAGGTCTCACCATGAGCACAGTGACAGGTCTTAAAGTCAGGAAAGTTGCAGAGAACAAGACCAGTCCAATAATTAGATAATTTAGCACAAAGTGGGATCTCTTTGTGAGGAAGCTCAGAGAGCATAAGACCAGTTTCATGGTCAGGAAATGCTCCGAGTGAAAGATGGGGTCCAGTTGTCAGGAAATAATCATAGCACAAGGCAAGTCTCATAGCCAGGAAGTGCTCTGAGCACATGATGGAGTCTCATCTCGTAGCACAAGACCAGCCTTATAGTCAGGAAACACTGAGAAGGAGGAGGAGTCTTATTGTCAGGAAACTCTTAAAATGCAGGGCCAAGTCTCATAGTCAGGGAACTATGAGCACAAGGTGTGGTCGCATTGTCAGGTCAGGAAATGCTCAGAGTACAAGGCTTTATTTCATTGTTAGGAAACTCACAGAGAACAACACATCTTATAGCCGAGAAACTCAGAGCAAAAGACTAGTCTTATTCTCAGGAAACTTTGAATAAAAGACATGGTCCCATTGTCAGAGACTAGGCAAATCTCAGGAAAAATTATCTAAGCACAAGGTAGGGTCTCGTTGTCAGAAAATTCACTGCACAAGACCAATCTCATAGAAAACTCACAGCACAAGGCCAATCTCATAGTAAACTCACTGCACAAGACCAATCTCATAGAAAACTCACAGCACAAGGCCAATCTCATAGTAAACTCACTGCACAAGACCAATCTCATAGTAAACTCACAGCACAAGACCAATCTCATAGTCAGTAAACTCACAGCACAAGACCAATCTCATAGTCAGTAAACTCACAGCACAAGACCAATCTCATAGTCAGGAAACTCGCAGCACAAGAGCAATCTCATAGTCAGAATAGTGCGCACAAGGCTGTGTCTCATTGACAGAAAACTCTTAGAGCACAAGACCCGTCTCAGTCAGAAAATTGAGCACAAGGTATGGTCTTATTGTCATGAACCCTTCAGAGCATAAAGCTGGGTCTCGTGGGAAACTTGCTGCACACAAGGCTGGGTCTCAGGAAAAACAATGCTGGGTCCCATAGTAAGAAACATTTAAACTTGGAATTATTCAGTGAAAATTTACATGCTTTAATAAATACAAATATAGTAATCATGATATTTAGTGATTTTAACATTACTCCAAGTCATGGTATAGTGGCTCACTTTTTAAAATAAATTTGAGGATGAGCCCAATTCTTGCACTCATTTTTTTAAAAAGTGGAACATAGTCTCAGACCTGTATAATGTAAACCAAAAGTAGTGTTGATACCAGTTTTCCTGGTAATCATGATGACTCCAATTCATACTCCTGCTTCAGTAAACTTATGATTGGTGAACATTTTCATTGTATATTTGCACTAGCAATGTTATTCATACCTGAAGTTTTCTGCTGTTAAGAACAAAATATGTAAAGTTTATGTATATAGTACAGTATTTACTTTGTATATATTAATGCATATTTAATTTTAATTTTTTATAATGAAACTTTACAAGTTTATTGTTATATCCAGTCTGTAATTTTGATATCTTACACTCTCGAATGATATTCAGATCTCAAACTCGTTGCCTGAAACTTTTCAGAAAACAAGGATGTAACATTTTTTTTAAATGTAAAGTTACTGTAGTGTATAAAGGAACCATGAAGTTTAGTGTCAATTTTGTTATATAGTTGATATTCAGATCTCAAACTTGTAGCCTGAAACTTGTCAGAAAACAAGGATGTAACATTTTTTTTAAATGTAAAGTTACTGTAGTGTATATAGGAACCATGAAGTTTAGTGTAAATTTTGTTTTATAGTTGTGAAGTTTATTTTATGTCCTAGTCATATTTAAAGTAACCATGTAAAATGATTGTAAATTTATGTATTTAATAACACTACTGTATACTTGTATACTTGATAATAACTCCAAAACAAACTACACAGAACCAGATCTGCAGTTGCATAATGTACAGACAGGTATGGGTTTATGCAGTTTATAAGCAGTATTCAGTGGCACAAACAACATGCTTTGATCTGCTGGCACATTATGAGATAGTAGATCAGGGTCTTTTGTGTTTATAGTTGGACTTGTATGCAGGTATGTACATTAATCATTTATTGCACATGATAGCGACTTGCTTCATTTGTACTACTTTATCCTCATGCATAATGCCATGTGTGTTCTATTGTTAATTTTATTTATTTGTTGAAAATGTTCTTGCCTTCCAAACTTGAGGTGATTTTTTTTTAAAGTTCTTATTAGAAATTGAGATGGAAGTCGGTTGATCTCCCCACCCCCTGTGTTTCCCTTCATTTGATTTTATTTACACAATTTACTGTATTTGTTTGTCCAGAGGTAATAAGATTGGATATATTTTGTTGGTAAATACAGGTGGGAAAATTAGCCTTCTACTGAATAGTTGGCACCATAAACTTTATAATTTGAAACTTTACTATCAAGATATATAAAATTAAAATTTTCTACTGTAGGAAATTACAGAGTTAAATAAACAACCTGTTAATATGATAATCAAATTATGTTTAGTGTTATCTGTTTGACATCTTTCTTTATAATTTTAAACTTTACTATCAAGGTATAATTTTATGATTTTCTGCTGTAGGAAGTTACAGAGTTAAATAAACGACCTGTTAATGTGATAATCAAATTATGTTTAGTGTTATCCGTTTGATATCTTCCTTTTGACACTCAGCAAAAGGGCCAAGGTCCATGATATTCAAAACTGTTATAGAATCATATAGACTAGGATCATAAAACTCTGAACGTTAGTTTGTGATTGAATTTTTATGTTCAGTTAATCAAGCTCAGACTCACTTAGTCACGGGAAGTTTTATTACTTTGATGGCAGAAAGTTTCCTATACCGTGACATATTCAAATAAGATGCTTTATCATATCATATAGGTCAAACCAAGAAACTCTACAACTTTGTTCAAGGGCCATTTCATAGCATATAGGTCAAACCAAGAAACTCTACAACTTTGTTCTAGGGCCATTTCATAGCATATACGGTAGGTCAAACCAAGAAACTCTGACAACTTTGTTCTAGGGCCATTTCATATCATATCGGCAAAATCAAGAAACTCCACAACTTGGTTCTAGGACCATTTCATATCATATCGGCAAATTCGAGAAACTCTACAACTTGGTTCTAGGACAATTTCATAGCATATCGGCAAAATCAAGAAACTCCACAACATTGTTCTAGGGCCATTTCTTATCATATCGGCCAAACCTTTAAACTCATCAGCTATGTTCTAGGACCATTTCATAGCATATAGGCCATATTAGGAGGAGGCTTGGTGGAGATTATTGCCGTTGTGAAAGTATAATCTGTGCCAGGTATGTAAAGACTTGATTCATTAGCCGAGTATATAAAGCTTGCCAGCTTATGAAATTGCTAAAAGGAAAATACATTCAAACACAGAACCATTGAATATTTAAGAAATTGCTGAAGAACATGATTATAAAATTTCTTTGCAGTGCATCTTTTTTTAATGTTTTCATCATGTTGGAGGGTTCCAGATTCAGTTATTTTGTAACATCTTCAACCTAGGCACTAGCTTTTTTTTTTTTTTTTTTTTTTTTTTTCAATGGTTTAACGCCATTTTTCAGCACAATATAGGCTATACATGGCGGCCAGTATTCAATGGTGGAGGAAGAACCTGGACAACCCCCGGAAAGAACCACCGACCCACGAGAAGCTACTGGAAAGCTTTCTCACATAACTACATTTGCCGAATCTTAGACTCGAACACACGCAGACAGAGGTGAGATGGCAGTGGTCCGTAACGGACAGCGCTTTAGACCACTCGGCCACTCGGGGCCCCCAAGGCACTAGCTACATGTCAAGATAAAAAGTCAATAGTCATTGTTTATAACTATGGTATTTTCAGCAACAACTGTTGCTAATGAGTGAGAGCTGTTTCAGTAAAACATGTCAGGGACGGCAATGTAAAGTAGTCACCAATTGATACAGTTAAGAATATTGTATCATTTTTATACAGACTTGGTAATCAGAATGACCTTAGTTGATACAGTTAAGAATATTGTATCATTTTTATACAGACTTGGTAATCAGAATAACCTTAGTTGATACAGTTAAGAATATTGTATCATTTTTTACAGACTTGGTAATCAGAATGACCTTAGTTGATACAGTTAAGAATATTGTATCATTTTTATACAGACTTGGTAATCAGAATAACCTTAGTTTTTAAAAACCTGTCATCCCTGCGTACTATGTATGTTTAAAAGAAAAAGCCCAGTTTATATCAGTTTGCTTTCTGTTATATTTGGATATATAAATAATAAATCAAATATTACATAAATGGATTGCTTAATATTATTTTTATGCTCTGCCTTAAATATACATGGGGCATGGCCACATCTAGTGTAAACCCTTGATCAGCTATTTGTCCAATCTGGTATGTTTTACATTTACGTTCATTTTCTGAACCATTTTTTTTTTTTTTTTTTTTTTGCTATCTGCTCATACTACTTTGCAAGTGTGATTCAAGTTTAACACTTTTAAGTTTTTCATGTAGGTCTGTTTATCATGTACAGTTTTGTGGAGTCATATGACAGCCTCTTGATGAGAGCAATACCCTTCCACAAAGTGGATCAGTGTGACCTATATTTTGCACTACAATGACTTTGACTCAGTTTTGCAAAGGAGGGGATACCAGGGAATTTATGTATTCTTTGGGCAGATTTCTAGTTTGTAGCTTTGACTAAATACCAGATTGAACTAGTTTTCTATAAGGATTCAACATTTTGAAACACATCCATCATTTGGACAATGGTCAGCATTGAAATTAAAACACTATGATGTGCATAATAATTCTACCTCATATTTGTTTTTACTTTGCTGCTTTCTTCCTCTTTTCACCTATAAGCTGTACCCTTATACCATGTCTGGTAACTTGTTATTACTTGTCACCGTAACACTTGTTTGAGATTTTATACTTTACATACAAAAGGTTAACTGTATTAATTACTTTGTTTTAAAAATTATGAGCAGCTTAATAAATAGGTATTCTCATTTTATAATGTTGTTTGTCCTTTTTCCTATAGCATGAATGGAAATAGCCTGATATGACAGATCGATGCAACCCTTAGATGCATTTGACACATTGTAAATAGTGTATCTACATGGATGGATTTTGTATGCATCCATATTCATGGTCTTTCATTTGAGCATGTCCTGCGTTTGGAATTGACCTTTTGAAGATTCTAAGGTCTAACATTTCTAAGGTTTACAGTCATGACAAGTATTTGAATTTTAGTGTTTACTTTGAAAAATGCTTAAATATGATGTTTGCTCCAAAGCTCCAGCTATGGGCCATGTGAGAGAGAGAGTGAAACATACATGTAACCTGATATCATTAACAGTAATGAATCTAGATTATTTACTTGAACATGAAAACAAATCCGATAACTCCAGAACTTGTGTAATTGAGATGAATGTACCCTACCCAAACACCAAGCCCCATAGCTATAATCATCTTTACCCCATCCCTGCAGCTATTCAATCTTCATCAAGGCCGGCTTTAAAAAACATATTTCAGGATTCTTGTCTAAAAATAGATAGTTCTGACTTGTCAATGAAACTGGGCACACTAACCAAACCAATATAAACATTGATTTCACTGCATAGTTATGCATCGCTATCCACTATGTTGGCTCACAAAAATAAGACCGCCCTCAATTCCTTTCATATTTCATTACAGGGGAGTTTGAAATATTACCAGAAAAATGGTTTGCTATTGTGCTACAGACACATGCAATGTTTGTTGTTAATATGAATGAATTCAAGAAGGCATTTTTTAAAGACAAATTTCCCAAACCAACTACCTGTACATAAAAATGTATACATTGAAAGTGATATTTGTATATTTATAAATATACAAATCTGTTTTTAAATAATGACATTATTTATTGTGCTTGTGAAAATGTTGAATACAATTTTGTACTAATTGTATGTTTATGTTGGAATTGTATTCCATATCAGTCATAATTTTACATGCAATAAAGAAATTGTGTGTATACATGTTAGTTTTTGTCTTTTTGTTATTTTGGTTTTTTTTAATTTTAATAATTGGAATCCTTCATCAGTGCTGATGTTATTCATTTTCAAAAATTGTACATTTACTTGTAACTGATGTCGATTTGACAAAACACGGAATTGGCCTTATTCATATCAATAATTGCAAAATTCGATTTTGATATTATTTCAAAAATGCTAAATTTAATTATTTTGAATACAATATTTATTGTGGAAGGTTTCTTAACAAATATTTTAACCTTATGAATTGGTTGTTGTTGTTGTTGTGGTGTTTCATGCCATTTTTCAGCACATGATAGGCTATATACATGGCGGCCAGAATTAATGGTGGAGGAAAACACCCAGAAAGAACCATTGAATTTCAAGAAGCTACTGGCAAGATTTTTCACATACCTACATTGGCCGAATCTGAGACTCTAACCCACACAGACAGGAGAGATGGCAGTGATCTGAAACAGAGCGCTTTAGACCACTCTGGGGTCCCCATTATGAAGAGGTAAAGCTGCAATAAAATATTTCATATTCAGCTTAAAGCTATAAATAACAATCTATGTCATGCCATTTTTATATTTAAAAAATTTAATGCCAATTCAAAACTTCTCTCGCAAATTATTGTTTTTATAACGCCTGCAATGTGTTATGACATCAGTGAAATAGATGAAACTAGTCACACTAATTAACAAAGGTAAAAGTGGTTGCAAATTTATCCCCTGTCACTGTACCTGCAATGGATTATTTTAATGGGTCATTATTATTTCCTTATTTTTTAAGGGATTATGGTACTGTATATGATCTTTTTACACAGATCTGATAAAATATAATTTTCTGGTTTATCAATGTTAACGTTACCAGACCTGTCAACTTTGACCAGTCCATCTCAGTAAGGCAGTTTATTTATTTCTGTAAGATTGACCAGAGCAGCAGAGAGGGTGAACAGACCACGTTTTCAAGCAAAAATAATGCTTCCTACGAAACCTTATTTTAACCAAAAAAAATAAGTATCCATTTAGCAAACGGAGACTTTACGATTTTTTAATCAATTTTGGTCGCAACGATGTGGTCATCCACCCTCTCTGCTGCTGGAACTTTCAGTTCTGGTTAACAAAAATAATAAATGATTTCAACCGAAAATTTGATCGAGTCTTTAGGACGAAAATCCTTTGAAATTGCAAAGCAATTTAGGATTTCACAAACAAACTAATAGCTAACACCTCTTCTTGTAAATCAATCAGATTATTTGACTGGTCGGTGAGTTTGAAATTAATTCTCGTTAACGAATTATTATGGCATCGCATGTATACAGGATTAATTGGGTTTTCAATAATTAGGAATCCTGGAGGAGCTGTTGGTGCAAACGAATAAAAAATATATCCCTGCTGAGCTTGATTTGATTGCTCTAGATTAATTTGATAGCTTCCTTCAATTGCATCACATACTAAATTGAGCGCAATCACCGTTGAAATATTCACATTATGAGGGGCAATATGCCTACCGCCACCATCTGGATCATTATTATACCTGAAGAGGACAGCTGAATCTGATTTTTGTAGCGCCTTGATATCGGTTTTAACAATTCTTGCTAGTTCATCAGTGTTGTATTTGGGAAACTTGAAATTACGCAGATTGTCCTCTGTGATATTGTAATCGGTTAGGAATCGTTGTTTATTGTCGCTGTTGTCATTAATTATTGTTTGAATAATTAGTTCATGGATATATTTCATGTCATTAAAAAAACCACGGACGTCAGTTAGCGTAAATGAAATAGTAACAGATGAGTCGGTTGTTCTTTTAATGATAAAATCCCATTGCAATGTGTCTTCTTTGGTAAATATAAATCTATCGGCGATTCTTCCTTTTCTTATATCAGATAAATTATCTCGATAACTGGGATTGATTTCATGATATGATTGTACGTCCGTGGTTAAGTCGGTGGCGGATTTTTCCGGTGGTTTTTCAGGCCATCCTAACACTGTTCTTAACGAGCTGTTATAGATATCTACGACGTATCCTTCTGTGCTTATTTCGATCGACGACGAGAGCGTCGGTTGATTAAGATTAATAGCTATTTTTGATTCTTTTCCAGTGATTGATTTTATTCTACGCTGAATTTCAGCATTGATTTGCTTAATTTGGTACGACCCAGTTGGTAACGAAACAGTTTCCCACTCTGGAGTACCATCGGGTTTATTCTTATACGAGAACACCAGTGCGTTATTGGGTTGCTGACCACCAAATGCAACCGATCTGATATTAGGCCAGCTATGATATACTCGTAATTTTGCCAGCGCGATCTCGCGCACTGGAATCGGAGAAGGGAAGTTCACACTAAATTGTGGGGTTGTTGATGTTATTGATATCATGCTTGTTTGTACTGGGTTCGTGTTCTCCACTACTCGTTGAAGTAATTCCATCGGTGTTGTCATCGTTGCTATACTGTTGTTGTCGCTCTAATTTTGACACCGCGGAATCATAAATACTGACCATCACTGAGAACTCACAATTTGGTATGGTTGAGGTTATTGAGATCATTCTGGTTTTTGGGTTCGTGTTTTCTAATTCCATCGGTGTTGTCATTGTTATTATATTCATGTTGTCGCTCTAATTTCGATATCGCGGAATCAAAAATACTGACCATCGCTGAGAATTCACTATCTGATATAATCGTATTATCGAGTGACGACGATATCATCAGGGATAATTGCGAGTATGCGGTTGATGCAATATGAAATTGAAGTAAGTAATTCTGCAGTTTACTCTGGCTGCATGATGATATCTTTTTTGCTATCCCGGTTGATATACCCCCGATTGTAGCCACCGCAGAAATGCAAATTGGAACTACGACCGGGGCAATCATTGTAACCGATGCAAGTATTATTCCGGCGCCAGCGAGAACGCTTGACACCGAGTACATAGTAACATCAATTGCGGTGATTCTTCGTCGGTATTTTTTTATTTTTATTTGATACTCCTCAGTGAGGGTTTTGAGTCTATTTTGAAATTCTCTGACCTGATCATAGCGACATTGCGTTGATGAAATCATTGTTATTTTAAAAACACTAGTGTTTTCAATTAATTACCATCTTCCGGGGAGTAGATCAGGGGGTAGTTTACTTCACCTACGAATTCTAAACACCAGGCTATATGTTTTCTAACGGTGTTATCAACCGCGACAATCTCAAATTCTTCTTCTCCCCCCGCGATAATTACTGTCGCGGTGCCACCAAAGTAGGTTTTACCTTTCACGATGATATCAAATTGCTTGTTAGAGATTAACGTCATCCTGTAGATACCATGGGGCCACTCCCCGATATTGACTTTCAATTTAGCATTAGAGTCTTTTATCCAATCAAAGGTCCCATGCTTTACCCTTTCAGATTTTTCTTTTAGTTTAAGAATATCGTCGTAAACGTCGAGACAGGTTTTTTTGATTTCGGTATCTTTCATTATCGTTCCATTCCGGCGTTTAAAAAATGAAACCAAAAGGAGGTCGAATCCAAAACCTTTTTCGGTACTATAATTCTTGTCGACTTCAGAATATGTCGTCGTGATATTGTAACTTTTAGAACCCTCAAAGAACTTATTAACCATTTCATTTGTGAGCTTTTGTTCGTCAATAGCGCTTTTAATTTCCGCGAGGGTCGGGCCTGTCAACGTTGTGGTTTCAGACACAGGTGTTCTCCCTAAAAATTTATCCACGATGGTATTAAGTGTTGTTTGTCTCACCATAAACATATTAATATCTTTGAGAGTCATTGTAGATGTTGCTGGGACACCAAAGAAACTATTAGCGATGTAGGCATTGTGAGTATGCTTGCCGATAAACTCACTGATTTCAGCGAGAGTCATGCCAATCACAAGCGGGGTTCCAAAGAATTTATGTACGACATTTTTGCGAAAATTATTATAACCTCGTATAAAATCATTCAGCTCACGTTCGTTGGTAGCAATCATCTTGCCGTGGGCGGCAATCTCGTCGGTGATCGTAGAAATAAGATCACCAGGTTTAAGTCGTCCACCGCTGGAATAAAGCACAATAGAGTTTTCAGCGGCATCGCTCTGCCGTATCAAAATGTCATTCACGGATATATTACTGCTTTTCAATTTACCCTGGCTATCTTGAAATACAACTATTTCGTTCGGGTCAACACTTGTTAAATTTAACGTCTCAGCGATTTCATCTTCTATTATTTTTTTTACATCCTCGATAGAACCCACAGATGTTTCCGAGGTGGGTTCCGACATTGACAGAGATTGTCCCCAAATATCGATCATTATTGTAAAGACTCTAGTATTTTTAATTTATTACTTCTCTAAAATTACCTTGTAATTTCCCACTCGTGTATTCGTTTACAATAATATGAGGTGGTTTCCACGGAGATCCAAAGGATTTTAATGAAATCTCCGCGAGGACATTTAATACTTCACGGCCGCATATCGGTGGATCATTTAATTGTTGTGTTGGCAGCGTGGAATAAAAAATCGGAAACCCTTTGAGTTTCATCGAGGAATTTATATACCGCATAAACTCGCTTGGCGGAGCTAACCCATATGAATCGAAATAGACAATCCCACGTGGATCAATCGCGTATGCAACCCAGTGAGTTCCCGATCCGCTACTGTTATCAAGATTGATGATACCGGTTTCAACGTTATTTGGTTTTCTCGGTAATTGATCTCTCGTAAAAACCCCTCTGAAGTTTTTTATCGCTAGTTTTTTAGCAGCATCAATTAAATCAAAATTGGACATAGGAACCATAGGTTCGGAAATCGAAGATTTGTAAATCGAAGATTTTTCAACTAATAAACCGTTCCTGGTATTTTTCTTAGACCCGATCCGTTCACGGATTTGCCGCTGTACCAAGAATACGGGGTTCCTGGTAGGTACAACCCCTTTCCCTTTTTTTATATTCTTTCCCAGTTGCCTTTTTCAACGCCATCCCTGCTGCGGTCCCAACGGCTCCCAACGCTGCCGCCTTCGCCACCGCTGGGGCAGCCGCTGCAATCAATGCTGGTATTGCGGCTAACAATGGAAATATACCGCCTGATTTTATCATGTTCGCGACTGCAGCTTTCGAAAATTCTATTTGAACTCCTCGCTTATTTTTCATTGCATCATTGAAATGTTTTATTTGACGATCCGTTAATGATATTTTATGTGTACCTCCGGACATCTGCGCTGGTTTTAACGTTATTGTTGTTCCACATTCTTTAGCGGATTTTGATTTTAATTTCTTGACCTGACCATCAGTCAGCTTGACACTAACAACACTATATGGCATTTTATTGTAAAACACATTTATGCTTTCAATTGATCTAATTGGGGAAATCCTATGGA
Organism: Unio delphinus; assembly: GCA_029339505.1. Taxonomy (NCBI): domain Eukaryota; kingdom Metazoa; phylum Mollusca; class Bivalvia; order Unionida; family Unionidae; genus Unio; species Unio delphinus. The sequence goes on along the minus strand of JAQISU010000009.1, from coordinate 1,264,992 downwards.
TTTTACATTTACAGATTTTCCACTGGTGCATCAACGAGTCTCATTCGTCCGCCAGCCCCTTCTAACAACATTGATTTGTCGCTGAGAATAACAGCAACCGCTCTATAATCAACACCACCAGGATCTATACGAGCCCTAAAATGTATATCAACAACGGATTGCCTTGTTAAATCAAGATGTTCCAGTGAAAAGTAATAAATTGGATACAAGTTCTTAAAATCGAGCTGCGATATTTGCAATCCAGTATCAACATTTTGATCACGACCCATATATGACAGCATCCGATGATACACACGTGCTATTTGGTTGTTTCCGTAATTAAGCTGTATATCCTCAGATGGTTCTTGTTGTCCGTTTATTCTCAGTGAAACCTCACTTACCCCTAACCGATCAAATATCATATGACTGCGTTCTTGGGAACCTAATCGATTCCGATTCTGCAGCGCTATAAATATATGACGTGGAGCTGAAACGCCTTGTTTTGATGCCAGGTGCCATGTAAATGTACCATTAACATTATCCTCTTTAGCATCAGTCGTTGTTGTTAGCCAACTTAGCAATGATTTACCACCGGTTTCCATAAATGAAAGTAGCCGCTCTTCCGTGGTAATTGATGGAGTCATTACTGGCATCCATAATACTATTTTACTCAAAACAACTTTACCTTTATCGGCACCAGTACGCCAAATTGCATCATTGTCATTGCCTTTTCGCACTAATGCGATTGTGTGTTTGGCTCCATAGATGACTTTTCTTACATTTCTGCAGAATCCAAATATATGATGGAGTGGAATCGCACATGAAAAATATCGCTGCTGTTCTTGCAATGCTAATTTTCGTGTTGCAAATCCTAAATTGAAATTACCATTAACGCCTCCAAGAATATCAAACGCAGCTCCGGGTCTAGCTCGACGTTCTGGATTAGTTGCTTCTCGTTGATTATCAACTGAAGTGTCTTGCGGTGTTAACACTTTAATGTATTGAAGGTGGTCAGCGTTATCAGAGGTATCCTTTGCAAACATCATAGATGGACCAGCCGATCTTGTATAATCATCGGAGTATCTTGCTAGTCCGATTATTGTTGTTGCAACATCAACCTCGCGGTCTATTGATTCAATTTCTTTTCCATCAATGAGATATCTTGCACTTTCAAATAACGCCATTATACCATTGTTGACGAAACCAACTCGGATATTTGAATCATTTGCATATGGGGTATCAGCTGCAACATTTGTTACAAGTTTTCCTTCTACTTCAATAAATGCTTCACATGGTAAAAAGTATTTACTGGTATCTTGAACTTGAAGTTCAATTCGCGATCGTAGGTCGGGTTGTATTGCATGATAGGAATAGTATTGATAATCGCGGACGGAATCATCTTTGCGCACTGGGGCTTCCATATCTAACGCGGGATCAGCTGTTCGTTTAAACATTTATAACATTACTAGCGTTTTCAATTGTGAAACTCGAAGAGTTTAACGCTAGCGTTTTAATTCTTTATAATCATCGTCGTTGAAAATTCTTCGAATTTCTTTTTTGTTTCAAACCACTTCCTGCTATCGCGTTCATGATAGCGCTATCTGTTACCGGTGAAGCTGTCAATTGTGACGAAGTCAATTGCGCTAGTTTTTCTTCCACTGCGTTATTTATTACTTTGCTGATTTTTGCAGGCATCACTGTAGTTGATGGCAGCACTGGTGGTTTCACCACTGACGAAGTCATTCCTGGTTTCACCACTGACGAAGTCATTCCTGGTTTCTTTCGCACCAATGATGCTATTTTATCTTTCGCGGCAGAAAATGCCTTTCCGGCAAGATTTCCAACGAAATTGATTCCCTTATCACGGATAGCATCAATGGCTTTCATTGATAATTGTTTAGCTAACGGCGCCACCTTGGGAGCCATTCTTGTAAATAACCCCGCAATGGTATTGCCGAAACCATCTCCGTAATATGCTCTATAAACAGGCAATCGTGAGTTCACCACGTAGACGCTTACTGGTTTATCATGGTTGTAGTGTATAATCATCTTGTTATAAAACTAGTAGTTTTTCAATTAATGATCAATCGCTTACATCCATAAGATTTTCATCATCAATGACGTTGTCATCAATGACGTTGTCATCGTTGTGATTTTCAACTAATTCAGCAATAAGTTCTCGATATACATCAATGTCCATGATACCGCCGGCAAATAATCGTCTACAGATATCAGCTGCTTCATTAATTACTTCCGGTGAATTATTTCCGGCTCGTTTCCCTCCGATGAGAACCTCTAACCGTGATATATCACTGAGAATGTTGCCAGGGCATGTCATGGTAGAGTCAAAGACATCCTTTGGATTTTTAATCGAATATCCTTTTCCGCTTGTTTTCTTAGAACCGGCTTCTGCTTTTATGTCTATTTGTTCCGGGATTGGATCCTCCATATAAGGTTGTGGTTGTAGACCGCCTTTAACCACAGCTAGAAAGTTATTATAACCAGGGTGCTGCAACGCTGAGATTTTATCCCCGCCGTGTTTCGCTAAATATATTTTTGATGCCCAAGTGTCTTTGCTTTTTATAAAACTTTTAAACTCGTCCTTTAAAAAAGTCTCTCTCTTACCCTTTGGAAAATTTTCTCTAGCAAAATCAGCTAATTCGTAATCCGTACCGAGTTTTTCAATTCTATTTAATGCTGCGATTGTAAATATACTTTCAGGTGAATAGTCTCTTCCTGCAGCTGCTTCTTCGCGTTCTTCAATTTCGCGCTGAGATTTTATATCACTGGATAGCTGTTGTATCCCTGTGCGTGTTTGTCCGGTCTCTGCTGCTATCCTTTCAAGCACACCAAGAACAGGCACTTCTCGTCGCTTGCCTTCCTTAGGAATATCTCCGTATATTGCTCGTTCAGTTGCTGTTTTCACATCTTTGGTCGCACTTGTTATCGGAGTAAACAGTTGTTCACTTGACACAGAAAAGTCAGTCTGCGCTTGTTGTCGTTGTTGAAGTTTCTCGCGAAGTCTGTCTCGATCCGGTATAAACTTTTTAATTGCTGCTAGCCGCTCTCGGGCTAATTTAGTTGTAAGCGATTCACCAACCATATATTGTTTATGAACTAAATTTTCAAATATAAAACTATCATAATTAAAAGCTTAGTTATTAAATAACTTCGTTATTAAATAATGTACCATCAAGCTAAATTATTCATCTTCGACAGTGTTAAACTGTACGACGCTATCCGCGAGTGTTTCAGAAATAACATCGCTGGGGATTTCAGAATTGTAATATCTGAGAATGGCGATGAACGATTTGTGTTAACGACGCGGCAACAAGAACAACTACGTGAAAATGGAGGCGTCGCGGTGATTACTTGCTACTACAACCAGATCATCCATTATGCACATAACTGCATGAGCAAGTCCAGACTGATGAGTATCCTTTCAGGAGAAAATCCTATGTAACTTGTGTAACAAGTGTTACAAAAAACGCTAAAAAAAAAATAAATAAATTATTTAAATTATTTACGAAAGCCTATTATTTTTTTTTAGTAACACCCACGTGGTTAAGATACTGGTTTTTCCTCGTTTAACATTTTTCTAAGATCACGAACTTTAGAACCAATTTCAGCTCGTTTTTGATATTCTTGGCCAAGCTTTTGACGTATTGCTTCAACGGTGCTAAATAGCGTTATGAATAAATTAATGTCGTTACCGTACAAACAAGCATTGATGGATTTTTGAATTCCTTTCACGAGCCTGTACATCCTAGGTAAAACATAACGACCCTTACTAGACTGATATTCAATATCTTCATATTCCGAGGTAATCTTGTCAACGTCGAGACTTTCAATAATACCCCTTTATTATTTAAATTTGAGATTTCAGCAATTATAGCATTTACATCATTAATATCCATTATTTATATTTATTTATAAATATAGTATACTGTATCTCTAATTATTAAAAAAAAAACATATATGACAACACATCTTTGGAACTCCTTGGGTGCCTTCGCATCCAAGTAAGCCCAAGGGGACCCGAAACATACATCTCCGGCGGGAGGCCTAAGGTGGCAAACGCGATCTTAGACCGCCCAGAAGATATGCTTGGGGTAACGTCACAACATGGACGGCACAATGCCATATATATTTCCACTCGAGTGTTGTGGCAAATTTTAGGCATAACATGTACTTAATTAACTTAATTAAGGATGGATTATAATTCAATGGAACGATGATGGTAATGATGTGGGCGTGGTAAACCAAACCAACATGGCAACCGATGAAATCGAATTCATGGTTGCATGAGTTAGAAAAAACACCAACCCACGCTACCGAGAATGCGATAGCATGGGTTGCCATGTTGGTTTGGCTGAGGGGGACCGCCATCCTCCCCAATTAATAGAAAAACATCTTCCGTTTCGCCATCAAATAATGTATCTGCTATGGGGACCGAACACGTAGTTGATAGATCTATGTTTACAAGACAAACACGATCCCATTACACCACGGAATAGTCATACAGAATAGAGATTTTTTAATATATATATCTTCTGATATACTTAACAATAAGAGATTTTTAAAATAGACAATTTTATGCTGCAACAATGAGAAATATTTTAAACAAAATAATACAGTTGTTTAATAAAACAGCGTTTTTATACTCTGTTATAATTCTCTAGATAAAATACATTCACAAAGAGCTCAAGGAATTTTAACCACGCCCACCTACTTCAATGAATAGGAAACACTCGCGTTCCGGCTGAGCGAACATAGGTAATGCGTTAGATTATAAAGAATTTTTGTACTGAAAAGAACGAGTTAGCTGTCTGCTTTACTGCTAGTCCACCCACCCCCACACATGAGATATGTAGATAAATAAAAATAGCCCACAAGCGACAATAAAAAGTTTTATTCTCTATCGAAAACTCATGCATTATATCTCCATTACAGTCACGTGGGCGCGCCTAGTCAAGTACAGGTAATATAGCAGGCGACAAATTCCTTTGACGTCATAATACAAGGGAACTTAGTAGGTAGAGTGTGAATTGTAGTGGATTTATCCATAAAGGATTTATCTCCCTTAAATAGTTTCACAGGTGTATACGAATTTTATTTTATGACAATTTTTTTTAGACAGAGCAGTTTTAATTAAATTTTGTGCAACAAATCGAATTGAAGTACTACAAATATCGAAATATTTTCCAGCCGCATTTATCGACTGAAAGCTTCTCTCTTCATTATTTTCTAAATCAAACGATTTCACACCCTTGGGATGTTTTGCGTGCCTACCAGCGTTGCTTTTTAAAAGGTTATCGCGCTGCGAGACGGCTTGAAGATTCACAAGACAATTATCAGTCTTCACGCCATTTATGTGATCAATCACAAGGCCGTCTTCGATTAATCCGTAAAATGCTTCATAGATGGCTCTGTGACAGAGATACTTCTTCCTCCCAGCTGAAAAAATCAAATATCCCATATTATTCAGATATCCAACCGGTTCTTTTAGTCTGCGGTGCCTGACAACACCATCACTAGAGGCTTCGTAATTAGCAAGCACTGGGTGAGGTCTGAAATCTTGGCTCATTTGTATAATAATACTACTTGTCTAATTTATTATCTGCTTTAATTATAAATCTCTGGATATAATCTTGAGGGGTTTTTATGACTTTGTCATTGAACGAGTCAATGATTCGTTTGTCATAGTAGCGTTTTAGTTCCCTGTATCGTTTACCCCCACAAGCAAGACACAACTGCGATTTTCCTCTAACGCCCACCCCACATTGGAGGCATGGGAGAGGGCCAAAACTTCCTCGCCTAACGCTTTGTAAATGATACCCACAGAATTCGCTTCTGCATGATTTGTTACACGGGGTTGTTGATCCAATCATTAGCCACTTGCAGTGATTCATTATACTATATTTTTCTATTTAAATACTTGTTTTAATTATAACATGGAGGAATTCAACAGATTATCGAAAATTAAGCCTTGGAGAAATACTAAATTCATTGATTATACCATGAAAGAATTCCAAAGATTATCCAAAATTAAGCCTTGGAGAAATACTAAATTCAATCTCGATGAGGAGTTCCAAAGATTATCCAAAATTAAGCCTTGGAGAAATACTAAATTCAATCTCGATAGAGTCTCTGATACACCAAAACGTCTAATCGGTGATAGAACTATACTCGGTAAAATCAGGGAGTGTTTTAATGAATTCTACCGAGACGGTGCAGCATACTGTTGGTCGACATTTCGAATTATTGATGAAGATGTCAATGTACCCATCATCGATGCTACTATGAACGATAAAAGAGCAGCTGAGATAATTTCACACCTTGGCGAAATTGCAAAGCAATTTCCATCCAAAGGGGAAATTCAAAGATGGAAATCCAAAGGTGGAAAATCCAAAGGTGGAAATCCAAAGGATTTCAAGCAAAGCAATTCCCAACAAAGCAATTCCAATCAGAAGTATTTTTTCCGAATAAAATTCATTATCGAAGTCGAAGGCAAATGGATTATTAGGGATAAATTTGAACCAATCCTCAAGGATAAAAAAACTGTCATTGAAAGTAAAGATTCCAAACCAGGAATTCTAACTGGAATTGACAAACCATACTACGAAAGATCTTATCCCGTAACAGCAATCGTTTATGGGTTATATCCGTTAAATGATAAACCCGATATTGCAAAACTAGCTCCTATGAAATATTCACCGTTAACTTTGTCAAGGCTCAATTGTGCAGCAACACGGGTAATGGAACACTTCACAAATGCATCCCGAGGAAATAAACTAACTGATCTGCGACGTAGGAAAATAACCGAATGGGAACTGACAGTGAAACAGCACGGTGCAAAGATTTCTGATATAGCTAAATTAGAAGCATCATTAAAATTCCCAATATCAGTAACAACAATAACCGGAGAAGTATTATACGAACCGAAATATCAATCGCGAGGGGCTCCAATACAAATTATTGATCATAACGAACACGCGTGGACACATGCAGTAACAATATTTCCACGAGATAGAACCGTGAGATATATCCCCCGGAAATTTTCCGGGGAATTCGTCGGGGATGTTTTCTATGAAGAGAAATTATTTGATGCTATTCATGCGTTGTGTAAAGATGATCCTGTGTCAGTGTGGTTACTTAGTAGTGCTGGTTCCGAATCAGGATTTGATCAATTTGTAAGACCAAATGGTGAATTATATCGCGTTGAAGAATTAGATAACAGAATGAGAAAAATCGCTAATGATTTTTCACCGGAGAGTTCCCATGAAAAACTATTGACGGATAGTTTTACTATTCCATCAGTGGTAGCTCACTTCGCAAGAGAAAAAAACTCATGGCGTCCAACACGAAGTGATTTTCTCGAGGACGTTAAATTGAGTTGCATCGAATTTGGTCATGGAGGACTGTGGAATACAAAATACCATCGTGACGGTATGATTTCAATTGATATATCCGCGTGTTATCCTGGAAGTTTTCTCGGGTATGGAGAATGTAGTAACTATTTTAAACGATTTGGACACCCCACGCATGAAATGACTCGTGTTGCGATTAATGGGCCATTACCTGATTTTGATTTAACCGGATTCGCTCGTGTGATATCATTTGAACTCGCTACAGGGTTACATCCGTGTAGTTATGTTTGGCTTGGTAGACATATATCTGAAAAGGCTTGGATGCCAATAGTGTTACTACGATATATGATTGATTGTGGCATGCTGATATCGTTGATTGTTACCGAAGCTATTATATGCTATCGAGCTCAGAAAGAAGTTTGGCTACCACAACCCGATCTAGATCGTATAATCAGCGAATTGCGAAAACAATTCCCTGATTTCAATGAAGAACAAATCATGAATTGGTCTAAGAAGTTATTTGAAATTAAAAAAGAACAAGCAAAGGATTTTGGACGAAGAATAATCGGTAAATTTACCCAGGGTGGAAGATACGACAATACAAAATTTTCCTCGCGGTTGATCATTGACGTCGCTGAATACGATTTTCTTGTAACGGATTTAACGAAACAGGGAAAACTTGTATCCCGTAAGGATGCTTTTCTATCCAATGGTGAGAAATTGGGTACGGTTGTTACCTACTGTGATGGATATAATTCCCAGTACACACATTTGAGAAGTTCTATGCTAGCTTATGCTTCTATCAATTTATTTTCGATGATAAATAGATTTCCTAATACCGCGGTTAGAGTAGCTACTGATTCGATGTATATACACAATAAATACAAATCAGATGTAGCTAAATTCACATCCCAGGAGGAAGCGTGGGGATGTTGGAGATTTAAAAAGGAGACGCTACATGAGTATTGTGAATCGGCAGATGTTACCATGGATGAAAAGTACTTAAAATGTGATGAGATTCAATCAGAATTTTCTAATGCACCACCGGTATCTGATCCAATATGTAGATACAAGACAGTTTATTTAAACGGTTGTGGTGGGTCAGGAAAGACAACTCGTGCAATTGAATTATATCGTCGTGGAAACGCTAGCGTTTCTAACATGATTGTGTTAACACCGACTCACAGACTCGCCAGAGAGATGATACAGCGAGGGGTAAATGCCTGTACTTATCATAGTTTCTTTCGATGGAAAGGCGATGAATGGACCCCTGATCGAATGGGTGATAAATTCATTCCTGAAATCATAATTTGGGATGAAATATGCACGGTATCGTTGAGAGTATTACAAACATTTCTCGAGTGGTTGTTAAACAAAAACACAAAAGTCGTCATGTGCGGTGATCACTACCAACCACCACCATTTGTCGGTGGATCTCCACATGAATGGCTAAAGAGTTCTGTAGACTATTATGAAGAAATTAATACCGACCATAGATCACTTGATGAACAATTACGCGAGTTCAAAGCACTGATTAGATTACAACCGGATAAAATCCAATGCGAAATAGCGCGTGAAATAATTTCAGAAACTCCCATGAATGATTTCTGGGAAACGTGGAGACCAAATGATTTGATAGTAGCAAGTAGAAAAATAGTCAGAGACACACTTCAGATGAAGTTATTTGAAACGCATAAAGAAAAATTTGCAACACTTCCAGTACCGTTGTGTTATAGGCCTTCGGATACACGAAAGCAGAATATTGAAGTTGATATTCCAGGGAAGAGTGAAAAGCAGATTCTCGTGTTAAATGATATTGTGCTGGTTGATATCAGCGTCGTCGAAAATGCATTGCGTGCTAATAAATCCCCATGGACGCTAGGATACGCAGCGACGATACATTCTTCACAGGGATTAACTATATCGGATACAATTGTTTGGATGGTAGATAATCACATCGAATGGTCGAATTTAGTCTATCTCGCAGTATCCAGAGTACGAAGAATAAATCAGCTTCGAAGAATTGTTGTTGGCGAAGCCAGTGGCGATGATGAAATCATTTGTGGCTATGATGACATCACAATGGATGATGCAAGCATCGTTGATGTTAGCATCATTAATAAAAAAACTCTCCGGTTACAAACAACAAGACAAAAAAAACGAGAATTTGACATTGATGCTAAATTAATAATTACGCTGAAACAACAACAGAATAATCACTGCGCGAGTTGCAATTGTATAATGCGTTGGCAGTATTCGGATAAAGATCCTCGCCAATTTACCGTAGACAGAAAAAATAACAGTCTCGGTCATGTCAGAAACAATGTGATGTTGACTTGTCTTGAGTGCAACAGACGCCGGGGTGCCAGCACCTTGGGTGCTAATTAAGACCCCGCGGTGGTAATTGAGTATCCTCGGGAATTACCTGTAGTTGTTGTAGAGTAAATCCTCGCTGAGGAGCAGTTGAATCCAGTTTATAGATTGCTGGTCTACCAGTTGATCGTGTTATACTAGATATCTTGTGTGCAGTAACACTCCAAATAGGATCAGTAGCCCTTTTTTTACCACCCTCAAGCTCTCCTGGTTCGTATAAGTACCTAACAGTGACATTACTACCAAGAATTGGTTGGGAAACGCTAGCGTTTCTAGGGAAATCTTTTTGTGGTTGTACGGGTATAGACTTCTTTTTAATAGCGTTCCTAGGTTTCATGTTGATTGTTCTAGTGATCTCATTATTCAGTGCGGTAATCACAGCTGGTAACCTTTTGACCCATTCACGGGATCGCTTTTCTTGAATGAATTCTTTTGCGTATTGATATCCAAATAACCGCTCAGCAATCGTCCGATTAAATCGTTCGACAATGGCCTGATCGCGATGTAGCGCAGTATGCCCTCGTCGTATGGTGACATTATGATTTTTCATTGTAGATAGAACCGCACCCTGAAATTCCTTGCCAGGATCAACCTGCAATAGATTTGGCCAGTGCAGAGGACCTCGTCGATAAATCCTTTCAAATGCAGAAGCAACTTCAGTGGCTGATTTTGTTTTTAACGGTTCTGCTTCTTTGTATCGACTTGCAATATCAACTACGGTTAACGCATATTTGTAACCACGATCATGTGGCAAAAATAATATATCAGCCTGATGAACTTCATTAGGAGCAGTCACATCAAAATGCGAGAATTGAATTTGTTTAGGCGGTGGTAGATAAATTTGCCATAGTGCCTGTTTGGATAACCAATCCGCCGCTGTAGTTTTTTTTCACTTTTGCTGCGCTAGCGAGTTTATGGACTGCTGATTTACCCCTCCAGTATCCTCTTGGGGAATAATAAATTGATTCCATATTATTAATTACCAGCACCCATCATCAATTTGCCTTTCATAGCTGATTTTACCAACCACGAAGCCAACTTTTCTTTAAAAGATTTATCAGGAATAGCATTTAACGCATGAATTAATTTCACATCCGCGAGATGCCTGTTTTGCAGATTGCTGCTTTTATATGCAACATCATGAGCATGACACGCCTTATCAATAGCGTTTATCGGATACTCGCCGGATCGGGGTTGATTTTGATCATCAAGTCTGATATCTAATCGTGTTCCGGGACCACAGTAGCTATATCCTGGAAGGTGCTTTTCTCCGGGGTACTTTGCCCATGGGGTTCCAGGGAGCTTTGCCAATTTGGCTGCGATATCACCTCCTCGGTTTTTTTTAAAACATCTCCGGATTGTAAAATCTTTGATTTTGTAAAAATAAATCTAAACTTTTTTATACCACATGTTGCACATCTACCAGTTAGTGCTGATCTGTTATTTTTAGTTGTAACCGTCGTCACATCATTTGTGCTAGTACGCGTTTTACACTTCACACAATATAGATCCATAATTTATGTATAGAGATATGAATATAATTGATTTTTCAGCGACTAAAATAAGAGAACCAGTTAAGCATCATGCAGCGCTACCAAACTCTATCCGTGCAATTATAATCGGGCCATCTGGATCCGGCAAGACTCAATTGTTGCTCAATTTAATAATGAGATGGATGAAGTGGGATAAGTTGTATCTAATTGCTCCTAGCGTAGATGATCAACGATGCTATGAAGTATTAAAGGATTTTAACGAGAATGCATCAGAAATTAAAGGTGAGAATACCATTGATTTTATAACTGATATTGACGAGGCGCCATCCGTGGATGACCTTGATGGGAGCATTAACAATTTAGTCGTATACGACGATGTGATGTTAGACAATCAAAAAAAACCAGCTAGAATATTTTCCCGGGGGCGTCACAAAAACACTGATGTGATATATGTCACTCAACGCTACACTCAGATTCCAAAAGTGATCAGAGATAACTGTAATATTCTTGCTGTGTTTAACGGCGTTGATACACATACGCTACGAAATATTTGGCAGACATGGTGTTCCGATATGGACTTCAATCAATTTAAAAATTTCTTTAGTCATGCTCAGTCAACCCCGCATGGATTTGTAACAATAAATTTACATGATCCTCGGACACGATATCGTATCGGACTCGATCAAATATTTGGTTGAAATCATTTATTATTTTTGTTAACCAGAACTGAAAGTTCCAGCAGCAGAGAGGGTGGATGACCACATCGTTGCGACCAAAATTGATTAAAAAATCGTAAAGTCTCCGTTTGCTAAATGGAGACTTATTTTTTTGGGTTAAAATAAGGTTTCGTAGGAAGCATTATTTTTGCTTGAAAACGTGGTCTGTTCACCCTCTCTGCTGCTACCAGTTTTCAGTAAGGTGTAACAAAATATCAAAAAATGTAGATATAGGGTTAAAAAACGAAAAGTATAATCATACATATAAATGTACTTAAATTGGCCTCGAGTTTGGTCAAAAAAGCATGTTCAGATAAAAAGTTTGTAAAGTAGGCGTAAACTTTATTTACCATTTGCACAAACTCTAGTTCCAAACCCTATGCAGCTCAATCTCAACTTTACATAAGTATTTGAAATTCTTTTCCATTTCACATGACAACAACAATCATATCTCCCACCACAAGATATACTTCACACATGATGTCCAATAAACTTAACTGTGTCCTTTCCATCTTTTATTGACAAGAATCTGAATACTCCTTTTTATTCTTTTGGGTTGATTATTAACACTTTTCAAGAAGCTTATGTTGCATTTCATCTTAAATATGCATCAATGAGTCACATCATTACAGCTTGTTTCTGGTGCCATGGTTATTAAATATACAGACTGCTCCACTGCCTAAATACATTTTCGAAATCATGAATCGACTAGGCTAAGTTTAAAATTGAAAAGGACCTAATTTTGGGGGGAAATGTGTCATATACAGTTGTTGTAAACAAAAAATAAGAAAAGCACATGTAGATCCAAGATGGACAAATGTACAAGTATGGTATTTTCTTACATTGGAGTCTTCTCTTTTTTTAAGTATAGAATACTTTCAAATTTATATGATGAATGGGATTAAAAAAAATGAACATAACCTTTTATTGCTTTATTTTTAATTTTTGTAAATCTACCCAATCAATTGTATAATCGATATACAGGTAAGTGTAAGACAACTAGATAAAGAAAAACCTCCTTTAGTATTATGATAAGGAACATAAAGTGCTTATCAAAAATTATACAACTATATCCCAAGCATTCAAAATATCAATATATAAATATCAATATATATATATATATATATATATATAGTCAACTCCACTTGTATGCATAGCATTAGGACCATACCCAAACTATACATATAAATGGAGTATTCATTTAAATGGAATTAGTGCATATTAATGAAGGGAAAAAAACGGACCATATGTTTGCCATGCACTTAGGCGATCTATGCAAATAAGCGATATGCATTTAAATGGGGTCGACTATATATATATATATATATATATATATATATATATATATATATATATATTGGGAACTCTTCAAATAAAATTTCTGGAACATAGACTTCTTTATACACTCCAATTTTTAAATATCTATATATTCATGTAAATAAATATATACAATATTATTCAATTATTAAAATACAACATAAATATAAAACCTTAGTAAAATATTAAGACTATACAGAGCTTATTATTAATAATAAGTAAAAGTGAGATCTGGTAGTAAACTAATTAAAAAAATTGTAATTGCACATGTCCTGGCGAACTGCACTTCTAGCTGCCAACCATCACCAATTAGAAATAGGAATGTTTTCTTTAAAAGAGCAAGAGTACCTCTGTGAGACTCATGCTCTATGGGCTGAAAAGAAATTTCAGGAATTTAACACAAGCCTGCCTGTTTCTTCTGTATAACTGTTTTGAGTCGAAACTGATATTTCTCGGCAATAACAAGATTTTCCAATTAGTTGCTATGCTGCACATTTTGGATGTTGGATTGGCACCATTTTCATTCAACAAGACATCATAAACAAGTCTTATTCATGATAGATTCCACTAAGGGACAACACATTTGGACATGCAAAATCTGAATTGACATCTCTTCCATGATGATGCAGCATGTCAGAGATTGTGGAATGATAGCCTTAATCATTATTGGCACTAACTGTGTCTTGTCCAATAGTGAATAATGGAAGTTAGCTATGACATATTAATACATTCAGCAGCAGAATGTGTAAAGTAAACTTTCAAAGTGGAGGGCTGTATTGCTGAAGCAATTGTCTCCACCACTTAATGACAGAACTTTTTTTATAAGGGTATGTTTAATATGATATAAACATACAGGTTCAACAACCCTGTTTTTGCTTGAATAGTTGAGAAATTATCAATATTTTCCTTGGGAATTTTGCTGCTAGATTCATCAGGTTGTTGATCCGAGATTGTTTTCCCACTTCATTGAATCAATTAGAATGAGGTGACACTTTGATTCTTTTGCTTTCTCTATTATGTTCGTAAACAGGTTTGTAAGAGGGTGAGTATATGCATTTAAGCCATTCCAATCTATGGAAAGAGCATAGACTGACCAGGCTGTCAAATCCAGGGCTAGCTCTCGAAAGGCTGAGAGTTTTGCATTTCTCTCAAAGTTAATAGATTCACCAGTGGTCGACCCCTGTGGGCACAAATGTAAGTGAAAACTAAGAGATGAAGCAACCATTCAGCTTGTATTAGTTGTTTCTTCCAGGACAGTGTCTGCTAATACTGCTGTTGACATGGAATATGACAAACTTGATAATGGATTTGTTGTTGAAGACAACTGCTTACAAATTACCAAAGAAGATTACAAAGGTCTGGAAACTTTATTCCCCCTTACTTTCTGATACAATTCACCATAGTGGAACTGTTGGACAAATGAGAATGCTCTTCCATGTAACTTCTCCTGCCATCAATGGAATGCTGTCCATATGACCATCATCAATAGTATATTGATATGTAATAGTTGATTCTAAGTGTATCACTGTCCTGTGGCCTCCTGGAATGATGGAAGGAGATGTGCACCCCAGCCCACTGTGCTCATATCTGTACAACAAACCAATCAAAGGTTATACCTGCCTGGGATCACCCATGTTGAGCTATCACTATTTAATTGCCAATCATTTCAAAGCTACCTTCAATTCTTGCAAAAATCATATTTCATCCTGATAATTCCTCCTGAACATGCATTAAAATCATTTCAAAAGGGGCTTCAATACTTACAAGGAACCATCTCTCAGCCAAAGAATCTTTCATCTATGATGATTACTCCGCACAAGAGCAGATTTCTTTGTCATAGGCCGTCTGTTATGATGCCATTACAAATGATACTGTTGTACCAATAGTTTCCAAAACTTTGCCCCTTGGAACAAACAATGCATACGAGTTCCCATCTCAGGAGAAGTTGTACTCAAATTCATAGTGATCACAACTGAGGTTGACTGCCTGATCCTCAGGAAAGACATACAAGCTGCAGTAAAGGCACAAAAGGAAGGGAAGTAAGTTGGGATAAAAAAAAAATAAACAAGCAGAATGTGTTCAAGCAGGAACCTCCATGACAAATGTCTTCACAAGACTCAGTATGGTGCCAATCCATGTGCCAAGAAGAGATTATTCTAACTGAGACCCATATGGACATGTAACTTTTAGCTTTTAGCTAAAATATTTTGATAAAGAGAGCTAGGTTTGTGAGGTAGTAATAGTTTTTCCTCAGTTTAAAATCTTTTTTGAAAAAAACTTATTGTATTTTGCATGATAAGAATGAATTATTTTTTATGAAAGCACTTAAATTTTGTCACAATTTTATACTAGACTGACATTATTCTAGAATGACATCAATTTACTTTTTTGCTAGAATGACATCAGTTTACTTTTTTGCTAGAATGACATCAGTTTACTTTTTTGGCTCTTACTCCTGGGTCCTGAGGCCTGATAATCATAATAATGACTGCCAATAAGCAACAAAAAGCTCCCATTAAACCTGGCCCTGCTGAACTTAGTTCCTGAAGAACTCCTGCAATCAATGGTGATAACATTCTTGCAAGGGACATTGAACTCTGCTGAAGACCCAGTAGAATTCCTGCTTCCTGATTTTCACATCTTTCTATTGCCAAACCTGTTGATGCAATCCGTGTAACTGTTGTTGCCAGACTGAAAGGTATCATTGCTATGAGAAATATCCAAAGTGATGGAGATAAAGCCAGAGCAGACAATGTCACTATCTGCAATACAGACAAGTGTAGCACTAACTGTGCATTATTTCTGTAATATTTAGAAATCCATCCAACTAGAAAACCAAATAATACTGACACTGTACTATTGAATGAGATTACGTAGCCAACTGTCACTGTTGTTGAATCAAACTTCTGCATTAGCATTAAGGAAAAATTGCTCCTAAACACTAGAACTGCCAACCCCAATAGAAATTTGATAAGAAATAGATCTCCAAGTTTTTCCCATTTGAAAAGTTTAAATGAAGATATAAGTGTGGATGGACTAAAATTGGCCTCCTCTGAGGCAAGGTTTCTAAGGGAGGTAACTGATGATTCACTTCTATGAAGGGATGAGGCTTTTTTAGGCACATCTGGAACACACCAATAGATTAAAACTGCAAATAAACAAATGAAAAAAGTTAAGGAGTGAGCAGGTGACATATTTTAGAACATTTGCAATATAACAATCTTTATGTTTATATTGGTAGATATCTAGGTTACTGATGATTTCAAACTTAGATTGCATGTTAATACACATAAACGATAAAAATATGTCAAATGAACCTAATATGAAATAGACAAGTCCAAAATATAGTGAGAGTATATGACTGACTCCTGTTGATGTCATTGTTGCATGATGACTGACATCAGATGAACAATGGAAATTTCTTGCACATGTGCAGTCTTTGCCTAAAAACAACTACACTAAACAGAATATATATCGATGTTTTTTTTAGCTGATGTCCAATATTGTACTTAAAACATTTATTTGTTTATTCCAAAACTATATTACTGGTTTCAAATAAGTATGTGACACTGCTTTTTTGAAAAGACAAACTGCAATCAGTGTTTGATTCAAGTCTCTAATGCCCATCTCTGATCTGATTTCATAACAAGCATTACAAAAAATTTTCAAAGCAATAACAATGGGCATATGTAATTGATTACAAAGATCTTGACTTGCGCTGCATTAGCTGTGCTTGCTGTAAATGAATACTACATCATAGATATAAGCCTGACCGATAGAATGATCAAGGATGTTAATCAACATCATTATACACTACACCTATCCTCCCACGTATCCTTAATACCATGTCCACTGACCTTGTTGTCTTCTTATCTTTCATGGTCAATAAAATATCTACTTAAAACAGTGTTCTTTTCCTGCTAATCTAATAACTTGTAGCACACATATTTTAATCTGCTTTGTCGGCTTTTACTTCCAAAAGAATTTATATTTGGAATTTGGTGCTTAACAATAAGCCCTTTTATTGAATAAAATGCCTTTGTATTTGTATTCTTCAAACAAAACCTACATGTCATACAAGAACCCAGTGCTGTTAAAGAAACTCATAGCTACTGCATCTTAGGGTTTTGATCAACATGTAAAGTCCCTACACACACATACTAAGGTTAGAGTTCTCCCATTCAAGGATATTGCATGGCCAACACAGAATAACTTTAGTGCAGATTTCAATTTATAATATACGGAAAATTATTTAAAACTAGAAATATGTTAATGGAAAATGATGATTCAATAAATGCCAGAGAAACTGACATTAATTCAACAGTAACACAAAAAATACATTTCTTGTAATTTTTCGGATCATTTTAATTTTCATACATAGTTGATCCATTTCAGTCATAATTTGTTTGCTGTAACTGAACATTTTTAATTTTTCAGACAAATGATGTCAAATGTCTATAGATCAATGTGTTTGAGAGTTAATGTATACAAATGAATATGCAACCAAAAAATGCCAAAAATAAAGCCAACTGTTTACATCTCAAAATTCCAGCTTAAAATAAATGATCAAAAATCTCTAAAGAGTCCACATTATATCCAACATTTATTCCTAGGTCTGGCTCTTAAGGAAATGAACACTCTTTACTAATCAATGTATTTTTTATTTGTCTTTGTTTTATTTGACAATGGTTATCTCTGTGTAAATTTATAATGCAGGGTCCTACCTGGTGTTACTCATTATAATGCAGGGTCCTACCTGGTGTTACTCGTTATAATGCAGGGTCATACCTGGTGTTACTCATTACAATGCAGGGTCATACCTGGTGTTACTTGTGTGTTTCTTAACCAGTAACACCTTTGAACCTGCCAACCGAAACTTCTAATCTTGAATCAATTCAAGAACTATTATCACATACACAAAGATTGGACAGAATGCCACCTAAAGTGCACATAGCACCTACTGATTAAGAGTGATCTTTGATGGATGTTATTTTAGTTGCAGGGAAAACATTAAAGCATTTGACATGGTCACTTAAACAACATGAAATTTATATGCATATAAATATTGAGAATATGGAAGATGTATTTTGTATAATTTTTTATTACTTTTTTGTGCTTTGAAAAAATATAAATTATTTCAAATATGAAAAATTATGAGAACTATTTACCGGTTCAAATGAGTAAGTGTGCAATCATTTGACAAATGTTATGACTACTGAACTATATTTAAGACTTATTCTGACTAATTTACTGGTTAAGCAGGCTTGTGGTCATTAGAAATTAACACATGTGAAAATTGCCATAAAAATGCAATTTCAATGTTTCTTTCTTTCTTGTGTTTCATCACTTCTGGAATACCAGATTGACATTTGGGCCAGGCTATTTTCAATGAGAAAGAGAAATAGGCAGTGAAAAAATGGAGTTCAAAATATGTAAAATAAAACAGTCAAATATAGCAATGAAACAGAAATGTGAGTAAAGCCCTATCCTCACTGAAGGCAATAGCAAAGTCCAGAATATGTAAATATCATAATACAATTCTTATATAAAGATAATTTTTAATATTTTAAATCTCATTTATGATGCAAAGCTCCAAGAGCATAAAGACCAACACTTTGCAATGATTTCAAAAGCTGCAGCTTTAGTAAACCCAACTCTGATTTTACCAAGAACACAACTTCAATCTGGACTTAAACTTACGTATCTATTTCAATGATCTGATTGGCTGAAATTTAAATCTGAATTCAAATTAACCAATCAAATGACTTGAGTCTAAACTTAAATGTTGTTGTTGTTGTTGTTTAAGTGTTTAACGCCATTTTTCAGCACACAATAAGCTATACATGGCAGCCAGTATTAATTAAGTAAGAACCTGAGAAAATCCCCGGAAAGTACCACCAACCCACAAGAAGCTACTTGCAAGATTTCTGACATACACACACTGGCTGAATCTGAGAAAAATCCACACAGACAGAAGTGAGATGGCATTAATCTGTAATGGAGAGAGCTTTAGACCACTCTGGGCCCCAAACATAAATGTAAGAATTACAATGTTTAAATTGACCAGTTAATTTATGTAATAAAAGTTACTGTCTGCATATTCTACCCAACCTTTAACTTCTTAATAATTTGTACATGGGAATGAATGGCACTCATAAATATCACAGGCTAAGTTATGAAAGATATAAACATGAAATGTAAAAGATCACTATTGGATCCAAAGCCTTACCAAAGTTGATGAAAAAGATAAATCCAGATAAAAGTCCCACCAAGTAGAATCCACCTGGAGCTTCAGCAATATGTCCCCCCACAACAGGCCCCACAATGAACCCTAGACTAGAGGCTGAATTGAAATTCCCAAATGTAGCTGACTGTTCGCTGACCCTACTAATATCTGCCAGGTAGGCCTTGCTGATAGTCTGACTGTGTTTAATGATACCTGAAAATTAAAAAATCCAAAGAGGTTTTACTTTTATGCAATAAAAATCTGATACAATAAAAAAAATATATGATATATCAAAGTTGCAAAAATGGTACTTTTACATGTGGAGACCATACCCTGCCATAATACAATGTATCATGCAAAGAGCTTTTTTTTTTAAACATACTAATCCCACTGATATATTCTGTATAACATTCAGTAATTTTAGGAAACAGCCTTCTTTACCACCTCAATACAACCCATAGTAAAAGCAGTAAATAGTCCTGCTTAGAACTCGTGTAAAAGAATCTTGTTTATACAGTTCAATTATATAGTGCAATTAAAAGGTTCAACAGTCATAAAATAAAATAACACTATATTATTAAACTGGATAACAGTAGCTAGACTGATATCATATTATGTCCTTTTTTTTTGCAAAGTTTTACATGCCATTGCCTGTGATGTTTAAGCCATTTATATTAAAGATTACTGAAGACAAAATGTTGAAATCGGCTCTAATTAGGTATTGATGATCATTTTAAAACCCCTTTCCCATTATGGTCAGCAAGAACAACTCGGTTCTGACCAGGATTTACTCACAGAATCCAGCAGGGAAGTTTTTGGCAACAATACCATCAAATCTCAAATGCATGCCAATACGAACACAAATAGCACTTGAATTATCCTCAAACCCAGAACTGAACTATTAACAACAAAAATAACTGCACTAAATTAAGACTTTATTCCACTGTCCAGTGGATTTTGAAAACAGGAATATGTTGTATTTTTGTATTTCACGTCTGTGTGGTTGTGAATTTGGGAGTGTGTGCACATATGTGTATATGTGCATATGTGTATATGTGCATATGTATATGTATATATGTGTATATGTGCATGTGTATATGTGCATATGTGTATATGTGCATATGTGTATATGTGCATATGTATATGTGTATATGTGCACATGTGTATATGTGTATATGTGTATATGTGCATATGTGTATATGTGCATATGTGTATATGTGTATATGTGCATATGTGTATATGTGTATATGTGTATATGTGCATGGCAATGATATGTGACAAAGTTATGTCTGCCAACTATAATATTTGAAAATGTATTAAGGCTTCAAAGAAAATGGATGCTGGTTGGTTTTATTTAAATTTGAATTTCCATTCATTTTCTACAGGCTCATCAGAGTTTATTCTCAGTTGGACAATACCATACCACCCCCACCAACCTACCTTGGGACCTCAAAACACTTGTTGAGTCACAAAATGCCACTAATAATGTCTGGGAATATGGCAGGTAAGGGAAACTGATGCCCCCAACTGCATATCGACTATTCTATCAAAGCCTCAGTATTAATGCAATCATCATCACCAGCATCATCATCAGCAGCAGCAGCAAAAGTACTTACAGATTCAGAAAGGAATGACCTAAATAACTGAAAAGTAATAATGTTTATAACCTTGTTTCTGGTCCTAATTTAATCCACCTCTGACTATTTTCATTCATTTCCATAAGTCATAAGTCAAAGTAAGTCACATGAGAACATATCAGATTAGTTCAGAAAATACATTGTAGTTGGTCAGTAGGATGAGATGTCATGATTCAAGTCATTATGTCATTAAGTTGCTCAACCTCCAAGCCATACTTTCAGTTAACGAGGTCCAAGTGGGCCTGATCTCACTCACCATGGAAATTGAGATATGTCAGCTCCCCCCTCTCCATTCATAGCTTGGAAATAATTGAGATCACTATCCAAGGAAATCATAGTACATGTAGTTACTAAAAGGCTGCAACTATCTTCTGCCATCTAGGTCATCTTAAGTAACAGTTAATGTCTTGCTCCAGGAAAGTTTCATCTCTTCCAGCTATGTCATCACTGAACTTTGCCATGTTATATATGGCCGTCTGCATTTGCACTTACCAGCTGGTGTCCATCTGAGTGCTACCTATTATGTGCCCAAGCCATTTGGTCCTGCAAATCTTGACCTACAAGGAAATGTTACATCCCATCTTTTCATACAGGTTCACACTAAAGATCTGGTTTGGCCAATATATAGAAGCTATTGTGCAATGAATTCACTCTGCTCATGTCTGTCTACTCTCCAACACAACATGCCATAAAACAGTACCAACTTTACGTTGCTGTTGTAAAGTCTGATATTTGTCTTGAGGCTATACTGTTTGATTTTTATATAGGGCATAGTCTGCTGGAAGCACCTCTGGCTATATTTAACCTGACCTTGAAATCCTTGTTGTCATAGCTAATTTGGCAGCACAGGAAGGCGGGGTCCTTTACAAACTGAAGCTCCTCTCCATCAATGGTAATTGGATGAGTTACTGTGGCATTTATGCACACCACTTGCATTTTCGTTGCATCAACGTGCAGGGCAATTTGTTTAGCATACCTGCTGAGTTGGTCAGATTTCTCTTGAAGATGAGAATGCCTCGATGAAATGACATTAAGACCATCAGCAAAGCCCAGATCTTCAAGGCAGAAGGAGAGTGTTCAATGGATTCCTCTGGGATGGTCAGATGTTGTCTGATGCATTATCCAGTCTATGGTGATGAGTAACAAAGTGGGAGGGAGGGTACAACCATGCCTACCACCAAACTTCACTCTGAATGGCTCAACAAATACATAGTTAAGGATAATGCTACATTCTAAGTGCTGGTAAAACTTGCCAATGAGTTTAACTCCCCTGAGTGGTATTCCATAGATTTTAAGAATCATCAATAGATTCTCACGGTGAAAACTGTTAAATGCCTCCCTGAAGTCAATGAAGTTGATATATAAAGGGGGGAATTCCACTCTAAGGCACTGTTTGATGATGTTGCATAGAACATATATCTAATATATACACTATCTTCCTTTACAGAACCCTGCTTATTCTGGTCTAAATTTGTCAATCCTTCGGAGAGGAATTCTGCAGAAGACTTGCTGGGATGGAAAGAAGTGTTATCCCTCGCCAATTGCTGCAATTGCTGAGATTACCAATTTTGAAGCTTAAATATGAGGCCTTTACACCAGTCTTGTGGGATGACATAATTTTCCTATATCTTTCTAAATAGGTCACCCAGCACATTTGCAGCTGTGGTTTAATCAGCTTTCAGAAACTCAGTTGCAGGAAATCAGTCCTATGTGTCTTGTTACTCTTCATGGCTTTGATGGCTGCTTTGACTTCTGCTAATACCATTAATATCATCTTATAATTGTGGGTCTGCTGGTTCATAAGGCTCTGGCTGGTTTAGTATTTCTTTAAATGTTGGACCCATCTCACTGACTACTCCCTTTGAGTTGTTATCACTCATCCCTGTTTATCTTGAACAGGGATAAAGTGGTTGGATCCTTGACCTTTTCCCACCTAGGGCAATTTTGGGGTAAATTGTCCCAGATTGTAAAATTGAATGCAACTTGTTTTGATTTACTCCAAAATAAAAAGATAATCCAGGCAAATAAGAGAAATGTAAATGCATGTTACTGTTCACTATTTCAATCGTTCTTTTGCACCTGAAACCTGGGAAGTAAATTAAAACAACAACAGGTATACTGAAGAATTTATCTGTGTTTATAAGTCTATAGGTTGGTGTTAACAACTGCCAAAGGTGCAATTTCGAAGTTTGTAAACCTTAAGCTGGAGATGAGACCAATTAAAATTAGTCTGGAAATTGAAAATTTAGGAAACTGTTATATGATGTGCTGATTCTGGTCCAAATTTGACATACCTTTGCAGTGTAACTGATTTTTAAGACTAACTTACTTAATGCAAAACCCAATTTCACACAAGGCGCATTAATTAAAATTGTCAAAAATACCTTTAAAAAGGCTGCAGCTGTTCTTCTTTCTAAAAATGTTGGCAACAATCGATATGCCATTATCAAATGATCAAATAAAATGACTGGATGTCCTTAACTTGCATAATTCATAATTCGCATGCCTTCTTGACTGCCTAACAAAAACATATGTACAAAAGAGCATTTAATTGGAGTCAGGAAAGAGCCATTCATTATTACTAAGTATTTAAAAAATTTAGGTTTTGTTTTTTCGGTAAGGTTTTTTTTTAAAAGCTTATTTTTAGATTTTAAGGTCAAAATAAAAATTTAGGTTTTTTAAGGCCTTTGAAGTCTGCTGAGGAACTTGTTCATGAAACCCGAATTTACTAGTGAAACAACACCAAGATATTGATCCTAAATCCATATCAACTTACATATGGATCAAAGATAGAAAATTTACAAAATCAGCAAATTTTATTTAAACTCCGCATCAACCTGTAGGCCATCAATTATGGTAAATTGCAATTACATGTACTCTGATATTTAAAAAAAATAGCTGTCAGCAAAAATGTGCATCAAGGATTTATGAATTAGCTTTCCAGAAATACTGGAGACTTCAAATCTGAAGACATTCCAAATTAGTTTTACTCACCTAAAGGTATTCTGACAAGAAACAGAAGCACCACAGAGGTGGCTAAGAAAAACATTGAGTAACTGCATGCTGACAGAAAGAGACACACCAACAGTACAAAGTGCCTGCCAGATCGGTCACTCCATTTTCCCTGCAATAAATTTCATTCCATTAGAAAATATTCTCAGAAATCATCCTGGAGTATGTATCATTATTCTACTTAGGTACAATGACTACTAGGTACTGGCATAATAGTCAATCTGCTGCTTAAACTTTCTTAGTACATCACAGTTTTTGGGAAGCTTGGAAACATTCATGCCTTGGCACATCATAATTTTTAGGAAGCATGATAATATGCATGGAATTGCATCACAATCAGCATTTCCAGTTCAGTACCCATGCATGTATTTCTAGTCTATTTCTAGAACATTTTTTCCTCTCTCATTTTGGTGGTGATAGAAGAGTTATATTGATGCATTTTTGGTAGGGATTTAAAGGTAATTATTTATTCTTGAGAATATGAGCTCAGAGAGTGGTTGTCTGTATTTTGGCAACAGTGCAAAGTGAGTAATAAGGCCTTGGTGATGATCTGGAAGAGAAATCTGTGTTCTGTTTACATGCTGTTCTGTTTACAGTGCAGCCTCTCAAAAAAATGCTGGTGAACCCTTGACAATAACTTTACCGTGAAGTCATTTTGAAGGTATTTTAGATTAACACATGATTTGTATTGATTGTCACACAGTGGAAAGGTCAGTACTGAGAAATAAATGTAAAGAATATATAATAAAATTAATTGTGATGCATGTCTGCATGCCTTAGTACATCATAGGTTTTGGGAAGCTTGATAATATGCATGCCTTCGTACATCATAGTTTTGGGGAAGCTTTATAAAAACATTCCTTAGTAAATCATAGTTTTTGAAAAACTTGATAACCTACCTGCATGCCTGGGAAGCTTGATAAGATTAAGATGCATGCCTGGTGAGTTCTTACACCTTAACTTTGAAAGCTGCATAAATCTCAAGAGACATTACATGTGTTCAATTCAGTACAACTATACTGGGAGAGAAAGAGAGAGCAAAGGAAAATGTACTTTCAAAGTGATGCAAGCAACACTTCTGAAGTACAACTCATAAGAGTCACATACTGTATAAACTTGTATATAAACCCATACATGTATTGTATGAGCCAACACCACATTATGAATATGAGGTAATACATTAAAAAGTGCCGATATCCCTTCTTCAAGAGTTTTTTCTTCTTCTTAATATACTGGGTTATATATGAGTTTATAAGGTATATATATTCAGTACTATTTCAGCTATAGGTATCATTTTTGATGATCTAATGGAATATATCTTTCATTCCTATGGTCAGTCAATATTCCTTAGAAAATCATTATATAAATGCTCTGATGTCACAATGAAAGCACTATGCGCCTGAAAAAATGGTAATGATTAGACCCAAGGTCCACTTTTCTTGTGCCAATTTGGTACCTGTCTGACAATGTAAAAGTTCACAGCAACAAATAAGTTTTGTGGTAATTAAATTACTCATCAGTCAATGATGAACAGACTTTGGTAAGACTAGTTTAGTATAAAATTTCAGAACAATCCATATTTTTTATAAGATCAGTAAATCTGGCTACAAGACTACTTTATTGTTAAGGGGCTCTAAGTGGCCGAGTGATCTAAAGCGCTCTCCATTACGGATCACTGCCACTCACCTCTATCTGCGTAGGTTCAAGTCTAAGATTCAGCTAATGTACTTATATGAGAAAGCTTGCCAGTAGCTTCTCGTGGGTCGGTGGTTCTTTCCAGGGGTTTTCCCAGGTTCTTCCTCCACCAATAATACTGGCCGTCATGTACAGCCTTAATCGTGTGCTGAAAAATGGCATTAATCCCTACAACAACAACAACTTTATAGTATGAAGAGATATGTGAAAGGAATTTAATTTCTGACATCACTGATGTGAACTATTTGATAAGCAATAACATCACAAACTTTAGCAATACAATGATTTGTAAATGTGTAGTATGGATTTGACAGCAGATCAAGCTCTGTATTGGTCTGTGTTGTCTGTAGTTGGACATAAATATATGTGTGTATGCTGTACTTCTTTATGACTGTCAGAAAGTTCTCATTTAAGTGAAAGTTGTGCAGATTAACAGGGAATCTGAACTTAAGTACACTCTTAGCAAATTTCACAGATTTGTCTGATTTAAACTACTAAAATGATGAATATGCACATAATCACAATGTATTGTATACTATTATATAAAACTGAAAATGAAAGATGAAGGTAAAATTTTGTTTGATATTAAATTCAGAAATTAGCTTTGAAATATACATTTGTATCATGGCAACCTATTTAAATCTATATTTCAGCCATCCAAATATGCTAAGATTTCACTGATTTATCTGGGGTGTTTTATACTTTGGGTAACATAACAATTTTACCTTAGGACAATTTTCTTTTTGTGGTTCAAAACAAATCAATGGTCTGATACATTATTTACTAACAGCACATGACAATAGTAAATTGGTTGGTACCAAGTGTTACAAATACAAAACATACCACTACAGGACTGGAAAGAAGCTGTAATGCGCCATATGTTGACCCTGAAAAAAAGTTGCAAAGAATTGTTTAACATGCCAACTACTGCATTAAATATCTAATGATTTATACCACAATGTAATTTAAACTTGGTGTTTTTAATCAAATTTAAGGCTGTAAGAAAACAACTTGCAACCACAGCGAGCAGTACAACTGAAAAAGGTTGCTTCCTTACTCTTGATAGTTTATTAGTAATTTCCCATACTCAGTGCATACATTTCTTTAAGAGTTCAAATTTTTGCAATATCACACTTCTTTTATCAGCGACTTACTTTCATTACATAACTTACAATGGTCCTTGTATCACATATCTCATCTTATGATCAACATTAGTTGCTGATGAAGGCAGTGTGAAATTGCCAAAAGCTCATAATATATTTTGCTCTGAGCAAGGGAAATTACTAATGATCATAGTGAGTTAAACTTCTTCATTAATTTCAAATCAATGATTATGAGAAATGTGTCCCTATGACACAGGCGTCATTGTCAATATGATACAATCAAACCTGACACAGGCGTCATTGTCAATATGATACAATCAAACATGACACAGGCATCATTGTCAATATGATACAATCAAACATGACATAGACGTCATTGTCAATATGATACAATAAAAAATGACATAGGGGCCCCTTAACTACATAAAACTTTGCTGGAAAACATCAAACTCTTGAGTGAAGCCCACTTATCATGCCCCATACCAAATTTGACTTCGAATAAAACAAATCCTTCGAAAATTTTAAAGACCTATACAAAATCTGAGTTCAATACATGAATCCTTCACAAAATTTCAAAGTATTAAAGATTCATTCTAACTCTGATTTCAGCAAATGAAGCCCTTTAAAAGTTTAAAAGTTTTAAAAAACTATACCAAAAATCTGAGTTCAATACAGAAAATTCCTCGAAAGTTTCAAGGTGTTAAAGACCCATTCCAAACCTAATTTCAGTATAAGAAGTCCTTTGAAAGTTTCAAGGTATTAAAGACAGCAGCAGAGAGGGTGAACCCTACAACGTTTTTAGACAAAATTTTGATTGAAATCTTAAAACGAGCCTTCCTACGATCTCATTTTAACCAAAAAAAATGTCTCAGGGGCAAACCCTACAACGTTTTCAGACAAAAAATTGATTGAAATTTTAACGAGCCTTCCTACGAAATCTCATTTTAACTAAAAAAATGAAAACGGAGACTTTTACGATTTTTTAATCAATTTTGGTCGCAACTTGTTGTCATCCACCCTCTCTGCTGCTACAGGTTAACAAAAAATAATAAATGATTTGATCAAGTCTTTAGGATCTCACAAACAGACTAATCGCTAATACCTCATCTTGTAGATCAATTAGATTATTGGACTGATCTGTGAGTTTGAAATTAATTCTGGTTAATGAATCATTATGACACCGCATATAGACTGGATTAACCGGAGACTCAATTATTAAAAATCCTGGAGGAGCTGTTGGTGCAAACGAATAAAGAATATATCCTTGCTGAGCTTGATTTGATCGTTCGAGATTAATTTGATAGCTTCCTTCGATAACATCACATACTAAATTGAGCGCAATCACCGATGAAATATTCACGTTGAACGGAGCGATATGCCTACCGCCGCCATCTGGATCATTATTATGTTTGAGGATTTTTATTTCCTGTGATGCTGTTTTTTTCCATGCATCATGAATTATTTTAAAACCAACATCGATGGTGTCACTGAGAAGTTTTTTTTAGTTCCGGTACGTTATATCCCAGTAGTTTGAATGTCGGAATATCTTTGACGGGGATTTTATATTCTGATGCAAATCTTGTTCTCGATAGGGGATTATCGTCATCTAATATATCCTGAATAATTTTTAGGTTAAATGTTTCCATATCGTCGATAATTTTATTGCATGTTTCTACGACGCTGATAAATTCATCTCGGGTGAGAGAGCCGGATTTAAGAGATATTAACAACAGTGAAAAATCATTATTCATTGCTGTGAAATTTTTAACGATTTTAGGTTCTTCAACAAAATGATGTCCCTCTATTCTCTCCCCTGGCTTCTCTTCTCCAGTTGCGTGGTATCCGAGACCAAAAAACTCTATAGTAATTCTATGATCTTTATAACTCCTTATTGGATTATCAGGTTTTATTCTGTCGGTGATATAATCAGTTTTTTGTGGTTCTGGTAAATCAACGGTTTTCCCCCCTGGTGGTAATTCAGGCCATCCTAGTACGGTTCTAATAGAACTTTGATAGATATCTACAATGTATCCTTCTGTGTTTATCTCAATTGCGGATGATAGTGTCGGCTCATGAACTGTTATAGCGATTTTTGACTCTACTCCAGTAATCGATTTTATTCTACGCGCTAATTCATTATTGATTTGTTCGATTTGGTATGACCCTGTTGGTATCGAAACAACTTTCCAGTCTGGGGTTCCGTCGGGTTTATTCTTATTTGCAAACACTAAAGAATTATTGGGTTGTTGACCACCAAATGATTTTGATCTGATATTAGGCCAACTGTGATACACTCGTAATTTTGCAAGCGCTATCTCCTTCACGGGGACTGGGCTAGGGAAATTCACACTAAACTCGGGTTCCGTTGATGTTATTTATATCATGCTTGTTTGTACTGGGTTCGTGTTCTCCACTATTTGTTGAAGTAATTCCATCGGTGTCGTCATTGTTATTATGCTCATGTTGTATTTCTAATTTTGACACCACGGAATCATAAATACTAACCATCACTGAGAACTCACAATTTGGTATGGTTGAGATTATTGAGATCATTTTGGTTTTCGGGTTCGTGTTTTCCAATTCCATCGGTGTTGTCATTGTTATTATATTCATGTTGTCGCTCTAATTTCGATATCGCGGAATCAAAAATACTGACCATCGCTGAGAATTCATTATCTGATATAATCGTATTATCGAGTGACGATGATATCATCAATGATAATTGCGAGTATGCGGTTGATACAATATGAAATTGAATTAAGTAATTCTGCAGTTTACTCTGGCTGCATGATGATATCTTTTTTGCTATCCCGGTTGATATACCCCCGATTGTAGCCACCGCAGAAATGCAAATTGGAACTACGACCGGGGCAATCATTGTAACCGATGCAAGTATTATTCCGGCGCCAGCGAGAACGCTTGACACCGAGTACATAGTAATATCAATTGCGGTGATTCTTCGTCGGTATTTTTTTATTTTTATTTGATACTCCTCAGTGAGGGTTTTGAGTCTAGTCTGAAATTCTCTGACCTGATCATAGCGACATTGCGTTGATGAAATCATTTTTATTTTAAAAATACTAGTGTTTTCAATTATTTGCCATCGTTAGCGGGAATTGCTAGTGGCTTCAGCCGGAAAAATGAGCTACGAGTTCTATACACCAGGCTATTTTTGATCTAATGGTGGAGCTATCAACCGCGATGAAGTGAAATTCTGGTGTTATGCTAGTCTCGATAATTAACGTCGCGACGCCACCAGAGTAGCTTCTATTGCCCATGATCAGATTAAATTGATCGATAGAGGCCCACGTTAACCTATAGATACCATCAATCTTCGCTTCTCCATCCTTCGAGAGAAGGACGCTAATTCTAGGAGTTCTTGTCTCTCTTATCCAATCCTCGATTCCATGATTGGTCGTATACACGATATTTTTAATGTCCTTGTGCGGAATCCTTACCTTTTTAAAATCTTCTATTAGTTTAGAAATATCGAGATAATTTGCCTTGATTTCATTTTCATTCATCATCCTTCCCGCGTCCTTGTTAAAAAAGAATAGCGATAGATAGTTTTTAATTTCAGCGAGAGTCATGCCAACCACAAGCGGGGTTCCAAAGAATTTATGTACGACATTTTTGCGAAAAGAATTGTAACCTCGTATATGATCATCCAGCTCACGGCCGTGGGCGGTAATCTTGTTGTCTTGGGTGGTAATCATGTCGTCGTGGGTGGCAATCTTGTTGTCTTGGGTGGTAATCTTATTGTCGTGGGCGGCAATCGCGTCGTTGATCGTAGACACAAGTGCGCCTGGAATACAGCGCAATAGAGTTTTCAGCGGCGTCGCGCTGCCGTATCAAAATGTCATTCAATGACACATCACTGGATTTCAATTTACCCTGTTTGTCTTGAAATACAACTATTTCGTTCGGGTCAACATTTACTAAATTTAACGTCTCAGCGATTTCATCTTTAATTTTTTTTTTAATATCACCTGTCGCAGTGTCATCGGGTTTGGGTTTCAAAGATCTCCCCCAAATATCAATCATGTTATTGTAAAACTCTTTCTCTCTCTAAAATAGTTTTTGAGGACTTTGTTGAAAAATCTTCGATTTTCTCCAGCGATTACTAGTGTATTCATTCACGACAACATGTGGTGGTTTTCCGCTTGGGTTACTCAAGGAGTTAGAAATAGCGTTAAGGACATTTAATACTTCGCTGCCACATATTGGTGGGTCAATCATCGTTTGTGTTGGTAGCGTAGAATACCAAGTCTTCATTGGAAGGGTTTTTATATAACGCATAAACTCTTTTGGTGGGGCTAATCCATATGAATCAAAATAGACAATCCCACGTGGATCAATAGCGTATGCAACCCAGTGAGTTCCAGGTCCGGTGCTGTTATCTAAATTAATGATTCCGGTTTCAACACTGTTTGGTTGATGTGGTAATTGATCTTTCATAAAGACACCTCTGAAGTTTTTAATCGCGAGTTTTTTTAGCAGCATCGAGTAAATCAAAATTGGACATGGGAACCATAGGTTCCTGAGTCATAGACTCTCCAATTAATAAACCGGTCCTAGTCTTAGACCCTTTCCGCTGTACCACGAATACGGGGTTCCTGGTAGTCTTAGACCCTTTCCCTTTTTTTTATATCCTTTCCCAGTTGCCTTCTTTAGTGCCATTCCTGCTGCAGTACCAACGGCTCCTAACGCTGCCGCTTTAGCCACAGCTGGGGCTGCTGCTGCAATCAATGCTGGAATCGCTGCTAACAACGGAAATATACCGCCTGTTTTAATCATATTTTTGATAGCAGCCGCAGAGAGAGTAATCTGAACACCCTTTTTTGCTACTAGTGCATCATTGAAATGTTTCACCTGACGAGTTGTCAGCGATAGTTTATTTGCACCACCAGTCATTTGATTGGGTTTCAACGTGATTGTGGTTCCACATTTTTTAGCTGATTCCGATTGCAATTTTTTGATTTGACCAGGAGTTAACGCAACACTAATATTACTATATGACATTATACATAATTGATTGATTCTAAATCGTTTACAATTTCAATTACATGTTTTCCACTGGTGCATCTACCACTCTCATTCTTCCTCCAACACCTTCAAGTAACATTGATTTGTCGCTGAGAATGACAGCAACCGCTCTATAATCAGCAATAGCACCACGAGTCACATTAGCTCTAAATGTATATCAACAACAGATTGTCTCATCAAATCGAGATGTTCCAGTGAGAAGTAATAGATTGGATACAGATTTTTAAAATCATATTGTGATATTTGCAAACCAGTATCCACATTTTGATCACGTGCCATAAATGACAACAGACGATGATAAACTCGTGCAATATGATTTTCTGTGTAATTAAGTTGTACGTCTTCAGATGGTTCCTGCTGGCCGTTTATTCTCAGTGAGACGTCTTTAACACCTAATTGATCAAATATCATATGACTGAAACGTTGATCGCCAACTCGTGTGTTATCCTGTAATGCTACGAATATATGACGTGGCGCAGCAACACCTTGTTTTGATGCTAGATTCCAAGTGAATAACCCGTTGATATTTGATTGTTTAACATCTGTACTCACTGATAACCAACTCAACAACGACTTTCCTCCATGTTCCATAAATGATAGTAATCGTTCTTCTGCGGTAATTGCTGGAGTCAACACTGGCATCCACAATGATATTTTTGTTAAATTGACTTTACCGGCATCAGCATTTGGATTTGCATTATCTGCTGGAATCCTCCAGATTGCGTCACTATCATCACTCTTTCGTACAAGCGATACTGTATGCTTCGCTCCATAAATAACTTTTCGGACGTTTCTACAGAATCCAAATATATGATGCAGTGGAATCGCGCATGAAAATGATTTACGCGCTCCTTGCAACATTGAAATACGTGTTGCAGCTCCTAGATTGAAATTAACATCGTTGTTTATAATCATATCTTCGGCATCAATATTAGCGGTGCCAGCATTATTCTTTGGTCGTCTTACAACAAATGGATTTCCTCCAGCGGTATTTTTAACATCCTTTGCAAACATCATAGAAGGTCCTGCTGATCTTGTATAATCATCAGAATATCTCGCTAACCCGATTATTGTTGTAGCCACATCAACATCGCGATCTATCGCCTCAATTTCTTTTCCATCAATGAGATATTTTGCACTCTCAAATAACGCCATGATACCATTATTGACAAAACCGACTTGAGTACCAGCTGGATACGGTGCTGGTACAGCAGGAGTATCAGCAGCTGTTACAATTTCTCCTTCTACCTCAATAAACGCTTCAGCGGGTAGAAAGTATTTACTGGTATCATGGACTTGAAGATCGATTCTTGCTCGACTATTTGGGTCTATTGCATGATAGGCGTAATATTGATAATCGCGTACAGAATCATCCTTGCCAACTGGGGCATCTATATCAAACGCTGGATCAGGTGACTGTTTGAACATTTTATTCTATTTATCAGAGTCTAAATCGCGATTTTCCATTTCATCGACGTAGTTTTTTAAAGCCACTTCCTGCTATCATATTTGCAATATTGCTTTGGTCGGGGGTTAAAACCATCGACGCTAATTTTTCATCTACTGCGTTATTTATAATTCTACTAACACTTGCAGGCATTTCCGCTGTAGACGGTAACGGTTTTGAAAATCCTTTGGATTTCATCTGTGATTTCACTAATGATGTTAATTTATTCTTCGCAGTTGAAAACACTTTTCCCGCAAGATCTCCAACAGCACCAATACCCTTATCACGAATAACATCAATTGCTTTCATTCCTAATTGTTTAGCCAACGGCATCACTTTTGGAGCCATTCTCGCAAATAACCCTGCAATGGTATTACCTAAACCATCTCCGTAGTATGCTCTATAAACTGGAAACCGTGAATTAACTACGTAGACGGGGGTTGGTTTATCATGATTGTAGTGTATGATCATTATTTGAAATCAGAAACAATTTTTCAATTGTTATTTATCTAATCAATTGACTTTTCAATTCAGTCACTATGATACCCACTTTCCACTAACTCGCCAATGAAATCTCGATATGTGCTGATATCCATGATACCACCCTGAAATAATCGTCTACAGATATCAGCTGCTTCATTAATTATTTCCGGTGAGTTGTTTCCAGCTCGGAAACCTCCTACAAGAACTTCTAATCGTGATATATCACTGAGAACACTACCAGGGCAGAAACTCTTTGAGTTTCCAATCCTTGGATTTTCACTGGAATCTTGCAATCCACTTCCGCTAAAACCAGTTGCTTCATCCAGTTTTTCTAAATCGGTTTCTTGTAAATAATCAGGATCATCATCATCATCAGGTGGTAGTTGTTGTTGTTTTTAGGCGAGTAGAATACTTTCTTTGCAGGTTGCTGTCGCTTTCCTCGCAATTTTCGCGGTTTTTGTTGTTGTTTAAACTCTTCGTATTGTTTATACACTATATCCACCGCATTGATATATTCAATGTATGATGCACTATCTGTCTTTTTTTGACTTTTTTCAGTTTTGATTTTGTAGAATATATCAGCCCAATGAGTTATACTTCTAACATATTTATGATGTTCTGGTTTCAACATTTTTTTTCTGTCTTCATAAGTCGTAACAACAAGCGCAGGAATTTCTGTTGGATCAGTCTTATCGATTTTTGCTAACCCTTCCTCGTTAAACCTCATGCGTAAATCATCTACTGTTCTTTTTGATTCTATTTTTTGTACAGCCTGTTTTGTTTGTTCAGTTTTCGCTGCTATTTTTTCAAGTTCACCGATAACAAATTTCCCCGTCTCGGGAACATCTCCCAGTATAGCACGCTCTACCCCTTTCGTTGCTGTGGTTACTGGTTTAAACAATTCTTCAGACCCCAAGGCAAAATCAGTTTGTAAACTCTGGCGTTGTTGCAGTTTATTCCGTACAGAGTCACGAATTGGTACAAATCTCCTGATTGCATCCAGTCGTTCACGAGCCAATCGGGTTGTTAATGCTTCATTGACCATTATTTGAAATCAGAAACAAGTTTTCAATTGCAAAACAATTTTTTAATCCGACCTAACACGATCATGGAAGCGTTTTAACGGCTCTATCAATGATGGGGAAAGTGTGGAAATTCCTATATAAAATAATTAATATCACACTTTCCCCACCTTTCCATTGATCAATCTGAACCGTTCATCAATTTTTATTCAGTGTGAAATATTTTCATTGTTTTTGACATTGTCAATCAAAAAATGCTAAAAAAAATTAAAATCTCTATGAGGGACGGTCACAATCAAATAATGATAAATGGTCGGTCAATCAAATAATGATAAATGGTCAATCAAAATTGTTCATTTTCTTGAATTAACGCCCGTAGGTTTCTAATTTTAGAATTAACCTCCTTTTTCAATTCGTATTCGTACCCCAATTCTTTTCGTATTCGTTCTACGATGGTATACAACGGAGCGAACACACTTACGTCACTGGAAAATGTGAGAGAGTCCTGAATAGAATTCTGAATTCTCTTGATGAGCGCATACTTCTTTGGTAGCATATACTTGTTAGTGCTAACTCCGTATTCTATATCCTGAAAATCAGACATGATTTGATCAGGATTTAACCCATCTGATAGTTCAATATCCCAACTTTTCAATTTTGAAATCTCGGATAAAATGCTATTCATGTTTTCAGAATTCATTATTATATAATAATGATATATTTCTAAATGAAAAATATGACGCATTAGACATAACTAAATTGAACTTTTTGTCCCGTCCTTTTTGAAATAGCCGATCGATAAATCCCCTCTGCAACAAATCGTACTGAGGGTGAACAAATATCGAAATGCCTACCGGCGCTGGTTATTGATTGAAATATTTTTTCTTCGTTAGTTATCGTATTCAAAGATTTCACAGGTCTCTTCCCAACCGTTTTGCATTTTCCAGTCTTTCCTCGTTTGGTATTCTCACTTTGAGTAACAGCCTGCAGATTTGATAAAGAATTGTTTTTCGGATTAGAATCCTTGTGATCAATGACAGAATCATCCTCGATCAATCCATAAAAACATTCAAATGCGAAACGATGATTGAGATAAGTTTTCTTCCCAACAGTAAACATCAAGTACCCTTGATTATTCACAGCACCAACTGATTTCTTCAGTCTACAGTGTCTTACAACACCATCACTGGATGCTTCATAATTTGTAATCAAGGGATGGTGTCTGAATTCTTGGTTCATTCGTATACATAATACTATTGTTTGTCTAATTCATTGTTTGGTTTAATGATAAATCTTTTGATGTAGTCTTGAGGACTTCTTATGATTTTGTCAGGGACGTTGTCAGTGTCAGGGACTTTTTCAGGGTCATAATTTCTGATTGATTGTCCATTTTTTATTCTTTTATCATAATAACGCTTCAACTCCCTGTATCGCTTTCCACCGCAATTCAAACACAACTGAGATTTTCCCCTAACCCCAACCCCACA
Source organism: Unio delphinus (assembly GCA_029339505.1). Taxonomy (NCBI): domain Eukaryota; kingdom Metazoa; phylum Mollusca; class Bivalvia; order Unionida; family Unionidae; genus Unio; species Unio delphinus. The sequence continues at coordinate 1,228,586 of JAQISU010000009.1, read as the reverse complement.
TCGTATGCAGGGTAACGGGCCAAGGCTTCCACGTCGAAAGCTTTGCATATGATACCCACAAAACTCATTTCTGCATGATTTGTTACACGGGGTTACTGATCCAACCATAAGCCACTTGCAGTGATTCATTATATATAAATTCTTCATTTAAATGCTTGTTTTAATTATAGCATGAGGGAATTAAGGAGAACGCCTTCGAAAAATGCTGAATTCAATGCTGATAAGGAGTTTAAAAGATTATTGAAAATTAATCCTAAATTTAATCTCGATAAACCAAAAAAACGTCCAATAGATGGAAACATGAAAGAGTTTAAGAGATTATTGAAGATTAATCCTAAATTTAATCTCGATAAACCCAAAAAACGTAACAAGAGATTATTAAAAATTAATCTCAAACGTCCAAGAGACGGAAACATGAAAGAGTTTAAGAGATTATTAAAAATTAATCCTAAATTTAATCTCGATAAACCCAAAAAACGTAACAAAATTAATCCTAAAATTAATCTCAAACGTCCAAGAGACGGAAACATGAAAGAGTTTAAGAGATTATTAAAAATTAATCCTAAATTTAATCTCGATAAACCCAAAAAACGTCCAAGAGACGGAAACATGAAAGAGTTTAAGAGATTATTAAAAATTAATCCTAAATTTAATCTCGATAAACCAAAAAGACGTAACAAAATTAATCCTAAATTTAATCTCGATAAACCAAAAAAACGTTTAATAGACGGAAACATGAAAGAGTTTAAGAGATTATTAAAAATTAATCCTAAATTTAATCTCGATAAACCAAAAAAAACGTCCAAGAGATTACCCTGGAAAGATGCTCAATTAAATCTCGATATAGTTTCTAATACACCAAAGAATACAATTCTTGATAAAGCCATGATTAGTAAAATCAGAGACTGTTTTAATGAATTCAAGCGTGATGGAGCATCTTATTGTTGGTCAACATTTCGAATTGATGGTGTTGTTGATGCTACCATGACTGATGAAAAAGCAGCAGTGATAATTTCACGTGTTGGGGAAAAAAGGTATTTTTTCCGAATAAAATTCATTATTGAAGTCGATGGCAAATGGATTATTAGGGATAAATTTGAACCAATTCTCAAGAATAAAAAAGCTGTCATTGTGAGTAGAGATTCCAAACCAGGAATTCTAACCGGCATTGACAAACCATACTACGAAAGATCTTATCCCGTAACAGCAATGGTTTATGGGATATATCCGTTAAATGATAAACCCGATATCGCAAAACTAGCTCCTATGAAATATTCTAGTTCACTGAATTGCGTGGCAACACGGGTAATGGAACACTTCACAAATGCATCCCGAGGAAATAAACTAACTGATCTGCGACGTAGGAAAATAACCGAATGGGAACTGACAGTGAAACAACACGGTGCAAAGATTTCTGATATAGCTAAATTAGAAACATCATTAAGATTTCCAATAACCGTTATGACGATAACCGGAGAGGTTTTATACGAACCGAAATATAACAAAAATGGAGCGCCAATACAGATTATTGATCATAACAAACACGCGTGGACACCTGCGGTAACAGTATTTCCACGAGAACGAACCGTGAAATATATCCCTAAGGAGTTCGTCGGGGATGTTTTCTATGAAGAGAAATTATTCGATGCTATTCATGCGTTGTGTAAAGATGATCCTGTGTCAGTGTGGTTACTTAGAAGTGATGAAGATCCCGAAATAGGATTTGATCAATTTGTAAGACCAAATGGCGAATTATATCGCGTTGAAGAATTAGATAACAGAATGAGAAAAATCGCTAGTGATTTTTCACCGGAGAATTCCCATGAAAAACTACTCACGGATAGTTTTACTATTCCATCAGTGGTAGCTCACTTCGCAAGAGAAAAAAACTCATGGCGTCCAAAAGAAGTGATTTTCTCGAGGATGTTAAATTGAGTTGCGTCGAATTTGGTCATGAAGGACTGTGGAATACGAAATACTCACTTGATGGTATGATTTCAATTGATATATCCGCGTGTTATCCCGGAAGTTTTCTCGGATATGGGGAATGTGCTGAGTACTTCAAACGATTTGGACACCCCACGCATGAAATGACTCGTGTTGCGATTAATGGACCATTGCCTGATTTTGATTTAACCGGATTCGCTCATGTGATATCATTCGAATTAGCTACAGGGTTACATCCGTGTAGTTATGTTTGGCTCGGTAGACACCTATCTGAAAAACACTGGATGCCAATAGTGCTATTGAGATATATGATTGATTGTGGTATGCTAATATCGTTGATTGTTTCCGAGGCTATTAAATGCTATCGAGCTCAGAAAGAAGTTTGGCTACCACAACCCAATTTAGATCGTATAATCAGCGAACAGCAAAAACAATTCCCTGATTTCAATGAAGAAAAAATCATGAATTTGTCTAAGAAGTTATTTGAAAGTAAAAAAGAACAAGCAAAGGATCTCGGACGAAGAATAATCGGTAAATTTACCCAGGGTGGAAGATACGACAACGCAAAATATTCTTCGCGGTTGATCATAGACGTCACTGAATACGATTTTATTGTAACGGATTTAATGAAACAGGGAAAACTTGTATCCCGTAAGGATGCTTTTCTATCCAATGGTGAGAAATTAGGTACAGTTGTTACCTACTGTGATGGATATAATTCCCAGTATACACATTTAAGATCATCTATGCTAGCCTATGCTTCTATTAATCTATTTTCGATGATAAATAGATTTCCTAATACCGCGGTTAGAGTGGCCACTGATTCGATGTATATACACAATAAGTACAAATCAGCTGTAGCGGCATTCACAGATCCCGAAGAAAATTGGGGGCATTGGCGATTTAAAAAGGAGATGCTACATGAGTATTGTGAATCCGCAGACGTTGCCATGGATGATAAATATCTTTGTTGTAACCGTATTGAAATTCAATCAGAATTTTCTAATGCACCACCGGTATCTGATCCAGTATGTAGATACAAGACAGTTTATTTAAACGGTTGTGGTGGGTCAGGAAAGACAACTCGTGCAATTGAATTATTTCGTCGGTCAACCATGATTGTGCTAACACCGACTCACAGACTCGCCAGAGAGATGATACAGCGAGGGGTAAATGCCTGTACTTACCATAGTTTCTTTCGATGGAAGGGTGACAAATGGACTCCTGAGCGTATGGGTGATAAATTCATTCCTGAAATCATAATTTGGGATGAAATATGCACAGTGTCATTAGATGTATTACAAACATTTCTCGAGTGGTTGTTAAACAAAAACACAAAAGTCGTCATGTGCGGTGATCACGGCCAACCACCACCATTTGTCGGTGCATCTCCACATGAATGGCTAAGGGGTTTTGTAGACTATTATGAAGAAATTACCACTGATTATAGATCAATTGATGAACGATTACGAGAATTCAAAGCGCTAATTAGATTACAACCGGATAGAATCCAATGCGAAATAGCGCGTGAAGTGATTTCAGAAACTCCAATGAATGATTTCTGGGAAACATGGAGACCAAATGATTTGATAATTGCAAGTAGAAAAATAGTCAGGGACACACTTCAGATGAAGTTTTTTGAATTGCATAAAGAAAAATTTGCAACGCTTCCAGTACCCCTTTGTTACAGGCCATCGGATACACGAAAACAGAATATTGAAGTTGATATTCCAGGACAGAGTGAAAAATAAATTCTCGTATTAAATGATATTGTGCTGGTTGATATCAATGTCGTTGAAGATGCCTTGCGTGCTAATAAATCCCCGTGGACGCTAGGATACGCAGCAACAATACATTCTTCACAGGGATTGACTATATCGGATACAATTGTTTGGATGGTGGATAATCACATCGAATGGTCGAATTTAGTCTATCTCGCAGTATCCAGAGTACGAAGAATAAATCAGCTTCGAAGAATTGTTTTCGATGATAATGACACAACAATGGATGATATTGATGTTAAAATTATTGATAAAATACTCTCCGGTTACAAACAACAGGACAAAAAAAAACGAGAATTTGATATTGATGCTGAATTAATAATCACTTTGAAGAAACAACAGAATAATCACTGCGCGAGTTGCAATTGTATAATGCGTTGGCAGTATTCGGATAAAGATCCTCGCCAATTTACCATAGACAGAAAAAATAACAGTCTCGGTCATGTCAGAAACAATGTGATGTTGACTTGTCTTGAGTGCAATAGACGCAACGGTGCTAGTTAAGACCATGCGGTGGCAATTGAGTATCCTCGGGAATTACCTGTAGTTGTTGTCGAGTAAATCCTCGTTGAGGGGCAGTTGAATCCAGTTTATAGACTGGAGGTCTACCCGTAGATCGTGTTATACTAGATATCTTGTGTGAAGTAACACTCCAAATAGGATCAGTAGCCCTTTTTTTACCACCCTCAAGCTCTCCTGGTTCGTATAAGTACCTAACAGTGACATTACTACCAAGAATTGGTTCTTTGAAATCTTTTAGTGGTTGTACGGGTACAGACTTCTTTTTAATAGCGTTGCTAGGTTTCATGTTGATTGTTCTAGTAATCTCATTATTCAGTGCGGTAATCACAGCTGGTAACCTTTTGACCCATTCACGGGATCGCTTTTCTTGAACGAATTCTTTTGCGTATTGATATCCAAATAACCGCTCAGCAATCGTCCGATTAAATCGTTCTACAATGGCCTGATCGCGATGTAGCGCAGTATGCCCTCGTCGTATGGTGACATTATGATGTTTCATTGTAGATAACACTGCACCCTGAAATTCCTTGCCAGGATCAACCTGCAATAGATTTGGCCAGTGCAGGGGACCTCGTCGATAAATCCTCTCAAATGCAGAAGCAGCTTCAGTGGCTGATTTTGTTTTTAACGGTTCTGCTTCTTTGTATAGACTTGCAATATCAACTACGGTTAACGCATATTTGTAACCACGATCATGTGGCAGAAATATTATATCAGCCTGATGAACTTCATTAGGAACTGTCACATCAAAATGCGAGAATTGAATTTGTTTAGGCGGTGGTAGATAAATTTGCCATAGTGCCTGTTTGGATAACCAATTAGCCGCAGTGGTTTTTTTCACTTTTGCAGCACTAACGAGTTTATGGACTGCTGATTTACCCCTCCAGTATCCTCTTGGGGAATAATAAATTGATTCCATATTATTAATTACCGGCACCTAACATCAATTTACTTTTCATAGCCGATTTTATCAAAAAGGAAGCCAATTTTTCTTTGAAGGATTTATCAGGAATAGCATTTAACGCATGAATTAATTTCACATCTGCGAGATGCCTGTGTTGCAGATTGCTGCTTTTATAAGCAACATCATGAAGGTGACAGGCCTTATCAATGGCGTTTATTGGTTCTTCACCGGGTCGGGGCTGATTTTGATCATTGAGTCTGATATCAAGTCTGGTTCCCGGTCCACAGTAGCTATATCCTGGAAGGTGCTTTTCTCCGGGGTATTTTGCCCATGGGGTTCCAGGGAGCTTTGCCAATTTGGCTGCGATATCACCCCCTCGGTTTTTTTTAAAACATCTCCGAATTGTAAAATCTTTGATTTTGTAGAAACAAATCTGAACTTTTTAATACCACATGTTGCACATCTACCAGTAAGTGCTGATCTGTTATTTTTAGTTGTAACCGTCGTCACATCATTTGTGCTAGTACGCGTTTTACACTTCATACAATATAGATCCATAATTTATGTATAGAAATATGGATATAATTGATTTTTCAGCGACTAAAACAAGAGAACCAGTTAAGCATCATGCAGCGCTACCAAACTCTATCCGGATGATTATAATCGGGCCATCTGGATCCGGTAAAACGCAATTGTTACTCAATTTAATAATGAGATGGATGAAGTGGGATAAGTTGTATTTAATTGCCCCTAGCGTAGATGATCAACAATGTTATGAAGTGCTAAAAGATTTTAACGACAGCGCGGTAGAAAAATCCGGAGAGGGTATTATTGAGTTTATAACCGATATCGATGAAGCACCGAGCATTGATGATATTGATGGAGATATTAACAATTTAGTCGTATACGACGATATAATGTTGGATAAACAAAAAAATCCTGCTAGGATCTTTTCCAGAGGCAGGCATAAAAACACTGACGTGATATATGTCACTCAACGCTACACTCAGGTTCCAAAAGTCATCAGAGATAACTGCAATATTCTTGCTGTATTCAACGGAGTTGATACTCATACTCTTAGAAATATATGGCAGACATGGTGTTCTGATATGGACTTCAATCAATTTAAAAACTTCTTTAGTCATGCTAAGTCAACCCCGTACGGATTCGCAACAATAAATTTGCATGATCCTCGGACACGATATCGTATCGGACTGGATCAAATATTCGGTTAAAATCATTTATTATTTTTTGTTAACCTGTAGCAGCAGAGAGGGTGGATGACAACAAGTTGCGACCAAAATTGATTAAAAAATCGTAAAAGTCTCCGTTTTCATTTTTTTAGTTAAAATGAGATTTCGTAGGAAGGCTCGTTAAAATTTCAATCAATTTTTTGTCTGAAAACGTTGTAGGGTTTGCCCCTGAGACATTTTTTTTGGTTAAAATGAGATCGTAGGAAGGCTCGTTTTAAGATTTCAATCAAAATTTTGTCTAAAAACGTTGTAGGGTTCACCCTCTCTGCTGCTAAGACACATTCCAAACCTAATTTCAATATAAGAAGTGCTTTGAAAGTTTCAAGGTATTAAAGACCCATTACAAACCTAATTTCAATATATGAAGTGCTTTGAAAGTTTCAAGGTATCAAAGACCCATTACAAACCTAATTTCAATATATGAAGTGCTTTGAAAGTTTCAAGGTATCAAAGACCCATTACAAACCTAATTTCAATATATGAAGTGCTTTGAAAGTTTCAAGGTATCAAAGACCCATTACAAACCTAATTTCAATATATGAAGTGCTTTGAAAGTTTCAAGGTATCAAAGACCCATTACAAACCTAATTTCAATATATGAAGTACTTTGAAAGTTTCAAGGTATCAAAGATCCATTACAAACCTAAATTCAATATAAGAAGTCCTTTGAAAGTTTCAAGGTATTAAAGACCCATTACAAACCTAATTTCAATATAAGAAGTCCTTTGAAAGTTTCAAGGTATTAAAGACCCATTACAAACCTAATTTCAACAGGAGAAGTCCTTACAAAGACCATAGTATTATTACAGGCTAAGTTTAATATCAATACATGAAATCCTGATCTGCTTTATTAGCACAAAGTGCCTGCATATTAGGGTCTATGTTGTTTGTTCTACTGATTACTCCAAACATTTCTGCACAGATCCAGATATGCCAGCAGATCTTCATCTGTGCAGTCTGCAGATCAACTCATCTAGGTCAGTATATATGGTACAAACGTCTGTTATTTATAGGGACTCTGAGTGGCCAAGTGGTCTAAAGCGCTCTCCATTACGGTTTACTGCCATCTCACCTCTATCTGCATGGGTTCAAGTCTTAGATTTGGCTAATGTAGTTATGTGAAAAAGCTTGCCAGTAGCTTCTCGTAGATCGGTGGTTTTTTCCAGGGGTTTTCCCGGGTTCTTACTCCAACAATAAGACTGGCGCCATGTATAGCCTATCGTGTGCTGAAAAATGGCGTTAATCCTTACAACAACAACAACTGTTGTTTAAAATATGTCAAAAGCCAAAGTTAATGAGAATTGGTTGCACTGTACATGAAACAACATATACGACTCAACTGCTGGTCTTGCAGAAAATAAATTTCTTTAAACTACATTATTTACATTTAGAAAACAAGTTCATTAACATAACCTTTGATAAATTTATTTAAAAGAAACAATGGTTTCCAGATTTTTAAGAGACTGCATTTTTTTTTAGTCAGTATAGATCCTACAAATACATTCTAAGCAATATATTTTTTTTCATTATGTGAATATATCTAGCAGTATGAAACAATATTGTGATGATCCTATGATTACTCGTTACCTAGCTTAAATATATTCAGCAAAGACATGTCTAAAAAACTGATTTATTCTTTACCCAGCTTAAATATATTCAGCAAAGACATGTCTAAAAAAACCTGACTTATTCTTTACCCAGCTTAAATATATTCAGCAAAGACACATCTAAAAAACTGACTTATTCTTTACCCAGCTTAAATATATTCAGCAAAGACATGTCTTAAAAAAACTGACTTATTCTTTACCCAGCTTAGATATATTCAGCAAAGACATGTCTAAAAACCTGACTTATTCTTTACCCAGCTTAAATATATTCAGCAAAGACATGTCTAAAAACCTGACTTATTCTTTACCCAGCTTAAATATATTCAGCAAAGACATGTCTAAAAACCTGACTTATTCTTTACCCAGCTTAAATATATTCAGCAAAGACATGTCTAAAAACCTGACTTATTCTTTATCCAGCTTAGATATATTCAGCAAAGACATGTCTTAAAAAATCTGACTTATTCTTTACCCAGCTTAGATATATTCAGCAAAGACATGTCTTTAAAAAACTGACTTATTCTTTACCCAGCTTAAAAATATTCAGCAAAGACATATCTAAAAAACTGACTTATTCTTTACCCAGCTTTGATATATTAAGTAAAGACATGTCTTAAAAAAACTGACTTATTCTTTACTCAGCTTAAATATATTCAGCAAAGACATGTCTAAAAAACTGACTTATTCTTTACCCAGCTTAGATATATTCAGTAAAGACATGTCTTAAAAAAACTGACTTATTCTTTACCTAGCTTAGAGATATTCAGCAAAGACATGTCTTAAAAAATAACTTATTCTTTACACAGCTTAGATATATTCGGCAAAGACATGTCTTAAAAAATAAGTCCTCTCATAAGATATGTAATTGGCAAACTATAAAAAGCTAATGAATCAATCATAGTGGAGCAAGGTGTGGCATGCACATTTTCAATGCTTTGGAAATTGGATTAAATGGCAATGTTTCTGTTACTGCATACAATATGCATGTTTTGAAATTCTGTTAAACATTGCAGCCTTATTCCAGTAACAAACTCAAACAATCAAATGCAGAAAAAAAATCATTATTATCCATGGTTATTGCTAATTTTTAAACTCATCAAAGATATTGATGACATAAGTACATATTGTTTGATCAAAACTAGATCATAAATGCAGCCACCTCAGTAGCACTAAAACTCAAGATTATCTTGTTAGTGTGTGTGGATGTTTTTGTTCTTAATCAAATTTATGCTAGATCTTAAGGATATAAACCCACATTACAAGTTTGATCAAAAGTGGATTAGAAATATGGTTTTCAGCACGGAAACAATCTCAGCCAATCCGATGTAAGATCACTTCATTAATGTGCATTGATCTCACTCATTACTGAACTTGTCAAAGATATCAATCAATGTTCTGAATTTGATTAAATTCAGATCAGAAAGATGGACTAAAGAGTTACAATAAGCAGTTATGACAACCTGATGCATGATGCACAAGAACTGATTGATGCAATGACATCCCATATGTTACCTGGGCCTTATGTCTAGGTGAATTAGATACAATTAGATTTTTTTAAAAACGACATACAACTTAGATTTATATCAACTGAACAGGTAAATATTCTTACCTGCACAGAAGCCCTCCTGGTGTGTACAAAAAATACAAAACAATCTAATTCAGCACTTGTTTGCAACAAACACCTTCTTAGCCAAATGAAACTAGGTACTGCAACAAAAAACATCCCACATGCCCTGTCAACATTGATAGTAGATACTAATTTAGAATTTGAACCATTGTGTCAGTTTGCCTCTTTGGCTATCAGGTTGTATTTTTGGTATTTTTGGTAACATTTACATCAAAATGGTTGAAATACCATCCAAATGAATACACTCCATGCCCTCATGTGAAGCAACAGCCTGACACAACGAAAGTTTCACAAAATGTAGTGTCCCATATTCAAAACAAATGCTATAGCAGTGCTAATGATGGTTCTTCATATATTGTGTAGGGGTAATTACTACTGCAGTACATGTTTACAAAATAGCTGTAAAACATTGATGACCAGATAGATTTTCATTTTAAAATGATTCATTTGTACTATTATTGAGAGGTCAACTAATGTAGGATTACAATGTAAATTCAGTGTACATGTGACTTATTTATTTTTCTTTGAAAGACTAGAGGCATAAAATATACTATACATTTTTAGAACATGTACACTATATTTTAAGTTTAAACATACAAACTGACCAGGTGTATACAATGAAAATTCAGATAGGACAAATGAAAAGTTTTACAATGTATGTATGTAGGCATACAAAGAAGTGCATACACCAGTAAATGGGTTTCAAATTAGTATATGTATATGGGAAAAAAAAGCACTGTAAATTACCTAAATATAAATTTCCTTCCGAAAAACTGCTCTAAGTCTTTAATTTTTAATCCTCATCTTGCATATTAAGTTGACAAGATCAATTAAAAATACATGTTTACTTAATATATTCATAAACAAGTTTGATCCAACTGCAAACAAAATGGACTCTGCTATTGCATGATGCACCAGCTATTTGTTTTACTATTTGTTTTACTATTTGTTTGAACCAGTTATTATAGCACATTATGTGACAGCAGATCTAAGTCTGTGCTTTTTTGCATGTGAATCAAACATATATATGAGCATATGTGGAAAGCCAGATTAGAAGGAAGCGAAGCAACAATTACTGTATATATAGGGGCCCCCGAGGGGCCGAGTGGTCTAAAGCGCTCTCCGTTACAGATCACTGCTATCTCACCTCTGTCTGCATTTGTTTGAGTCTAAGATTCGGCTAATGTAGTTATGAGAAAGCTTGCCAGTAGCTTCTTGTGGGTCGGTGGTTCTTTCCGGGTGTTTTCCTCAGGTTCTTCCTCCACCAATAATACTGGCCACCATGTATAGCCTATCGTATGCTTAAAAATGGCATTAAACTCTAAAACAACAACAACTGTATATATAATAGTAGTGAATGACATAAGTACCAGTAAACAATTTGATTTACATGTGGCATTGAATATATTTAAAGAAAGATAGAAAATGTTGGTGAAAGACATTTCATCTGAACCACAAATCTACAATCTTGTGTATTGTCAAACACCTTATATAATCTGTAGTTTCCAAAGACACATGACATTATTTCTCTGCTTTCTAGATTTGGTATGATTTTAAATATTCGATGAAATATCTTGTGAATAAAATGTCTTGCACTTATCATATTTATCAAAACTAAAAAGTAGTGGTGGTGTTGTTGTTGTAGGGTTTAACAACATTTTTCAGAACAAGATAGACTATACATTGCAGCCAGTATTAATGGTGGAGGAAGAACCCAAGAAAACCCACGTAAGGAACTACCGACCCACAAGAAGCTACTGGCAATCTTTCTCACATACCCACATTGGCTGAATCCGAGACTCGAACTGACACAGAAAGAAGTGAGATGGCAGCGATCCATAACAGAGCGCTTTAGACCATTCGGTCACTCGGGGCCCCAAAGTGGTGTTGTATAATGAGTTCTTTCTTATACTATATATGTATATCCAAGCATCTCATTGATAGGATTATACTTCACAGAAATGAATGGCCACAGATTAATATGTACAACAGTGGACCTAGAAATTTTGTATTATTTTGGTGTTAAAAAAAAGGCAATTTCAAACATAAAACACTGAGATTAAGAATGTAAGACACTGATGATAACATATACAATACTGACAAGATGGATTCGAGGTATTGCTTAAAACATAAAATATTGACTGGAGGGATTCTATGTATTGCTGATAACATACATTTTTGACTGGAGGGATCTAAGGTATTGCTGATAATAAAACAGTGACATCAGTGTTGCAATGCATTTTCAAACATAAAACAATGACATCAGAGATGTGAGGCACTGGCAATAACAAAACTGTCAATCAGCTTATATTTATAAGATGTACACTAATGACAGATGGAACATCCTCTGCCTTTTCTGCCACAAGCATGAAAAGACTTAAGACGTAAATAGTGGCCATTTTAAAGTGCTGTCACATCCATGGTAGTGGTATATCATAACGTTACTGACATCACCACAATTTGATGATGTAACACCACTAACAGCAACATAAGCATGTGTTTAAGATTAAGGAGACTAATAATTGGTGTAATAGTGACAACGCTACCAAATTGATGGCAGTGAATTTAGACAATAACTGAGACCTGTGATTTGTCTTATTTTCTTTTAAAAAAATGCTTTACCTAAAACACCTGACACAGTGGATGATGCCCCCAACTCGCTGGCATGCCTCATGATTAGGGGTAAAACTAAGCTCACACCAAAAAGATCCTGTAATAAAAATCAAATGTCTTGTTTATGTTACAAACAGTGCATACATATGAGGACATCATGTCTACAGAATCACTGAAAAATAGAACACATGCCAACACTGCATGAAATCTTTGAGTAAAATTCAAGAACTTTAAAAGCTTTCAAGCAATCTATCATCTAATTATATAAAACAGCAATAAATATATTGCCAACAAGCATTTTTTTCAATGAAACCATGCTATATTTCTAAATACAACCCTCGGCCCTGGTGTCCTAAGTGGTTAGAACATCGGCCTCTGATGCAGGAGGTCAAAGGGTCAAACCCCAGCCAAGTCAAGCCAAAGACATAAAAATAATACTACCAGTAGTTGCTGCCTTGCTAGGTGCTCAACATTAAGAGGATAGTGTTAAGACTGGTCGGCCTGGTGTCAGGATAATGTGACTGGGTGGGACATAAAATGTCTGTGGCATGATGTCCCATTGCTAGACATCATTATAAACTGAGACACTGCAGACAACATAGCAATATGAATGAATTTTTTTTAAAGCTACATTAAAAAACAAAATAACTCATGCATTTCTTAAATAAAATCTGTAAAAAAAAAAAAACTAAACTGATCATTCTTTATTATGCTGATGATTTTGTTTTTGGACCTCTATGATTCATAAGTTTCTGTGTCTGACAATTCTTAAAGATGATTTATAACTCTCATAAGTTCAAAACTTCTGAACAATACTGCTTTAATTTCCAAGAACATCATTTGCACACTCTGCATTTCTAATTGCTTAAATTGTCAACATTAAAGGGTAAACCACACGTCCACGATATTGTTCTCATTTTCCAGTACAAGATACAATGGGTTCCCTCTGGCATTGATTTCACCTCCACTATTGACAATTTAAGGGATTTGGTATGCAGGTTGAGGTATAGGAAAGTACAATATTCAAAACTGAACAGGCTAGATACAACTGTCAATTCCATTATTATCAATATAAATATAAGCTCACCTGACCTATCAAACAACAGCTCTGTTATTCAACAGCATGCAGGTCAACAGTAGCAGTTTTATAATAGGTCACATGAAATATCAGGCAATTAGATCTATTATTTGGCTCTATGCAGGTCAACAATACCAGTAATAATAACTCACTTTAACTGTCAGGCAACAGCTCTATTATTTGACTCCATTCAAACCAAGAAAACCATGACATATGCATGCATTCTCTATCATGGCAGACCAACTACAGTGGTAACTCACACCTGTATTTGTACGGTGGGGCAAGGACCAGAATAGGAAATGGCACCCCAAATTTTCCACTATACCATCCTCAACTATATCAAGAAGGGTACTCGAGTTCTGTCTTCCTCTAAAACATTTAGGTATAATAAAAGAATGAGTATAATCATTTCCATAAAAAATGGAATCTCATATATCCTATCTTCCAAGTATGCTTCCTTGAAATTTACTTCTTTCAAAAATGAAAACATGTACTCAGTTTAACTGTTGATAAAATCTGATGATTCAAACAAAACATCTTTCCTGTGTACTCAGCATAACTTGCTAAACAAGAATACATTAGTTCCTTTCAAATTTATTCTTATCCACACATTCTTTCCAGGAGGTCCATGCCAATTTATCTTCCAAGACACTTTTAATTGTTTAATGTTCATAAATATCTCTCGCTGCCAAACAAAATTGTTGTCAGTGTACTCAAAAGACATCGATAACATGATGATCTGCAATTCTGTTACTTGCAAAATCCAGTAATATGTTTCCAATTTCTTTCTTCAACAGATTTTTTTGTATTATCTGCCTTGAATTAGAAAAGAGAATCATGTTACAATTGATATGTTCCATGTGAAACAAAACACAGAGAAACATAATCAGTAAAGAGCTAACATTATCTTACAGGATATCACAAAATCTCAGCACTTCACTCCATTGTACAGACTGAGCATAAAGTAAAAACAAAATTTGCTTCCTCTAAGAGAATGATGGAAACATTTCATCTCATGGAATAAAAAAAACTAAAATATTTGCACTCATAGCTTTGCCACTCAAAGAAATACTGAGTTTTTTACCAGTCAATAAAATATATCACCAGTCAATTAAATATATCCATCATTTACTCTTTACAAGCAAATATCTTCTATGTAACCATTGAGATGAATGCCTACTTAATATAACATCCTTGGAGTCTAGTCAGCCAAATACACATAACATCCTTGGAATTTAGTCAGTCTACATATAACAACTTTGGAGTCTAGCCAATCGACAATTAACAACCTTGTAGTCTTGTCTGACTAGATATAACAAACTTGGTATCTAGTCTGTCTACATTTAACAACCACAGAGTCTAGACAGGCTACATTTAAGAACACTGAAATCAAGTTGGTTAACGTCTAACAAAACTGGAGTCTGGTTCTGCATCTCTTTCCATGTTCCATACCACAGCTTGTACCAATTCCATTTCCACCAGCTTGGATATGAGTTGTACAAATCTCACACAATAAATAACCTCATTTCTTCTTTTGAGATAATCTGCTGTTGATGCTGGATTGGTTATAGAAGCCAGTAATATTACATTTATATCTTTACTTTTCTCATCTCATTTGAATAGTTAACTGAATTATTTACCAATTTCTGGAAACTTGAGTCTAGTTATCTGTTTAAAGTTGCATTTACCTTATTTGTGCACTTTAGATTTGATATCACTTGTCAGTTTTTCTCTCATATCATCAATCATTTGCTGGTTACTGGAAAATTTGAATGTTTTCATCCTGAGACAAATGGACACTTTTCAATTATAGTAGTATCACATTATGTTACACACCCATAAACAGTTACCTATTTCTGACAATGATTTAAACAATCTTATGGTGATTTAGAACATTGTTTTCTACAAATATAGAGTTCACATATTCCACACGTCATGGCAATCTCTGTATCTCTACTGGACATTGTAAATGGGTATTTTTCTTGCATTATAAATGGTGTGTTTATATCTGATAGAACAAATGAAGACCAAGTTACCACAAAGACCAAGTTGTCATAAAGACCAAGTTGTCATAAGGACCAATTTGCCATAAAGACCAAGTTGTCATAAAGATCAAGTTGCCATGAAGACCAAGTTGTCATAAAGACAAGTTGTCATAAAGACCAAGCTGTCATAAAAACCAAGTTGTCATGAAGACCAAGTTGCCATAAAGACCAAATTGCCATGAAGATCAAGTTGCCATAAAGACCAAGTTGTCAAACTGTTTAAAGATGAAGATACTCAGAATAAGTATATCTCAGTCAACAATTATTTCAGCTTGTCCCTGTTTTATAAAACATTCCCAGTTCTCAAAAGAACACATCTGTCAATGACCTCACAACCACAATATCTGCTTGCACTAATTAACAATGTATCAACTGAATAGAAGATTTTGTCAAAAATCAAGTGATTATCAAATGTGAAAAGAAACAAAGACACATAGAATGGAAAAATACAATTTCACTAATTCTGTTTTACCACCAGTAAGTCCTCATATAAGTATTTTCACTTACTACCCTGAAGGTCCATATAAAGTTACTGCCACAAAATAACCAAAAGCCAGTCAGATACTGAACATGTGATAGCAAAATAGCTCACAGCGGATAACTATGGCAGAGTATTGTACTGTGTTCAAATTTGGCATGGAGATGTTATTACCAATTTTCAGAGGTGGCTCATTGTTTCTTTAATTTGTGTATTTTTACAAAAAGCACATACTTTTACTATATATTTCATAATTAAATCAGCATCCTTTATAATTTTCCATACTTTTATCAAAGAATTAGGATTTTCTATTTAAATAAAAATAAGCTTTATTTTAACAGATTTAAATTTAAATTATTTTGACATTTAATTTTCTTGCTTTGTAAATAATAATAATCCTGATAAATATAAAACCTTGTCCTGTAACTTTGCCTTTTGTCCCTGTCTGCTTTTTATAATAATTTTTTGTACAGTTATGATGAAATGCAAGACAGTTCTCAAGTTCAAAAACAGTACCGGTACTATGCACATCCATATTGCCAATAATTCTTTTAAAGCAGGTTCTAAGCGGAATCTAATATTATTTCTTACAAGTAAACAATTTTATTATAATACCACATGAATGTTCCCAATTTTTTTCCTTAACTATTACAACAAACTTTATCCCCCAAAAAATTTATTATCCATTTAACTGTTACAGAAAAGATGAAAATATGTTAAATTAAAATCTTTCATGTTATTTCTCCTATAAACCTGCTTTATATACAGAAGTTGCTATGCAATGGTGTGTCAGCTGAAAGTTGAGTTGTTTGATGTGTGTCAGAACAGGTGACACATTACAAAATTTTCCCCAGGAAGTGGTCGTCTGTCAAAAGCATGACATGCTGTGTATAAATATAATTGTTCTATCTATCTATATAAATAAGTTGATGTAATCAAACCGGACTATTGAGCAATGGGTGGTGCGTGGTCAAAGATAAATTAAAGACGGTAGCAATAGGATAGTCAGAAGAGTAATGATAGAAGAAAGGCAGAAATAAGTAAAAGAGTGTCAGTATACGTTTTCATCCCTTCATACTCAGACCAATCCAGCTGCTGTAGCAATGATGTTATGGAACCTCAACCTGCATAGCTCTGAGAATCACTAGGCCTTATTTGTAGCTGACTACGTCATTAGAATGTGATATTGGAAAGCTTCTGTTTGCGAGATACCAAGTCAGGAGCTTCCGCAATTATTGATGGTAACTTGTTCCAGTCCCTATTATACATGGGAAGAAGCTAAACTTGAAACAATTTGTTGATGATGACTTTAATTGGAACATTTTCCTGTGGTTTTGCCCTAGCTTGGGTATATGTCAGGATCAAGTATAATGTGTCTGCTGGTATGTCCACTAGATTGTTCGCAATCTTGTATAACATGGTCAGCTGGGCCTTGATTTGAGCGATTCCCACTGGAGATTGTTCATCATTGCACTAACACTGCACGTTACACTAACACTGCTAGTGTTACAATATTTATTTGTGGGTGAATCTAGCAGCTCTCCTCTGAACCATCCCTATCTTATTATATGTATTAGTTATTTAATATGTGGGTTCCACACAGAGAAGCAATACTTTAGACCTAGTCAAATCAGAGTGAAATATGCTGCACATTTTACTTCTTCATTGTTGATTTGAAGGTTGCAGCAAGTTATAAGTGCTTTACAACATATATAATGATATGACTACAAAATAAAACAAACACCATGAAACTGTACAACATAAAAACATTGCTGAAAATATTTAAGGTAGAAACACTATTAGGTCTTTAAGTTTGTTCTCGCAGTTGAAATAGGTGGAAAGGTGAAAAGGATCAATGTGTCTTTGTGTCTCAATTTCATTGGGCAATTCGTTCCACATTGCTGGGCCCTGGTATGCAAAAGAACATCCATATGACCTCATTTTCATAGTGGGATTAATAAGCATACAATTGTCAGAAGAAGAGCATAAGTAACTTGCTGGTATGTACACATGGGCAAGATCAGACAGGTCTGTGAAACATCAGTGAAACATAGCACAGAGAACAAATTTTGTGTTTGATTCTGGATTGAATGGATAGCCATTGTAGGATACAGAGCAACAGGAGGTGTGTGAACTTTTTGAAGTTTCTGAAGTAGATATTGAGATGAACCAGACAGAATTGAGTTACAATAGTCCAGTCTTGAAAGTACTAATGAACACAAGTGTTTTAGTGGCAGCAACTGAATAATATTTGCAAATGGAGCTGTTGCATCTCAGCTCAAGATATACAACCTTGCATATATTCATGACATGTTGGTGCAATGTGAGAGTACTGATGAGAGTAACACCTAGATTTTGTACTGACTCTGTGAATTTTATGTTGGTGTTGCTGATATTTATTGGTCTGGAGTGTATTACATTTGCAGTCAGTTTGTGTCCTGTTGACTAAATATGACTTTAACAACAATATGTATTGTGAATGCCAAATACCAAATATCCAAAGCAGAGATAATATCATTAACTACTTTAAAAAGTGTAGGTTCACTACTGTGGCAAGGGAGATATGCAGATTGAACATTGCTAAAAACACTGTTTATAAGTAACTTTTTCTAAGAATTTTTATAGGAATGGACGGCAGTTCTTTATATCATTTTGGTCGGGTACCCCACTAACAACTGGTGCTGGGTCTGTTCTTTTATATGCGTGGTTTGCAAAATAACTATTGTTTAAAATGAGATGATAGTTATCAGTATGGATGTTATATTCTTAACATTTGAAAGTAAATGCACTGATGACCCCCAGTCTGGGACCCAGATATATTCGTTGAACCTTCAAATCCACACTGGTTTTCATCAAAATGACTTGCTCTAAAAATTACTATATAGTTTACTTAGTGAGTAATAGTCTTATTATAGACTTCTTATTTACCAAAAAGCCTGAAATATAAATCACAACATGCACTTTCGATTTATGCTCTTTCGCTGTATATGAAGTCTCCATTTTGTTTTGTTCTTGCTTACAAGTTCCTCCTTTACGTAGGGAAACGTAAGCCTGCTGTTACACAGTTAATAGATAATTTCTAGACCAACAAGTAGTTCTCCGTCTCTTTTTGTACGAAATAATTGGTATATATCAGAATTAAAATAATACTTTAAATTGCTTGTTGGTCTAACGTAATTTCATGACCAGGGCACAAACGTATGAAAACAATTAAATAGGCAACTATTTTTTTTTCTTATTATTATTTCCGAATTATGGACCTGACGTGACATGCTGCTACAAAGTAAAGAATATTTTTCTTCTCCTGTTTTCAAAGCATCAGTTATCAAATTATATGTTATAAAAGAATATCTTTCGTCTGTAAAACTAGATTTACACTGAAGTAGAAGCACGATATTAATTAATAGCAGAGCGAAGTAATGGCAGACACATAATAATGTACAATATAAATCAGAATCGTCAAAATACACAGAGTAGACCAAATTGAAAATACAGTGGTATAAATCATAATCAGAACTTCAGACACAAGCTTAAAAATCTGAATCATTATCATCTTGGAATGTGTATTAAAAATCCCTACAAACCAGATAGCAACAACAACAAAAAACATATGGCGAAGACAGCACACGAAAAATGAAAGAAGAAAATATGCTAACGATAACATAAAGAGAAATTATGGTTACATTATTAGTAAATGAAAGTGTTTTTTTCTTTAAATGTAAAATTGTGCAATTATGATCTTATACAGTAGTTGATTTAGGATGGTTAGATAATAAATTCATTCAAAGATATATAGTGGAGACATCTATAACTCATTTTGAAATTTAAAATATCTATCAAACATTGCTTACATGTATTACCTTTTGATTATTACTTGAAAGTAGAGCTATAAATTTCTCTTTTGTGGATGTCTCCAGTAATATTTAGGGATATTCTCCATGTAACACCAACATTCTAAAACCCACTGAATTGCTTTTCTCTATCGCATTACCACAACGATATGTTCTATTTTTATACATACTACCTGATTACGAAGACGACGTATTTCACATGGAGTCTAGGAGATGACGATAGCAATTAAGTTGGTGCTATTATAAGTTTTTTAGTGAAAGAAATAACATCAACCGATTCTTTATATGAAAAAGTTACTTATAAGATAAATATGTAGTAGCTACGATCTACGTAGGATTCAAGCAATGAATCCAAGTGTTGAACCCAATTATATTTAAAGTTTCATTTTTCTGCTTCCACATACATACATAAATGCATGCATGCATGCATGCATACGTACGTACGTACGTACGTACGTACGTACGTACGTACGTACATACATACATACATACATACATACATACATACATACATACATACATACATACATACATACATACATTACATCTTCTTGCAATCATATTCATCCGAAAACAAAATTTTCTTCAAGTTCTTAAATTTCACAAGTAAATATGTTTTATTAAAAAAGGAAAAGTAAATATGTTTGGATAAAAAGTAAAAGTAAATGTTTGTTTAAAAAAAGGAAAAGTATTGTTTCGAACACGCTTCATCTTATTATGATAGAACTGACGAAATCGTTATATCAAATAAAACGCATAAATGATTTGACGTCTATTAGAAAATTTAATGCGTGTACCTTTGCAAAATATTGCAAATAAATATTTCATTGATCTTTCTGCCAACGTTGTTCAACTTCTGTAAATGCTATACTCACCGTAAAAACATATACAAATTTACCACCAATTTCAGTTTAAGAAAGTAAGTAAGTTTCTTAAAATCACGGTGTAAGGATTATCACAACCCCCAGATTTATCTCTGAACAAATTCTCCAATGATGAACCTCTATTATGCTCACGTGAAGGGTATTCTGCTCGAGTTAATCATGAGTACAATGCACGGGATGGCAGCGGATATAAAATATCAGGTAAACGTCAGATCGACAATAAAACATTGACTCCTAAGGTCACTAAGGCAAATTGCATAATATACATGAGGGTGTATCCTTAGGACGGACAATTTCTTTTTTAACTGTTAAAAATGGTATGTTTTCTAACGAATTGCAAGAATAAAACGAAATTAACAAAATTCAATGATGAAGAACAAACAAAAGCAAAATGAACAGAAGCACTGGCAAGGAAAACTGACAAGAATATCGAAATGGGGAAAAATCAGTCTCGCTTTGGATTTTGGAGCATTGATAAACTACCTGCAAATCTTGT